>CM062816.1:2027365621-2028063563 GCA_031772625.1 Pinus tabuliformis
AAGAGAGTGTCCTTAGACTCAAAATCCATAGAAACCTATGTCATATGTGTAGATAATCGTGATATGAAGGAATTTCAATCCTTACCAGGTCTTAAGGCCATATTCAATGATGAAGGAATCTCAAAACCATTGGACCCTCAATCACAAGGATTTAGACCACAACAATTTGGCCAGTCTTCACAAAATAATTGGAATTCAGCTTGGCAGCCTTGGGCTTGGCCACAATCACAACCTTGGAATCAAGGATGGAAAAATCCTTGTGGAGCCTATGCTCAATATCAACAGTACTCGCCATCTTACCTTCCACCACAATTCTTACCTCCATCTAATAAAATTCCTCAAGCTAATCAATTGCCACAAGTTCCAGTTCAGAATCAAAACCCACAACTTTCCCTACCATTTCCACAAAAATCAAATCAACTACCCGCTCAACCACTTCTGAATCCTAATAATAAAATACCACAACAACCAGTGTACAACATGGAGGGTCAGAATCCTCAAACTTATGTAATAACTCCACTAAACCTAAACAATGTCCAATTAAGTTCTAGAAGAGTATTACCAAGAAAACCTCTTGTTGTCATTCAAGAAACAAGATCTGATCCTCAAAAACACAAAAATCAATCAGAAGAAGGGGAGACTTCTCTCCCTCAAAAAGAAAATAAACAAACAGAAGAAATTCCAATAAATACTCCTATCATAGAAAAACCCTCAATATCAGTTAAACCACCTTTCCCAGAAAGGTTGAAAATAGATGAAGGAGTAGAGAAACAAATTGCCTTGCATGATTACAATATGATGGATGAATTGATAAATGTTTGTATTAATATTCCCTTATTACAAGCCATAAAAGAAATACCAATTTTTGCAAAAACAATTAAGGAACTAAGTACACAGAGATCAGGGAGAAGACAAAAATATATAAAAACAATTCACTTAGTCAGAAAAATTGCATACATTATGATGCAGAAATCAACAATTCAAAAATATTTAGATCAAGTAAGCCCCATTGTAAAAATTCACATCAATGGAACTAAAATACCAAACACATTAATTGATCTAGGAGCAGCCATAAACATAATGAGTAAACAAGTTATGGACACACTTAGGCTTCCTAACCTTCAATACACACCAACCATGTTGCAATTAGCAGATAAGTTTGTTATTAAAGCATATGGTGTGTTGGAAGATGTTTGTGTCTCCTTAGATTCTTGAGAATATCCTGTTGATTTCATGATCTTAACACCCAAGAATAATTTAGGAGGACATCCATTAATTCTAGAAAGGCCTTGGTTGGCTACAGCTAATGCTTTCATTGGTTGTAGATCAAGCGATATGTTTATCTCAGATGGAAATTGCACAAAGAAATTTACATTATGTCCCCCTACAAGAACAACAATAGATAGAAAAACTAAAGAATGGATAGAAGATGAAGAAGATATACAACCTATTTTCACTATTGAACAAGTAAAGCAGGAAGACCAACTTTTAAATTTACTGGAAAATAATGAATCTTCCTCACATTATGATCGTGATCGAAATGAGTATCTCTCATCTAAACAAGTATCATTTCTCTCCATGGAAAAATTTGGGAATTCCTCGATAAAAATATTTCCAGGAAAACCCTTGAATGTCAATGAAAACTTGGAAGAAGTGCAAAAGAATCAATTGATAGAAATTTTACAAAAACATTCTTCTGCTTTTGCATTGGAATACACTGACATGAGAGGAATTGATCCAAAAACTTGCATACACCATATCTACATTGAACAAAATGCAAGACCAGTTAGACAACCTTAGCGAAGAATGAACCCAAACCTAAAAGAAATTATTAAGGACGAATTACAAAAACTATTAAATGTAAATTTCATCTATCCAATATTCGACAGTCAGTGCGTTTCACCCTTAGTAATCGTTCCTAAAAAGAATGGAAAATGGAGAGTATGAATCGATTACAAGGAATTAAACAAAGCAACATTAAAAGACCACTTTCTGTTACCTTTCATAGACCAAGTCTTAGACACTTTAGCAGGAAAAAAAAATTCCTTCTTGGATGGGTTCAGTGGATATAACCAGATTCAAGTAGCCCCTGAAGATCAAGATAAAACCACGTTCACTTGTCCATGGGAAACTTATGCTTACTGGGTACTTCCCTTTGGATTATGTAATGCTCCAACAACATTCCAAAGAGCAATCCTCAGCATTTTCTCTAACCTTATCCATGCTTGTGTGGAAGTGTACATGGATGATTTCACAGTTTATGGGGATTCTTTCAATGAAGCACTGGAAAATTTAGAAAAATTCTTAATAAGATGTAAAGAAACAAATCTCTCACTAAGCCATGAAAAATGCTTCATGATGTTTAACGAAGGAATTTTTTTAGGTCATCATATTTCAAACGATGGAATCAAAGTAGACTCATCTAAAGTTGAAGATATTTCTAAATTATCAGTGCCAAGTTGTCAAAAGGATGTTAGAAGTTTTCTTGGTTTTACTGGATAGTAGTGAAGATTTATATAAAACTTCACAAAAATTGCATCCCCACTCTTTAAACTACTCACCAAATACTATGAATTCAGTTTGGATTCTGAATGTCAAGCTGCCTTTGAAACTTTGAAAAAAAGAATTTTTGAAGCACCCATCTTAAAAGGACCAAACTGGAAATTTCCTTTCCATATCTCAACAAATGCTTCAGATTCAGCCTTAGGATATGTTTTAGGACAAAAGGATCTTACTCCTTATGCAATCTATTATACCAGTAAAAATTTAACTCCTACAGAGTTAAATTATACTGTAACCAAAAAGGAGTTTTTAGCTGTAGTTCATGCCATTAACAAATTCAGACATTATATAACTGGCTATGAAACCTTTGTTCACAGAAATCATTCCTCCATTAGATACCTAATGAATAAACCAGTCACCAATGGAAGAATAAGTAGATGGATCATACTTTTACAAGAATTCAACATAACCATTCCAAATAGACTAGGAAAATAGAACACAATTGCCAATTTTCTATCTAGAATACAAAATGAAAATAATGATCAACCAGTAGAATACAAATTTCCTGATGAATATCTTTTTGCAGTATCTACCAAATCACCTTGGTACGCAGATATTGCTAACTATTTGGCCACAGGAAAAATGACATTTCATTTGTCTCCTAGAGAGAAGAGAAGAATAGTCCATAACAGCACATCTTATTCATAGATAAATAAAGAATTATATAAGACAAGACCAGATCTCATCATCAAAGGATGTGTTCGAGAGGACAAAATACCAGAAATACTTAAGGCTTGTCATGATGAGCCATGTGGAGGACATTTTTCTGATAGGAGAACTGCTTACAAAAATCTTGCTTTTAGGATATTATTGGCCTTCCATTTTCAAGAACACCAAGGAATATGTTAAAAGATGCGATAGTTGTCAGAGAATGGGAAAACCTACTCTTTCAAAAGAAATGCCACTACAACCACAGGTACTTATCGAAGCATTTGAAAAATGGGCACTAGATTTTGTTGGACCAATTAGCCCACCTTCAAAGCAAAAGAAGTATATTCTAGTATGTATTGATTATGTCACTAAATGGGTAGAAGCTAAAGCACTTCCTTTTTCTACTGAAAATATTGTAGTTTCATTTCTTTTTGAGGATATTTTCACTCATTTTAGTGTCCCAAAAGAAATTGTAACAGATCAAGGGACACAATTCACCTCTAGACTAGTGCAGAATCTTGTGGACCAATACAAGATAAAACATCGGAAATCAACTCCATACCATCCACAAGCCAATGGACAAGTTGAGTCCACAAATAAGGTGATTAAGGCTATCCTTACACAGACTTTACATCTACACAGGAAAGACTGGGTGGAAAAGCTTCCAGCAGCCTTATGGGCCTATAGAACTACGTGGAGGAATACTACAGGGCATACTCCCTATGAACTTGTTTATGGGAAGCAAGTCTTACTTCCGATAGAGTTCCAAATCCAGACCCATAAGACATCAGTCAGTTTGATCTTGACTTGTCAGAAGCCTAGAAGCAAAGGATGACACAATTAAATGAGCTCAATGAAATCAGACAAGAGGCCTTCCAAAGAACCAGCTTAGTAAAACAAGAGAGGTCAAGATGGCATGATAATTACATTAAAGAAAGGAAGTTTCATCCGGGAGATTGGGCATTTCTCTTTTATTCAAAATTAAAAAAAAAATCAAGGGAAATTCCAAACCCATTGGCTTGGACCTTATGAAATTGATGATTTCTTTGACAATGGTGCAGTTAGAATCAGGACTATTGAAGAAGAGAAAACTCCTCTATTAGTAAATGGACATCGACTCAAGCTTTACCAGAAACCATTAACGAAAGAGGAATTTGTTAAAATGTTTCAAGATAATTCAGAACTGAAGATGGTAAAGAAGAATTCTTCTTCTTTTCCACCTTAGAAATTTCTACTCAGTTTGCTCTTAAATAATATATATATGTATGTATGTATGTATGTATGTATGTATGTATAATAAATAAATTATACGCATATATATGTGTGTGTGTGTGTGTGTGTATACATACAATAATATGAAGAAAAAAAAATGTATAAACATGAAAACCAACATGTTGGCATGTTTATACAAAAAAATTAAAGTGAAAACCAATTTGTTGGCACTTCAAATTTTCTTTTCAAAAAAAATATAAAGTTCATCTACTAAAGTCTTCTTTCTCTTAGCTATAGAATCAACAACTTTCCGCAGCTTGGACAACTTTCCGCAACTTGGACAACTTTCCGCAGCTTGGACAAGTCTCTGCAACTAAAAAAGTTTCTATAGCCTAATAAATTTTTTTTTTTAAGTCTATTAATATGCTTGGTGATTTGGATTAAAGGACAGTTGATAGCAGGGTACCTGCAGGAGATCAAAGGACAACAAATAAGGTTAGCAAAAGAAGATCAAAGGTACATGTTGCTTTAATTTAAAAATAGGGAAGGTTATATAGCATATATGACTAAGAATATATAGTACTAAAATGCAATCATTATAACCTAAGGGTAATGGACACCTAAAAAGATATCATATTCCACCACTTAAAAAGTCATGTCACGACCTTATTCCAAATCTGTTGAAGTAATTACCAAATCATAAGTTTAAATGCGCCTAATGGTTGAATTCATCCCTACAATCCTTATGATAATATATCTGTTCTTCCCTATTCTTACACTCCTATGAAATTTCATAGCCACTCCATCTTTCCACCAGCTAGCAAACCCTACCAGCTCCATTTTCCTATCAAGGTAGCCAATCTTCGAGGCAAAGCATCCTTCGGAATGGGGATAATTGTTTGAACTGAGCCAGTAGGGAAGCAATTCTTGAAGGGGTACCCACAAACTATGGAGCTACTGCAAAGGAGACAATGGTTGCAGTTCATTGAAAAATTCAACGGCTTCCACAAGGAAGTAACCAAGACATTTGTGTGCTCATTCGATGGAATTGAAGCTGAAATTGGGGACATTAAGCTCACGATAACATAGTCTATGATCGTTGAGGCTACAGAGCTGCCAAGGAATGGAGAAAAATGGTTTAAAAACAGGGGGATTGATAGCGAGGACTGGAAGGTCTTCCTCAAGAATCCAAACATGGAAACTACGGTCTACAGGAAAGGTATTCCCAACACTTCTCTTAAAAACAAATGGAGAAAATTATTACTTGTGCTTCAGAAGTTTGTCACTTGTGAGGGTAGGTTTGGGCAAATTTATTTTTATCATGTTACGATGATGATGCACTTCCTTGAGGATCATCAAATGAACCTCCCTTATTTCCTCTTAAATGGCCTCAAGAAAATGTCTACAAATGTTCAGAAGAAAATTCAGTGTATAGAAAACACCATGTATCATCATGTCCTGATAAAAATATTGGTCGAATTTCATCTCCAAAGTATAGGGGATAACTGGGAGAGTTTCCTAGTAATGAACCACTTTGAAGAAAAATCCCAAAAAAAAGCAAGTAGCAGTAGGGCCCTCAGAGGGAGGAAGAGAACAATGAAAGTGATAAAGGAACAGGCACCTCAAACTTAGACAGAAGTATCATAAGAAGAGTTGCCTATAATAAAGGTTTTGTAGAGAATGAAGAAGGGAAACCCTAGAAGAAAGAAAGCCATTTCAAGTAAAGAAGAATTCTCACAAACTAAGACCCCTCCTATAGAAGAAAAATCAAAGAATAAAAGGAGGAAAGTGCAGAAAATACAAGCCCTGGGATTTAAGAGAAGCACAAGGTTGAGCACGATCCCACAAACAACCTCAAAAACTACAAAATATATTAATATTGAGGAAAATAAGCCAAATGAAAAGGAGCCAACTGAAAATGAGCCAATAGAGAATACTCCAATAGGGAACGAGCCAATAGGGGATGAGCCAATTAAAAACCCTGGAAATTCTCCAACAGGGTCACCAAGATCATCACCACAACCATACAGCTCACCTTTAAGAAGCCCAGTGCATAGTCTGGGTATTGACCCCGCTCGGAAGGAAATATATGACTATATAGAGTCACTGGAGAGGAAAGAGACAACAACAAAGGAAACAATTCAGAGCCCTGGAGAAGGTAGCAATCATGTAAATGAACAATCGGCCTCAAACATCTTAAAGCAGGAGATCTTTGGACTAGAAACATTGAACCAGTATCTCAAAAATCAGAATCAAGCATTGAAGACACAGAGTGAGATCTAGATTGAAAAGAGTGACAATCCGATCCTTCATCTAAGCTTGTGGTATAAGAAAAACAAAAAGCTGAAGAAAGAAAATAGAATTATGCAAAGAGAGATTATCAGTTTAAAGTACAAAATTCTCATGAGAAAGCCTAGAATGTCGATCACAGCCAAAAAGGAGAAAACAGTGAAGCATGGAGATGATAAGCAAGAGGCACAAGAGAATGACAAGGAAGAAGTGTATGAGGACATAAAACATCTCCAGTCCGGGGGGAAAGTAGAGTTTGAAGATTGTCCTACCATTACATCCTTTTTTCCTAATGATCCTCTCTTTTCTTATATATTTACCACCTAAATAAAGCCATATGCACCAAGTTTTGATGAAGATATGCAATAATATGTCTTCTTGTTCATATTTAACTTTATACCCTATTGTTTTGTTAAAGTTTGCAATTGGCTACCGAATCAATCTGTTTCTGCAGCTAATCTAGGTTTTTGTAGCTGTCTCCATTGTTTGCAAGGTTCCGGAGCTCTAGGTCAGTAGCGAAGGCTGCAGATGGATAGAGGATGGCTCCCTCGTGGATCCCTTCCTATCCCCTCAAAACTGTTTTCTAAGATAAGCGCAGGAGATCATGGTCAAACTCCAATTCAACCGTCAAATTAATGCAAAACAGAACCCGAGATCGATTGAAGCCTTATCATTTTGCTTTCAGAATAGAAAAACAAAGGTTTGGCGATATAAGTTTAGATAGGATAGAGATATTAGGCTTGAATTATTTATGCAGTTATGCTAAGAGACCTTCTATAAAACTTATGGCCGCATAGTGATTTGAGTGCGCTGAATGATGTAATTTTGAACAATTTGTGAATTTTGTTTGAATAGAATTGGTTTTGTGTGCAAGAATTGTGTTGATTGGAAGCTATGAACTACTATGTGGAGGGCCCCTACAAATAGTGACAGGTTTTAATCAATTGCAATATGATTTCCTTTCATTCTTCAAATGCTCTGTTTTGTTGGAAAATGGAACTTAATGATTTCGCCACCGAGTTGTTATTTGCATAAGTACTTTCATTTGCTTTATACCTAGTTTAGTATGTTGTTTAATTTGCTTTATACCTGGTACAACATGTTCATTTCATTTGTTTATTAACTAGCATAATTGGAGTGTGTTTAATTCATAATATAGATGTTTCTTGGGTTATTTTTTTTGAGCGAAAATTGAATAAGTAAAAGAGTGAGAGTTCCCTCCTAAACAATTGAGTTCAGACATTATTTCTTCATAGCTAATAGAATAAGTTTCTTTTTGAATTTAGTGAATTATAATCTGCAACATAAATATTCAGGATCAAAAATCCAAAAACAATTTAATACAAGTAGGACCACTCTCATATCATCTACAAATTAATTAGATAGAGATTAACTCCAAGGAGACTTTGTCAACATCTCTAAGAATTGTGACACTAATATAATTGGCAAACACCACCTCCATATACATCTTAAGTTTAGATTTTAACAAATACATAATGACCTAATGAATAACTTCTAAGCACATATTGTGCACCTCGACTTCATTAGTTTACGCACACTCGTTGACAATTTATGATTGACAATTCAAAGACATTGAATTGACCAAACACATAGTTGCAAGGTTGATGTTAGGAATGAGCTTTGTAGCATCCAGTTCATGAGTTTTGATACAATCAAAGATGTGACATGCATGCCAAAAATCTAGGAAGAGCGACACTTGGTGGGAGGTTTCCAAGATGATCCTTACATGCAACCTCTAGCTACTAAAAGTAGATCCCTGAATCAAGGGATGCCTTTGCATGTTGCCTTAGGAGAAGAAGCCCACACATGAAAATTAGTTGTGCTCGATCCCGGAGGTAACCGATTGACTCAACTACACATGCAAGAGGCTACTCAACTGCTGGGAGAAAATGCGCATTTCCGGAAGGGAGTTGGGATTTGCGCAATTTCTGGGCAGAGCAGCTGATTGCTGCCCAGGAGATTTGTGCAATTTCTAAGCAGAGTAGCTAACTACTACCCAGGATTATGCAATTCCTGGGTTGACAGCCCTAGTGGGAGGAATTGCGCAATTTCCTGGATGAAACCTGACTGGAAGAATTGTGCAATTCTGGAGCTCAGTAGGCTACCAGACATAAATGCACAATTTCTAGAGGGAAGTCTAGTTTCCCTCCAGAACTGCACAATTTCTTGAGGGAGTTGCTCAGCCTACATCTGGACCAAGTCTAGAGGAACAACCTGTGAAGGGAATGCAACAATCTTTGATGGATAAGTTGTCATTCTGCAAGAAAATGACTAAAGCTTGTGTACTTGACGAAGCAAGACATGTTGTTGTGAAAGGTTGGTAGGGAGGCTCCTAAACAAACCTAAGGAAAAATTTTTGAGGGTGGTTGTAGCCGCTACAACACTTTCCGGTAGAACTCCAGCTCTCTAAATGGACCTTGTTCATGAAAAGAAATTCTAACACCTCCGGAAGTATTATTAAGTTCTCAGTTCATCTTGGTTTCCACATTTACTTGATTGTAAGATGTAGCATCTACCAAGCTCTTTGTCGATTGATACACATTCCAAGCCAAGTAAAAATAGTTGTTTCAATTGGGGTTGAGAGATATATTGGTGCACAAGCAATATAGTCGTCAAAGTCTTAGATTTATCTTATGGTGTTGCTATGCTGCTAGCAGGCTTGGACAGTACCCCGGCCGAGTCACATAGGAACACAAGCATGGCTCCACTGCCAGTGACCCTGGTCAATACCCGGGTAGAGTTACTTGCATCACCTCTCTATGCAGGAAGCCTTTCTCTTCTCTCACCGTGTTCATTTCCATTTATTTATTTATTTTCAAACCTTTTTCATTTTTTCATTTTTTCATTTTTTCATTTTTTCATTTTTCATCTTCGTAATTGTGCATAGCACTTATTCATTTCAGAGGCAGAAGAGGGATCCTAACTTATTGAGAGCAAGAGAGGTTGTTCCTGCAGAGAAGTAGTTTATTAAACCTCTGACATGCCTATTAAGGTTTTTCCCCTCACCTTACTCTACTTGACTGGCTGACAAGGGTTAACCCAAAAACAACCGACTAGAGTAGTGATACTAGTTAACATGAAAGCATTGTGTTTTCACCAAGGTTTAATTTGAAAATTACATATTTTCCATTGATATATAATGGATTGAAGATAACAAGTTCTTACATAAGAGAGTGGACAACAGATAACCAAATGTTGATAGTTGTACAAGTCATCTTGTACTTTACCCAACTTTTTCTAAGAATCATACATAGTTTCATGCGAAACTAACTTGCAAACAAAACAAGAAAACAAACCACAAAGAAAAGAAGAAGCAAAAGCAAAATAAAATTGAGTAATCCAACAAGAAAGAAGACAAACAAACCAACAAAGCAAGTAAGAAAACAAGCATGCAAGAAAACGGACTGAAAGAAAACACTACTCCTACTCCTAAGATAATCATGCATGGGCCATCTCACGTGAAGTGATATTTCCAATGCAGCCATCGGTGCATTGGTTGACCCATGTTGGTGAAGGCATGGTTCACGAACAAGACATTTGTGCGAACCAACAAACAAGAAAGACGCAACAATGAAGACAAACACACTCTGAGTTTAAAAGCATCCACAGAATGAAAAAGATTGAAAGCGCATGACATGCATTCTGTGGAGCTACCATGGTGTTGTGCTACACAGCATGCAGATGTTGAGTGTATGCATTCTATTGACTGTGACATGCAAGAAAATGTGAGAGAGGTAGACCAATTATGTTGTGCATGTGCGCTTGTTGTGTAAGATTCCTCCAATGCATGAACAATGTGGTCGTGTAGTGCGAATGGAGGAAGTGAAATGTGGGTGTTTGGTTGATCTTCAATGAAAAGCAGAGAGTGATGAGGAGACTTGATTGTTTCAACAATTTCCTGACTGGAAGTGAAACCAACCTTAGGACAGTGAGGGCTTGACATAACTGTTGGCATTATGACTAAAGTGTTTTCCTTGATGGCAACCCATTCAGGTGATAGATCACAGTACTTCAAGTCAGCAGCAGAGATTGATGATCAGCTATCAAATATTGAAGAAAATAAAGGGGTACGTAGGTACACCTTACATAAGGTGCGTACACGTAGGTCGGTGTTACATAAAGTGTGTACATACCCACAGTTATCCCGTTCAGGAGGTGCGTACCCCCAGTGCACACATTTCAAGGCAGAGAAAAGCACACATGGGGTTTCTTATGTTTAACCTTTGGTATTTAGCCGACGGTTTTGTGTTATTATGGTGTCGGCCCGTGGTATTGATCCATGATTTAAGGAAGAGCTTTCCTATATAAAGCAAAGGAGATCATTTGGCTTGAGCATGTTTTGTGTTGAATATCTTATGAGGGCTAGATCTGAAATATTATGATCTCTTGGGAGTAATGTCTAGATCTAAATAAGGCGAACCTACTGATGGATTGAGATCTCTTCGGCGCATGTTCAGATCTGTAGATCTGACTGTCTAGGTTATTTCTGAAGTCTTGAAATCATCTATGCCCGAAGGTACGCAGGTATAGTGAAAGAAAAGTGCGTACATACGCAGGAACGAAGCGTTTCAGGTGCGCCGTTACGCAGGCACAGAAGGGTTGCAGGTGCGGAGGTCCGCAGGCAGTTCAATGTATACAGTGCGTATGTAAGCAGGCGAGCAGTTGAGCAGGGTGCGTACGTAAGCAGGCGAACAGTTGAGCAAGGTGCGTACGTAAGCAGGCGAGCAGTTGAGTAGGGTGCTTACTGTAAGCAGGTAGTACATGGGTGAAGCTGCTTACTTCTCTTAAAATCTCTGTTTATCATTGTTGTGTTCTGGGTTTGGTTCTATTATTGTTGATCTGGTTACTACAGTTGACTGGGTGATTCTCTTATACTTGATGATCATTTGATGCTTATGGATCCAGTTTGAAAATTTATGAAAAGTGGTCCTTGTAAGAAAGAATTAGGGGGTTGTAGCTCCCTTCCAGGAGAGACTGGAAAACGAGAGAGAGTTGTAGCTCTCTGCAGGTTGCAACCTGCGTACTGGTAAAGGACTGCACCAGTACAAAACCATTGTAAAAGGAGTTTCTAATTTGAAAGAAGATAGAAACATATTGCAGCAGGTGGTTTTCACCCACATTGGGTTTCCACCTTACATCTTGTGTTCTTTGGTGTGATTATCTGTTTTCTTTGTTCATGCTCATTATTTTATGGTACTGACATGAAAAACTAATTCAAAGAACAAATAAGGAAGATTTATTAAAAGAATTAGATAATACTGATTCACCCCCCCTCTCAGTATTATTTCCAACAATTGGTATCAGAGCAGGTCCTTCAGAGAAGCTTGATCGCTTGAAGGTAGATCGTTCATCATGAGCAACTACGAGAGAGAAGCATCAATCAGGCCACCAGTTTTTGATGGGACAAACTTCAATTATTGGAAGGTAAGAGTTACTGCCTATCTTCAATCTCTTGGTACAGAAGTTTGGGACATCGTAGAGACAGGCTACGCTTTTCCTTCAGCTACTCCTACAGATGCAGCCTGTTGTTGGGAAAAGTATCCAATACGGAATGACCCTATCCCACTCTAAGGGTGATAGTACCTCAGCAACAATCAAAGCAAAGCTATTCGAGATTACTTCTTTATGAGATGTAAGAGAGGGGAGAAAGAGATCCACTAACCGTTATCTTCCGCTAATGATTGATCCAATCTTCTCTCTTTGCTGCTTGCTCCCAGCTCCTTGCTCTTTCACTGGCCCAACTACACCAAGATCCTGCAAAATAACAAGAAGGGGAAACTACAAGAAGCATACATTCATAATTGATTCAAGGATTAGAATAAATCAAATATACAAGTATCAATACGCCATTGAGACACATGCATATAGAAGGACCTCAAATGCTTTATTAATGGAAGAAGTAAAGTTCTGAGAGTGTTACAACCATAAGAGGCCCAATCCAGCAACACCTCCCAGCAGAAAGAAATCTCCTCTTCACCTCCTTCAAAGCAATCACCCAATAGTTCTAAACTCAAACCAACAGCACTTCCTTACAGTCACAAAATTCCCGCCTCCCTAGACCTCATGAGAGAGCTCTATATATAGGAGTTTTGGAGAAAGGATGAGTCAGCTTGAGGCTGGCATGAAGCTAACTAGTGTCCTCTCCCACTTCAGTTATTCTTCAGTTCTTGAGTCCACTTGGAGGTTCTTGCTTCCACTTGGAGATCTATATCCTCTTACTCATCACAAGGCGAATTCCCTAATCCAAGTGTCATTTTGGAAGCTTCCTGGGCATTTGACACCTTGAGGAATGACTGTGCCACTTGGCCAATCTCGCCCAGCGCAGGTAGCCTTCATTATTGTTGACAATCAGCGCAGGTACAGAGTGGAGCAGTTGACATTCAACGCAGATGCTCAGTGGAGCAGTTGACATGATCCAGAATTAGCTTGTTTTTGAGTGTTTTCAGGTGGAGAACTGATATTTAGTGCTGTGGTTTGCTGACCTTGTTCCTCTAGGGGTAGGAACAACATGTTTAGGGACTTTGGATCCCTTAGATTATTGACATTTCATGCTTCATGCTGTAAGGCACAAAAATGTCTATAACAGTTGCCCCCTAAAGTATGAGGTCGTTTATCGGGTGAAATGCTTTATCAGGAGGATCTGAAGTTCATTCAATCACTGAGAGGTGACCTGTAATACAATACAATACAATACATTATTTTTCATTCTGCTTTTATGATCTAGCTGAGGCGGGCATTCCCATGCTCAGCTTTATAAATTCATTTTGGTACATAGAACAGACGATCGTCTGATGATAGACTGATAATTCTCTGCTGAAATTATCATCCTTTGAGTAGGATGATCATCTGCTGCAATGATGTACATATCAAATGTCTTTATATTTCCTGAATATATATCGCAGCCCGGATGGATGAAACTAGATCCGGGGTCTTCAAACTCATTCGATCTTCACTCTAAGTACAAGTCGATCCATGTGAGAATTGCGCTGAAGTCGAACATGGAAAGACATCGCTTGATTACCGGTCAATAATGTAAACCGTTAACAAGCGTGAGAGGAATCACCGATAATGATAATGACCCTCAAGGTACTGCAGTACAATTCACGTGGTGTGAATATAGGACTTGGCGTCGAACACCACGCAAAATCTTCTGGTCGAAGGTCATTGCTGTATACCTATCGCCGGAAGTGAGAAACTTGCCATTGAGGCATGCAAGCTTCAAAGTACTGAGGGGGGTGTTCCTAGATCAACTTCTTGGATAATGAGCTGAAGTCGACAAGAAGAAATCCGTCAAAGGAGGGCCTTAATGAATCCCACATCAGTGACACGGAACGGAGCTAATGATTTTAGTGGAGGTGAAAACAATCTGTGAAATATGATTCAGGGTGGCGATCATGGATGGATGAAGGATAATGTATGGCAGTGGATGGGACACGGTCGACTCTTTCTGAACAACATCTCTTGAACATATAACGACATTGATGTGATGGATCGGTAGCATTACCCCAAGTGTGGATGGTTTGGCGAAGACCATGGTGATGAGACCGGTGAATGAAACAACCCAACCCGATGTGATACAGAGGACAAAGTGTCATGTTCAAGAGCGACTTGCTACCATTAAAGCTTTGAGGTTCTCCCAATTTTTCCCCAGTCATTTCTGACCAGTACCTCTTTATTTTTGTCAAGCTTGAGGAGGATAACATATGCTTGTTCTATAACCTGCCCTTCGGGCAAGCCCATCGCTATGTTTTAACGAGCTTAGTGATAGGGAAACTCGTTCTCGTCTAAAGACAAGTTTGTCGCTATTTAATCATTTTAACGAGTCTAACGACAAGGAAAACTCGGTCCTTTTCATTTTTAGAGAGTCTAAAAAGGTACAGAAAGTTAACTCCAAAATTCATTTTTCATCATCTAATCCCTTAAGTCCGAAAAAGTATAAAACAATACAGAAGAGATGAGTTTTCGATAATTTTAACGAGCCGAATAAAACAAGCGCTCGACCTTTTTGTGTAATAATCCCTCAGGTCCAAAAAGATTAAAATCTAGAGGAGGGATAGCTCTTCCGGTCACTTTAACGAGCTGGAAGGCCAAAACTCGGCAAACTTTTCATATTTTACGAGTCAGGAGAAAAGAGCTCAAAGAAGACTCGTCTTTTGAGGAACGAGTGATAAACAGGGATAGCAGCAGATTCCAGGTACAGGTTGGAATTTTCCAATCACGGCAGTGTCACAAGGATGGCTAGGTGAAATCACTCTTCGCAGCTGTTCCTCAAAATGGGTAAACAATCATATGGAGATGAACGATTGGCCAAATGGAATGGAGGTGGCGGGTGCAAAACACGACCAAGGCTTTTTATGGCTAATAAATTTACGATCACAATGGTTATTTACCGGAATAGGTTCATTTTTTAATGAGCTTGAACTCTGGAGGAAACTCTTGCTCACGCTTTTCTATTTTTTAACGAGCATAAATTCCACGGTAAAACTGCTCGATCTTATGTTTATTTTTTAACGAGCATGAACTATGTGCTAAAACTGCTCGGATCTCGCTTTTCTATTTTTTAACGAGCATAAATTCCGCGGTAAAACTGCTCGATAATACCAGTCATAAGATAAGAAATGTCTCCTGTGAGATAGCTATTTTTTATGGAGCTTTATCTCACGAAGCTATGCTCCTCATATCCTTTCTTTATGCAAGTTCGTAAACGGCTAATCTCAAAAACAGATAAATAACCGCTCCTAGCTTGCACTCCAAAAGGTTTGCATGCCCCCATGTGTAAGGTATAATTTCAAGGCTGCCCCTACTTATCCGATAAAACATTTGTTTTAAAGGGTGAGGCTTGCCTCTTTCTGGTTACCCAAAGATTGTTTTGTTAACACCATCAAACGAAAACATTTCCTCGGCACTGTCTACCGAAGTAGACAATGGTGAATGACCTTTGCCAAACAAGTAACCTTGACAAAAGAATCCTGTTCCAGAACAACCCCTCTTCCTTCCACGGACGGGGTACGGACTAGTCATATTCTTTCGCGGAAATTCTACCCTATACCCAAAGTTTCCTCTGCCCGAAGCAGACCAGGATGCATGCCCCCTGGGTTCCAGTCCCATCTTTCCGAATCACTCGCACTCATCGAGAAGGAGGACTGGGGGTGGAGACATTTCTTGAGTGAATAGACCATTGAGGGTTGGTATGTGACTATTTGCGATGTGTGATCCCGGAAATGAAATTTGGTCTACGAGCTTGACCATTCTTCCTTCGTGTGGAAAACACATTACTCTAAAGAGCGAGGAGACTATAGCTCCCATGCAATATATATAGTCTCGTCCAAGGAGTAGGTTATAATCCAAGGGTCCTTAAACGACCATCACGTTCATTTGAACGGTCCTCCCTTTCAATGTAACAGGCAAATTGGGGAGGATCCCTAATGGTCGACTGGTTCCTTTATCAAAACCCGAGAGATTTCTTATCTCGGGCAAAAGTGCCGGGGAATCCAGTGCTTTCCAAGCAATAGAGGAAAGGATACTCACAGATGCCCCTTCATCAATGATAGTTCCAGCCATTACCATTCTATAAATTTGGACGATGATTCTGAATGGTGGCTGGCAACCGGGGTCTGCCTAGTTGGTTCCAATCAAAGGACACAACCAGGTTGCTTGGCGGTGGGACCGAATACACGGCCGGATATGACCTTGACGATGTTCCTTCCTGCGATAAAGGAATGGGCGCATTGCCCTGATGCTCATCAGAGTCGGTGTTGATGAAAAGAATCTGGATGGTGTCATCCTTATTCTCTTCAGTGAGGGTGTCATTTGAAGATGAATCTTCAGTGACGGTGTCATTTGAGGATGAAGCCTCTGAAGGAAGAACCGGGTCAACTGCCGTATCGACCTTTAGACTTTCGTCTGGTCTGGATTCAGTAGGTTCATTTTCAATGACTGACGCTTCAGCTGACCACTTGAGCGGGCCAGCTGTATTTTCAACCAACGAAGGACTTGGCACGAGTTTTTTGTATCCAGGAGGAAGTCTCAGCGGTGAAACCGGGCGATCTTCCAAAAATCTCTTCGCTTCGTCTAAGAAGGGACAACGGTGGATGGCGTGATCACCTTCACACAGTCTGTAGGGGGATCTTACTCCCCCTCTTTGTCTTGAACCTTCACTTTCGCTGGTTGACGGTAAGCATTCAACATGGCTATCAGTGGTTGATGCTCCCGAATTGTGCAAACGAGGGGATCAGTCCCTTAGTATTCGGGGAATACAGGGACAATCTCTATGGAAGTGGTCTCCTCTACATATGACACATGGCGATTTAGGCCCGGTCTGTGCTGTGTGTGGATTTTTGTCAGATGTCTTTTGCTTGCCCCCAGTCGCCTTAGGCTCCTTCTTCTTCTTCTCTCTCTCCTTCTTCTCCTTCTTCTTCATGGGAGCTTGGCTTTTGCCGGCTCTACCTTGCGAAGATGAAGGATTGGAGGAAGAGTTAGAGGAAGTTGAAGGCTGGTGGGCAGCTCTAGACTCATCTAACTGTTGACTCGACTGTTCAGGAACCATGGTGTTCTGAACTACATTGGTTGAGAATAGCCAAATTGGCAGGCCAATTGTCAGTCCTGGAAGCGACAATGTGGCCATGTGGGGCGCACCAACTTCTCCCCAAGAGGAGAAAGGACTAGGATTTCCATCATGTGGAATTCCTTGGTTGGGGCGTTCCATGTTCTCAACCTAAAGATCAACGCGGGAATAGGAGGTGATTATGTTCTGTTTAAAATAAATTTTATAACGACGCTTTAGACACAACTTGCTTTTTCACTTTTTAAGAGTCGAGAAAAAGCTAAAGATGACTCTAGTCTCCTTTGATGTTTTAACGAGCCCGAAGTGACAAATGCTCGGATGGACTTTTTTAGTTATAGAGTTTGAAAAAGGCCAAAAGAACTGCTCTGGAGTTCTAGGCAGAGGGTGTGCCAAACTTTTCGCAAAACCACAGAATACGTTTTACGGTACGAGTGGTCGATCTTCGTGAATGCTATGTTCACTGCATTGCGATTAGTAGGGCGGCTGACACGGTTTCCTATGGATAAAGGCTTTGTTCCTATAGGGGTCTCCCAATATATACGCGACGGTACGTGGGAGCACAAGTCTGTATTGATACTTATCGCTTCACCATGGAGGAATCACCCAACCACTCACCGCTAAGATATCACGTTTAACGACGCCGGAACACGTCTCTAGCTTAGACCTCTATGTGTTTGCATTATGTTTCAATGCGTTGTTATGTAAATTCAATTTATTTTAAGGTTGATCTTGTTTAGCAGTTTGCCTTTATGGATCACCACGAGATGTATGATAACACTCCTAAATGCAGTCTAAGATGATAAGCAAGCTTTTCAATCTTTCAACTTTGAAAATCTTAACTACTGAGGGAAAAGAAAGACAACATCTTTTCACACAGATCATAGAGCACACACTAATGCACTTTTTCCTAAATCAACATGCAAGCTGTCATAATGCACATGCACAATGCAGGTATTTCTTTTCTCTTTCTTAATGTTTGTGCGATACAAAAAGAAAGTTGTTGTATAACTTTGAATTCAATTTCAAGTGAAAGCAAACAAGGTTGTCCAAAATCAAAAGACACCTTAAGATTTACTTGTTTCGACACTAGAAATATATAAATTCAAACCATATGACGAAAGCAAAAGCTCAATCAGCTATGAACAGCAAACAAACTAACTCTTAAGATCAAAACGACACTTTATCACAGGTATAGATCTAAGAGGCCACAGCAAGACTAGTTCACTTTCGTTATGGGAAACTGCAAATGATGTAAGAAATACACAAAGAACAAATACAGTTTCTTTATACAACCGAGGTGGAATAGTGGCAAGGAAAGTTGGTTTTAGATAGGTACATTGACTGGTAACAGGCTGCAAAAACAAGGGTGAAAACAGGGCAAGAAACAGCAGGGAACCCCAGTAGCACAAGGCAAGATTGGTTCAGCGCAGGTAGTACACTGTCAGTTTGACATTCAGCGCAGGTAGCCCCTTCGGGAACTGCGCTGAAATGCAGACAACCTTCACACAGCCTGCACTGAAGAACGAAACTTTCGTTTCTCTTGGTTTCCGGGTCACAGATTGCTCAAAAATTCACAGTTTTTTGCCAAATCAGAAGCTATCAGTCAAGTACACACTAAGGGATGACAAGGAGGATGAAAATCTATCACTAAGAGCTTATTAGAGTCCTTGTGGATCAGCTCTTCAAATCATAAACTTGCCCAGAAACTGAGCTAGAGTAGCTGCCCTCTACTTTGCATTTGAAAGATCCAAATGCAGTTCGATTCGGTACTCCCTTTGTTTATGAAATGAATAGCAAAAAACACAAACAACCAACAAGATACGATCCCCAGTGGAGTCGCCAATTTGTTGTTGGGAAAAGTATCCAATACGGAATGACCCTATCCCACTCTAAGGGTGATAGTACCTCAGCAAAAATCAAAGCAAAGCTATTCGAGATTACTTCTTTATGAGATGTAAGAGAGGGGAGAAAGAGATCCACTAACCATTATCTTCCCCTAATGATTGATCCAATCTTCTCTTTTTGCTGCTTGCTCCCAGCTCCTTGCTCTTTCACTGGCCCAGCTACACCAAGATCCTGCAAAATAACAAGAAGGGGAAACTACAAGAAGCATACATTCATAATTGATTCAAGGATTAGAATAAATCAAATATACAAGTATCAATACGCCATTGAGACACATGCATATAGAAGAACCTCAAATGCTTTATTAATGGAAGAAGTAAAGTTCTGAGAGTGTTACAACCATAAGAGGCCCAATCCAGCAACACCTCCCAGCAGAAAGAAATCTCCTCTTCACCTCCTTCAAAGCAATCACCCAATAGTTCTAAACTCAAACCAACAGCACTTCCTTATAGTCACAAAATTCCCGCCTCCCTAGACCTCATGAGAGAGCTCTATATATAGGAGTTTTGGAGAAAGGATGAGTCAGCTTGAGGCTGGCATGAAGCTGACTAGTGTCCTCTCCCACTTCAGTTATTGTTCAGTTCTTGAGTCCACTTGGAGGTTCTTGCTTCCACTTGGAGATCTAGATCCTCTTACTCATCACAAGGTGAATTCCCTGATCCAAGTGTCATTTTGGAAGCTTCCTGGGCATTTAACACCTTGAGGAATGACTGTGCCACTTGGCCAATCTCGCCCAGCGCAGGTAGCCTTCATTACTGTTGACATTCAGCGCAGGTACAGAGTGGAGCAGTTGACATTCAGCGCAGATGCTCAGTGGAGCAGTTGACATGATCCAGAATTAGCTTGTTTTTGAGTGTTTTCGGGTGGAGAACTGATATTTAGTGCTGTGGTTTGCTGACCTTGTTCCTCTAGGGGTAGGAACAACATGTTTAGGGACTTTGGATCCCTTAGATTATTGACATTTCATGCTTCATGCTGTAAGGCACAAAAATGTCTGTAACACAGCCGAGAAAAAGAAGTATGAAACAAATGCGAAAGCAGTCAGTACTCTATTAGGATGTATATCTCAATCATAATTCATGAAGGTAATGCACTATAAATCCGCAAAAGAGATATGGGACAAAATTGTCACGAGCTATGAAGGAGATGAACAGGTAAAGCGTGCTAAACTTCAAACTCTCAGAATTCAGTATGAGACTCTCAAAATGTATAATGATGAAAGTGTGGCTAACTATTTTCTTCGGGTAGATGAGGTTGTTAATTGTATGAAAAATTTGGGTGAAGAAATAAAAGAGGTTATTGTGGTTGAAAAGGTTCTAAGATCATTGTCCCCCAAGTTTGAATCTAAAGTATCTGCAATAGAAGAAAAGGAAAATCTACGAATTCTTACTATGTCTCAGCTACATGGAATTCTAACTGCTTATGAAATGAGAAAGGGAGGTCCATCAAACAGAAGAGAAGCTGCTTTCAAGGCATCAGGCAAAGGAGATTATTATGAAGCAAGCCACGTCCCAAAAGAAGAGGAAGAAGAATCAAATTTTGTCAGAAATCTTCAAAGGGGTTCTGGAAGGTTCAGAGGTAAGTTACCTTTTAAATGCTTTGCTTGTGGAAGAGTAGGTCATTATGCTGCAAAATTTCCTTATAAGGATAAAGGAAAGGAACCTGCTAGATGGAACAAGAAACAGAACGAAAATAAGAAAAGCTACTACACTCATGAAGATAGTGATGGTCTATCAAACAGTGATGAAGATGAACAAGGTAATGAATATAAGTTGTTAATGGCATTTGAAGATGATGATTATGTGGATGCTATAGATGTGGATAACCTTTATGATGAAATTACTAGACTCAAGAGATGTATAGAAGAAAAGAACATGATCATTGATACTCTACAATTTCAAATTGATGAAAAGGAAAAACATCTTGAAAAATTAGAAGGTGAAATTGTTGGTCTTCGAAAAGAGATTGAGAAAACAAAAGCTATTAATCTCAAGTTTGTCAAAGGATCTGAAACTTTGGATGAGATTATCAATGTGCAACGGTCTCCACTAAACAAGACAGGTCTGGGCTATAATGGAGAAACTTCTCAAGCATCCACCTCAAAAAGTTATCTTGATGCAGCAAGAAGAAATGAGCAAAAGCACAATGAAGATCATCAGGTAAAGCAGGGATAAATTACAAACAGAAACTATCAGGGGCAATCCATCTTAAGGGTGAACAAAAGCTACAACCAGCCACAGGTAAAATCTTCTCAATTTGGTTCAAGAATAGATGACAATAGAAATTACAATCAATTGGCTGGTAGATTCGATAACCGTAGAAGTTTCTTCAATGGACAATGCTTTTCTTGCCATAACTTTGGTCACAAAGCAGCTCAATGTGTTGCATATAAAACAATCATGACTAGGGAAGCTCAAAAACAAAGAAGTATGACCGGGATTACAAAAAGGACCCATAACAACTTTTCGGTTCTTGAAAATGAAGTTGAATGTTCTATTTGCAATAACTTTGGTCATGAAGACTCTGAATGCAGGAGCAAGTTTCAGCAGAAAAAGGAACAAGCCTCAAGCACAAAAACATGGAGAATAAAGGAACCACAAACAGAAAGATGTGGGATAGCATTTTATGCAGAGGGACTGGAAAATCTATGGTACATTGACAGTGGATTTTCGAAGCATATGACAGGTGATAAAGAAAAACTTGAGTCATATTCTGCTCTAGAAAAAGGAAAGAAAGTCTCTTTTGGAAATGATACTCCTGCAACTATAAAAGGAAAAGGCATTGCTCAGTTAAAAGAAAAGGTCAAGGCTGGAAATGTTTTGTATGTTGATGGATTGAAGCATAATCTTCTAAGTGTCAGCCAAATGTGTGATCAAAGAACCGAGGTTATATTCAGATCAAATGGATGTCTTGTTCGTGATCTTGATACAGGTAAAACAGTGATCAAAGGCAAAAGAACTCCAAATAATCTGTACGTATTTGAAGAAGGACAACAACAATGCTATTTGAGCAAGGATGATGAGCACTGGTTATGGCATCGGAGGTTGGGACATCTAAGCTTTTCACAAATAAGGAAAGCATGCAAATATCAGGCAGTTCGCGATCTTCCAGATATCAAAATTCCTGACAACACCATATGCAAATCATGTCAGTTTGGAAAACAAACCAGAACTAACTTTCCAGAGAAAGAAGGTTCAGCTAGCATGCCTCTTGAGCTAGTACATATAGATACATGCGGTCCTTTCAGGAAAAGAACACCTCGAGGAGAAGAATACTTGATATTATTCATTGACGATTTCTCCAGGTTTGTCTGGTTAGGACTTATGAAGCACAAAGATGAAGCATTCGAAAAATTCAAATCTTTCAAAGCCTTGGTTGAAAATGAATCAGGTCACAAAATTAAGTGCCTCAGATCCGACAGAGGTGGGGAATTTACTTCAAATGAATTTTTCGATTTCTGTGAAGAACATGGGATAAGAAGAGAATTCTCTACAGCAAGAACCCCTCAGCAAAATGGAGTTGTGGAAAGAATGAACAGAACAGTCCAACAAATGGCTCGTGCTATGCTTGATGAGTCAGGAACTCCCGCAACTTTCTGGGGTGAAGCTGCACATGCTACGGTTGTTATTCTCAACAAAACAAATGTCCGGGTGAACAACACTCAAACTCCTCATGAGCTCTGGAGTGGTAGGAATCCTTCGGTAAAGCACTTCAAAATCTTTGGGAGCAAATGCTATATCAAGAATACTGATGAGCAGCTTGGCAAACTTGAACCTAGAGCAGATGAAGGCATTCTTCTTGGTTACTCTCCACATAGCAAATCATACAAATGCTACAATAAAAGACTTGGCAGAATTGTTGACAACATTGATGTAGTGGTTGATGAGAAGGGATACATTACTAGGCAAGTACATCATGAAGACATCGAAGAAGATGAAGGCTACCCCCAACGACAGAATGATGAAGAAGAAGAACCTCAAGAAGAACCAGAGGAGCAAACAAGAATAGAAGAAAAGACTCCATCCAGATATGTTCAGAAGAATCATCCAGAATCTCAGATTATGGGGCAGAAAGAAGCAGGTGTACAAACAAGAAGAACAGTTGCAGAAGCTTCAAGCTATTTGGCATTACTCTCCTCTACTGAACCACAAAATATGAAAGAGGCATGCAAAGATGAATGTTGGGTGAAAGAAATGGATGAAGAACTTGAGCAGATCGAAAAGAACAACACTTGAGAGCTGGTTCCTAGACCAAAGGATAAGAATGTTATCGGAACAAAATGGGTCTTCAAAAATAAATTGAATGAAAATGGAGAAGTAATTAGAAACAAAGCCAGACTTGTTTGTAAAGGGTATGCGCAGCAAGAAGGAATAGACTTTGAAGAAACCTTTGCTCCTGTTGCAAGACTTGAGGCCATCCGAATGTTCCTTGCTCTCTCAAGTTTTCAAAACTTCAAAGTATTTCAAATGGACGTGAAATTAGCCTTTCTGAATGGAGACTTGGAAGAAGAAGTATACATTGAACAGCCAGAGGGTTCATTCTTGGAAATGATCCAAATCTCGTATGCAGATTGAAAAAGGCTCTCTATGGTCTCAAACAAGCTCCAAGGGCTTGGTACTACCGTTTGGACAAATATCTTCATCAACAAGGTTTTTCAAAAGGATCAGCAGATAGCAATCTTTATATAAAAGTTGAAAATGACAAATTGCTAATACTTGTTGTGTATGTAGATGACATTATTTTTGGGAGTAATGAAGAAGCTATGAGTCAAAGCTTTGCCTTGGTCATGCAGAAAGAATTTGAAATGTCCTTGCTAGGAGAACTGACATATTTCCTTGGTTTGCAAATCCAACAAAAAGAAGGAGGAATCTTTTTATCTCAAACCAAGTATCTCAAACAGATTTTGAAGAAATATGGTATGGAAGATGCAAAACCAGTATGTACACCCATGGTCACAGGATGTAGCCTCAGTGCAAATGATGAATCTGCAGCAGTACATCAACCAACCTACAGATCTATGATTGGAAGTTTACTTTATTTGACAGGTACCCGACCGGACATCATGCATGCAGTTGGAATAGTTGGAAGATTTCAGGCAAATCCGAAGGAGACTCATCTTCAGGAAGTGAAGAGAATTTTCAAATATCTTCAAGGAACTCAAAATTATGGCTTATGGTATCCTAGAGATACAGATCTTACACTTCATGCTTATACAGATGCAGATTGGGCCGGAAGTGTGGATGACAGGAAAAGCACAAGTGGTGGTGCGTTCTTTATGGGTTCCAGACTGGTATCTTGGTTCAACAAGAAACAGAGTTCAATTGCCTTGTCTACAGCTGAAGCAAAATATGTTGCTGCTGCATCTTGTTGCACCCAACTCCTTTGGATGATGCAGACTTTGCAGGATTTTCAAATCACTTGTACACCACCAATCCCCATCTTATGTGATAACACAAGTGCAATCAACATCTCAAAGAATCCTGTTATGCATTCAAAAACCAAGCACATACCAATCAAGTACCATTTTCTCCGGGAACAAGTGCTTGAACAGAAGGTCAAGTTGGAGAATGTTCCTTCTAAGAAACAAGTTGCTGATATTCTCACCAAACCATTGCCCAGGGACACTTTTGAATACCTCAGGAAAAAGCTCGGGGGTTGTTGATGCATCATCTTATTGCTGAACCTCTTCTGATTGATGGTACAGGTTCAGGGGGAGCATATAATGCATTGTTGGCATTATGGAGGATGTGCAAAAGGAGATCTTGGAAGTAGCTGCAATATGTCTCTATCTCTTTCATGGTGGATTATGGTTCTTCGTTGCAGATCTGGTTCATATTCAGGGGAGCATGTTCTTAGGGGGAGCATAACCCTTTGCCCTTGATGTCAAAGGGGGAGAATGAAGCTGAAGTTTTGAGGTTGCCATCAAGTCCAAAGGGGGAGATTGTTGGCATTATGACTAAAGTGTTGTCCTTGATGGCAACCCATTCAGGTGATAGATCACAGTACTTCAAGTCAGCAGCAGAGATTGATGATCAGCTATCAAATATTCAAGAAAATAAAGGGGTACGTAGGTACACCTTACATAAGGTGCGTACACGCAGGTCGGTGTTACATAAAGTGCGTACATACCCGCAGTTATCCCATTCAGGAGGTGCGTACCCCTAGTGCACACATTTCAAGGCAGAGAAAAGCACACGTGGGGTTTCTTATGTTTAACCTTTGGTATTTAGCCGACGGTTTTGTGTTATTATGGTGTCGGCCCGTGGTATTGATCCATGATTTAAGGAAGAGCTTTCCTATATAAAGCAAAGGAGATCATTTGGCTTGAGCATGTTTTGTGTTGAATATCTTATGAGGGCTAGATCTGAAATATTATGATCTCTTGGGAGTAATGTCTAGATCTAAATAAGGCGAACCTACTGATGGATTGAGATCTCTTCGGCGCATGTTCAGATCTGTAGATCTGACTGTCTGGGTTATTTCTGAAGTCTTGAAATCATCTATGCCCGAAGGTACGTAGGTACAGTGAAATAAAAGTGCGTACATACGCAGGAACGAAGCGTTTCAGGTGCGCCGTTACGCAGGCACAGAAGGGTTGCAGGTGCGGAGGTCCGCAGGCAGTTCAATGGATACAGTGCGTATGTAAGCAGGCGAGCAGTTGAGCAGGGTGCGTACGTAAGCAGGCGAACAGTTGAGCAAGGTGCGTACGTAAGCAGGCGAGCAGTTGAGCAGGGTGCTTACTGTAAGCAGGCAGTACATGGGTGAAGCTGCTTACTTCTCTTAAAATCTCTGTTTATCATTGTTGTGTTCTGGGTTTGGTTCTATTATTGTTGATCTAGTTACTACAGTTGACTGGGTGATTCTCTTATACTTGATGATCATTTGATGCTTATGGATCCAGTTTGAAAATTTATGAAAAGTGGTCCTTGTAAGAAAGAAGTAGGGGGTTGTAGCTCCCTTCCAGGAGAGACTGGAAAACGAGAGAGAGTTGTAGCTCTCTGCAGGTTGCAGCCTGCGTACTGGTAAAGGACTGCACCAGTACAAAACCATTGTAAAAGGAGTTTCTAATTTGAAAGAAGATAGAGACATATTGCAGCAGGTGGTTTTCACCCACATTGGGTTTCCACCTTACATCTTGTGTTCTTTGGTGTGACTATCTGTTTTCTTTGTTCATGCTCATTATTTTATGGTACTGACATGCAAAACTAATTCAAAGAACAAATAAGGAAGATTTATTAAAAGAATTAGATAATACTGATTCACCCCCCCTCTCAGTATTATTTCCAACAATTAGTATCAGAGCAGGTCCTTCAGAGAAGCTTGATCGCTTGAAGGTAGATCGTTCATCATGAGCAACTACGAGAGAGAAGCATCAATCAGGCCACCAGTTTTTGATGGGACAAACTTCAATTATTGGAAGGTAAGATTTACTGCCTATCTTCAATCTCTTAGTACAGAAGTTTGGGACATCGTAGAGACAGGCTACGCTTTTCCTTCAGCTACTCCTACAGATGCATCCGAGAAAAAGAAGTATGAAAAAAATGCGAAAGCAGTCAGTACTCTATTAGGATGTATATCTCAATCAGAATTGATGAAGGTAATGCACTATAAATCTGCAAAAGAGATATGGGACAAAATTGTCACGAGCTATGAAGGAGATGAACAAGTAAAGCGTGCTAAACTTCAAACTCTCAGACTTCAGTATGAGACTCTCAAAATGTATAATGATGAAAGTGTGGCTAACTATTTTCTTCGGGTAGATGAGGTTGTTAATTGTATGAAAAATTTGGGTGAAGAAATAAAAGAGGCTATTGTGGTTGAAAAGGTTCTAAGATCATTGTCCCCCAAGTTTGAATCTAAAGTATCTGCAATAGAAGAAAAGGAAAATCTACGAATTCTTACTATGTCTCAGCTACATGGAATTCTAACTGCTTATGAAATGAGAAAGGGAGGTCCATCAGATAGAAGAGAAGCTGCTTTCAAGGCATCAGGCAAAGGAGATTATTATGAAGCAAGCCACGTCCCAGAAGAAGAGGAAGAAGAATCAAATTTTGTCAGAAATCTTCAAAGGGGTTCTGGAAGGTTCAGAGGTAAGTTACCTTTTAAATGCTTTGCTTGTGGAAGAGTAGGTCATTATGCTACAAAATGTCCTTATAAGGATAAAGGAAAGGAACCTGCTAGATGGAACAAGAAACAGAACGCAAATAAGAAAAGCTACTACACTCATGAAGATAGTGATGGTCTATAACAGTGATGAAGATGAACAAGGTAATGAATATAAGTTGTTAATGGCATTTGAAGATGATGATTATGTGGATGCTATAGATGTGGATAACCTTTATGATGAAATTACTAGACTCAAGAGATGTATAGAAGAAAAGAACATGATCATTGATACTCTACAATTTCAAATTGATGAAAAGGAAAAACATCTTGAAAAATTAGAAGGTGAAATTGTTGGTCTTCGAAAAGAGATTGAGAAAACAAAAGCTATTAATCTCAAGTTTGTCAAAGGATCTGAAACTTTGGATGAGATTATCAATGTGCAGCGGTCTCCACTAAACAAGACAGGTCTGGGCTATAATGGAGAAACTTCTCAAGCATCCACCTCAAAAAGTTATCTTGATGCAGCAAGAAGAAATGAGCAAAAGCACAATGAAGATCATCAGGTAAAGCAAGGACAAATTACAAATAGAAACTATCAGGGGCAATCCATCTTAAGGGTGAACAAAAGCTACAACCAGCCATAGGTAAAATCTTCTCAATTTGGTTCAAGAATAGATGACAATAGAAATTACAATCAATTGGCTGGTAGATTCGATAACCGTAGAAGTTTCTTCAATGGACAATGCTTTTCTTGCCATAACTTTGGTCACAAAGCAGCTCAATGTGTTGCATATAAAACAATCATGACTAGGGAAGCTCAAAAACAAAGAAGTATGACCGGGATTACAAAAAGGACCTATAACAACTTTTCGGTTCTTGAAAATGAAGTTGAATGTTCTATTTGCAATAACTTTGGTCATGAAGACTCTGAATGTAGGAGCAGGTTTCAGCAGAAAAAGGAACAAGCCTCAAGCACCAAAACATGGAGAATAAAGGAACCACAAACAGAAAGATGTGGGATAGCATTTTATGCAGAGGGACAGGAAAATCTATGGTACATTGACAGTGGATGTTCGAAGCATATGACAGGTGATAAAGAAAAACTTGAGTCATATTCTGCTCTAGAAAAAGAAAAGAAAGTATCTTTTGGAAATGATACTCCTGCAACTATAAAAGGAAAAGGCATTTCTCAGTTAAAAGAAAAGGTCAAGGCTGGAAATGTTTTGTATGTTGATGGATTGAAGCATAATCTTCTAAGTGTCAGCCAGATGTGTGATCAAAGAACCGAGGTTATATTCAGATCAAATGGATGTCTTGTTCGTGATCTTGATACAGGTAAAACAGTGATCAAAGGCAAAATAACTCCAAATAATCTGTACATATTTGAAGAAGGACAACAACAATGCTATCTGAGCAAGGATGATGAGCACTGGTTATGGCATTGGAGGTTGGGACATCTAAGCTTTTCACAAATAAGGAAAGCATGCAAATATCAGGCAGTTCGCGATCTTCCAGATATCAAAATTCCTGACAACACCATATGCAAATCATGTCAGTTTGGAAAACAAACCAGAACTAACTTTCCAGAGAAAGAAGGTTCATCTAGCATGCCTCTTGAGCTAGTACATACAGATACATGCGGTCCTTTCACGAAAAGAACACCTCGAGGAGAAGAATACTTGATATTATTCATTGACGATTTCTCCAGGTTTGTCTGGTTAGGACTTATGAAGCACAAAGATGAAGCATTCGAAAAATTCAAATCCTTCAAAGCCTTGGTTGAAAATGAATCAGGTCACAAAATTAAGTGCCTCAGATCCGACAGAGGTGGGGAATTTACTTCAAATGAATTTTTCGATTTCTGTGAAGAACATGGGATAAGAAGAGAATTCTCTACAGCAAGAACCCCTCAGCAAAATGGAGTTGTGGAAAGAATGAACAGAACAGTCCAACAAATGGCTCGTGCTATGCTTGATGAGTCAGGAACTCCCGCAACTTTCTGGGGTGAAGCTGCACATGCTGCGGTTGTTATTCTCAACAAAACAAATGTCCGGGTGAACAGCACTCAAACTCCTCATGAGCTCTGGAGTGGTAGGACTCCTTCGGTAAAGCACTTCAAAATCTTTGGGAGCAAATGCTATATCAAGAATACTGATGAGCAGCTTGGCAAACTTGAACCTAGAGCAGATGAAGGCATTCTTCTTGGTTACTCTCCACATAGCAAAGCATACAAATGCTACAATAAAAGACTTGGCAGAATTGTTGATAGCATTGATGTAGTGGTTGATGAGAAGGGATACATTCCTAGGCAAGTACATCATAAAGACATCGAAGAAGATGAAGGCTACCCCCAACGACAGAATGATGAAGAAGAAGAACCTCAAGAAGAACCAGAGGAGAAAACAAGAATAGAAGAAAAGACTCCATCCAGATATGTTCAGAAGAATCATCCAGAATCTCAGATTATGGGGCAGAAAGAAGCAGGTGTACAAACAAGAAGAACAGTTGCAGAAGCTTCAAGCTATTTGGCATTACTCTCCTCTACCTAACCACAAAATGTGAAAGAGGCATGCAAAGATGAATGTTGGGTGAAAGCAATGGATGAAGAACTTGAGCAGATCGAAAAGAACAACACTTGGGAGCTGGTTCCTAGACCAAAGGATAAGAATGTTATCGGAACAAAATGGGTCTTCAAAAATAAATTGAATGAAAATGGAGAAGTAATTAGAAACAAAGCCAGACTTGTTTGTAAAGGGTATGCGCAGCAAGAAGGAATAGACTTTGAAGAAACCTTTGCTCCTGTTGCAAGACTTGAGGCCATCCGAATGTTCCTTTCTCTCTCAAGTTTTCAAAACTTCAAAGTATTTCAAATGGACGTGAAATAAGCCTTTCTGAATGGAGACTTGGAAGAAGAAGTATACATTGAACAGCCAGATGGGTTCATTCTTGGAAATGATCCAAATCTTGTATGCAGATTGAAAAAGGCTCTCTATGGTCTCAAAAAAGCTCCAAGGGCTTGGTACTACCGTTTGGACAAATATCTTCATCAACAAGGTTTTTCAAAAGGATCAGCAGATAACAATCTTTATATAAAAGTTGAAAATGACAAATTGCTAATACTTGTTGTGTATGTAGATGACATTATTTTTGGGAGCAATGAAGAAGCTATGAGTCAAAGCTTTGCCTTGGTCATGCAGAAAGAATTTGAAATGTCCTTGCTAGGAGAACTGACATATTTCCTTGGTTTGCAAATCCAACAAAAAGAAGGAGGAATCTTTTTATCTCAAACCAAGTATCTCAAACAGATTTTGAAGAAATATGGTATGGAAGATGCAAAACCAGTATGTACACCCATGGTCACAGGATGTAGCCTCAGTGCAAATGATGAATCTGCAGCAGTACATCAACCAACCTACAGATCTATGATTGGAAGTTTACTTTATTTGACAGGTACCCGACCGGACATCATGCATGCAGTTGGAATAGTTGGAAGATTTTAGGCAAATCCGAAGGAGACTCATCTTCAGGCAGTGAAGAGAATTTTAAAATATCTTCAAGGGACTAAAAATTATGGCTTATGGTATCCTAGAGATACAGATCTTACACTTCATGCTTATACAGATGCAGATTGGGCCGGAAGCATGGATGACAGGAAAAGCACAAGTGGTGGTGCGTTCTTTATGGGTTCCAGACTGGTATCTTGGTTCAGCAAGAAACAGAGTTCAATTGCCTTGTCTACAGCTGAAGCGGAATATGTTGCTGTTGCATCTTGTTGCACCCAACTCCTTTGGATGATGCAGACTTTGCAGGATTTTCAAATCACTTGTACACCACCAATCCCCATCTTATGTGATAACACAAGTGCAATCAGCATCTCAAAGAATCCTGTTATGCATTCAAAAACCAAGCACATACCAATCAAGTACCATTTTCTCCGGGAACAAGTGCTTGAACAGAAGGTCAAGTTCGAGTATGTTCCTTCTAAGGAACAAGTTGCTGATATTCTCACCAAACCATTGCCCAGGGACACTTTTGAATACCTCAGGAAAAAGCTGGGGGTTGTTGATGCATCATCTTATTGCTGAACCTCTTCTGATTGATGGTACAGGTTCAGGGGGAGCATATAATGCATTGTTGGCATTATGGAGGATGTGCAAAAGGAGATCTTGGAAGTAGCTGCAATATGTCTCTATCTCTTTCATGGTGGATTATGGTTCTTCGTTGCAGATCTGGTTCATATTCAGGGGGAGCATCTTCTTAGGGGGAGCATAACCCTTTTCCCTTGATGTCAAAGGGGGAGAATGAAGCTGAAGTTTTGAGGTTGCCATCAATTCCAAAGGGGGAGATTTTTGGCATTATGACTAAAGTGTTGTCCTTGATGGCAACCCATTCAGGTGATAGATCACAGTACTTCAAGTCAGCAGCAGAGATTGATGATCAGCTATCAAATATTCAAGAAAATAAAGGGGTACGCAGGTACACCTTACATAAGGTGCGTACATGCAGGTCGGTGTTACATAAAGTGCGTACATACCTGCAGTTATCCCGTTCAGGAGGTGCGTACCCCCAGTGCACACATTTCAAGGTAGAGAAAAGCACACGTGGGGTTTCTTATGTTTAACCTTTGGTATTTAGCCGACGGTTTTGTGTTATTATGGTGTCGGCCCGTGGTATTGATCCGTGATTTAAGGAAGAGCTTTCCTATATAAAGCAAAGGAGATCATTTGGCTTGAGCATGTTTTGTGTTGAATATCTTATGAGGGCTAGATCTGAAATATTATGATCTCTTGGGAGTAATGTCTAGATCTAAATAAGGTGAACCTACTGATGGATTGAGATCTCTTCGGCGCATGTTCAGATCTGTAGATCTGACTGTCTGGGTTATTTCTGAAGTCTTGAAATCATCTATGCCCGAAGGTACGTAGGTACAGTGAAAGAAAAGTGCGTACATACGCAGGAACGAAGCGTTTCAGGTGCGCCGTTACGCAGGCACAGAAGGGTTGCAGGTGCGGAGGTCCGCAGGCAGTTCAATGGATACAGTGCGTATGTAAGCAGGCGAGCAGTTGAGCAGGGTGCGTGCGTAAGCAGGCGAATAGTTGAGCAAGGTGCGTACGTAAGCAGGCGAGCAGTTGAGCAGGGTGCTTACTGTAAGCAGGCAGTACATGGGTGAAGCTGCTTACTTCTCTTAAAATCTCTGTTTATCATTGCTGTGTTCTGGGTTTGGTTCTATTATTGTTGATCTGGTTACTACAGTTGACTGGGTGATTCTCTTATACTTGATGATCATTTGATGCTTATGGATCCAGTTTGAAAATTTATGAAAAGTGGTCCTTGTAAGAAAGAAGTAGGGGGTTGTAGCTCCCTTCCAGGAGAGACTAGAAAACGAGAGAGAGTTGTAACTCTCTGCAGGTTGCAGCCTGCGTACTGGTAAAGGACTGCACCAGTACAAAACCATTGTAAAAGGAGTTTCTAATTTGAAAGAAGATAGAGACATATTGCAGCAGGTGGTTTTCACCCACATTGGGTTTCCACCTTACATCTTGTGTTCTTTGGTGTGACTATCTGTTTTCTTTGTTCATGCTCATTATTTTATGGTACTGACATGAAAAACTAATTCAAAGAACAAATAAGGAAGATTTATTAAAAGAATTAGATAATACTGATTCACCCCCCCTCTCAGTATTATTTCCAACAATTGGTATCAGAGCAGGTCCTTCAGAGAAGCTTGATCGCTTGAAGGTAGATCGTTCATCATGAGCAACTACGAGAGAGAAGCATCAATCAGGCCACCAGTTTTTGATGGGACAAACTTCAATTATTGGAAGGTAAGAGTTACTGCCTATCTTCAATCTCTTGGTACAGAAGTTTGGGACATCGTAGAGACAGGCTACGCTTTTCCTTCAGCTACTCCTACAGATGCAGCCGAGAAAAAGAAGTATGAAACAAATGCGAAAGCAGTCAGTACTCTATTAGGATGTATATCTCAATCAGAATTCATGAAGGTAATGCACTATAAATCCGCAAAAGAGATATGGGACAAAATTGTCATGAGCTATGAAGGAGATGAACAGGTAAAGCGTGCTAAACTTCAAACTCTCAGAATTCAGTATGAGACTCTCAAAATGTATAATGATGAAAGTGTGGCTAACTATTTTCTTCGGGTAGATGAGGTTGTTAATTGTATGAAAAATTTGGGTGAAGAAATAAAAGAGGCTATTGTGGTTGAAAAGGTTCTAAGATCATTGTCCCCCAAGTTTGAATCTAAAGTATCTGCAATAGAAGAAAAGGAAAATCTACTAATTCTTACTATGTCTCAGCTACATGGAATTCTAACTTCTTATGAAATGAGAAAGGGAGGTCCATCAGACAGAAGAGAAGCTGCTTTCAAGGCATCAGGCAAAGGAGATTATTATGAAGCAAGCCACGTCCCAGAAGAAGAGGAAGAAGAATCAAATTTTGTCAGAAATATTCAAAGGGGTTCTAGAAGGTTCAGAGGTAAGTTACCTTTTAAATGCTTTGCTTGTGGAAGAGTAGGTCATTATGCTGCAAAATGTCCTTATAAGGATAAAGGAAAGGAACCTGCTAGATGGAACAAGAAACAGAACACAAATAAGAAAAGCTACTACACTCATGAAGATAGTGATGGTCTATCAAACAGTGATGAAGATGAACAAGGTAATGAATATAAGTTGTTAATGGCATTTGAAGATGATGATTATGTGGATGCTATAGATGTGGATAACCTTTATGATGAAATTACTAGACTCAAGAGATGTATAGAAGAAAAGAACATGATCATTGATACTCTACAATTTCAAATTGATGAAAAGGAAAAACATCTTGAAAAATTAGAAGGTGAAATTGTTGGTCTTAGAAAAGAGATTGAGAAAACAAAAGCTATTAATCTCAAGTTTGTCAAAGGATCTGAAACTTTGGATGAGATTATCAATGTGCAGCGGTCTCCACTAAACAAGACAGGTCTGGGCTATAATGGAGAAACTTCTCAAGCATCCACCTCAAAAAGTTATCTTGATGCAGCAAGAAGAAATGAGAAAAAGCACAATGAAGATCATCAGGTAAAGCAGGGACAAATTACAAACAGAAACTATCAGGGGCAATCCATCTTAAGGGTGAACAAAAGCTACAACCAGCCACAGGTAAAATCTTCTCAATTTGGTTCAAGAATAGATGACAATAGAAATTACAATCAATTGGCTGGTAGATTCGATAACCGTAGAAGTTTCTTCAATGGACAATGCTTTTCTTGCCATAACTTTGGTCACAAAGCAGCTCAATGTGTTGCATATAAAACAATCATGACTAGGGAAGCTCAAAAACAAAGAAGTATGACTGGGATTACAAAAAGGACCTATAACAAATTTTCGGTTCTTGAAAATGAAGTTGAATGTTCTATTTGCTATAACTTTGGTCATGAAGACTCTGAATGCAGGAGCAGGTTTCAGCAGAAAAAGGAACAAGCCTCAAGCACCAAAACATGGAGAATAAAGGAACCACAAACAGAAAGATGTGGGATAGCATTTTATGCAGAGGGACAGGAAAATCTATGGTACATTGACAGTGGATGTTCGAAGCATATGACAGGTGATAAAGAAAAACTTGAGTCATATTCTGCTCTAGAAAAAGGAAAGAAAGTCTCTTTTGGAAATGATACTCCTGCAACTATAAAAGGAAAAGGCATTGCTCAGTTAAAAGAAAAGGTCAAGGCTGGAAATGTTTTGTATGTTGATGGATTGAAGCATAATCTTCTAAGTGTCAGCCAGATGTGTGATCAAAGAACCGAGGTTATATTCAGATCAAATGGATGTCTTGTTCGTGATCTTGATACAGGTAAAACAGTGATCAAAGGCAAAAGAACTCCAAATAATCTGTACATATTTGAAGAAGGACAACAACAATGCTATCTGAGCAAGGATGATGAGCACTGGTTATGGCATCGGAGGTTGGGACATCTAAGCTTTTCACAAATAAGGAAAGCATGCAAATATCAGGCAGTTCGCGATCTTCCAGATATCAAAATTCCTGACAACACCATATGAAAATCATGTCAGTTTGGAAAACAAACCAGAACTAACTTTCCAGAGAAAGAAGGTTCAGCTAGCATGCCTCTTGAGCTAGTACATACAGATACATGCGGTCCTTTCAGGAAAAGAACACCTCGAGGAGAAGAATACTTGATATTATTCATTGACGATTTCTCCAGGTTTGTTTGGTTAGGACTTATGAAGCACAAAGATGAAGCATTCGAAAAATTCAAATCCTTCAAAGCCTTGGTTGAAAATGAATCAGGTCACAAAATTAAGTGCCTCAGATCCGACAGAGGTGGGGAATTTACTTCAAATGAATTTTTCGATTTCTGTGAAGAACATGGGATAAGAAGAGAATTCTCTACAGCAAGAACCCCTCAGCAAAATGGAGTTGTGGAAAGAATGAACAGAACAGTCCAACAAATGGCTCGTGCTATGCTTGATGAGTCAGGAACTCCCGCAACTTTCTGGGGTGAAGCTGCACATGCTGCGGTTGTTATTCTCAACAAAACAAATGTCCGGGTGAACAGCACTCAAACTCCTCATGAGCTCTGGAGTGGTAGGACTCCTTCGGTAAAGCACTTCAAAATCTTTGGGAGCAAATGCTATATCAAGAATACTGATGAGCAGCCTGGAAAACTTGAACCTAGAGCAGATGAAGGCATTCTTCTTGGTTACTCTCCACATAGCAAAGCATACAAATGCTACAATAAAAGACTTGGCAGAATTGTTGACAGCATTGATGTAGTGGTTGATGAGAAGGGATACATTCCTAGGCAAGTACATAATGAAGACATCGAAGAAGATGAAGGCTACCCCCAACGACAGAATGATGAAGAAGAAGAACCTCAAGAAGAACCAGAGGAGCAAACAAGAATAGAAGAAAAGACTCCATCCAGATATGTTCAGAAGAATCATCCAGAATCTCATATTATGGGGCAGAAAGAAGCAGGTGTACAAGCAAGAAGAACAGTTGCAGAAACTTCAAGCTATTTGGCATTACTCTCCTCTACTGAACCACAAAATGTGAAAGAGGCATGCAAAGATGAATTTTGGGTGAAAGCAATGGATGAAGAACTTGAGCAGATCGAAAAGAACAACACTTGGGAGCTGGTTCCTAGACCAAAGGATAAGAATGTTATCGGAACAAAATGGGTCTTCAAAAATAAATTGAATGAAAATGGAGAAGTAATTAGAAACAAAGCCAGACTTGTTTGTAAAGGGTATGCGCAGCAAGAAGGAATAGACTTTGAAGAAACCTTTGCTCCTGTTGCAAGACTTCAGGCCATCCGAATGTTCCTTTCTCTCTCAAGTTTTCAAAACTTCAAAGTATTTCAAATGGACGTGAAATAAGCCTTTCTGAATGGAGACTTGGAAGAAGAAGTATACATTGAACAGCCAGATGGGTTCATTCTTGGAAATGATCCAAATCTTGTATGCAGATTGAAAAAGGCTCTCTATGGTCTCAAACAAGCTCCAAGGGCTTGGTACTACCGTTTGGACAAATATCTTCATCAACAAGGTTTTTCAAAAGGATCAGCAGATAGCAATCTTTATATAAAAGTTGAAAATGACAAATTGCTAATACTTGTTGTGTATGTAGATGACATTATTTTTGGGAGCAATGAATAAGCTATGAGTCAAAGCTTTGCCTTGGTCATGCAGAAAGAATTTGAAATGTCCTTGCTAGGAGAACTGACATATTTCCTTGGTTTGCAAATCCAACAAAAAGAAGGAGGAATCTTTTTATCTCAAACCAAGTATCTCAAACAGATTTTGAAGAAATATGGTATGGAAGATGCAAAACCAGTATGTACACCCATGGTCACAGGATGTAGCCTCAATGCAAATGATGAATCTGCAGCAGTACATCAACCAACCTACAGATCTATGATTGGAAGTTTACTTTATTTGACAGGTACCCGACCGGACATCATGCATGCAGTTGGAATAGTTGGAAGATTTCAGGCAAATCCGAAGGAGACTCATCTTCAGGCAGTGAAGATAATTTTCAAATATCTTCAAGGGACTCAAAATTATGGCTTATGGTATCCTAGAGATACAGATCTTACACTTCATGCTTATACAGATGCAGATTGGGCCAGAAGCATGGATGACAGGAAAAGCACAAGTGGTGGTGCGTTCTTTATGGGTTCCAGACTGGTATCTTGGTTCAGCAAGAAACAGAGTTCAATTGCCTTGTCTACAGCTGAAGCGGAATATGTTGCTGCTGCATCTTGTTGCACCCAACTCCTTTGGATGATGCAGACTTTGCAGGATTTTCAAATCACTTGTACACCACCAATCCCCATCTTATGTGATAACACAAGTGCAATCAGCATCTCAAAGAATCCTGTTATGCATTCAAAAACCAAGCACATACCAATCAAGTACCATTTTCTCCGGGAACAAGTGCTTGAACAAAAGGTCAAGTTGGAGTATGTTCCTTCTAAGGAACAAGTTGCTGATATTCTCACCAAACCATTGTCCAGGGACACTTTTGAATACCTCAGGAAAAAGCTGGGGGTTGTTGATGCATCATCTTATTGCTGAACCTCTTCTGATTGATGGTACAGGTTCAGGGGGAGCATATAATGCATTGTTGGCATTATGGAGGATGTGCAAAAGGAGATCTTGGAAGTAGCTGCAATATGTCTCTATCTCTTTCATGGTGGATTATGGTTCTTCGTTGCAGATCTGGTTCATATTCAGGGGGAGCATGTTCTTAGGGGGAGCATAACCCTTTGCCCTTGATGTCAAAGGGGGAGAATGAAGCTGAAGTTTTGAGGTTTCCATCAAGTCCAAAGGGGGAGATTGTTGGCATTATGACTAAAGTGTTGTCCTTGATGGCAACCCATTCAGGTGATAGATCACAGTACTTCAAGTCAGCAGCAGAGATTGATGATCAGCTATCAAATATTGAAGAAAATAAAGGGGTACGCAGGTACACCTTACATAAGGTGCGTACACGCAGGTCGGTGTTACATAAAGTGCGTACATACCTGCAGTTATCCCGTTCAGGAGGTGCGTACCCCCAGTGCACACATTTCAAGGCAGAGAAAAGCACACGTGGGGTTTCTTATGTTTAACCTTTGGTATTTAGCCGACGGTTTTGTGTTATTATGGTGTCGGCCCATGGTATTGATCCATGATTTAAGTCAGAGCTTTCCTATATAAAGCAAAGGAGATCATTTGGCTTGAGCATGTTTTGTGTTGAATATCTTATGAGGGCTAGATCAGAAATATTATGATCTCTTGGGAGTAATGTCTAGATCTAAATAAGGCGAACCTACTGATGGATTGAGATCTCTTCGGCGCATGTTCAGATCTGTAGATCTGACTGTCTGGGTTATTTCTGAAGTCTTGAAATCATCTATGCCCGAAGGTACGCAGGTACAGTGAAAGAAAAGTGCGTACATATGCAGGAACGAAGCGTTTCAGGTGCGCCGGTATGCAGGCACAGAAGGGTTGCAGGTGCGGAGGTCCGCAGGCAGTTCAATGGATACAGTGCGTATGTAAGCAGGTGAGCAGTTGAGCAGGGTGCGTACGTAAGCAGGCGAACAGTTGAGCAAGGTGTGTACGTAAGCAGGCGAGCAGTTGAGCAGGGTGCTTACTGTAAGCAGGCAGTACATGGGTGAAGCTGCTTACTTCTCTTAAAATCTCTGTTTATCATTGCTGTGTTCTGGGTTTGGTTCTATTATTGTTGATCTGGTTACTACAGTTGACTGGGTGATTCTCTTATACTTGATGATCATTTGATGCTTATGGATCCAGTTTGAAAATTTATGAAAAGTGGTCCTTGTAAGAAAGAAGTAGGGGGTTGTAGCTCCCTTCCAGGAGAGATTGGAAAACGAGAGAGAGTTGTAGCTCTCTGCAGGTTGCAGCCTGCGTACTGGTAAAGGATTGCACCAGTACAAAACCATTGTAAAAGGAGTTTCTAATTTGAAAGAAGATAGAGACATGTTGCAGCAGGTGGTTTTCACCCACATTGGGTTTCCACCTTACATCTTGTGTTCTTTGGTGTGACTATCTGTTTTCTTTGTTCATGCTCATTATTTTATGGTACTGACATGAAAAACTAATTCAAAGAACAAATAAGGAAGATTTATTAAAAGAATTAGATAATACTGATTCACCCCCCCTCTCAGTATTATTTCCAACAATAACCTTCAGCTCGAGCTGAAGTGCCTCGACACTCTGTGGGGATTCGACTTTGTTGACAGATAGATCATTGTAGACCAGTGCCTTGGACATCAACAACATAGAAAGATTAACAACGATTGAATCAACATCATGATCGGATGAGGAAGTGGATAGATCACGACACCCAAGATCAGGAAATTCAGGATGTTTGTCGGCATCCTCATGATTTGATGAATCAGGCAGAGGGGTAGATGGGAAGCAAAGATGTTCACCCTCTATCTTTTCAGGAAAGATAGATGAAAAATTGGATGTATTTTTCGAGCAAGATGTGTCCTTTTCGCACTGTAATGACAGGTTGACATCCGACATGTCTTGTGAATGATCGGAAGTAGAAACATTTGGAAATGAGTTTTCACAAGGGAAATCAGTAGTGACAGAATCACAAGGGATGTTAGGATAAAGTGGATGAGGCGTGGCTGGAAGGGAGTCATCCTTCACTGCGGGTTCTTATTTAGATTCTTGCACACACTCATCATGAATGATGGCGTAGGTTAGCTACACAACACCAACTCCATCTACAACTTGATCAACGTTCACAGTAGGTGAGGAGTCCGGAATGGAAGAAAACAAGGCAGTACAATCTGGAGGATCAACAGAACGTGGGGACGGAGGTTGAGGGAATGAATACATGTGACAACCAACAAGCTTGCAAGCCAAATCTGCATAGATATCAAGAGTAGGTGGGGTGGGAGGATGTGACAGTTCAACAGATGTGTGTGCCTGTTATCCCACATCACTCTGCAGTGGTGGAGCTATTTGATGAAGTGAAGGCAGACAATCACTTGTGACAGCAACTGTGCTTGCATAGCTCCATCACCAAAGTGTGTTGAGAGAGGTTCAAATATGTGAAGAAGATACTCAAATCTTCCATCGATAAATTCCAAATCAATATCATCTTTGGGGAATTGGTATGCAAGATTACAAAAGCGTGTGTAAAAATGATCAATGGATTCATCGGGTGCTTTTTGTAATTTCAACATTTATTTGTAGAGTGATTTATGGTCAAAGTGATTGAAATCACAACCTATCTCCGTGACCAGATGAGCAAGAGAATGAATAGATTTTCCGGGCAGCATGGCACACTAGTGCATTGGGTGCCCTCGAAGCGTGTAGACGAACAATACGTATCTCATGTATTCTTCAAAGAATCCATGTCTTTCACATGAGACTACAATGCCAACAACATGCCTAACCAAGGCTATGTGGCCTCCACCATATTATGTTTTATGAGACAAGTTATCCAAGAGATTTTCCGAGATAATGAAATTGTTTCCATAAGACATACACTCCGAACATTAGAGGATTTTTGAGGTCTAAAATGGGCCTCCTAAGAAATATTTACAACCAAAATAAAATTTATAAGAACCAATAGGATTGAAGATGATGATGTCAACCATGGGGGATGATTCACCATTTTTGGAGTAAAAAAGTACAAAGATTAAAAAATAATAAAATAATAAAACTACTTTTTCAACTCGTATTTTCAAATTATATCCCTATGTTTTTACTCAAATTTCAAGTGGGATTACTCGTTGGATGAAAAATTTAGTTCCTCATCTAAGGAGTACCCATGTTGCATACTTTCGATGGACCTTGTTACACGAAAAATAAGAAATACATGAAAAAATGTTATTGCAATCATGTTTTTCATGTATTACTCATTTTTCATGTAGCAGGGTCCATTGAAAGTATGTAACATGGATACTCCTTCGATGAGGAATCAAATTCTGCATCCAACGAGTGTTTCCACTCGAAATTTGAGTAAACCCATATGGAGATAAGTTGAAAATACGAGTTGAAAAAATAGTTTTTTCTTTTTTCCTTCTAAAATTTGATGATGTAATCTAATATTATTTTATTATTTCCACTATTATTTTATAATTTCCTTAGGAGGCCCATTTTAGACCTCAAAAATCCCCTAATGAGAGCAACTCGTTAGTTAGGCATGATAGATATGTATAGATTCAAAACATATGTGAGGACTCAACTTGTCATCTAGCCCTCCTTCTAGTGCCAAAATTTTGACGGTGCTGGACCCGCCAACATGTAAGGGGATATCCCCAGTAAGAATTCCCAATTAGACCTAAAACCGTTTGGTGTAGGAGTCCCAGCAGTGGGTCGTATGGTAATTCCTCGACCGTGATTTCGCACAGAGGCATGTAAGATGACTCTGTTGGTAGCAAGGGTGTGACAGCTACAGTAAGTCAAAGAATGTGCATGATAGGTTCTAACACACTAAGGGTGAAGTGAGTGCACCCCTTGGAAACCTGTAATAGTACGCATCTTGGAAGGGAACACATGATCGAAGATGCATCACAAGTTGGAAAGCAAGTTAGCGAGCAATCCAAAGTGATGGTTCAACCAACATCACATTTCAGAAAGGTTCATACATACTTATATAGAATAGTCCGTACATGCACGTGTAAGAAAACAAATACATATATCATTTAGAGTAAACCAGATAGGATAGAATGCAATACAACATATACATGAAACATGTTGGTTCTGTTATATTAATAAGTGTAAGTTCCAGCCATACAATACATCCATGTTCAACCATTAGTTACGATAGCAGAACATTACAACCACATCCCGCTGCTCCTCCAAAGAGATATACTAGCTTTGTGCAGTGGAGAATCCAAGGCTCGTTACAATACTATCCAATCTCTCTCCAACATAGTCTTATCGAAAGCTTGGCTGACCAAAATCCTTTACAATGAGTTATGAGGTTCTATTTATAGAAAAGGGGGGGTAACCCTTGACATTCCCCTTTGTGGCAGTTCATCTACCCTCATGACTCTTCATCTACTCTATGACTCTTACATCCAACTATCAACACTTGAACTTCCACTTGACGAGACATTACATATAATGCACATGTGCCCATGTGAGCCAATATGGCTTGAGAAATTCATGCAAGACATCACTAACACTCGGTCTATTATGGTGAGACCAACTCTTTGAAATGCTTGTGATGGTGAAGGTGGTGAGATGATGCCAAGCTTGTCCATCCGTGATGGTGTGCATGTGCTCAATGGTGACATCTTGTTGAAGCGGACTCTTGCCTCTGTTGCATCTAGGTGCATTGGTATGGCACCTCCATCCAACTCATCTACTAACGTGTGCATGGTATTCTTGGTGTGGCCAAACGGAGACATGTTGATGCATAGTGTCCATGTGATATGCCAGTGTGTGCTGGTGGTCATGTGCATCAACTGTCAACTACATGTTCAGCTTGAGCTGGACTTGATTCTCGTCTTTGCCTCAGTGAGTGTACTGAATGGGTGGGATTGCATGCATGTGCACAATGACATGCATGCTGTTGAATTCCCTTGCATGTGATCAACAACACTGTTCACCATGTCTGCTATGTGCCAGCTACTGGGATGGATCTTTAACTTGTACAGGTGCAGTTTCATCCGTGAGTGCATATCGCGCCTACTTCTGTACCTGTTCTTCCTTAAGTTGCTGCTTGAGCACATGAAAATCGTTCTCTATTCTGTTCTCTACCTTTGCATGATCTTCATGTCATGTCATCACCTCATATCCCGAGTCTCCAAATTTTCTTTCACCACGAGTGGATCTGCTTGAGCTTGCAACTTTGTTCTGCCTCTTTGTTGTCAACAACCTTCCTCTTACATTCATTGCATCTGGTATGCTACCTTCAGTTGTTGTTCATGATGTTTCTCACTGTGATGATGTTTCCATCATATCTTGATGTCCTTGTCTATGAACAACTTGATGTCTTTGTGGTTAGGCAAGTCCACAAACACTTGATCAACTGCATCCCCAAGTGTTCTCTTAACAGTGTCTTCGACTCTGCTCTCTTGGAAACCATTTGCCTATACTACTAACAGGAAGATCAACACCTGCGATACCTGGAGACATGGAAACACTCATGGAAAGAAATCCATTAGTCAAAAACTAAAATGAACTTGAGAAATGACTTGCAACATACCTGTGTGACTGATCATGAAGGTTGTGCAATTTTCGTCGAGAGGTCGGGAGACTGACTGCCAAAACTGTACAAGAAACAGTTTGGGTTGTTGGGAGGTTGACTAGCTACTGGAACTGTGCAATGCATAGTCTAGTTTGTTGCTGACTACTAGAATTGTGCAATGCGTAATCTCAGCTAGCAATGGTTGCAGGGTCAATGACTGAATTGCGCAATTTTCTGGGTTAGCAGTCACTGCCCCTCAAAATTGCGTAATGCAATACTAGAGGATAGTCACTGGGCAGAAATTTGCATTTCCTGAGAGGAAGACAGAGCCTTCCCTCTCAGGATTGCGCAATGTTGTCTTGGTGAGGCAGATTCTGGGGCAAGGTTGCCCAGGCTCGCCGACGAGCAACTGAAAGCGAATGTGAATGTGAATGCATGGAGATACTAAGTGTAAGCATAAGTGAATGATCGTGCATGCAAATAGCGAATGAAATATTTATAAAATAGAACAACATGCATGTGGGTGAGGCGAGTCACCGAATCGACGACCGTTCATGAAAAACAGTTTCATGCATGCGATAGTAGTGAGATGTTAACGAAAACTAAAACGGTTCTAGTACAAGCTAGTATGTATCAAAATGATAGCAAGCACTCACTGAAATCAAGCAGACAACATTCATACGAAGCGAAACACAAAAATTGCCAAAAATACAACACAAGACATGGGAAGTTGGCTTACCCAAAAACAGCTAAGCTGAATGCGCCGACAGCTCCTAGATGCGATGTGGGATGTCAAAGCTATAATTTTTTTGTTAGGAATGAACTTTGCAGTGTCTGGTTCATGAGTTTTAATAAAATCAAAGATGTGATGTGCATGCCACAAATATAGGAAAAGCAACACTTGGTGGGAGGTTTTCGAGATGATCCTTGCATGCAACCTCCAGCTGCTAAAAGCAGATCCCTGAATCAATGGATGCCTTTACATGCTACCTTGGAGAAGCATCCCATGCATGAAAATTAGTTGTGCTTGGTCCCGTAGGGAACCGATCAACTCAACTGCACATGCAAGAGCCTACTCAACTATTGGGAGAAAATATGCATTTCTGGAAGGGAGTTGCGCTGGCTTCCCTGAAGATTTATGCAACTTCAAGGAAGAGCAGCTGACTACTGCCTAGGATTGCACAAGTCCTGGGCTAAGCAGCCCTGCTAGGAGGAATTGCGCAATTTTCTGGATGAAGCTTGAATGGCAGAATTGTGCAATTCTAGAGCCCAACAGGTTGCCAAAGAGAATTGTGCAATTTCCAGAGGGAAGGTTGGTTTCCCTGTAGAATTGCGCAATTTATTGAGGGAGCTACTCAGCCTATAACTGGACCAATTCTAGAGGAAAAGCCTCTGAACGGAATGCAACAAGCTCTAATGGACAGGTTGTCATTCTGCAAGAAAATCACTGAAGCTTGTGTACTTGACAAAGCAAGACATGCTGCTGTGAAGGGTTGGTAGGGAGGCTCCAAAACGAAGCTAAGGAAAAAGTTTGGAGGGTGGTTGTAGCCGCTACAATAGAACCAAAGTATGAAATTTTTACCAAAGGTACACAAAGATATCCCCTATATCTACTCCAAGTTTCACCATTTGAAACATCACAAAAGAAAAGCTATAAATAAAATCCCAAGATGACTACTTCACTCCACAAATCACAATTTTTCTCAACCTTTAAGACCTAAAGAGTATTCCCCAGCTTCCATTGTGCACATCGTGCCTCTTCTTGCCAAAGAGATTTATTTTATTTCCAAATTATTTATTTAAAACTACTTTTTGGCCAACTTGAATAACTTCTTGTTATTTACTGTCAACCTATCAAATTCCTTTTCCAAGTTGGAATTATTTCTCTTTATGATGGAATTTTCATTCTTAGTATACTTATCTAGGACCTTGAACTCAATTTAAGCCTTTAGTTTTTCGATTTTCTTACTCTTCTTCTTTAATTTTGAGGATGAGGGTTTTCTTGGAGCATGGATGATATATGATAAGTAAATGATAAAGCTAGATTTGTGGGCTCATAATAGTCAATGGTATGTTCAAAATTAGTAGGCGTTTATGGGCCAATAGAGTTATAAATGTGAGAATCAAGAGTTTTGGACTCTAAGAACTTGGCTCTATATTTTCTAAACAAAGAGGTCACAAACTCCTTTTCTTTGATATGGATGTGTAATGTAGGTATAGAAGTAACACCTTTAGAAAGATAAAGGGGTACTTAGGTAGCCTTTTGATGAGGATAATATAGATCATTTTTAGAGGGTTCAATATAGGGTTTTGAGGTATCCTTTATAAAAGACTGAGGAGGAGAAAATTGAGTCTTTTTAGAAGGTTCAACAATGGGTAGCGAAGCATCTCCAATATGCCTTTAAGGTTCCTTTCCTTCCATGCTCTTGGTTATTATTCTAGTGATGACACACCATAGACCTTACCTCTTAGCTCTCTTGTAGCTCTATCCAAGATCCTCAGATTCATGAACACTATCATCCTCCCTACCATTCTTATTGTTGCCGTTAGTTCCTCTTCATTATCAACTTCTTTAAGTGTTTCCATGAAAAAATTATCAGTTGCTTCCCTTGGAAATATTTAGGGTGGAATTCAAAACTTGTTTCTGGTTACGAAATAATTATGAGTTTCCCCTATTTTGGAGCTATTCTACAGTTAATATCTTAATTAGGCCATGGTGATAGAGGTTGTGACCAATTTTTTTAGTGTTTTGTAAGATTCTTTTTGCCATACGACCCAAACTCCTATAAGGATAAAAAGAAAAATTTAAATGTTCATCATCCTCAAAGTGAAGAATCAACTAGATAGGGTAGAGGAATGTGATGAAATAATTTCCTTCAAATGTTATGTATTTTTACAAAATAGACAAAAGGTTTCTCCATTTGTCCAATATCCATGATTGAGGTACACCTTTCCCCCAATTCATTCTTAACTCTATGGAGCACAAGAACCTCATCCATGGTCCCTTCTCAACTTTCATATTTTTAAACAAATGATATAATTTATATGGGATTCTAGTGGCTAGGAAAATACACTCTTCTATTACCAACATTACAAGGTTGTCATTTCAAGAAACTTGGTTGTCAAACTCTTGTGCAAATTTCAAAGTCGCAATTTTGTCATGACCATTGAATTTTTGAAGGAAGGTGAGCCATCCTACATCCCTAAGAATCAATTTACTTGTATTTTACTCAAGGTAACCCTCCAATAATACAAAATACCACAAATCATATTTATCAAGACTAGCTTTCCCATACTATCATAGTGGAGCAGCTAAGGTGCTCTGTCTCTTTGTAAGTCTATTACCAATCAAGAAAATTGGGAATCAAGAGTGAATTTTGTTGCACATAGTGGTTTCATTGATGAAAACAATATTTCATCGATGTCAAAGGGGATGTGTGGACAGCAACAACATGACCATCCTTGATGATCATAAGAGCAGTGGGTCACTTTGTGAAGCAGAATGACAACTTGATCCTTCACAAAGTCTCATTACATAATGATATGGGTACTTGAAGTTATTTGAGTTCCTAATAGAAGATAGGATGTTCAAATGCTCTTTCAAATGGTATGGTTGTGTGGTACTCATCGATACCTTTCCGACGATATATTCTTCTCAAAAACAAATGCTCCCAAATGAGAAGTTACGACATGTTGAATATGAGTATTAGTTTGGGGAAAAATCAAAAGGCCAAACTGTAGGTCCAAACCGAAAATATTAAACTATTAAAGACCATGCAAATTTGTAGTGGATCCACTATTGACTTAGTAGGTCAATGACCATGATCATGGGAAGTAATGCATAGTTTAATGCCACTAAACAATGTGCATGTTTAGGATCAATCACTATTGTTTCCAACAGGTCAAAAAACAAATTTTAAAAAATAGCACGAAGCTTAACACTCAAATCAAAAGATGAAACGTGACACTATCTTACTGGAGCTGACATAGCACTTGATGATGTTAGCACAAGTGACATGTGGTAGCACCAAGCCCTACCATGTGGCAGTGTCCAATTGTAGATTTGGAATTGCAAAGAGGTTAAGTTTGTGTGACATGTGGCACCCATCTCAGACTATTACATGGGAAGTTGATGTCATGATGAAATCATTGAAAAGTTTACTAGAAACCCTAAGGTGCAATTCATGTGTTTTGGTTATATGATGTGTCAGCCCAATTATTAAATACATTAAAAAACTTTTGAATTATCTACAAAAATTGGTCAACCCCTCCATGGCTAATCTATGTATATATGGCATCAAGATTCATGTTTATACATACTTAACATTCGATCAATGTAATATCATCTAAGATCTAGGTGAATAGTTTTTTTGTCTAAATTAAAGTAGAGCTATTCTGGTTAGGTTTTCTTGGTTTGGTTTATGCATGGGATGAGGTCGAGGCCATTATTATTTGTTTTATTTTGTGATATAGGTCGTTACCACCATGATGAGGCTGAGGATATTATTTTTTTTGTTTTGTGATAGAAGTCATTGCCACCGGGACGAGGCCGAGGCCACTGTTCTAATTTGTTGCATGAAAAAGGTCATCGGCACCAAGGATGATCTAAGGCCATTATTTTGTTGTCACTAAGGACGAGCTAATGCCATTATTCTATTTTGTTGTCATTGAGGATGAGTTGCGACCACTATTTTATTTTATTGCCATCGAGGATGAGGCATGTGTTTTATGACTAAGTTGATTTCCATCAAGGGTGAGGATTGTTTTTTGTGATAAAGGGCGAGATCATTATTTTGTACTGTGATCGTGTTCATTGAGGGCGAGACTATTGTTTTCTGACTGAGTTCATTTCCATTGAGATTGATGCCATTGTTTTTTTATGTGATCGAGTTCATTATGGGTGGGACCATTGTTCAACAATCGATTTCATTGAGGGAAATATCATTGCTTTGTGATTGATTTCATTGTCATCGAGGGTGAGGCCATTGTTTTGTTTTTGGATTGATTTCATTGAGAAATGAACTAATGCTAGCATGGATGAGAGTGAATTCATCATCTCCATGGTCTTGAGAAATAACAGTCTCAGGTTAAACATAACCACGTGGACCCACAAAGGTCTGAAGGTTCAACAAACATTGTTGAACATGGTGACTTCACATTAAATGTATAAGAGTGGAACAATGTACCAAGGAACATCAAGCACATTTGGTAAATCATTGGGATAATATGTGGTTGATTGAGAGTTAGACCTATAGTTCAAAAAGGTTGGTTAATTTGTAATATGTTCAACAATTTTGTAGCATTGTTTGTAAATTTTGATGACGTGCACTAGAATCTAGTGGAAGTTTTGTAGAATCATCACTAGCTTCTTATCAAATTGTAGAATGCACCTAAAAAGTGATTTTATGTTGAACACTAAACTTTAAATATAGTTTATTATGGTATCTTTGGGTTTTTGAAGTCATTGTTAATCCAAATCGAAATCTGGAAGAAGTTGAGTGATTAGGACTCAAAGGTGGATGTATCCAAACATGTGTGATAGTGTTTTGAATCATCTTTGATGATCAATAACTCATATGATTGATTGGTTAAGTTACAAGTCTACTGTAGGTGTTTTGGATATAAGAGGTTAATCGGTGCTAAGGAAGAGTTTAAACGACCAAATTGTAGTTTTGGTTGAAGCAAAGTTTTGGGACAACAATATGACAACCAACAACAGAAATTGACATGAATTCTATGACAATGATTACAATTGAGATTTTGGTTGCAGTTTATATGGCAGAGAACGTTGTAGGGATTTTTTGTCTTTTTTGTAGCATTACCCATGATATATTATGAACATGGATCCAGTTTGAAAATGTGATGAAATAGAGGTCCGTAGAAGAGAAAGGAGGTTGAAGCCTCAATCAGGTTGGATCCTAGAGTAGGTTTGAGATTTCTCATTACTAAGGTTGGAGCCTTAATCATTGTTGAGGTTGGAGCCTTAATCATTGTTGAGGTTGGAACCTCAATCAGGTTGGAGCCTACTATGAGAAATTGTTGGGTCCCTATAATACTAGTGATTACCCCATTACCATTGTAGTTGTATCCCTTATTAATATTGTTGTGCCCCTGTTGTCCCCATATTGTTATTACTGTGCCCCATAGAATCCCTCTATTGTTATTTTTGTGGCTTTATAGTATTATTGTTAGGTCGGCTGGGTTATATTGTGACTCTTTAGACTCCTATATATAGAAAGGAGGTTTCGTCATTTGAATCATACAAGAATTGTTCATTTATGTAATGTAAAGGAGGTTGCCCCCTCGAAGAGGCTGAATTCTAAGGCGTTGATCTATCTTTTCTATCTTTTTCTTGAGCTGGTTTCATAACATTTGGTATCAGAGCTTTGGATTCTAGGGTTTCACTGCTCCAAACAGGTCATCGTGGCATTTTCACTATAACTTTTTTTATGCAACATTTCAGAAGCTAAAAAAAAAACCATTTGAGAAGAAGTCACGCTGAATCTCGGATCCAAATTTCATATCTTGTCGTACTATATTTGCGGAGATATGATCTGAGGAAGTGGGTATTTTTGTAGACTCCTGAATTACATTCCAAACAGGTGACCTGGGGAAAATCGTCATAACTTTCTCTCTTAGCATCAGATTGGAACTTCGTAAGAAGGTACAGAAAGAGGATAGACTGTAGTTTCTTGTGTATCGTTTTCAAAGCCAAAGGTCGAAACAGGGACACGTGGCACGTCGTACAAGATTGCTCTACTGAACTAGTCTATAATCAGGTCACTGTGGGAGATTTGACATAACTCTTCTTTGGAGAATCCAATTGGGATCAAACTGGTGGCATTGGAAAGAGGACACAGAGGCTACTATAGAGCAAAATTTCAGAACTAGATGATCCAAAATTACAGAGATACATCAGAGGCAATATCGAGCTCCTACAAAGTGAAAAAAGGTGTGTAGATCTTTTTTAATTTTTGCTTAAGCTTGGTTTGAAAAAATATTTTGAAGGAATTCAAAAGGCATAGTAGAGAATTTTTATCAGTAACTGATGCCCCTAGGAAAGAAAATGCAAACACCTAGTAAGCAACCTGAAATCTCTAGCATGACTCATGAAGAAGAGGAAGAAATGCTACATGATATATTAAAATTACAAGACCAAGTGCAACAAATTTCACTCTCACAAAAGCTAACAGAAGCTAAGATAAATGGCATGGAATCTAAGATAAAGGGCATGGAAGCTAAGATTGATGCTTTGAAGACAGATTTGAAGAGAGACATGGCAGATTTGAAGACAAATTTGACAAATTTTCTACAAGAAATACTTACTAATGGTGAAAAGGTAGTAAAGGAAACTCATGATGCGAACAAAAGAAATGTTAATCATGATTTCATAGACTCTAATGTGGGACCGAAGACCTACCATATTCCAAAAATCGATATGAGGAAGTTTGATGGCAAGGATCCCGCAACATGGATATTACAGATGGAGCAATTTTTCGATCTCAATAATGTGCAAAACACACAAAAGGTACGTATTGCAACTTTATATTTGGAACCAAATTAGTTTGTATGGTATCAATGGATTTTCTCTCGTAAACAAATTATCACTTGGGAAATTTTTACGGAAGAATTAACAGCACATTATGAGGATACAAAAAGCAACACTTTTTTTAGCCAACTGATAAGTCTTAAACAAAAGGGTTCAATAATGGAGCACATTGAGGAGTTCCAAAAATTGAACATAAGGGTAAAAAATATTCTAGAGGAGCATAGGATTGATGTGTTCATAGGGACTTTAAAGGATAATATCCAACATGATGTTCGCCTTTGGGAACCTGATTCATTAGAGAAGGCATTTAGGTTAGCAAGAAAAATGGAAAGAAAAATTATGGCAACCAGGAAGCATACCACTCACAACTATAAAGATGGAAGTGTTGTTGCCCCTAGTCTTACACAACCTATAAGGTTGACACCACAACAATTGGAATAAAAAAGAGCAAAAGGGCTTTGTTACATTTGTGATAGCAAATACACTAAAGTTCATAAGTGTGCTGAGAAGAAATTATTCTACATAGATTGTGAAGAGGAAGAAGAAAAGGAGCAAGAAAGGTCAAAAGAAGAGGATATACTCCAGGAACAAAGCCTAGATAAAGAAGAAATGAATCTGACCATATCCTGTAATGTATTGGCAAGAATTACCACTCCTCAAACCATCAAGATAGAAGGACAAATCAAGAAGAAAAAGGTAATAGTGTTGATTGATTCAAGAAGTACCCAGAATTTTATTCATTGTAAGGTAGCAAAATAATTGAATTGCTTCTTATATCCAGCACCAGAGTGTCAAGTGATGGTTGCAAATGGAGGAACAATAAATTGCTTGGGAAAGTGCCATAATATCAAGCTATCCATGGGAGAATATGTATTGACTAGCCCAATGCTTTCCATTCTAATGGGAGGTGATGATGTTGTACTAGGAGTCTAATGGCTACAATCCTTGGGTACAATAGCTTTTAATTTTCAAGAAATTTTCATGAAATTTTCTATGGAAGGAAAGGAAGTTGAATTAAGGGGTATTGTAGGGAAACTGGGAACGATAATCAGCTCCAACGGTATGACAAAGCTTCTAAAAAAGAAACAAAGAGGTGTAATTGCACAATTATGTTCGCTAGATGTTTCCACATTGCAATCATCTATTTCTCCAGATCTCCAAAAATTCTTGGACAATCATTCCAAGGTATTTGAGACTCCCAAAGGTCTCCCACCTATTCGTGATCATGATCATGCTATTCGTCTGATTCCAGGAAGTGTTCCTCCAAACATCAGGCCGTATAGATATCCCTATGCCCAAAAGAGTGAAATTGAACGTATGGTTGCAGAAATGCTAGAGGTTGGTATAATTAAATCGAGTCAAAGTTCTTTCTCTACTCCAGTAGTATTGGTGCACAAGAAGGATGGATCATGGATCATGTGTCTGGATTATAGGGAGATCAACAAGCTCAATATTAAAGATAAGTTTCCCATTCTTGTCATTGATGAATTACTGCATGAATTGCATGGATCGATTTACTTCACCAAGTTGGATCTTCGTTCAGGATATCATCAAATCAGAATGAAGACTGAAGACATTCTGAAAACAACATTTAGAACTCATGAGGGTCATTATGAATTTTTGGTCATGCCTTTTGGCCTTATGTTAAAATTGGAAACCAGGGAAAAACTTCATGTGGGTCATATTATTCATGGATTATAATATTTTTATTAGATTCCTCTTGTCGAGAGGTGTAGGATTGATATAAAGATCATCCAATTCCGATAAGTATTCATGGAGATATGAATTTATTTTGATTATGGAATTATTATCAAACCGACCTACAACTCATGTAGGCTTAGAAGCCCAACAGTCGCATCTATTCACCCACCAACATTGTGTATAAATATAAGAGGAATTTTTCTCATTTGTACTCACTTATCTCATCACATCTCTCTCTCTCTACTGCACAGATATGAATCTCTTCTCTACTGTGCTGAAATGGGTCTCTCTCTCTCACACATGTGAAGCCGAAAGCTGTTGAATCTGAAGCTGCAACTGCAGAAGTAAAGATTGACTTGCATGGCCTAGAAGATCTCCTCATATGAACTGCGTTGTAGGTTCATATGAACCTCCTTTGAAAGCCGCAACTTTTGGTGGTGGAATGAAGTCAATCCGACGAACGGTTTGCAAGATATTGACTGCCCTAGTTTGAAGCCAGAAACTGCTGAAACTGAAGCTGCAACTGCAGAAGTAAAGATTGACTTGCGCGGCCTAGAAGATCTCCTCTTTGAAACTACGTTGTAGGTTCATCTGAACCTCCTTTGAAAGCTGCAACTTTTGGTGGTGGAATGAAGTCAATCCGACGAACGGTTTGCAAGATATCGACTGCCCTAGTTTGAAGCCGGAAACTGTTGAAACTGAACCTGCAACTGCAGAAGTAAAGATTGACTTGTGTGGCCTAGAAGATCTCCTCATCTGAACTGCATTGTAGGTTCATCTGAACCTCCTCTGGAAGCTGAAACTTTTGGTGGTGGAATGAAGTCAATCCGACTGTCGGTTTGTGAGATATGGTCTGCCCTAGTTTGATAATGAAGCCGCTAATGCTGATGCTACTGATCTAGGGTTTGCTACTGCTGATATGAATCAGATTTATTGTACTATTTCTCTCTACTGAATTATTGAAGATAAAAGAATATTTGATCAAAGGGTTTCCCCACACATTGTGGGGTTTGTCCCTAGCTAGCCGCCACATCTTGTGTCCCTTGTCTTGGCTTGTTTTCTGTCGATCGTTTAATGTTCTATCTACACTTTACTTTATGTACATGTGATTGCTAATCGGTGGAATATAATAAGGAAAAGAAGTAAACTTTTATAAGCATAGAACATACCATAACTTAACATGGTATCAGAGCTGAGGTGAAGACAAAACCCGAGCAAGAGCAAGAGCAATCATTGAAGAGAAGATTGGCAATGCTATCCTAAAATAACTATGGGGTCCTCAACACTCTTTCCTGCCGAAGACAAGCTCCGTGAGAAAGCTGACTATCACGGATGGAAGATGTCTATCGATCTAACCCTTGAAGATCAAGGAGTGCTGGACCATGCAAGAGGAAATATTGTTGAGCCTTCATCAAATGCATCTGCTGCTGCCTGGAACAAATGGAAAAATGGAGAAGTCAAAACAAAGAAGATCATCCGGGACTCTATCGACAAGCGCTTGGTGGCCTACATCTATGATCTAGACACCTCCAAGGAAATCTACGACAGACTGGTGAGTTTATTTAAAGTTAATGATGCAAATCAAGTTTTGTTTCTTAGAAATAAGTTGAGGGAAATCAAGAAGGGTAAAGATGAAAGTATGCAAGCATACTTCTTAAGAATCACCGAGATCAAGAACGATCTCCTATCTATTGGGGAAACCATTACTGATAGAGAAATGGCACTTACATCTCTCGGAGGATTACCATCTAAATGGTATGTGTTCAGGACTACTCTTCTGAACAATAATGTAATTCCTAGTTTCGAGGAATTAATGGCTAGATGCATTCAAGAAAAATCAAGGGTAGAAGAGCAGGAAATGCCCTTGCCTAAAGGTCCTCCTGCTGCCTTTTCTTCTCATGCTAAGAAAAGAAATAATTTTGGGTCTAAATTGAAAAGAAAGGTTGGACTTAAGGGTGGAAGAAAAGGACGATGTTTCATTTGCAATAAAGCAGGTCACTATGCAAGGGAATGCCCTGATAGAAAGGACTCTCACCATGACGATGATCAAAATCCCTCTCATGGTAATCGAAGGAATGGAAAATTCAACAACAAAGGAAAAAGGAATGCGGGAAATCGAGGAAGAGGGCAACCATTCAAGAAGGCTAGAAATTCCAGGTATGAATCTAACACTGTTGACGATAAGCAGGCTGAATATTATCTACCAGCTGCTTTATCTACCTCCGCTCCTTCGAACTCAATGGGAATTTGACTCATTGATAGTGGTGCCTCAAGACACTTCACTGGTTACAAAGAAGTACTCTATAATCTGGTAGAGAAGGAAACTAACCTGGAAATTGTCCTTGGAGATGACATGAAATACCCAGTGAAAGGTGTAGGCAATGTTTCTCTTAAACTGAATCAAGGTAATATGATTCACTTACAAGATGTATTATATGTACCTAATCTCAAAAAGAACCTGGTATCCATCTCGGCAATGGAAGACAACCTGGTATCCATCTCGGCAATGGAAGACAAAGGCTATAAGGTAACCTTCAGCGATGGTAAGGTACGCATATGGAAAAATAATGTTAAAGATGCTTTCACTCTTGGGTTTCGAGTTGATTCTTTATATCAAGTCGGTGGAAGTCCGCTAGGTGTCATGTCTTGTGACACAATGCTTCAGTCCGAACTCTGGCATCAGAGGTTTGCCCACCTTCATTACAAAGCTCTACCCGATGTAAGACAGATGGTAACAGGGATGCCTGAATTCCAAGTAGAGAAAGAAGGTGTATGTCTGGGATGTGCCGAAGGAAAGCTCAAAAGGGGACCATTCCCTTCAAGTCAAAGCAAGACCTCCGATATATTACAACTAGTTCACTCAGACATATCAGAGGCTGGCATCAAGAGGGAGACTACTACACCATATACTCCTGAAAAAAATGGTGTGGCAAAAAGGAAGAACCGCACAATTATGGAAGCTGTCCGGGCCATGCTACATGATCAAAGTCTTCCTAAGTTTCTATGGGATGAAGCTGCAAACACTGTCGTATATGTACAAAATCGATGCCCTCATCAAGCATTGGGTTCCAAGACTCCTGAAGAAAAATTCACCGGTAAGAAACTTGATGTTTCTCATTTTAAAATTTTTGGAAGCCCTGTATACTTTCATGTGCCGAAAGAGAAAATAAATAAATTGGGAGCATCTGGAAAGAAGGGAATTTTCGTGGGCTATGGTGAAAATACTAAAGGCTATAGAATCTATGTAGCCGGTTAAAAGGAAGTCATAATCAGTCATGATGTCACCTTTGACGAAGATATGGCTCTCAGCAAGGTGATCAATCTTCTGACTTTGAGGAGCTCTCAAGAAGCCGACACCAGGGAACCGAAAGAAAAGGATGGTGAATCAATGCCTGATGTAGAAGAACCCATGAATCCGATGAGCCTTCCTCTTCTAGGAAGAGGCCTTCATGGCTTAAGGGGTTACTTGATGATGCTGAAGGACATGCTGCACCCCGATGAACCTTTCGTGAAAGTAAGAAACCTAATAGGTATCAAGGATACCTGACCATCATGAGCACGATCATACAAAATGAGCCTTCGTCATTCTCAGATGTCATCAAGCATCAAGTATGGAAGGATGCTATGACCGAAGAATATGAGTCTATCATAAAGAATGATGTTTGGGAAGTAGTTCCCAGACCCCAGGACAAGACTGTTGTTACTTCCAAATGGCTTTACAAGATAAAGCATGCAGCAGATGGAAGCACGGAAAAGTATAAGGCTCGTTTTGTTGCTCGAGGTTTCTCCCAAAAGGAAGGTATAGACTATGATGAGATATTTGCACCTGTTGCTAGATATACAACCATCCGCTCGATCATAGCCCTTGCCACTTCACAAGGATGGAACCTACATCAGATGGATGTCAAGACTGCGTTCTTGCATGGCTCGATCAAAGAAGAGGTCTATGTGGAGCAACCCGAAGGATTTGAGATTTATGATCGAAAATCTCATGTATGCAGGTTGAAGAAAGCTCTGTATGGGCTGAAGCAAGCACCACGAGCATGGTATGAGAGGATCGACAGCTACTTGATGATGTTGGGATTCACTAGGAGTGAAGCCGATCCTAACCTTTACTTTAAGGTTGAAGATGACAAGCCTCTCATACTGGTGTTGTATGTGGATGACCTCTTTGTAACAGGTGCAAACCAAATGTAAGAGGTAGCTGGCCTCTGAATTTGAAATGAAAGACCTAGGACTGATGCACTACTTCCTAGGACTTGAAGTGTGGCAAAAGCCAGGAGAAATTTTCCTATCTCAAGGAAAATATGTGGTGAATATATTGGAAAGATTCGGTATGATGGACTGCAAGCCTGTGACTACCTCGAGGATCTTAACTTTTAGAAGTTATATGGTAGTGATGTCGGACCAGACTTGGGAAATGCCTCTGAGTTTCAAAAACTCATTCGCATTGATGTTCTTGGTGAACCTCCATCCGAACATATGTTTTGCAGTTAGCATTGTGAGCTCATATTTGGTTGAGCCTCACTAGATTGATGCCAGGAATCTTCTGAGATGTATTCAGGACACAATCTCTCATGGATTAAGATACACTGCCAGAGATGTGAGACTACTTGGATATACTGATGTTGATTGGGCAGGCAATGTGGTGGACCGTAAGAGCACTTCTGGGTACTGTTTCACCTTGGGATCTGCTTCGATATCCTGGATGAGCAGGAAGCATAAGTCGGTGGCTTTGAGCACCGCCGAAGCAAGATATATTGTTGCTAGCATAACCTCGTGTGAGGCAGTCTGATTGTGAAAGCTCTTCAGTGAGCTGTTTGGATTTACATTGGATACCACTGTGATTCTCTGTAACAACCAGAGGTGGGATTCGATTATTGAGGAATACCATATTCGTCAATTTCTCTAGAAGATAGACATCATCTGGGATATGGTAAGTCGATGAACGAGGAAGCTCCATCACATTAAGATGATGTATAGGTTGATACACCTTATCAAAGCCCCGAGGAAAGATCTAATCTGTGATTTTCCCAAACAACTTGGAGTCGGAAAGAAACCCTTGTACAAGGGTCCTGCATGTTGCATACATTGAGCTCTGGGAGCTCTGAGGGCTTGCGGTTCCTACTGGAGCAACATATGACCACAGGGTGACTCACCCTCCCCTGGTGGTGCACACTGGAACAAGATGATTCGCTGTCTTGTGGGACAAGATGATTCGCTCTCTTGTGGAACAGGATGATTTGCTCTCCTGTGTAGCAGGATGATTAGTTCTCCTGTGAGGCCTGGATTGATGTGTTCTCCATGGCAGCCTGCATTGATGTGTTCTCCATGGCAATTGTAGCAGGATTGATGTGTTCTCTTGTGAGGCCTGGATTGATGTGTTCTCCATGGCAATTGTAGCAGGATTGATGTGTTCTCCTGTGAGGCCTGGATTGATGTGTTCTCCATGGCAATTGTAGCAGGATTGATGTGTTCTCCTATGAGGACAGGATTGATTAGTTCTCCTGTCGAGGCATCCTACCCATGCATTCTAGGACTCATGGGAAGTACCTCTCATCTGATCAATGAGCAGGGAAATGAAGTTAGGGACCATAGTAGTACCGATGGACGCATCGTTGTAACTACCGTACTCCCTACGCTAGGATGACCTCCATTGATCTGGGATCAATGATACTGGTCTGGGACCAGTGGTAGGAGTTGTACCATACTATGATACTGACTTTGGGTCGGTTGAGACTAGTCTGGGATCAGTGGTACATACTCTGAGACTAACTTTGAGTCAGTGGAGGATGATATTGGTCTGGGACCATTGGAGTTGTACTCACTATGATGCTGACTTTGGGTTGGTTGAGACTGGTCTGGGACCAGTGGTACATACTCTGAGACTGACTTTGAGTCAGTATGATACATCCTCGATCATTTCTTCTTCTTCATAATTCGGACAAAAGCAGAGTAGAACAGAACAATGCAAGAGCAGAGCAAAACAGAACAAAACAGTACAGAACAGTGCAGGTCAGAACAAGACAAAGAAGAACAGGAAAAATAGAGTAGAGCAGGGCAAAGGTCAGGCTGTACAAGGCAGTGCATTTGATGGATGAATAGTAACAACCAATAGACAGATTGCAGATGAAGTTCTCCATGGTTGAGAGGGAGTGTTAAAATTGGCAACCAGGGAAAAACTTATTCATGGCTTATAATATTTTTATTAGATTCCTCTCCTTGAGAGGTGTAGGATTGATATAAAGATCATCCAATTCCGATAAGTATTCATGGAGATATGAATTTATTTTGATTATGGAATTATTATCAAACTGACCTACAACTCATGTAGGCTCAGAAGCCCAACAGTCGCATCTATTCACCCACCAACGTTGTGTATAAATATAAGAGGAATTTTCCTCATTTGGACTCACTCATGTCATCACATCTCTCTCTCTCTACTGCACAAATATGAGTCTCTTCTCTACTGTGCTGAAATGGGTCTCTCTCTCTCACACATGTGAAGCCGGAAGCTGTTGAATTTGAAGCTGCAACTGCAGAAGTAAAGATTGACTTGCGTGGCCTAGAAGATCTCCTCATCTGAACTGCGTTGTAGGTTCATCTGAACCTCCTTTGAAAGTCGCAACTTTTGGTGGTGGAATGAAGTCAATCCGACGAATGGTTTGCAAGATATTGACTGCCCTAGTTTGAAGCCGAAAACTGCTGAAACTGAAGCTGCAACTGCAGAAGTAAAGATTGACTTGCGTGGCCTAGAAGATCTCCTCTTTGGAACTGCACTATAGGTTCATCTGAACCTCCTTTGAAAGCCACAACTTTTGGTGGTGTAATGAAGTCAATCCGACGAACAATTTGCAAGATATCGACTGCCCTAGTTTGAAGCCGGAAACTGCTAAAATTGAAGCTGCAACTGCAGAAGTAAAGATTGACTTGCGTGGCCTAGAATATCTCCTCATCTGAATTGCACTGTAGGTTCATCTGAACCTCCTCTGGAAGCCGAAACTTTTGGTGGTGGAATGAAGTCAATCCGACTGTCGGTTTGTGAGATATGGTCTGCCCTAGTTTGATAATGAAGCCGCTAATGCTGATGCTACTGATATAGGGTTTGCTACTGTTGATATGAATCAGATTTATTGTACTATTTCTCTCTGCTGAATTATTGAAGATAAAAGAAGATTTGATCAAAGGGTTTCCCCACACATTGTGGGGTTTGTCCCTGGCTACCCGCCACATCTTGTGTCTCTTGTCTTGGCTTGTTTTCTGTCGATCGTTTAATGTTCCATCTGCACTTTACTTTATGTACATGTGATTGCTAATCGGTGGAATATAATAAGGAAAAGAAGTAAACTGTTATAAGCATAGAACATACCATAACTTAACACCTTACCAATGCACCTTCAAAATTTCAAGGTTTGATGAATTCCATTTTTAAACCGTTCCTTAGAAAATTTGTATTAGTATTTTTTGATGATATACTAATCTATAGCAAGTCTTGGAAGGATCATGTTGAACATGTTGATAGGGTGCTACAACTATTGGAGGAGAAACAATTATATGCAAAACGATCCAAATGTTTCTTTGGAGTACAAGAGGTGGAATATCTGGGTCATATTGTATCTCATGAAGGAGTTAAGGTAGACTATAGCAAAATTAAAGCCATTAAGGAATGGAAAATCCCCACATCCATAAAGCATCTACGAGGATTTCTCAGGTTGATAGGGTATTATCACAAGTTTGTTAAGAATTATGGGAGAATAGTAGCACCTCTAACAACATTATTGAAGAAAGATGCATTTTCATGGACTCCAGCAGCAACAAAGGCCTTCGAAAATCTTAAAGAGGCAATGTGCCAAGCACCGGGCTTAGATACACCGGACTTCACAAAATCCTTTATTATGGAATGTGATGCTTCAGGAAATGGAATTGGTGCTATTTTAATGCAAGATGAAAGACCCATTACTTTTGAAAGTCTTCCAATCAAGGGAAAGTTTTTACACAAAGCTATTTATGAGAAGGAAATGTTGGCAATACTCCATGCACTTAAGAAATGGCAACCCTACCTAATGGGAAGACACTTCAAGGTAAAAACGGATCATGATAGCCTTAAATACTTTTTAGAACAAATATTATCCTCTGAAGAGCAACAAAAGTGGGTCACAAAGATGTTGGGTTATGACTTTGAAATCATCTACAAAAAAGGGAAGCAAAATGTGGTGGCAGATGCACTCTCAAGAAAGGATGAGGATGTGGAAGCATTGTTGTGTGCCATTTCTATTATCCAACCAGATCGGATAAACGAAGCAAGGGAGGAATGGAAGAATGACGAAGAAGTGTGGGCACTTATTCGAAAGTTACGACAAGATTCCAGTACGTCTGATACATTTAGCTAGAAAAATGATTCGTTATGGTACAAAGATCGCTTATACCTCTATAAGAATTCCTAGCTAAAACAAAATATTCTTATGGAATTGCACACTTCCCCCTTAGGGGGGCACTCAGGATTTTTAAAAACTTACCACAGGGTTAAGAAGGAATTTTTTTGGGATGGCCTTAAATCAGATATTCAAAAGTTTGTGGCGGAATGTTTGGTTTGCCAACAAAATAAAGTTGAAACAATTAAGACACCGGGTCTATTACAACCTTTATCCATTCCAAGCCAACGTTGGGAGGAGGTTTCAATGGATTTTATCACAGGTTTACCCAAGCCTGAGGGAAAGAGTGTCATCATGGTGGTAGTTGACAGACTTACCAAATATGCACACTTTTGTGCATTATCACATCCATTTAAAGCCAGTACAGTTTCTTCTGCATTTATGGAAACAATTCAAAAGCTACATGGAAACCCAAAGATTATTGTAAGTTACAGAGATCCCATTTTCACTGGAAATTTTTGGACATAATTATTTTCTTATCTTGGTACTCAGTTAGCTCATAGCTCATCTTATCATCATCAATCTGATGGGCAAACTGAGATAGTAAACAAATGTTTGGAAGGATATCTTCGTTGCTTTGTATCTGATAAACAAACACAATGGGTCAAATGGTTGCCTCTGGCTGAATGGTGGTATAACACTTCCTTCCATACATAAACAAAAATGAACCCATTTATGGCACTTTATGGATATCAGCCCCCATCCATCACATCATATTTAAGAGAAAATTCTAAGGTTCAAGCAGTGGAACATCACATCGAACATCAACAACAAGTCCTCCAACTCTTAAAGGATAACCTCATGTTGGCACAAAATAGAATGAAACAACAGGCAGATCAACATCACAGTGAAAGAAGTTTTGATGTAGGTGATTGGGTATTCCTATGGCTACACCCGTATAAGCAAATGTCCCTCAAGAAAGCTAATAAGGATAATAAATTATCACCAAATTATTATGGTCCGTACAAGGTGTTGCAAAAGAGTGGTACTATGGCATACAAATTGGAGCTTCCTGCAGCTTCTTGATTGCACCCAGTTTTCCATGTTTCATGTTTAAAGAAGGTTATAGGTGACAAGCTCCCAGTTCAAACAATATTGCCAGAACTTGACGATGAAGGAAAAATTATATTGGAACCAGAAGCAGTCACAGAAACAAGAACTCGACAGCTACAAAATCTATCAATTTCGGAGTATCTTATCAAGTGGAAGAACTTATCCGCTGAAGATTCCACATGGGAGGATGAGAATTTTATGCAGAAGCATCTAAAACTACTCAAGCGTTGACGACACTTTTTTGAAGGAAAGGGGCATGTTGGGCCCCTATAATACTATTGATTACCCCATTACTATTGTAGTTGTATCCCTTATTAATATTGTTGTGCCCCTGTTGTCCCCATATTGTTATTATTGTGCCCCATAGAATCCCTCTATTGTTATTTTTGTGGCTTTATATTATTATTGTTAGGTCGGCTAGGTTATATTGTGACTCTTTAGACTCCTATATATAGAAAGGAGGTTTTTTCATTTGAATCATACAAGAATTTTTCATTTATGTAATGTAAAGGAGGTTGCCCCCTCGAAGAGGTTGAATTCTAAGGCGTTGATCTATCTTTTCTATCGTTCTCTTGAGCTAGTTTCATAACAGAAATTGTTTGCATCTTCGAATTTGGGGCCTCAATTAGGTTATAGCCTACCCCAACTGGAAACTTGCATATTTTAGGGTTAATTGAATCCCACAGGTTGGGGCTTTCAAATTTATGTAAAATAATTGAAGACTTGGTAGAAGAAGAAATTGGTGGTTTTCCCCATTTGGGTTTCCACCTAAAATTGTGTATCTCCTTGCGATGTGATTCTTTTCATACTTTCTTTATTTATATTTCTTACTTGATGATGTTGGCATTATTACTATAGTATTGTCCTTGATGGAAACCTACATTGTTGTCTACCTCATCATAGTTTGAGGTTTGATGTTTCCATGGATTAAAGTGCAGGGATGGCATGATTGATGGCATGATTAATGTATCATCACAAGAATAATATTATTAATGTATGACATGTATGGATATAAATATGTTTACATGGAGGATTATTTGATCACTCATTTATCTCTTGTTTATATGTTCACTTGATGGTAAGCACACTTCAGTACAAAATATTAATGTAGGAATACGTTATCTCAGTACAGGAACAATGCATGATATGTAATCAATGCAGGCTCAAGTCAAAAGACCATGTCATCATGTATTAATGGTAAATGAATGTGTTTTGAATGGTTGTAAGGTGTCAAAAAGGTTAAACAAATGTTGAAAAGAATTAGGAAGCAGTTTGTCAATTTTTGGACCAATGTTTTGACCCTAGTTGCATGGAGGAAGCGTTTTGGGTGTGACTAGAAAACCCCAACTGCAGGGAATCAAGCCTATGGATGCATCTAGAAGGCTCTTAGCCACATGGAAGGTTCCTTGTAGGAGTGGCTACCCTAATATGCAAAACCAAAGTTTTTTGCACGAAACAAGGGTTTTCTCTTTAAAATTTTGTGTGTGGGATCGTGTTTATTGATTAACTATTTAGAATGGATATTGTGCCTATGATATTGTGAAAACCAAAGTAATTTTCCTAAGTTATTGAGAAAATAAAATTTTATATAAGGAGATCAAGCCAAAGTCATTTGTTATGCAATCATTGAGCTCCTTTGTGATACATCTCTATTGTAGGTACATACAAGGGTGAAGGAGGAGATTCAGATCTCAATGATCTGAATGCATGGAGCTAATACAATAAACATGTATGCTTATCTAATGTGTTATTGTAGGTGGAATGGAGGATTGGTTCAATTATCTAAATAATAGATCTGAGCAGGTTTTAATTGATAGAGCTATATGAACTTAATTAGTATCTAAAGTTTATTACCTTTACGATGGAATAATGTTTTAAATCTTCTATTTTTCTTGATCTAGACAAGATTTTTCTTCAATGCTATTATGGAGTGTTGATTGATATCTGAATGTATGCATATAATTTTTTATGCTATGACGGGGATATGGTGTTTGTAGAGACAAAGGACTTTTTAATCTTCTCATAAGAGTGTGTTTTGGATATTTGATTTGTTGCTTGATCTGAGGTTTGACAAAGAGATTCAATACTGATATTTTACACACAGACCAATATGGGGACTTGACAGTAATGTTTTGTTACAAAATTTGTGACAAAGGGTTTTTCAATGGATAATTCGTAGTTAGATGTTCTTATGGTAGAAACTATTCTTGAATGAAGAGGTAGATCATAAAACTTATGTGCCTATGCATCTAATAAAGATGATTGCAGTGATTGGAAGCTCTCATTGAGGTGACCTACACATGCATAGACCAATGTATGACAGTAGCAACATATTCCTGAGCTCCGATATTCTCTACAGTAACTTTATAATTTTTGGATGTTTGGCCTTGATTTGAATTTGATTTCATAGATGTATTTATGATTAGAGCTCCATGGAAAATATGATTTATTTCTCATGAGTGTGGCTTGTGATTTTTTTAAATGAATTGACAATGATCTTGATGTTCATGGTTGGCTTGGTTGTATTGATATTTTATGGAGCTTTATGTCTAACTTGATACATGTGAAATATGCTTGGTTGAGTGCATATGGTAGTTGATAGTTTGTGGACATGATTATGGTAATGGCAGTAATCATGAGCAAGGGTATTTTTTGATGAGTATTGAATTAATTTGACACCTAGCAGAGTTTATGACAATATTCAAGACTTATTACTTTACCACAGTATCAGTGCTTTTTCTTTATGATGATATTGTCATGTTAATTACATTATTGAAGAATTGAATGGCTTGCTCCTACTGCATTCAGAATTAGTATTTATAGTAGAAAGCACTTGGCATTTCACAATTAGGGTTTGACATGGGATATGATTAATGATTTGCATTAAGTATTGATGATTCACATATATGTATTAATTGGCTTATATTTAGTGACACGTTATCTCAATATTGGTGTGTTATATTTTAGTTAGGGTTTGATATGTATATGATAAGAAGATTTTGTTGTGACTTGATGTGGTAGCTTGGTATGACAGTATTGTGATATGATTGACTTGGTTGGTTGAGAATTAGTATACTTGGTTGATGGCTAGTTGGCTTGAAAATGTTATATTTTGATTGATTTGGAAAGAAGGATTCATATTTGGAAGTTTGATCATTGGTATTGGTTTGGTATTTAGTGGTTCTTTAGTGATTCAATGATTCAATATTCAGTGACTTGGTATTCATGTATTTAGTTTGATCATTTTTTGGTTTTGGTATATTGATTTGAGCTTATTGGAGGGTGTGGGTTCAATTAGAAAATTCATGAAATATGGCCTACAAGTTTTGATGATTGTTTTAGACATGTGGATCCAGTCTTAAATATTATGAAACGTGCTCCATGAGGTGCTAAGGGTTGTATCCTTAAGTGAGGGAGTCAAATCTTCCTTCCAGTAGGAGCCGATAAACAATATTAGGGGTTGTATCACCCTTCTAGTGGGTTTTGGAGAATGAGTTGAGGTTGTAGCCTCCTGCAGTTAGGAGCCCGCATGCTGGCAAGAGTCTACGCCAGTACAAGACCTTGATGTAATGAAGTATTTTTCATTATAATAAAATAAGAAGACAAATACAACAACAATGGTTTTTTTCTCCCACATTGGGTTTCCACCTAAAATACCAATGTCCATATGTGTTTGATGTGTTGATGTGCTTTATGTTTTACATGTTTTATTCTTCATGTTGTTCATGATTTATTGAATAATATCACATATGTAACATAATATTCTTCTAATTATATAATGGATCAAATGCATTGGAAATAAAAATATAATCTAAGTAAATATTTAACTGGGAATGAATTATTGATTCCCCCTCTCCCTCCCCCCCCCTCCCTCCCCTTGGACAATATTTCTAACAGATGATGCACTGTGATAACTGATGAGATAATGTCTATGATAACTATCAAATGAATTATTGGTTAATTGAAGTTGAATAATTATTGAACTAACTTAATACTAAATCATCCCCCATTGATGACCTTTGGGACAACATGTGGTATCATATTAGGTACCTTCAGGAACAACTAACTATTAGAAGGTCAAAGATCAAGAAGAAATGACCACTACCAGAGAAGTTGGGAAGCCCCCTATGTTTTATGGAACTAATTATGCATTCTGAAAGATAAGGATGGAGACATATCTCATCTCCCTAGGAGAATAAGTTTGGAAAATATTAAAGATATAATATAAAGTTCCCAATGTTATTCCAAAAGTTGCAATAAAGAAGGCACTTTAGACACAAAATGCACAAGCGAAGCAAGATACCCTAAGTGGCTTACGAGAATCAATTTTTTTTAAAGTGATGTAGTGCAATTGGGCTCATGAGGTATGGAACAATCTTTGAACTTATTATGAAAGTTATATTAAAGTCAAAGGATTCTTATTGCAAGCTCTTAGGGGAAAATTTGGGAGTTTCAATATGGAAGATGACAAGGATAGTTTACTTCATATTTTAACTGTATAGACAACATAGTTAACTCCATTGCAAGTCTTGGTGAAGATGTCTCTGATAACTATGTTGTTCAAAAGGTTTTGATATCACTCCCATATAGATTCAATTCTAAAGCTTCACCCCTTAAGGAACTAACATAAGTTGACAAGATGACAATAGATCAAATTCATGGAACTCTTTCTGCATATGTGTTGAGAATCAAAGAAGACAACTCAGGGGTCAAGGAAGCAGCTTTCAAGGTAGCAAAAGAAGAGAAAAATCAAAATGATCAAGAAGATTCAAATTTTGATGAAGAGGAAGCCAAGTTCGTTCAAAAACTCAAGAAATTATTTAACAATTTCAAAGGAAAGATTCCTTTCAAATGTGTTGAATGTGGAAGAATTGATCATTATGCATCTAAATTTCTTTATGCTAGATTAATGAAAGTGATGATGAATAAAAATTCAAACCCAAGTATCAAAAGAAGAAGCAAATAGGAAAGAAAAATATTTTTTATTCAAAGGAGCAAAGTGATAGTGAAATCAATGCAAGTGTGACTAATGAAGAACAAAATGAAATACTATTCATATCTAAGGTTGAAGAACCTGAAGTAGAAGTGGATCTTGAAGGAGAACTTAGAATTTCTTTTAAGGATCTCAGGAAAAGATAAATTCAATTAATGCAAGACAAGATTCTAAATAAAGACACTATTGTTTCCCTCAAATTTAAACTAGAAGAAGAAAAAAGAATACATGAATGATATCTAAACAAATAAATGAGAAAGATAAAATCTGTGAAAGATTGGAAGAGGAAGTTGTCCTCTTAAGAGACTAATTGGAGCAGCTTAGTTAAAAGTTCAACAAAATCATTAATTCTCTATATCGCATTCTTAGTATGTTGAGGTCTCTTCTTATCAAGACAGGTCTTGGCTATCAAGAAGTTGAGGCATAAACAAATAATGGCCCCCCTAGCTAATGACGTCCCAAGAAGATTGATCAAAATTTTATAACATGAAACAACAGCTCACATGAAGATCCAAATAAATCAGTACATCATTCCAAACATGTTCATTTCAATGATTGTTAAGGAAATTCTAAAAATGAGAAGAATGTACGGGATCAGAAGAAAGGATCTATAAGAAAATTGATGCAGGGAAAACAATGAACATGGCTAATCACAAATCATACACTAGGATTAATGTAACAGGTGTTAGGAATCAACATATGAATATGGATCATGGTCATGTTGGACAACAAGGAACCATGACTCCTCCAAAAGACATCCTCAAAAGATCGATATCTCCTCCTTTCCCTAGGTATCAAATAAAGTTTCTTTGTTATTATTACTCTTGTACTAAGTTTGGACATAAAGCGCAGGATTGTTGGGCCAGTGATATTGTAAGATATAGAGGATTTTATAAAGTACATTTTTGGATATATGTGGAACAAATAAAAATAATTATTCAACCACATCTGCAAGTATTGGATACCAATGTTGAATGTTACATATGTCATAATGAGGGAAATACAATGCAAGATTGCAGACTTAAGTTTGGATGGTACAATATAGGAAGATTTCCTATCAATGTTGGAAGATGGAGAGGAGGTCAAGGAGGATCTCAACTAGGTTTTATTCCTCAGATATAATTGTTAGAAAAATTATCATTGATGTTAAAGGGTGAATGGTCCTAGTTGGAGAGATATTAATTTTTTAAGAATAATGCCCCAAAGATGCGTTTATCATTAGCACATTTTCCCAAACGGTTTTGGCCTTAACATCCATTGTTGCCCTAAAAGGAAGGAAAATTTATATAATTTAAGAAGCCTAAATTCATGGATCCAAATCTACCTTGAAATAAGATTACATGATAGGAAAAATTGATTTGTTTAAGCATCCCTAAGTCTCCTCCAATATGGTTATCTCATCTCTTTCAATTCAGCCTTAATTCAGTCATGATTGTTTATAAGGAGATCATCATTTTGTTCCAGTCATCTCTATCATAAACATGTATTTTCAAAGGGTCAAATCAGCCACATTTTAGGCCTACTCAGCGAATATATATTTCCCTATCCATGGGAAGACCTAAGAAGGAATTTTCGTGGATATAAGGAAGAAAGATAAGGTGAAAAAGTGTCAGGTCTAAGCTTGGGTTAACATCTAGAAGAAGACCGAGATTCAAGTATTTGTCCTAAAGACATCACATCTTTTTGAGGCATTGTTTTGAGGCTTCTTTTGATCAAAATTTGAGGCATCTGTGGCCCTCACTTGAGGCTAATCACAAGCCTATTTTGGGTATTCCCTAGGCCAGTTTCCCCCCCACCCCCTGAGGCCTCCTTTGTAGCTGCGATAAAGGCCAAATATCCCCCCACCTTCCTTAGTGCATACCCCTTTTCAAGCCTCAATTCAAACCTATAATTTTTGGTCCTATATTTCAGAATATTGCTACCTCAATTTGGGTCCTTTTGGAGTCTTATTGGGGGATTTTTTGGAGCTATATTTGGTCAATATTGAAGTCCCTTGAAGAGAATATTTGGAGTTGATTTGGAGTTAATTTTGAAGTTTATCCTAAAGGTGTTGAAGGAAATCTTGAAGCTTCTTTGGAAGCATTGACAACTTGGGAGAAAAAATCTAATATTTTTTTTGAAGTAGAGAGAATATACCTTCACATATGAAATGTGGTACATATTGAAGAATTGAATCAAATCCTTGACATGTGTAGTAGACCCTCTTGGAGTAGATCTTGATATTTGTAACAAAACTTGAATACTTTGGAGTAGAACTTGGTAGAAAAACTTTTTGTACTTGTTTGTTTCAGACCTATAGAAGGATTTGACATATTTGGATTCAGTCCTTGAAGATTTTTGGAGGAGTACTTGAAGTTGTCTTAGCAAGAAGTTCTTGAATTCATTCTTGGAACCATTCTTAAAGAAGGTATTGAAGTCATTTTGAGCAAATATTGAAGTCCCTTTTGAACATAACTTTAAAGTCACTGTTGGTACATCTAAATATGTTTTGGAGATATCAACTAAAATCATCTTGTTACATTAGAATACATGACTACAGTTTAAAACTTACTATGTTAAGGCATAGGTAACAATGATTTTATCTTGTTGTATTTGGGCTATTTTCCCTAGTAAGGGAGCACAAGGGTTTTTATTTATCATTCATTATATAGGGTGGAAAGGTGGTGCTAAGGAAGGAATTTCTAGCTTCCCTTATAATATAAAAATATTGAACACACACACACATATATATCTTGTATTATTTTGATGTAATCCATGTGGATATCTAAAAGATACTAGTGGCATGGTAAGAAGGCTCAAAACTCAAAGTGGAAGAAACTCTATAAACTTAGCATCAAATCGAATTTCTCGTCGTCCTGATTCCAACGGTGTGAACGACACTCAAATATGAGTTCATATGAAGAAGTTAGAGAAAGTAAAAGGTCAAGTTTGACTTGGACAAGTGGCAGGAGGAAGTGACGTGGAAAACTCTCAGCAAATGGGGAAGTGCCAAGTGGCAGGGTGCCATTGGTCCTTGTTAAAATTGGCAACCAGGGAAAAACTTCATGTGGGTCATCTTATTCATGGCTAACAATATTTTTATTAGATTCCTCTCGTCGAGAGGTGTAGGATTGATATAAAGATCATCCAATTCCGATAAGTATTCATGGAGATATGAATTTATTTTGATTATGGAATTATTATCAAGCCGACCTACAACTCATGTAGGCTCAGAAGCCCAACAGTTGCATCTATTCACCCACCAACGTTGTGTATAAACATAAGAGGACTTTTCCTCATTTGGACTCACTCATCTCATCGCATCTCTCTCTCTCTCTCTACTGCGCTGAAATGGGTCTCTCTCTCTCTCACATGTGAAGCCGGAAGTTGTTGAATTTGAACCTGCAACTACAGAAGTAAAGATTGAATTGCGTGGCCTAGAAGATATCCTCTTTGGAATCTCCCTGTAGGTTCATCTGAACCTCCTCTGGAAGCCGAAACTTTTGGTGGTGGAATGAAGTCAATCCGACGAACGGTTTGCAAGATATCGACTACCCTAGTTTGAAGCCGGAAACTGCTGAAACTGAAGCTGCAACTGCAGAAGTAAAGATTGACTTGCGTTGCCTAGAAGATATCCTCATCTGAAATATGTTGTAGGTTCATCTGAACCTCCTTTGAAAGCCGCAACTTTTGGTGGTGGAATGAAGTCAATCTGACGAATGGTTTGCAAGATATCGACTGCCCTAGTTTGAAGCCGAAAACTGTTGAAACTGAAGCTGCAACTGCAGAAGTAAATATTGACTTGCGTGGCCTAGAAGATCTCCTCATATGAACTACGTTGTAGGTTCATCTAAACCTCCTCTGGAAGCCGAAACTTTTGGTGGTGGAATGAAGTCAATCCGACTTTCGGTTTGTGAGATATGGTCTGCCCTAGTTTGATAATGAAGCCGCTAATATTGATGCTACTGATCTAGGGTTTGCTACTGCTGATATGAATCAGATTTATTGTACTATTTCTCTCTGCTGAATTATTGAAGATAAAATAAGATTTGATCAAAGGGTTTCCCCACACATTGTGGGGTTTGTCCCTGGCTAGCCGCCACATCTTGTGTCTCTTGTCTTGGCTTGTTTTCTGTCGATCGTATAATGTTCTATCTGCACTTTACTTTATGTACATGTGATTGCTAATCGGTGGAATATAATAAGAAAAAGAAGTAAACTGTTATAAGCATAGAACATACCATAACTTAACATGGTATCGGATCTGAGGTGAAGACAAAGCTCGAGCAAGAGAAAGAGAAATCATTGAAGAGAGCATTGGCAAGGCTATCCTAAAAGAACTATGGGGTCCTCAACACTCTTTCCTGCTGAAGACAAGCTCCGTGAGAAAGCTGACTATCACGGGTGGAAGATGTCTATCGATCTAACCCTTGAGAATCAAGGAGTGTTGGATCATGTGAGAGGCAATATTGTTGAGCCTCCATCAAATGCATCCGCTGCTGCCTGGAACAAATGAAAAAATGGAGAAGTCTAAACAATAGAAGATCATCGGGGACTCTATCGACAAGCACTTGGTGGCCTACATCTCTGAACTGGACACCTCCAAGGAAATCTACGATAGACTGGTGAGTTTATTTAAAGTTAATGATGCAAATCAAGTTTTGTTTCTTAGAAATAAGCTGAGGGAAATCAAGAAGGGTAAAGATGAAAGTATGCAAGCATACTTCTTAAGAATCACAGAGATCAAGAACGATCTCCTATCTATTGGGGAAACTATTACTGATAGAGAAATGGCACTCACAACTCTTGTATGATTTCCATTTGAATGATATGTGTTCAGGACTACTCTTTTGAACTATAATGTAATTCCTGGTTTGGAGGAATTAATGGCTAGATGCATTCAAGAAGAAACAAGGGAAGAAGTGCAAGAAATGCCCATGCCTAAAGGTCCTCTTGCTGCCTTTTCTTCTCATGCAAAGAAAAGAAATAATTCCGGGACTAAATCAAACGGAAAGGCTGGACCTAAGGCTAGAAGAAAATGCGATGTTACATTTGCGATAAAGCAAGTCACTATGTATGAGATCATGAGCATCATGATGAATGAGATCATGGACATAAAGGGCAACATGAGATCATGGACATATAGGATAGCATGATGATGATGCACACTAGTTTGAGCAGCATTATGATGGATAAAATCATGGATATGGACAGCATCATGATAATCATGATTAGATAGTACAGTATGCAGTGGTGCAACTAGAAATCCCTCTAATGGCAATCAAAGGAATGAAAAATTCAATAGCAAAGGTAAGAGGAGAGCTGGGAATCAAGGAAGAGGACAAGCATTCAAGAAGGCTAGAAATTCTAGGATGTAGTAAATGCACTTGACCTCAAAAAAAAAAGAAAAAAAAAAAGGAACCTAGTGTCCATCTTGGCAACGGAAGAAAATGGCTACAAAGTAACCTTCAGCGATGGCAAGGTACGTATATGGAAAAATAATGTTAAAGATGCCTTTACTCTTGGGTTTAGTGTTGATTCATTATATCAAGTCGATGGAAGTCTGGTAGGTGTCATGTCTTATGACACATCTCTTCAGTTCGAACTTTGGCATTAGAGGTTTGCCCCCCTTCATTATAAAGCTATACTCGGTGTAAGACAAATGGTGATAGGGATGCCCGAAGTCTGAGTAGAGAAAGAAGGTGTATGTCCAGGATGTGCCGAAGGAAAGCTCAAAAGGGGACCATTCCCCACAAGCCAAGGCAAGACCTCCAATATATTACAATTGGTTCACTCAGGCATACCTGAGGTTGGCATTAAGAGGGAGACTACTACACCACATACTCCTAAGCAGAATGGTGTGGTGGGAAGGAAGAACCGCACAATGATGGAAGCTGTCTAGGCCATGCTACATGATCAAAGACTTCCGAAGTTTCTATGGGCTGAAACTACTATCACCGCCGTATATGTACAAAATCGATGCCCTCATCAAGCATTGGGTTCCAGTAGCTCTCAAGAAGCCGACACCAGGGAACCGAAAGAAAAGGATGATGAATCAATGCCTGATGTAGAAGAACCCATGGATCCGATTGATCCTCATCCACATGAGCCTTCCTCTTCTAGGAAGAGGCCTTCATGGCTTAGGGGGATACTTGATGATGCTGAAGGACATGCTGCACCCTAAGGAACCTTCCATCAAAGTAAGAAACTTAACAGGTATCAGGGATACCTGACCATCATGAGCACGATCATACAAAATGAACCTTCATCATTCTCAGATGTCATCAAGCATTAACTATGGAAGGATGCTATGACCATAGAATATGGGTCTATTATGGAGAATGATGTCTGGGAAGTAGTTCCCAGACCTTGGACAAGACAATTGTTACTTCAAAATGGATTTACAAGATAAAGCATGCAGCAAATAGAAGTATGGAAAAGTATAAGGTTCATTTTGTTGCTCGTGGTTTGTCCCAGAAGGGAGGTATAGACTATGATATTTGCACCTGTTTCCAGATATACGACGATCCACTTGATCATAGCCCTTGTGGCTTCACAAGGATGGAACCTACATCAGATGGATGTCAAGATCACGTTCTTACATGGTTCTATCAAAGAAGAGGTCTATGTGGAGCAACCTGAAGGATTTGAGATTTATGATTGAAAAACTCATGTATGCAGGTTGAAGAAGGCTCTCTATGGGCTGGAGCAAGCACCCCGAGCATGGTATGAGAGGATCGATAGCTACTTGATGAAGCTGGGATTCACTAGGAGTGAAGTTGATCCTAACCTTTACTTTAAGGTTGAAGATGACAAGCCTCTCATATCGGTGTTGTACGTGGATGACCTCTTTCTAACAAGTGCAAACCCTCTCATTCACAAATGTAATAGGGAGATGGCTTCTGAATTTGAAATGAAGGACCAAGGACTTGAAGTGTGGCAGAAGCCAAGGGAAATTTTTCTATCTCAAGGAAAATATGTGGTAAAGATATTGGAAAGATTTGGTATGATGGATTGCAAGCCTGTGACTACCTCGAGGATCTTAACTTTTAGAAGTTATATGGTAGTGATGTCGGATCAGACTTGGGAAATGCCTCTGAGTTTCAAAAACTCATTCGCATTGATGTTCTTGGTGAACCTCTGTCCGAACATATGTTTTTCAGTTAGCATTGTGAGCTCATACTTGGTTGAGCCTCACTAGATTGATGCCAGGAATCTTCTGAGATGTCTTCAGGACACAATCTCTCATGGATTAAGATACATTACCGGAGATGTGAGACTACTTGGATATACTGATGTTGATTGGGCAGGCAGTGTGGTGGACCGTAAGAGCACTTCCGTGTACTGTTTCACCTTGGGATCTGCTTCGATATCCTGGATGAGCAGGAAACAGAAGCCGGTGGCTTTGAGCATCGCCGAAGCAGGATATATTGTTGCTAGCATAACCTCATGTGAGGCAGTCTGGTTGCGAAAGCTCTTCAATGAGCTGTTTGGATTTACATTGGATACCACTGTGATTCTCTATAACAACCAGAGGTGGGATTCGATTATTGAGGAATCCCGTATTCATCAATTACTCCAGCAGATAGACATCATCTGGGATATGGTAAGTCGATGAGCAAGGAAGCTCCATCACATTAATATGATGTACAGGTTGATACACCTTGTCAAAGCCCCGAGGAAAAATCTAATTTGTGATTTTCCCAAACGACTTGGAGTCAGCAAGAAACCCTTGTACAAGGGTCCTGCATGTTGCATACATTGAGCTCTGGGAGCTCTGAGGGCTTGCGGTTCCTACTGGAGCAACATATGACCACAGGGTGCCTCACCCTCCCCTAGTGGTGCACACTGGAACAAGATGATTCGCTCTATTATGGGACAAGATGATTCACTCTCTTGTGGAACAGGATGATTCGCTCTCCTGTGTAGCAAGATGATTAGTTCTCCTGTGAGGCCTGGATTGATGTGTTCCCCATGGCAGCCTGGATTGATGTGTTCTCCATGGAAATTGTAGCAGGATTGATGTGTTCTCCTGTGAGGCCTGGATTGATGTGTTCTCCATGGCAATTGTAGCAGGATTGATGTGTTCTCCTGTGAGGCCTGGATTGATGTGTTCTCCATGGCAATTGTAGCAGGATTGATGTGTTCTCATGTGAGGACATGATTGATTAGTTCTCTTGTTGAGCTATATACTTAACATGTTCCTAGAAATTCACATGGCATCATCATGAAATGATACAAGTATTAGATAAGTAAGAATATACAACGCACTAGAACACCCTTGTTGACGATCTTTTACTTCGGCAGCATCTAGGGTTCCTCGAACAATGTGATATTCCATGTGAAGGGCGGTTAGCGGGGATCGAACCCGCATCTTCTCCTTGGCAAAGAGAAATTTTACCATTTAAACATACCCGGAATCAACTGGTTTGGATTGATCCTAACCATACCATATCAGGTGATTATGAAATGAATCACTTCCCCCCCCCCCCCCCCCCTTTTTTTGAAAAGGAACAAAGAGATCAATGGGCTTTTTAGTAGCACTAGGACCACCCATACACGGTTCATCTATTGGCAATATGTAAAAAAAAGAATAGTGAATTGATTTTATAAAATTTTCAATGAATCTTTTCCTCTCCAAAGGAAAGGAATTCTCTTCTGTATATCTTTGATCTTCTGTAAATAATTCTTTCGCCCAAGAGATTGGATAATCTTTTGATAAACACTTTGAGGACAAATCCGATTCTATTTTTGTTTGTTCTCTTTCAATAAAAGAAAGATCCCAAAGAATTGATCTTTTTCTTCGTTGCTTAATCTCCGTTTTAGAGCTAGACCAACTACTCCAATGGCACTCATCCATAAACTGGTCACTGGCACAAATAACATGAAGAAATGTAACCAACGTTTATTGGAAAAAGCAACCCCAAAAATCTGGGACCAGAAGCGGTTAGCAGTGACCATGGAATAAGTCTCTTCGGCTTGAGTCAGGTTAAAAGCACGGAAAACAGCTAATCCATGGGTATTCGAACCAGATCATCCTGGAAAACATAGATCATACATCTGCGTAGCACCAATGATCCCCGTGCAATTTGAATTACTGGGTTCAGGTGGAATCGGTAAATCAACAACTAGTTGTAATATCTCAGTCGCTCTAGCGAGACGTGGTAAAAAAGTGTTACAGATTGGGTGTGATCCCAAACACGATAGTACTTTTACTCCACTGAGAAAATATGGGCTCGATCAAGATTTGTTTTTCTGGAGTACCGAAAGCAAGCATAACATCATTATGGACATAAAGTCCCAAGGTATGGAAACCTAGTAATAAACTAACCCAACTAAGATGAGATATTATAGCTTCTTTCTGCTCTGAGTGCGGTTTGAATTATTAATTTACGTGATCGGAAGCAACCGATTGGGTTCACAGCGAAACCTATAAATCTATCGCTGATCCAACTAGGACACTTTTACGGGACGAACCCCAAAGGGAAACTGAGGATAAATGACAGCAGGTGATTGGATTCAAAAATTGTTCATATCGGAGGTCAAATCGGCCGTAAACATAAACTAAAAAGTTTGTGTAGATCTCTCCATAACATCTAGCTACTTATAAACTTATCTACTCTAGATGGAGAATTGAATTATTTTTTGGAATAAATGGTTGGACGAGGATAAAGATAGAGTCCAATTCTACATGTCATTGCAAAATAGTAGACGTTCTAGGGAAAAAACGCTTCTTCTATCTGGCGAATATTTGCAGGGTTATGTCCGGAATGAAGGATCCGGGAACATATCTTCGGATCTGCTTTTCTTGGCCTGGCCATCGGCCAGGCCAAGAAAAGCAGAAAAAATCAGTCATACAGAACTATTTTTAACGAAATGAACAATACGATTGACTGGATTGTTCTTTATCCAACTGAATAATCACAATATTCATTATATTGCCAATCTTGGAGAGATGGCTGAGCGTAGGTCCTTGGGCAGACGCCACACTAGCTCCAAGACGTTGGTCTCTAACTAAAAAAGTAAACGCTTGAGCTTGAGAGGCTTCTGGGCCGGTGGGCCCATAAAATTCACTGGGATAAACGGTATTGTTGAACCAAACAAAACAACAAGCAATAAAACCAAAGAGGGATAGAGTTGCTAAACTATAGGACAAATAAGCTTCTCCGGACCATACGAATGCACGGCGAGTGGGTCGAATATGACAACACCGTTTTCCCTAGATTTATCGAGGGAAGGGGACAACTTGCAGACATGCTTTTCGCCAATTCTAAGGTAATATGGAAATCTTCCATTTTGTCTTTCACAAAAGGATCAAACTCAGTAGGAATACGTTCAACAGGGTAATCTAAATACTCACCATACCAGAGCTTCTTCAGAGATATTCTTATTAAAGGAACATATGAGTCTGCTGCTATACTTTTGACCAAATAGGATCTACCAGACTACTCTACTCCGCACCATTGATTTATATCATAATCAGAATGGGTACACAAAACAATAATGGGATATAGTACCCCTATCCCTATATAGGGATAGGGGTACTATATCCCATTATCACAAGAAACTTCAATTACTTTTTTCTTTTCCTACCAACTCAATTTTTTTATCCCGGGCAATAAACATGCGTGGGCCATCTCACGGAGTATGTGTCCGGACAATCCAAAGTCTCGATAGTTGGCTCTAGGTCTTCCAGTCGAAGAACAACGTCGATGGAGACGTGTAGGTGCACTATTACGTGGTGAAGATTACTTGAAATGCGTTTGGATAATATTCTTTTTCGATTGGGTATGGCTCCCACCTCTCTCTTCTATTTCTAAGAGAGAAGAAAGGATTTTATCCATTCTAGTTTTAGAAATTCTAGGTTGTCCACCTGGATATCTTTTTCGTCTAATAAGTATGATGAGAAGTATAATTCTATTCCTGATCTTATAATAGAAGATCATTAGATAATGGAAAATAAAAAACTAATGGAATTTGACCTCCTAGGAAAAGTAGGAGGCCAATGAAATTGGAGGATATTCCAGGATCAAATATCCAATTGATCACCACGTCGGTATTGTGAATATGCAGTTACGAATAATCCGGCCAAAGTTATAGGAATTAGACCTAACACAATTCCGAATGGCTTACGGATCATTAGAAAGTGCATTGGCATAAATACAGCAGTAGGAAGGGGTAATATGAAAGTGTGTAAACTATAAAAATGAGTCAAGGTAGATTGACCCACACTAACACTTCCGCGTAATAATTCTACCAGAGGAGATCCTATTACAGGAATAGCCTCAGGCACACCAGTCATAATTTTCCCCTGTGTTTTTGGTAAACAGTCGCACGGGCCTGGTCACTGCGACCTCCTGAGGAGGCACCCCTTCTCCCGAAGTTACGGGGCTATTTTGCCGAGTTCCTTAGAGAGATTTGTCTCGCGAGTTCGACCCTATTCGCTTATCATATATTCAGATTCGATGAATCTAGACCATTTGAACTAGTATCCTTCCTTCTCGTATTAGAAGGTATAGGGTTTTCCAATCTGGAAAATTTTGTTATCTTACATGCACGGTTAGGATACAATCAAGTTCTTTGTTATATTATTATGCAGGTTATGGGACAAAGATACAAATTTAAAGGCTCATCTACATGATCGTTCTCCAGATCAAACCGATTCAAGATTCGAAATTCTCTACGACGTTTTGGAAGAAAAATATCTTCTAAATTGAGGGAACTAAAAATCTTTTTTCATCCCCCAGAATTTTCCCGCATTGCACCGGCACTGGGCAGGCGTCAGCCCCCATACATGGTCTTACGACTTTGCGGAGACCTGTGTTTTTGGTAAACAGTCGCCCAGGCCTGGTCACTGTGACCTCCTGATGGTAATATATTTTGTTCCATAAGGATCCAGTAATATTGAATCTTCGTTCCAAATTGAAACACTCTACGTGGAATTATTTCCTCTTTATCCCCGTAAGGGATGTACGTAATCCCTTATCATTATCATTTTCCTCAAGGTTTTGGTTTTGCTTATATTTTACAAGAGATGCTTACTCTCAAATCTGACCATATTAGAACTCGTAATGAAGTACTTGGTGCCATTATCACTGGAGGGCCAATACCTAAACCTGACACTGCTCCAGAATCTTTCCGATTGCTCATTCGAGAATTACGATCTTTAGCTCTCCTTTCTGTTTATCAGGAATCAGAGATGAACTAGTGGACAAATTATTGATCATAAAAAAAACACAAATTTTTCCAGGGCTTAATTTTTTTTCAAGTCAGAAAAAAGAATTAGATCCATTCTTTCATTTTCATGGTTCATATAATAATTTTGATTCGTTCCATCCGACCATTTAAGAAAAAATGGCCGGATTCTTCCTATCTTCTTGGACGAACATCTGGTTTTAACCTATGGCAAAATATGATACGAGAATCCACCACGCGCAGGTTCAATTCCCGTCGTTCGCCTCATAAAAGAAGATAAAAAACGGACTGGATCTAAATCCGATTTGTTGTCATTTTCATATTTCAATGAAAATATTTCTATCTATGTAATAGAAATGGACACCCGAGCCTTCTTTCTTCGTGGGAAACATGAGCCCTTTATCGGACCGTCTTATAAAACTTTCGCCCTCAGGTATCGTAAGAATGGATTCGATTTCTTGTCTGTTTAAGAAGGAATATCTTTTTGTTTACGAGAATTTATGTTTCCTTTTCGAGTGTTTGGCGCAATATGAGTGGACAATACTACTAATATCTCGCGCGGGTACAGATCGAGCAAGTTCAAATTGACGTAACATGAAACCTATTAGACCGAAAGCACCGTGAAGAGCAATGAAGGTCCATAGACCACCCTGGTTCAGGTGGGCAATCTGGCAAATAGACATCCACAGGAATTAACTTATCTACTTTGCAAATCTGGCTATAGATATTTCTATTAGATTATCTCCCATGAAAAATACAGATTTTCCGCGTACCAAATCAAGATAATCTTTTAAACTCTCCCATATCCGTTCCTCTCTTTCCTCCAGACTCTGGGCCTCAATACCAAATACAGGACAAATCCTTTCGATCCAAGCACGCGTTCCGTCTGGACCAATAGGAAAAGGAGCTACGATTAATTCGCATTTTTTTCGTCTTATCAAAGTTGTTGTTGTACGACTAAGAAATGGGTTAACCCCACAAACATAAACTCCATCACCCAGTGATGGAAGTTGCGGGTTCGAGTCCCGTCAATCCCGATCCAATAGTAAGTGAACTGTGAATGATCATGTCAGGATCTGGACGCCATGCAGTCTGGGACTCATGGGAAGTACCTCTCATCTGATCAATGAGCAGGGAAATGAAGTTAGGGACCATAGTAGTACCGATGGACGCATCGTTGTAACTACTGTACTCCCTATGCTAGGATGACCTCCATTGATCTGGGATCAATGATACTGGTCTGGGACCAGTGGTAGGAGTTGTACCATACTATGACGCTGACTTCGGGTCAGTTGAGACTGGTCTGGGATCAGTGGTACATACTCTGAGACTGACTTTGAGTCAGTGGAGGATGATATTGCTCTGGGACCATTGGAGTTGTACTCACTATGACGCTGACTTTGGGTTGGTTGAGACTGGTCTGGGACCAGTGGTACATACTCTGAGACTGACTTTGAGTCAGTATGATACATCCTCGATCATTTCTTCTTCTTCATAATTCGGACAAAAGCAGAGTAGAACAGAACAATGCAAGACCAGAGCAGAACAGAACAAAACAGTACAGATCAGTGCAGGGCAGAACAAGACAAAGCAGAACAGGCAAAATAGAGCAGAGCAGGGCAAGGGTCAGGTTGTACAAGGTAGTGCATTTTATGGATGAATAGTAACGACCAATAGACAGATTGCAGATGAAGTTCTCCATGGTTGAGAGGGAGTGTTAAAATTGGAAACCAGGGAAAAAATTCATGTGGTTCATCTTATTCATGGCTAATAATATTTTTATTATATTCCTCTCGTCGAGAGGTGTAGGATTGATATAAAGATCATCCAATTCCGATAAGTATTCATGGAGATATGAATTTATTTTGATTATGGAATTATTATCAAGCCGACCTACAACTCATGTAGGCTCAGAAGCCCAACAGTCGCATCTATTTACCCACCAACGTTGTGTATAAACATAAGAGGAATTTTCCTCGTTTGGACTCACTCATCTCATCACATCTCTCTCTCTCTACTGCGCTGAAATGGGTCTCTCTCTCTCTCACACACATGTGAAGCCGGAAGCTGTTGAATTTGAACCTGCAACTGCAGAAGTAAAGATTGACTTGCATGGCCTAGAAGATCTCCTCTTTGGAACTGCGTTGTAGGTTCATCTAAACCTCCTCTGGAAGCCGAAACTTTTGGTGGTGGAATGAAGTCAATCTGATGAACGGTTTGCAAGATATCGACTGCCCTAGTTTGAAGCCGGAAACTGCTGAAACTGAAGCTGCAACTGTAGAAGTAAATATTGACTTGCATGGCCTAGAAGATATCCTCATCTGAAATGCACCGTAGGTTCATCTGAACCTCCTTTGAAAGCCGCAACTTTTGGTGGTGGAATGAAGTCAATACGACGAACGGTTTGCAAGATATCGACTGCCCTAGTTTGAAGCCGGAAACTGCTGAAACTGAAGCTGCAACTGCAGAAGTAAAGATTGACTTGCGTGGCCTAGAATATCTCCTCATCTGAACTGCGTTGTAGGTTCATCTAAACCTCCTTGGAAGCCGAAACTTTTGGTGGTGGAATGAAGTCAATCCGACTGTCGGTTTGTGAGATATGGTCTGCCCTAGTTTGATAATGAAGTCGCTAATGCTGATGCTACTGATCTAGGGTTTGCTACTGCTGATATGAATCAGATTTATTGTACTATTTCTCTCTACTGAATTATTGAAGATAAAAGAAGATTTGATCAAAGGGTTTCCCCACACATTGTGGGGTTTGTCCCTGGCTAGCCGCCACATCTTGTGTCTCTTGTCTTGGCTTGTTTTCTGTCGATCATATAATGTTCTATCTGCACTTTACTTTATGTACATGTGATTGTTAATCGGTGGAATATAATAAGAAAAAGAAGTAAACTGTTATAAGCATAGAACATACCATAACTTAACAGTCCTGCATTTCGCTAATCACAAAAGGCAAAGTTCGGTGGTTTTACAAATTGGTAACAAGCAAGGAAGGGTGTGATGTGATGATCACAATCACACATCACACAGTGGAGTGCTCTACAGAATCGGCCTCGACAGTCAGGGTTGCAATTTCGATATGTCAATCACATATCACATAGCGCCGCATTCATAAAACAGTAAGACCCGCCGGTTCCATCAATTGCGACACGCCGATGTTGCCAAATGCGATATGGTGTAGAGTATGGGTTTGAAAACTTGTCGGGTTTGCTGGATCACACAACGCAGCAGCCCGTATGGAGGATCACCCTTGCTCCAAATGATTGTGATTTGTGATGGTGTATCAGTGTTAATAAAGCCATCAGGATTCATTGAATACACCACTTAATGTGGAAACATTGTTAAAGTGGTTTTTCTATGATTGACAGGTTTGTTACTTGCATGCTATTCACATCCCAAGAATCTTTGTTCAAAATGCTTGCCTGCAAAACTTTGTCGTTTGTTTGGAACTGCTTGGAAATTAAGGAGATGGTCGATTAAGATTATATAATGGACGGTCTGCACAGGAAAGAGGAGGAGATTGGCTGATAGTGTTGAATATTGTATGAAGTAGTAACTAGACTTGGTAGTAGGGGCTGAAACCTTTCCTTGAGCTGCAAGGAGGTTCCGAGAGGGTGCAAAAATCCCGATTATTAGAATTGGGTGTTTGGATATGAGTTTTTGCACGATTTTTCGCCAAGATTCTGATGGTACTATATGTTTCTGAAGTTGGGCTCTCCATATTCATCCATCTTCTAGCTTGGAGGTATAAGGATTGTAATTGAATGTTGCTTGTACTTTTATCTCTTTTTATGCCACTTAATGATAGAAGGCCTCGCCACTATTGAGCAAGGCCCAGAGACGTAGTCCAAATTGGACGAACTCCGTAATCAAATCTTTGTGTCATGGTTTCTTGCTTATCTTGTTGTTTCCACATTTTTTATGTGCTTTTAAGTTCCATGGTTAATAAGCTCTATTTCATGTAATTCTGATTCATATATAAGTAAAATATCTTGGATCATGATGTGATTTCATTGGTTAATTATTTTGATACTTAAATTGTTGAAATTTATGAAATAATAATTCACCCCCCCCAAGTATTTTGAACAATTGATATCACAGCAGGTTACCCTTGAACAATTTAATTATTGGAGGGGAGATCATGACAAAATATGGAAATGGAAGGCATATCTTCATGAAAAATTCTAATGTTTTATGGAATTGATTTTCCACTATGGAGCGGCTACATGGAAACCTACTTGAAGGCTTTAGGAGTGGATGCTTAGATCTCCATTATAAATGGCTAAATGTTCCTAAAAATCCTTTAATAGATATTAATGAGAATAATTTTTTTAGTTTCAATTCAAAATCTTTACATACCATCATGGGTGGTTTGTAAAGAACCATTAATTCCAAGGGGAGGTCCTCCACCACAACCAAAGAAGTTTGGGAAAAAATTAAAACTTTGTAAGAAGGTGATGATAAAGTAAAGTAGGTCAAAATTCAAAAGTATATAGCTCAATTCGAAAATACGAAAATGGATGAAAAAGAAGATATTGTGAATTTCTTACTTATAGTAGATGGAGTTATGAACTCCATCATATGATTAGGAGAAAAACTTGAAGATCCTTTGATTGTATAAAAAGGTCCTAAAATTTATTCCCTTCAAATATGTGTGAAATATGATGCCAAGGTATCTACCATAGAAGAAACCAAGGATGGCCAAGATTACAATGGAATAATTACGTAACACTCTTACAACATACAAAATGAGAATATGTATAGAAGATGGACCGCTTAAAAACAATGGAAACCAGGACACTACTAGGTGGGGTGAATCAAGAGTGTGACCAAATTATACAATTCTTCACAAATTATACTTTTAAATCACTTTAGAAATTACTCATGAATCAACAACACAACTTAATCATATATAAAATAACACCATAATAATCATCAAACACATGAGAAACATATACACAAGACACGAATCTTCTTTTTATTACTACAAGCCTCAACTTCATTACATCATTTTCCCACAAGATACTACTTGTAGGTTTATCAGTTGATGCTAAAAGTGTTGAAGAAAGTGTAACTAGGTTTGGTATTCATAGTGACATGATCTTTGTATTTGATGTAATAAAAGGAAATAAATTATTTTTCTAATGTTGCTACATGGGTTTCATGAGCAAGAAATGTCTCTAGGTAAAAGACTTCTTCTTGATGTCTTTAGGATTTTGTTTATATGTAAAAGAGTCATTTCATGAATGGAGAGGCTCTTTAAGAGCCTATGTAAAATGTATTGGTGTCAAACCATCCCTCCAATACCAAGAAGTATCCTCCAAGAGCAAGCTCACCAAAATATGCAAGTAAAACAACAAAGGAATATGATGTCAGCTCCAAACTAAATTAAAATAAATAAATATATGTCCTTTTGGATTGAGAAAAGGGTCATGTTGGTTCTGGAGTTGATGTCGGCTTGAATATATGGATGACCACTATAAATACCCATGAAGGGTCAGTGCAATCACACCAAGAAATATTTCGAATACCTCAGAAATTTTTCGGATGTCAAGGCAAGTTGTAGTAGTATTTGACTACACCTTGTTTTGGTTCTAGGTGCAGTCACAACCTTGTTACATGGAGCAATAAATAAACCCTTTATGGTGTGACCATAGTGAGTTAAAAGACTTGGTATACCTATGTTCTAAAGGAAGTATCCTCGGATGAAGAAAGTAGAGAAATGTATGTGATCTGGGCACATCTATCTTTGATAGGTGAGGCATAAATAACTTTGGATAAGGACGCAGTGAATGAATCATCCTCAACATGTCATGACTTAATGAAGATCACGTTGGTAACAGCATTACATTCATGTATATCTATGCTATTTCAATAAGTCTACATGATAATAGAAACCCTTGGCATATTTGCAGCAATGTTGGCGTGCTACAAGAGCAATGACTAGTGCTATGATCACAACAGCTATAAATGTTGATCTTGTAGATCAGTGACCTCAGTTTCGGTTGGATGAATAAGATGTCAGACGAAGGGACTGTGTTGATGGATCTTGCATAGCAGTCCTGGTATATAGATCTCGGTGACATACATCTTGTACAATAGTGACTTGGAGTATTAGATGATACTCCAATATGCAATGATGAAATAAATAGTGCTACCTCAGTGAAGAGTACTAGTCTCATCAAAGGTAAGTGTTATCACTGAAAAAGTTTTTAAAAAAATTTGGACAACCCACATGGTTCCTAAGTTTTTGTGTTAGACATGGTCAAGTCATTTTTATGTTTTTAGAGTCTAAGTCATAGGGTTAGAGTCTCATTTCCATCATCAAATAAAGATCAACAACCTTGTTTTTCCCCTTATGGATCCCATATCATGTTTTAAGTTTCATGTGTCTGGTCATTTCAAAAATTTGAACACGCTACGAAACTATCTAGGCGTTTTCGTAGCGCAAAGTCCTGAAATTACACTACATGCGCTACGAAATCGGGGATTTGTAGTTAGGCGTTTTCGTAGCACAAAACCCCGAATTTACACTGGATGTGCTACGAAATCGGGGATTCATGATCAATCATGTCTAGCTATCAAATCCACCTGAATCCGTTAAATTTTCATCATTAGGTGTTAGCCCACGAACCTTTCCTCTCACATGAAACCATTCATATCCATCATTAGATTTGTTAGGTGCAATTTTTCCGTAGTCATTTCAAATTTCAAAAAAATGTTAGTTTATCTTGGTCATATTCGTGTTGATCTTGGTCATATTCATGCAAGAGACAGTTGGTGTTGTTCTTAGTTCGAGTAAACAAGCCCAGGGTGAGCAGAAACCGGAGTTCTTATGCAGCTCTTCATCAAATTCAAGCGAGGCATTTCCTCAGTTAAGCAAGGCAGTTTTCCTCCAGGTTTTCTATCCACAGGTATTTCAAACGAGAAATGTCGGAAGAAATAAGAAATCACAGGTCAGTTCGATGTCTAAGAACTGAACCTGAAGGCTTAGATGCTCTCATGAAGGATAAAACAGTTGAAGAAGCCTTCAAAAAAGTAGGTTGCTGGAGGTTCTGTGATAAACTACAAGGAGGACATAACCAAGTGACCAAGGAATTTGCTCTAAATTTCACAGGTTTACATACAAAGATTGGAGTTTTAGAATTGCCAATTTCTCCTAAAGTTATATCTTTAGTGGTAGAAATTCCTAGAGGTCAAGAAAGGTCGTTTAAGAATTTCAAGTTTGAAATGGCACCATGCAATATATTCTTGAAGCCAGAATTCGTAGACATAGATTTAACTAAAGCAGTGCCAAGGGGTTATGTCAAAGATAAATATGCCAACCTACTCTCATGGATACAAAGGTACTTCACCTATGAAGGAAGATACCACAAGGTGTATTCTTATCATTTCAAACTCCTATTGCATTTCACTGGGATAATCTCTCTAGATCTACCTTTCTTTCTGTTTCGAAGTTTAGGCAAGATGTTTGATAAAATACAATTGAAGAAAGAGGCATGTGAAACATCATTGTTCCATCATGGCTTAGTTAAATTAATTGTCTTGCATGAACTTAAGAAGGTAGATAGAGAGTGGTATTCATTTCTCTTTATGTATAGTTTTAGAGTTGAAATATGACTTTGCCCTAGGGCTAAGGAAATATCATCACCAGTGACTAGTCACTATGCAGAAAAAAGGTCAAGTAGGTTTGTTAAACTAAAGGCCAAGAAGCAAGTTAAGGATCCAGTGACCAGAACACCATTGGTTGTTCAAGATACTCTTCAGCATTCACAGAAGAAGAAATTTCAAATTAAGGAAGCAGCACAAGAGCAATCCATTGGTGAAACAGTCCAGAGAAGGGTAACTAGAAGTAAAATAGCCAAAGAAAAGGGTAAAACAGTGGTCACTGATGAAAGCCCAGTCTCAAAGGGAAGTTTGAATGATCTTCTTCCTACTATTGACATTGAAGAGTCCCCTCTAGTCCAAGCATACTTCATTGAATTAGGTGAGGGCAAGTCAAAAAAGATGAAATCCTCTAAAAAATTACAGTTTGATGATTAGGTTTCAGAATTTGTCTTCAAGCCTAGAAGGCCTATAACTAGGCGGTCAAAAATGTTACAAGAGGCAAAGCCGGAGAAAGATGAAACATGGGAGATATCAGGTTTTTGTGAAGATCCCGTAGTGCCAATAGTCCCACCATAACCCATGCATGAAGATGACAAAAACAGAGTAGTCAATACTCAAGAAGAAGAGAATAATTATGATGAAGTCAAGAAGATATTGAAACTTGCCAATCTTAAGATTGCCAAACTTAAGAAAAGGGAAAAGAAACATGCAGTTGAGAAAGCCAATTTCAACAGAATGAAGGCTTTGTGGGAAGATGAAAAAGCTTCAAAACCTGAATTAGTTAGCAAAAAGACTCAATACTTCACCTGGATTGTCCCTGCAATCAAGGAAGCAAGGTATGTCAGATGGATCAATGGAAAACTAAGAACTAATATTATGAGGATGAAAAGACAAATTGAGGACCTTGAAATTCATCTGAGCAAGTCTGGAGGTCAGCCTCAGCACAAATGAACAAGAAAGTAAGTGATGAAATCCTAATAACAATTTTGGTTGAAACAAAGACATTACTTTTTGAAGATGTTTCAAGGAAGGGTAATGTTAGGTATATGTGGCATATGTACATAATGAAACAACTGTGAATAATCCTTATAAGGAAATTTTTTGGAAAAAAATTGTATAAATTGATTCACATAGTAGTTTCGTAGCGCGCTACGAAACTGCTGTAGGTGTATTTTTGGTGTTTTGATCAATTCTCAAAGGAAAGAAGCAGTGATTTTTTGGAGAATGATGCTGTTGGAGAGTATCAGGAGGTCACTTGTAAAAGTTTAAAGCTCAAGCAAGGGAAAAAAACTCAAAGAATAAAGAATATAGGTGAAAGCAAAGTTTTGCGCTACAAAAACAATAGTTAATTTCGTAGCACATCTAGATTGACCTTCTTCATGCACCTTCAAGGAGTTTAATGTTTGCATAGGTGAAAGAGCAAGGTTCTATGGCTAACATAACATATGTTACATGATTAAATGGGCCAGTTTTGTCATCAGGAGATTCGAGGAACATCAATGAAGACCAAGGCTATAGTGCAGGGGACATTTTCCTAGTTTTCAGGACAGATAAAGGAGAAGTTATTAAAGGCCAACAGGAGGGTTATGGACATTACCAAGGTCAAATTTAAGGAGGAGCAGTTGTCAAGTTCGAATTTAATTCCTAGATTAGGTTGTTGCTATCATAATAAGGATTTGTACTCCTAATTGTATTAGGATTCTAAGACAGTTAGTTAACTGTTACTTGTAATTAATAGTTTGTTTTAGGTATGAATACGTGTCAAGCTAGGAAATTTGAATCCCCCTCATGTTGGATCAGGGAATCCAAGATTGTAATGATAACTCTATAAAATACAAGAGGTGGAATGCCTCAGGGTTGGCAATTTTCAAAAGAAACAAGCACACTGTGTTATTGTAGCAAACTGTATGTTTTCATGTTAATATAGAGATATTGGCTTCACTACTCAGGATTCAGAGAGAGTTTTAATGTTTGATTTTCTCATGGATTTCTTCATTTACTTACTTGCAGTGGTATAAACACATGTTACTTAGAATTCATTGATAATGCTTTAACTTCCTTCATGTGTTTATAAACTGTGTTCCTTGCATTATGTCTCTATTTTGCTGATATATCAAGACCCTTTATGCCCTGACTTCCATGTTAAGCTGATCTTGTTGTTGTACTGAAACATACTTTGACTCCATAGCCCAATAGATGTTTGTTGATTGGTATTTCAACCATTTATACATTTTTGTTTGAATTTTCCATAGAGTTAGCCATCTAATCTTCCAATTAAAATCTTTAACCCAGTGAGAGATCCCTCTCAGGTTTAGGAGGCTAAGCCTCAGCCAAAAGATTGGTTTGAAATAGTTACTCAAAATCTTCTTGATCAGTAGCCTATCAGGGTCTGGTTTTGTGTTAATAGTAAGAAACAAGGATCATAATCTTACAGTACAGTAAGGTGCAGATATGATCTCAAGATACAGAGATCATCTAAACCTCAAGGAACAATCATGGTGTATAATTCTCTCATCGGAGCAGTGACGAAGTTCTTGAAGTTGCAATAGTAATCTCAGAGGTGCAGCAAGATGATGATCTCAGCAGTGTCCAAACAAGTGGATTGATCTCTTGGTCTTGGAGAGGCAAAGTGTGTCAAGGGTCATGGTCTTGGTCTTGGTATTCTTCAATGGAATCTCTATAAGAATAATTTATGCATGCGTTTTCTTCTCCAAGAGGGAGAGGTTTTGGCCTTGGCAAATAGCCAAATAGTTGTTTTCTTGTCTCTTTTGTTTTTTCTAGCTGTTTGATGAAGATAACATTTACACACTAATAATGTAGTAAAGGTCAAGCTAAGATAAATTGTATAAAAACTTCACAAATTGTTATCATGTATCGAAGAATCACCCTAATTATGAATTCCCTAGATTGTTCAACATGGTATCAAAGCAATTGGTTAAGAAGTCAAGAAAAAGGGGCAGAAAAGAGACATAAAAATTCAAACATAGAAAATTGAAAGAATATCAAGAACTATACCTTGATCAAACCCTAGAGCAAAGGGTCAGTCTACAACAGTAGTATGTAAACACAAGGATGGTTGATCAAGGAGACAATCTATAACAACAAGATCTTGTAGACTACACCGTATCAAAGAAGATCAAGGTCCAAGAGGTAATCCACAACTACAATCATCTACAGCAAGGGTTTGGTGTCTCTCACAAACGAAATCATATCATGATCCCAACATTATAGTGATTAATCCTTTCAAAGGACAACTCAGATTCCCACTCAAATAAGCAGATCATATACAGCATGATTTGTATGGATAGTACTCAATAACGAATGAAGGAGCTTGTTGATAACACCAAGTAATGGGTCTCTATACATCATGGACAACAACCTCAAATTGATGCTTCAAGGATTAGATGTTCAAGCCAATTATTTTGAAGGCTTGAAGATAAGCTCCATCAAGGATCCTATCCGGAGGTAGCATCAATGCATCTACCCCATCAACTGTCAACATGATCAAGGTGAATATCTCATCTTCACGTATCAAGTAAGTATCTTTTATTCTATAATCAAGTTTTGGTTTATTGACTTCATTAGTCCAAGAAGATCTATTGGTTAGATAAGTCATCGAAAGTTATTGTAGTAGGATTGACAGAACCCTCATGAAGGAGTGAAGTCAAGTACAGCAAGGTCTCCTTTGAATTCATGAGAACTCTTAAGGTTCTATGAAGTAAGAAAGGAGACATAAAAGGACATAATCTCTAAAATGAAGTGCAGAAGGTGCCAAGGAATGAAGAAATATCTTCATGAGATCTCAATTACGAGATCTTGGGAAAAATGATGAGAAAATAATCATCATTGGTACTGATATTGATAAGAAAGCTAACATATTTCCATGAACAAGAAGGTTACCTTGATCAACAGTTTGTGGCCTCTATGAAGAAATAGAGAAAGGAAAGTTGATAGGACACAAATAAGTGCTAATAAGTAAAGTAAGGTTGACAAGACAAAATAGTACTATGAAAGAGGAACTCATATTGCTACAAGGGTGAAGGAAGCTGAACAAAGATCATAGAAAGAGGGGATAATAGATCTCCATTATGAATGAGATGGTATCCTACTCAAAAGGATCCTATCAGAAGACCATACAGATATGATCATAGTAAGGAGATGCATCGTGGCATCATGAAAAACAAGAGCTAGTATGGGAATCATAAAGGATATAGCTCTTAGGAATATCAATGTACATTAAAGGAAGGGAAGAAGTCGTCCAAGTCAAAGGAAGCATTTTCCAAATGGAGACATACTAGATCATCATTGAGAAAATAATCATCATTAATATTGATATTAATAAGAAAGGTAACAGATGTCCATGAACAAGAAGGTTACCTCGATCAAAAGTTTGTGGTCTCTATGAAGAAATAGAGAAAGGAAAGTTGATCGGACAAAAATAAGTGCTAATAAGTAAAGGAAGGTTGACAAGACAGAATAGTACTATGAAATAGGAACTCATATCGTTGGAAGGATGAAGGAAGATAAAGAAAGATCATAGAAATAGGGAATAATAGATCTCCATTATGAATGAGATGGTATCCCACTCAAAAGGACCTATCAAAAGACCATACATATATGACCATAGTAAGGAGATGCATCGTGGAATCATGAAAAAAAAGAGCTATTATGGGAATCATAAAGGGTATAGCTCTTGGGAATATCAATGTACATTAAAGGAAGGGAAGAATTCATCCAAGTCAAAGGAAGCATTTTCCAAATGGAGACATACTAGATCCTGAAGGATCTCTGATAGAAACTTTAGTGGAGGATCTCCTAGTCCGGGAAGGCATTAAATTTTTCAACAAGATTTCCAACTTATGGAAATCATGAGACAAAGGACTGATGACATGATGAAGCAGATCAAGGGAATGAAGATATGTTTAATCAAGGAATCTTCTGAAAAATACTTGAAGGAAAATGAGGTATGTGTGATTGTATTTGTATTTTCATTTCATATTATGATATGTGGTTGCAGATAAAATGGATCAAGCATGATCAAAAGGGAATAGATCTCCTCCTTTGAAAGGATGCAGAAAGACTTAAGTCAAACTAGATGAAATCGACATAATATGTCCTCATAATGTAGTATGAGGTAGTTGATGACCATTGAAGAACCATGAGAGCTCCTGGGAATGAAGGATATGAGGATGGGAGAGATCATGAAGTATGCAATCTTGATGAAGGCAAACAACATCCAGAAGATCAGGAATACTTGACCAGGAAATCTCCTGGAAAGATGTGAAGACTCTGATGGAAGTCTGAAAGGATGAGGACCCTTCACAATAGATATCATTGGGAGATGTGTCAACATGTATGCAGTATGATTGATACTTACAAGAATATGTCAGTGGAAGAAGGCCATCACCAAAAGGTAATATGTAATTTTTTTTTGGTGTCTGACCTCTCGGAAAATTTTGGGAATGTGTGCAGGATCAAGGAAAGGATAGTTGTGAAGGATGTCACAACTATGTACCTTGTGATCCAGAGCAATCACTGTTGAAGGAAAGTGAAGACATATGAGCTTATGAAGTAAGCCCCAGATGTAAATTCAAGGAGGATACTTTCTAGGAAAGAAGGAATGACATGATTGTTAGAAAATTATATATTACATAGAAATGGAACACATAAAATATATTGCAGAAATATAAACACAGTAAACACATAAAACAACAGAGACGCGGATATATGTGGTTCATCCAATTTGGGCTATGTCCACGGAGAAATAGCCAGTCCTTCCTTTTATATTATCTAGCAAACTGAAGAGATACAACCTACAGTAGATCCGTTGTAATTCCCTCTTCGTTCTCACACAATCTCCTCCCTTTTTCTCACTTTGAATACAGATCTTAATAAACGCAATACAATTCCCTCATATATAGTGAGGGTTTTCCTTATAGGGAAAAAAACCCTAAATTAAACATAACTTCTACTGTCATATCTCCGCCTAATGAATGGTCAAGATTGACTACGAAATTACAACATTTTACAAGGCAATTTTACATCTATTTTTAGCTTCAATGACGTTGTTGCCCCCCCTGTACCCCCCATGCAGCACAAATATTACTGGCAGCATTTCCACCACATTACAAACTGGGATCCAATGCAGTGATACCTCTGAATAAAGAAGATAATCAGGCTCCACACCCAACAATCTCCCACTTGGAGACTAATTATAGCAACTCCACCACTGCTTCATTTGTTGGACAATGGCTCCACCCTGGACCTGGTTGTTTCTCATATTCATCATCATACTTGAAGACCAATTGAAACTAAGAAATATCTCAGTTTCTCCTTGGTTACAACTTTTGTTAACATATCTATAGGATTCTGGCTAGTGTGTATCTTTTCCAACTTCAACTGTCCATCTTCCAACACTGACCGTATGAAATGATACTTGAGTTGTATATGTTTTGTCTTGGAATGAAATGCAGAGTTCTTTGCAAGATGTATGGCACTCTAGCTGTCACTGTATAACTTTCCCAACTCCTTCTTCTTACCCAATTCATCTAGAAACCTTTGTAACCAAATCATTTCTTTACTAGCCTCTGTCGCAACAACATACTATGCTTCCGTTATTGAGAGTGCAACAAAAATTTGCGGTTTTGAAACCCAACTGACAACTCTTCCACCTACAGTAAACACATACCCTGTGGTGCTCCTCTTTTTATCTCTATCACCCACCATATCTGCATCAACATATCCCTATAGAGCAATGTTTGAACCAACAAAGCATAATGCTTGATTTGTGGTACCTCTCAAATACCTGCGAATCCACTTCACCACCATCCAATGTTCTTTTCCTGGATTTTTCATGTACCTGCTTACAACTCCCACTGCATGTGCAATATCAGGTCTTGTGCAGACCATGGCATACATTAAGCTTCCAACTATTGATGCATATGGAACTTTAGACATATCATCGATTTCTTCCTGAGTCTTGGGACACCCCTCCTTACTTAGTTTGAAATGGCTAGCCAACGGTATAATAACTGGTTTTTCATTCTGCATATTAAATCTTTTCAACACCTTTTCTACGTACTCACTCTAAGACAATGTTAATTTTTTAGTCTTCCTATCTCTAGTTATTTTCATACCAAGGATTTGTTTTCCAACACCCAAATCCTTCATTGCAAATGAGTTTGCCAATTTTCTTTTGAGCACATTTATTTCCTGCATGTTAGAACCTGCGACAAGCATGACATCTACATACAATAACAATATAATATAGCTACCATCATTTTTCCTTTTGAGATAAACGCAATGATCAGAGTGACATCTAGTATAACCTTGTTCAGACATAAACTTGTCAAATTTTAGATACCACTGCCTTGGAGCCTGTTTTAAGACATACAAGCTCTTCTTCAACCTGCACACTAGTTTCTCCTTCCCTTTTACCTCATATCCTTGTGTTGTTGCATATATATATCTTCCTCCAAATCCCCATGGAGAAAGGTTGTCTTTACATCTAACTGCTCAAGATGCAAATCTTTAGTTGCCACTAGACTTAAAATAGTTCTGATTGAAGTCATTTTAATAATGGGAGAAAATATCTCATCAAAGTCTATACCCTTTTTCTGTGCAAACCCCTTTACCACAAGTCTAGCTTTATACCTTTTTCTACCTCCATCTTCTTCCTTCAACATGTAAACCCATTTATTCTGCAATGTTGTTTTACCTGCAGGCAACCTGACTAAGTCCCAAGTCTGGTTATGTGCTACGGAGTCCATCTCTTATTTCATCACTTGCTCCCACTTCTTCCTGGTTTCTACCTACACTGCTTCTTCATATTCTGGTTCACCAGAATCAATCAACAATACATAATATAATGAAGGAGATTATCATTCAAGGGGTCTACTTATCCTGGTAGATCTTCTAACACCACTTTCAGGTGTTTGAGGTGCTTGTTGTTGTTGTGGTTGTTGATCATTATGATTTTCAAGCACCATCACGTTTTTTGTGATTTCATCAAGCACTATGTATTCTTTGTTTTCTTTTTCCTATTTCTTTTCCTGCAGCTGGTCCTTATACAAAACCTTTTCATCGAATATGACATCTCTGCTTCTAATGATTTTGTGTTTTTCATAATCATAAAAGTGATAACCAAAATCATTAACACCATATCCAATAAAGGTACATTTCTTTGATTTTGCCTCAAGCTTTGTTCTATTTTCTTTATTAATGTGGACAAAGACTTCACAACCAAAAGTCTTTAAAAATGAGTAGTTTACCTTTTTACTTGTCCATGCCTCCTATGGAATACCACCATCCAAGGAACTTGAAGGCCCTCTGTTTATTAGATAAACAAAAGTATCTACAGCATCTGCCCAAAATTGTAAAGGCAATATTGCATGCAATCTCATGCACCTTACATGCTCCATGATTGTCATGTTTGTCCTTTCTGACACACCATTTTCTTGTGGTGTTCCTGGAATTGTCTTCTCTCTACGAATTCCATTCTCTGAATAGTACCTATAAAACTCTTTGCTACAATATTCACCTCCATTGTCTGTTCTGAGACACTTCAACCTTTTTCTTGTCTCATTTTCAACCAAATATTTCCATTTCTTGAAAGTATCAAATACATCAAATTTTTTTCGAATACAATAAATCCAGGTTTTTTAGTTGCATCATAAATAAAAGTAACATTTCCATAAACACAATTCTCATAGAATTTTAAATCAATATGCTTCAAACCTGGAAATAAATTTCTTGAGTGAAGAATCTGCATCCCCTTCTGACCCATGCTCTCAAGCCTATGATGCCATAATGTCGTATCTTCTCCTATAGAGGTTAAATAATTAAAAGAATTAGAAATACCATTTCATAAATACAATGTACCAACCTTTTCTCCTTTTTCTATTACCAGGGCTCCTTTAATGACCTTCTAGATTTTATCTTTAAAAGTAGTCACACAGCCTTCACCTCCCAACTACCCTGTTGAAATCAGATTTTTCTTCAGATATGGAACATGCCTTACCTCCTTCAATAGTCATTGATTTATGTTCTGTTGTTTTATGAAAACTGTACCCATTCCAATGATTTTAAAGTGTTTATCATCACCCAATCGAACCAGTCCAAAATCTCCTTGAACATAATCATGAAAATGTTTCCTATTAGGTGTGGCATGGAATGAGGCCCCTGAATCTACCACCCAGGCATCCATAATATTTTCTAATGAAAGAATCAAAGCATCTTGCAACACATCACCTGTCACATTCGCTTCATGATTGTTTTCTTGTTGTGTGTCTCCTTCTTTTCCCTTCCAAGACTTGCAGTCTTTCTTCAGGTGTCCTTTCTTCCCACATTTCTAGCACACTATCCTCGATCTGGACTTGGATCTTCCTTTCCTTCACTTACTGTGATATCCTAGGCTCTTTCCTCTTTCCCTTTTTCCACTAGTCTCTGCATTCAAAGCATTACTTGATGTCTCACCAGAGCTTTTCCATCGTATTTCCTCGCTAAGGATTGCACTGAAAACAGCATCAAACTTTAAAGTACTAGATCCAGAGATAGAACTACTAATGGCCATAACCAAACCATTCCAACTTTCTGGCAATGAGCATAGAAATAACAGAGTCCTAACTTCATCATCAAAAGTTACCCCTACAGAACTTCACTCACTGGTAACTGCATTAAATTGAATCACTTAAATGATCAGCAACAGATCCACCTTCTGAAATCTTCATATTAAATAAATGCTTCATAAGAAATACCTTATTTGACGCTGAGGGTTTTTCATATAGTTTGGCCAATGCCGACATTAAAACTATTGTTGTAGTTTCCTTTCAAATATTAAATGTTGTCGACGCTGCTAGGCACAACCATATTGTTCCAAGTACCTTTCTATCGATAATATTCCATTCTATGTTTGTCATACTCGTCAGCTTCTTTTCCTTTCCGCTCAATGGTTGGTACAAATCTTTCTATTACAAATAATCTTCCATATGCATCTTCCACAGCTGGTAGTTTTGGCTGTTAAATTTTTCGACCCTAAACCTACCATATTTCGCCATTACTCCCACTCAAACCAGGAACCCTTCTCTCCTACGAGTTTATCGGCTGAATAGACCTTCGACTCTGATACCAGTTTTTAGAAAATTATATATTACAGAGAAATGGAACACATAAAATATATTGCAAAAATATAAACACATAAAACAAGAGAGACATAGATATACGTGGTTCACCCAATTTGGGCTATGTCCATTAAGAAACAGTCAGTCCTTCCTTTTATATTATCTAACAGACTAAAGAGATACAACCTATAGTAGATCTTTTGTAATTCCCTCTTCGATTTCACACCTCTCCTCTCTTTTTATCACTCAAAATACAGATCTTCATAGATGCAATATAATTCCCTCATGTATAGCGAGGGGTTGCCTTATAGGAAAAAAACCTTAAATTAAACATAAATTCTACCGTCATATATTTGTCTAATGAACGGCCCAGATTGACTACGAAATTATTGTACAAGGCAATTTTACATCTATTTTTAGCTTCGGGACTGTTTCCAGGCTCCACACCCAACAATAACGGAGAAAAGTGATGGATGGCTGACCCTACATGTGAATAAATTGATGACATCGAATTCTTGAATCATCAATCAACTAGAAGACCCTATAAATCATTGATAATAGATTCCCTAGGTAAGAGGGAGCTCTGGGAAGTTCCTATGAGGAAAGGAACTCGAGAAAGTTTCTGAGTAAAGAGAAACTTGGAACTCGTCCTTGGTTAAGAGTGAGAGATAGACACGACATTCTTGTCTTCATTTTGGAAGAAAGAATGGAGGATTGTGTAATCATCTAGCATCTACCACTCTTTGAGGATGTGGTAGGGCATCCAAGACAAGAGTGGGCAAGAGGACCGATATTCTTGAGGGCTAGGAACCCAAGATGAGAATAGTCCTAGTAGGGCACACTCAGAGAACACCCAGGTGGGTATGACCCTAAGAGAGACAATGATGATGCATGTCTATCAATCATTGGTCTCGCCAACATTGTGTGCTCTGGTATAAGTGAGAGATAGAGATGTTAGGCAAGGTCTTGCTAAATGGAAACAATGTTGGTTGAAATGATGCTATAACAGATGGGTTGCAAATCTAATTCTTCTTATGAGAAATTCTTCAGATTGAGAATGACCAAGTACCACTATGAATACCACCCTATTTAAGAGGGATCATTGAAGGAAGTGTAACTAGTTTCGGTCTTCATAGTTACATGATATTTGTATTTAATGTAATAAAAGGAAATAAATTATTTTTGTAATCTTGCTACATGGGTTTCATGATCAAGAAATGTCTCTAGGTAAAAGACTTCTTCTTGATGTCTTTAGGATTTTGTTTATATGTCAAAGAGTCATGTCATGAATGGAGAATCTCTTTAAGAACCTATGCAAAATTTATTGGTGTCAAACCAACCCTCTAAGACCAAGAAGAATCCTCCAAGAGCAAGCTCACCGAAATATGCAAGCAAAACAACAAAGGAATATGATGTCAGCTCCAAACTGAATTAAAATAAATAAATATATGTCATGTCAGCTTGAAGAAAGGGTCACGTCGGTTCAAAAGTTGATGTTGGCTTGCATATATGGATGACCACTATAAATACCCATGAAGGGTCAGCACAATCACACCAAGAAAGATTTTGAATACCTCTGAAATTTTTCGGATGTCAAGGAAAGCTGCAGTAGGGTTTGACTGCACCTTGTTTGGGTTCTAGGTGCAGTCACAACCTTGATACATGGAGCAATAAATCAACCCTGTATGGTGTCACCACAGTGAGTTAAAAGACTCAACATACCTGTGTTCTAAAGGAAGTATCCTCGAATGAAGAAAGCAGAGAAGAATGTATGTGATCTGGGCACATCTATCTTGGATAGATGAGGCATAAATAACTTTGGATAAGGACGCAGTGAATGAATCATCCTCAGCCTGTCATGACTCAATGAAGATCACGTTGGTAGAAACATTACAGTGATGTAGATCTATGCTATTTCAGTAAGTCTACATGATAATAGAAAACCTCAACATACTTGCAGGAGTCTTGACGTGCTACAAGAGCAGTGACTAGTGCTATGATCAAAACAGCTATAAATGTTGATCTTGTAGATCAATGACCTCAGTTTCGGTTGGATGAATAAGATCTTGAATGAAGGGAATGTGTTGATGGATCTCACACAGTAGTCCTAGTATCTCGGTGACATACATCTTGTACAGCAGTGACTTGGAGTATTAGATGATGTTCCAATATGCAGTGATGAAAGAAATAGTGATCACCTGAGTGAAGAGTGTCAATCTCATAAAAGGTAAGAGACAAGGATCATAATCTTACAATATATTAAGGTGCAGTTATGATCTCAAGGTACAGAAATCATCTTAGCCTCAAGGAACAATCATCGTGTATATGCTCTCATCAAAGTAGTGACAAAGTTATTGAAGATGCAATAGTGATCTCAAATTTGTAGCAAGATGATGATCTCAACAGTTTTCAAACAAGTGGATTGATGTCTTGGTCTTGGAGAGGCAGAGTGTGTCAAGGGTCATGGTCTTGGTATTTGTTAATGGAATCTCTATAAGAATAATTTACGCATGGGATTTCCTCTCGAAGAGGGAGAGGTTTTGGCCTTGGTAGATAGCCAAACATTTTTGTTCTTGCCTCTTTTGTTTTTTATAGTAGTTTGATGAAGATAACACTTACACAATAATAATGTAGTAAATATCAAGCTAAGATAAATTGTATAAAAACATCACAAATTGTTACCATGTATCGGAGAATCACCCTAATTATGCACGCCCTAGACTCTTCAACAGAAATGAACTTATATCCTTGCTCGTTTATCAGTCTTCACTAAAAGGGACTACTTCACTTGCTCGTTTATCAATCTTTGCTGAAAGGTAATCTTGCCCTTGCTCATTTATCAACCTCTACTAAAAGGGACTCTTGCTCCTGAAACACAAGAGACCACTTGTTGGCCCTATTGATTCATCTTTCATTCATTTTCAAACTAGAACTAATAGACTACTTTCCTTCATAAAAAATTAATTTTCTCAACTTAAACTGCTCACCAAAAACACCATACAAACACCTTCAACAATCTCTGACTACTGAACAAAACACCAAAACCACCTGATCAATTCACCAAACATACACACCAAAAACATCAATTCTTATATCAAAACACCAATAACCAATATATTATTTTCCTCTCTCAAACTCCTCTTAGATGCCAATAATGGTCTCTGATTCATCTCTAATGCATACCAACACTATGCATCCTGTTGCACCAACAACCTTCCAACAGGTTGCTCAAATTATTCTTATAAAGAATTTTACTTTCTAGAATTAGGTTCTTTTCGTTTTATATAAGTTCAGGTCTTCCTCCATGCATAAATTTGATATTTGTATTTCTTCTTCTTTAGATAACTCTTATTAATTTCATCTACATGTATTCAAACACTTCTATGTTTTTCTAATAAGAATCTCTAAGTTTAACTGCTCAAACTTGTTGTTTTATCAGATTTTAACTGTAGTTTTAACTTTCTCTTCTATTGCACTTTTATCTTTGCCTGAATCTCTGGTTTTTTTCCTTTTTCCTATTCAAAATATGTCTTCTAATTCTACTCTCCAATTTATCATTCACCATTCTATTGTTTTGAGCTCAATCTATGATTTTTTCTGCTGACTTTGCTTATTCTGGAATTTTACAAGTTTTAGATCAGATTTTCTATAGTTAGTGGGCTCTAACTTTAGCTTAACTACCAATTCTACCTTTTATTATGTCCATGGCACTAACCTTCCTTCTAAGCCCCTGTGTGTTGTCCCTTATTCCCATGAGACCAAGGGTCATGACCTTAGCCTTAGTCCCTTGAGCACTTAATTGTGGGCCCTTTGCATTTTAAGCCCCGAGGGCTTATCTTCCTTCGTGCCCCTGGTGTTCTTGTTACATGAGACCAAGTTCTAATTCTTTTCTCCTGACACATTTACCCTAATGCTCCTTTGTTGCACCTTCAAAACACCTTTGTGATAACCTTTGTAGGATTACGTGTCGTGTGGGGCCACTTGCTTGCTTTTCCATTGGTCGTCGCTTCATAGCTATCCATGCCAATGTGTCTCGCGCCTTGTCATTCCACTAGTTCTATTATGCGCACTCTAAAAATATTCAAGGGTTTATCAGAGAGATGATGTGTCTCGGTGAGGTCCCCATACTACACCTGCGAGCAAATAATTTTCCATTATGGGTTGAGTTGGGTCTGACACTTGCCGTGTCAACCCGATGACTAATCACCCTGTTGGTTTTTCCTCTATGCGTGTCAAAACCTTTAGGGATCAGGCCATCGGGATGAAATCATGTTAATTTCACATGTGCCAAATGGTTCCACTTGAGTGGTGACACGTGTCACCTGAAAATGGCCCACTCGAGTACCTAAAAACACTAAATCTGCATGCCATGTGTCCACCTCTTATTGGCCCAGTGCTGACATCATCTGTAATGAATAACATGTTGCCACATAGCCCACCTATTTTATCCTAACATTTAACTTCCCTATGTTCTCTTTTAACCTCCAGGATCGGCTTTGTAGGATGGGCTATCACTGGGCCCTGCCTTCGGCCAATAAAACTGCTCTCGTTACTGCATTGTCAGCTGTTGGTCACTTTAATTGTTTATTAATTAAACAGTCGAGTGCCACATAAATTGTCAACCCGGGAAAGTCCGATTATTTCAAAGGTGACTACGTACTGTATGTACTCAATTTTAATAGCATTAAAAGTTGTAGTATAAACAATTCATTCTCTGTTAAACCCTTACTCTGTGTTACAGCAGTTATAGTCTAATGCAGGAATGGAATAAGAACAGATAATTAATTAAAGAGAATAAATCTGCAAAAGGAAGTGATGGTTGTCATGTAACAAAGGATCAAGACCTTATCCCCAGAGTAGGAACATTCAGAACCTGCCTCTGTTATCCAGTTCGCCAATACACTCTGTAAATCCTAGTCACCAGTGAGGCACTCATATACAGCATCAATCGATTAAAAGAAAAAACAGAGTCTTAGCAAAAGTAAAATATCATCAGAAGAAATACTCGTGAATAAGGTATGAATAGAAATCACACACAACACACAAACAGAAAGAAGATGGGTGAATCTTGTGATGAAGGTGGGCCCTGGCCTTCTCACAAGATTCCGTAGGACACAGAAACTAAGATGAAATACTCAGAACAGAACTTTATTCATCTGTCAATATACCATATTACAAGAAAGATTCAATCTCGTCCTTCCACTACAATTCCTATGTTACAGCTTGTTCATCCTCTCTATCCCCCCCAATGTAGATGTCTCCTCTTTATAGAGGAGACATCTATTACAAAAGATTTTCATTATACATTCTAGTTCGATCCTTTGTACAAAAATAGGGAGATCAGTTCCCGTTAACAGAATGTTGTTACAGTAATGTGGATCATGAACGTTACGACCAATGTAACTGTTTATTCAATAATCGATCGGATTCCTTTGTTGTTGCAGATCTGATATGCAAATCTCAACTGTCTCCTCGAGGTTCGCATGTTGTCCTTGTTGTTTCAGCTTCGAGGTTCATGCTGTTTCCGCTGTTTCAGCAACTGCAAAATATGGTCTTGCCAGCTTTGGGCAGTTTCAACAATTGTTCAGCAACTTAGTCAACTTCAAGGATCAATTATAAAGATAGCGTGATTTTGTGTTGAATAATTAAACATATAGCAATGAGGAGAGTTACTGTATACCTTTGGAATGATTAAGTCAAAACACTAGCAAAGGCTTTCAACTATGGGTTGAAGAGGGTAATATTATGACAAAATATAAGGTCAAAAATAGACAATATGGGGTCCTAACATCCCCCCCAACTGAAAAGGTTGCATGTCAGCATGCAACATCTACTCTGAATCTGAGTCGGAATACTGGGATGAACAGTGCAAATTGCTTATGCAGTAACTGTAGAAGGCGTTGTCAACCATGTCTCTAAACCCATGGACTCTTTGAAGTTTCTACCATGCTGCCAACTCCTCCTGTTTGGTCAATTTAAATTGAGCCTTATATTGTTGTACAAGTAGCCATAGGAGAGGGAAATGAAAGTGGTAACCAATCCATCGTTCAGCACACTGTCTAATACATTTAACATAATCAGGTATGCGTGAGATTTCCACCTGAAGATTGATAGGATTATAAGGATGATATTCCCGTCTTTCTTTAGGACAGTGTTCCCAGAATAATTTATTTTCTTTTATAGCCAGAGCTCCTTTATTTTTCACATAATATTGGCAGTCTTCCAAGACTGTTGCTTGCATTTTCCTGATATGATCAGTCATCCCTAGTTCTCGTAGAATTTTTTGATGTTCTGCAATGAAGATAGTTGCATTCTGTGGTACAGCACGAATCCAGAGAAGACAGTTCTCCTCATTGTGTGTTGCTGACATAAAAGCATTCTACCAAGTAAGTTGATTGGCCAAGAAGGAAATAAAGGCTCTTATTTGGATATCGCCAACAAGAGGAAGTAAACTAATCTTTCTATCTTCAGGCATAGCCTCATTGTGAAGATAGAGTTCACACAGCAAGTTCTGGTCACTATTTGGTGCTTCTGCGAAAGTCTCAATAAATTGTTGCGGTGTAGAGACCTGGTGGGGTCTTCCATCCTTGATTGCTTTTATTTGGAGGAACGCTAAGCATTCTCTCAAAATACAGAATAATTAAAAGAGGGTTTCCTTGTAGCGAGTAACCGTTGGACCAAGTCAAAGATGAGGGACAGTCTGGTTTTTAATTTCTTATTCTCCTTATGTTGTGCACGAGACTATTCAAGCACTTCCCAATTTCTGTATGCATAGTTGAGCCATAATGAATTTTGTTGCTGAAATGCCTTTCCTTGTGAGAGCTCATACTCTGTCTTCCATGTGTCACTTAGTTTTTGAAGACTGGAAGTCTATGTGTAAGCATTTCTGACACGGGAAGGTTTAGTCTATGTATACATAGTTGTAAAAGACTTTGGTACTGGTTTCTGTTCTGTAACAACTTGGGTAGGCCGGGGTGGTTTTGTTTCTTCCTCTAAAATTCTTGAAGACCCTGCTGGTTCTTGTGTAACAGCAGGGTGTTCCTTTTTTACTATAACAGGAGAAGGTACTGGACTGGCTCCAGACAATGGAACTTCAACTATCTTATAACCTGCTCGAGTATAGAGATCACCACATTCACTGCACATGTATTCACTGTATTGTTCCTTTTATGCACTTTTTTCAGCTGCAGATGCTACCTGAGCTAACATGTACAGATTGAGTTCCTTTTTATAGGTTTCCCTAGCCATTTTTAACTCTTGCTGATAATCCTTAATTTCCGATTTCAAAAACTAATTTTCTTCTTGCAGGGAGGCTAAAGTAACCGGGGCTTCTGTAGTTGCAGGTTCCAATGGAGGAGGGAATTGTTGTTCGGCATCAACTTCATCATTTGCGTCCACAACAGGTGGTTCTTGTGTATCACCTGTTGGGTCAGTGGCTGGTTCTTGTGTATCAGCCACATCTAGGTCATCTTCTTTTTGTTCTCCAACAGGTGGTTCTTGTGTATCACCTGTTGGGTCAGCGGCTGGTTCTTGTGGATCAGCCACATCTAGGTCATCTTCTTTTTGTTCTCCAACAGGTGTTTCTTGTGTGACACCTGTTGGGTCAGCGGCTGGTTCTTGTGTAACAGCCACATACCCTATATCGTCATGGGTGTCTACTTTAGATGTATTGACAGCTGGTTCTTATGGAGCAGCTGCCTCTTTTGAAAAAAATGATGTCACAAAATCGTGAATGCTCTGCATTTCGGAACCCGAGGGTGAGGAAGGTGAAGGTTCAGGGCTAGGCCGAATACGGGAATTTAGAATGATAGGTGGGGAATTTGGGATAATGGCCTCAGTTGCTGCAGACGACCTTGTTCGTTGTCGTGGTAAGGAATCAGGAAAAACAGTAGTTTTTCTCTTACAATCACTTTTCCTCAAGGTAGGGGGATTATCAGAAATGGTGGCTTCTTTAACTAAGGCCCTGGTTCTTCTTTTTAGTGGGGTCACAACTTTCTGTTGCTTTTTCCTCTTAAGGAAAATGATGGGGGTATTGTCATCTGAATCATCGGTGGGGATATGGACTATGGGAATGGATGGTTCAGCTTTATTAAGGGGTGGGGTCCACTGCAGATTTTCAGTGCTCAATTGGGGTGTTTCTGATGCTGGTTGCTGATTTTCGGCAACTTGCTGGGAGTTTTCCTCAGATTGCTGGAAATTTTCTTCGTCTTGTTGAGGATTTTCCTCTGCTTGCTGAGGGGGGTTATTGAGGGGAGGTGGATTATGCAGGGCAAAGCCTCTATTTATTAAGAGTTGGACCAAACGATGGTGCGTGAGGCAGAGGAGTTGGTGCCTTGCGTTCACGGTATAGTGTGCCATATTTTTTAGACAGCCAAGCAGATAATAGGGTATATTTATTAAACGACCATGCCTCAAATGATTTAATAAAACAAAGTCATGTTGGTAGACTACCTGATAACGACCCTCGCAGGTGAAATAATGCTTAACAAATTCTGCAACCTTTGGCCATGGTGGTGGTAGTGATCGAAGTGCAACACCCCTGCCTTTGGTTTCAACGTGCTCTCCTGGTAACAGAAAGTCTTGTTGTGCATTGAGAATGAGGTGTTTCCTGTTGGACCAGCGAGTACCATTGGTTGGTAGTCCCAAAACTTGCGCTATGTCCTCCTCTATTGCTGGAATTCGCACCCCTTGAACAGTGGAGTATCCTTCCCTCAAATTGCATGCAAATTCCAGAACTTGATGTGAATCAAAATCCGGAAGTCTTCTGAAGTAATCCACCCATCCTGCTTGTAGAAAGATTTTGTATGCCTCCCAATAGAGTTCCAGTAATGTCGTCGAGCCAAGTTAATGTCTAATAGCATTTCCTCCCATAGTTACTGGTTCAGACAAAATACAAAGTGCAGAGCTGAGTTGTCGAGGTCGAAACAGAGCAAAACATTACAAATGAAGTTATGACATGATAAGGTACAGACGACGTGACTTAGATACTACCGCAAGAAATAGAGATGGCGGGGATTGGCGTGTCATGTAATGATTACAATATTTCGATAATCCCCCCCCAACTGCGGCTGAGTGATATGGTTAGTGGTACGACGATTTCGGCAGTCATATCAATATCTCCTCATTAACTACAATTTAGTATTCACACTAAAACACGCATACCTTTATATTTACCTTTGGTTGTTGCGCCGAAAAGTATTATCTCATCCTCAATAGGTCGATGATAATTATAAAAAGGGTCTGTAAAGTATGAGGGTTTTTATACACAAGGTTTTCATTATTCACAGGAAGTAGTAGTGAAGGAACATAATTATCAGGATGAATGGCCGATTCCTTTAATGAAGAATGATATGTTTCTATCGGAGTAATAGTTCATTCTCGGGAACAAAATTGGGGAAATTGGTGCTTTTTAGGAAAAATGGAAAAGGTTCGTGCTTAAGCACTGGGAAATGGTGTTTCAGCAACGGAAAATGGTGGAGAAAAATGTAAGAGGGAATGAATTATGATCTGAAGTGACATGGAAATGCTTCCCAAGCCGCAAATTATTTCTTCCTATATTGGAATTTTTCTTCTCAGCCACCCTCCGAAGCTAAGATCTGCAAAATAATTAATTGTAACATGGCAACCCTTGATACGGATTATTAGTTAAGAAATCTAATCTAAAAATAAATACATAAACAGAAAATTAAGTGCATTGAGGGATAGCAGGTCCCCCCAAAAAGACGTAGTGTATGTCTGTCATGCAAGTAGCTTTGAAATCCTCTTTAGAAATAGGTTGTTGATACAAACAGAATCGATACCCATTCACTAATAATGGTGTTCTAGAATCATCAATCGTTAGGAGTCTGACTGTTCCATTTGGAAAAACAGTATCTACTTCATAAGGTCCTAGCCACCTTGTTCTTAATTTACCTTGAAAATTTTTAAAACGGGAGTCATACAGTAGAGCCCAATTACCTTTTTGGAACTGCTTATGCTTAATAGTTTTGGCATGCGACCTAGTTCTTTGTTGTTGTATCATGGTTGTTTGATGGATGGCATCCAACCTCTTTTCATCTAATTCCTGAAGCTGCTGCAACCTAGCTGTCTGTGCATCAGTCAAGTCAAGGTTAATAGCTAAAGCAGTCCTTAAGGTTTTTATTTCAAATTCCACAGGAAAAACAACATTTTTACCATAAACTAATTCGTAAGGTGAAAAACCCGTAGTGTTCCTCCAAGTAGTTCTGTAAGCCCATAATGCTTCAGGCAACCTTTGAAACCAGTCCCTTCTATTTTCCTTTACTGTTTTTGTTAAAATGGCTTCTATGACTTTATTCGTACTTTCCACCTGCGCATTTTCCTAGGGGTGATAAGGTGTAGTCATTTTATGCTTAATGTGATATTTTTGGAGTGTATCTTTGAAGCCATGAGAGTTAAAAGGAGGTCCTCCATCTGTGACTAGCTCTCTAGGTAAACCAAACCTAACAAAGATTTCTTCAAATAAAAAGGTTAACACTGATTCTTCATTAGCTCTAAGGAGTGCCTTAGCTTCTACCCATTTAGTCATATAATCTGTGCAAACCAGTATATAAACTCTTTGATTGGATGGAGGATTGATGGGACCTATAAAATCTAGCACCCATCTTTCAAAAGGTTTAAGTATTACCTGGGGGTTGAGTGGCATTTCATCCCTGTGATTAGGCTGGCCCATTCTCTGACAACTATCACAGGCCCTAACATATTTCTTTGCGTCCTTGAAAAGTGAGGGCCAATAATAACCCATTCTAAGAACTTTGTGTGCTATTCTTTTATCCGCAAAATGCCCTCCACAAGGGCCATCATGACAAGCCTTCAATATATCATAAACTTCATCTTCTCTGATGCATCTCCGAATTTCCTGATCGAGTCCTGTGTGAAAAAGACACCCGCTTATCCAGCTGTACCTAGCACTTTGCTGAACGATCTTTATTTTCTCTCTGTGCGATAGGTGTGATGGTAGTTTCCCTGCAACTAAGTAATTGGCAATGTCTGCATACCAAGGTGAGTGAGCAGATACTGCAAATAAATATTCGTCAGGAAAAGAATCATCTACTGGAATATTTTCATCAGTTTTTAACCGAGAAAGGAAATCAGCAACTACATTTTCTTTACCTGGTCGATCTACAATTGTGATATCAAATTCTTGTAATAATAATAACCATCTGGTAACTCGAGCATTTGTAACTGATTTGTTCATTAAATATTTAATGTCCGAGTGATCAGTATGAACAAAAGTAGTGTAACTGGTAATATAATTTCGAAACTTATTAATAGCATAAATGACTGCTAAGAATTCTTTCTCGATAACTGTATAATTAAGTTCAGCAGGGGTCATAATTTTACTAATAAAATAGATAGCATAGGGAAGATTGTTTTCTTCTTGACCCAAGACAACTCCAATTGCAGCATCTGAAGCATCAGAGGATATATGAAAGGGGAGTGCCCAGTCAGGTCCTCTTAAAATGGGAGCTGCAGACAATTGATGTTTAAGTTCATCAAATGCTTTTTGAAAACCATCAGTCCACTTAAATTCAGCATTTTTCATAAGTAACACAAACAAAGGAGAAGCTATTTTAGAAAAATCCTTGATAAATCTTCTATAATATCCAGCATGTCCCAAAAAACTTCTTACATCAGTTTGTGTTTTAGGGATAGGAAGAGTCTGAATTACTTGTACTTTAGCCGGATAAACTTGGATTCCTAGGAATGAGATGAAGTGTCCCAATACAATACCTTGATTCATCAACATATGGAATTTTTCAGTACTTAAGGCAAGATGTGCTTCTATACATCGTTTCAGTACTTTTTCAAGGTTCTGTAATGCATCTTCAAATGTCACACCATAAGGAGTAAAGTCATCCATAAATATCTCTAAGGAATCATTAAGCATATCAGAAAAAATCCATATCACTACTCTTTGAAATGTTGTTGGGGCATTACATAGTCCAAATGGAAGAAATCTATAGGCAAAAGTCCCACATGGACTAGTAAAAGTGGTCTTGTCCTAATCTTGGGGTGCAATCTTGATCTAATTATATCCACTAAATCCATCCAAAAAGGAAAAGAATCTCTTACCTGCCAAATTGTCTAGTACCTGATCAATAAATGGTAAGGGGAAATGGTCTTTCTGAGCGGCCTTATTTAGAGCTCTATAATCTACACACACTCTCCATTTCCCATTTTTCTTAGGTACAATTACTAATGGAGAAACCCATTCACTATCAGATATAGGATATATAAATCCTGCATTCAACATTTTTTTAATTTCTTCCTTCACAATTTCCCTTAAATTGGGATTCATTCGTCGTTGGGGTTGACAGACTGGGCGAGATCCTTCTTTAATATAAATACGATGAGTACATAATTCAGGAGAGATTCCCTTCATATCTGTGTAATCCCATGCGAATGCTTCTTTATTCTCACGGAGTAGCTTCATTAACTGTTGTGTTTCAGCATCTGTTAGGTTAGGGTTTATATTTAATGTTTTTCCAGGCTCGATTTATACTGTTATACCTTTGGAGGAGATACCAGTTGATGTCTAAGATAAATTTTCAGTTCTAAGGTTTTGCTGGGATTCAGATTCCAATATTGTATTCAAGTGATCATGTATTTCAGAGTTAACCGAAGAAGGTTTAGAAATAAAGTTTCTAATTAATTCATCTTCGATTGAATCTTTAAAAGTTAAAGCTTGTCCGACTGTCAAGATGGGTTGGGTCTCATCATCCTCATAATCTAACCATACATAGTTATTATTAATCATAGGTGTTGTTAGCGCTTGGAATTCACCTAGGCTGAGATAGACAAACTCTCAAGGCTACATCAAACCATTTCACCTCGTAGCTAGCCCTACGAGGTATGAGAAGGCTCTCTCGGGTCAGATTTGATAGATCTTTCAATATGATTAGGCTGACCAATTAAGAATAAAGATTTTAGGCTAGTAAATTGATAGGGGGATTGATTTAGTGATTTTTGGGGTTTTTGGTGGCAATTGGAGGGAGTGCAATTCAGGGTGCGGGGATTGAGCACAGTTTTTGCAGGGGGATCTTTGGGGCAAGGTAGGAGTGAGCGCTGATGCCTTAATCTGAGATGGATGATCAAGGATGATAGAGGAGGAGCTAAAGAGGGCAAACAACCATTTTGAATCCTCTCTAGATAGTAGAAAACATAAATATTGAACAAACTAAAAAGCTGAGCATGTCAAAGCATGAATTCAAACTTTACCACTTCATCTGTCCAATTTGAAGCAAAAGAGAGATGTGGAATACATAAACAAACTTACAAGAACATGTAGAGAACACACCATCAACACATCAATCCACAAGAATCCACAATGATGTCTGCAAAACCCTAGCCTTCCTTTCCTTAAATTGCAGAAATAGATGTACAATACACAATAAAGCTTTCTCCCCAAGAGTCCAACCATGAAAATGAGAAGGAGAGAGCATAATATAGACCATCTAGACCATCTAACTCCTTTCCCCACCTCTAGGGGTCGAGCTCAGCTTCCTAGGGGCAGTTTGAACTAATTCTAAATTAAGCACTAGATAATAGGCAGTCCAACAACTTGCCTCTATTACTTAGCTAATTGATTCATGCATTAATTATTCACTTTTTACATCAAGGAAGCTTCTAGAAGGGTAAAGAGAGATAAAATCTATCAAAGTGCCATGAAAATATTACATTTATCCATCATCTAAAAGTAAAAATGGTCAACCATAGTCAAAACAGTGTTTTTTGACAAAAAAGGTCAATTCTGGCAAAGCTGGCTCGAATGGTCGCGCCCCCTGTTCAAATGGTCGCGCCCCTTTGCAGCAACGTTTGAGTGGGTTCCACTGGTCCAAATCAGGTGCAAGATGGCTCATTGGAAAGCTTGGTCTGTCTACTTTCCATCCCAAGTGGAATTTCTGAATTTGGAGTTGTTTTTCCCCCTCAAAAACCATTTCTCCCAAGGTCACTTTCTGCAACTCAAAAAGTGGGCAGAAAGTCATTTTTTTGATGTATTTTGAGCTTTTGGAGGCTCAAATCTCAAAATCAGGCTTCTCCCAAGTATTGGTAATTTTTCTCTTTGCATGCCCTTTCCAAAAATGCCAAGTTTTCAAAATTCCGAGCAGTCCTCCAAAATGGTCTCACCCGGGGTGAGACCATTCCACGGGAAAAACCTGTAATTTTACCAAAAATTTCACAAATGACAAAATTTTCTCCAAATTTCTTGAAATTTGGGCTGGGAGTCCCCAATCAAGTACCATGCTCAGTCAAAGAGGCTTTGGCCAAAGTTTGGAGTGGATCGGGCGTTTTCCTTCGTTTTTGTGCTTTGGCCAACCGTCCTTGGAGCACCTTCGTTCTCGCCGGTATTTTTGACATTTCTCTCAAACCATGACACCTGTGTAAAAAGTGAAAGAGGTTTTTCTTCCTTGGCATGTTGTGGACAAAAGCCTCTCTCAGATTTGAAAAATTCATCTTTGATTGCTCAGAAACAACTTTTGAGTGAAACTTGTCCCGATGTGTGAAGCAAGGAATTTTGTCGAAATGGAGCGAGATGAAGGGGATAGGGGGCTTCTAAATTCTTGGGGAAATTTTTGGGAGTGGGGAGGGATGTTAGGAAGCAGGGGAAAGTGGAATCTCAAAGATTGAGTGAGGGGAAGGGGTCGAAAAGGGAAAAACACAGGCCAAACCTAGAAAATTGCCAGGTTGTAGCTAGAAACTAGGGTTTGTGCAAAAATGAGGAATTTGGCGGATCTAAGGGATGGGAAGTGTTTGATAAGGTACTTTAGGGATAGGGGAAGGTGTATGAACATCAGGAAACAAGTTTTGCCGGTGACTTGACCATCCAAGAGAAATTGGCTTCAAAACCCTAGGAGAGGGAAATGAGCTTGCCTAGGCACAACTGAAGCATGAACAGGATGTAAAATGACTCATTAGACACTGATATGATAATGAAAACCCTCTGAATGATGATAGGCTCATCTGAATGATGACATGGACTGACATTTGGGCAACTTTGAACAGAGTAAAAGCAAACCCTAGACCTAATGCTTAGTGACCAAATTTTGCTTGAAGACTCACTGAAATAACAAAATTTGACCTTGACACTCTGAGATCACTTTGTAAGAGCATATTTGATCACTGTAGGAAGGCTGAAAAGACTAACACTAACAGGTGTAGCATGAGGGTAAAGAGTAAGTTGCTTGGTTTCACATCCATTAGAAATTGTCATTGAACCAGATCTACAGCTGATGAAGGCATCTGCTGTAGCCAGCCAAGGTCTCCCTAAAATCAATGGGTGACCCCCCAACTTTGTTTTAGTCTGTAATACAACAAAATCAGCTGGTTATTTCCAAGATTCGACTGAAATTATCAGGTCTTCAATGAATCCTTCAGGTTTGATTGTGGAGCGGTCAGCTAGCTCTATAATGGTTGGGGTTTCCCTAATTACATTCTTTAAATGTAGTAATTGTGTAGTTTCAAGTGTCATGATGTTTATTGCAGCACCCAAATCTACTAGAACTCTAGAAACAAAATTTTTTCCAACCTGCACTGTGACCATAAGATGACCAGGGTCACCATATTTCACAGGGGGGGTTTTTTCTGACATTAGAGCAGCTAGGTCACCCATCACATGAACTGTGAGGGGATCTTTAGCTTTTCTTCCAGGTTTCTTAATACAAATATCTCTAACAGTTCTAACATATATTGGTACATTTCTTAGTGCTTGTAAGAGTGGAATTTTAACATATAAATTCTGCAGTTCTCCTAAAAGATTAAAAACAGGTGGCTCAAGTGTTTTGGTAAGAGCCAGATGTTCAGGGAATGGTGGCTCTACTGCTTCAGCAGTCTTATTAGAGGATGATTCAACTGTTTCAGCATTGTTATTAGATGACTTTTGTTGGAGAGGTAAATCCCCTCTGCGGACAGAGGCGATCCCACTAGACCAAAATGGATCTAGCAACAACCAATTCACGCTACCATGCAAGTTCCTAGTTGTAAATCGAAAGTGGATTATGAGAAACCAACCTGGAGTCCAATGCTAATGTCGAAGAAGAGTTGATACTCCCGTTCCCTTGCTCTGGCAGGTCACAATCCTTGCGATCCCCGCGAATGGATACCTGCACATGCAAAGAACAAAGCGAATACAAGCATAAAATCCACTAAATACAACTATATTTCAGTCAGAAAGGAAATAGATCAAACATTATCATGATGAACAATAAGATCGGAACCATAATAGTAGTCGTTTATTAATGAATAATCAACAGAGAAAGATACAACCAAAGTTCTGACATTGAACCTCTCCTCTGGCTGGGCGAGCAGCTATACATGACTTGCAATAGACCTTCTCTCTCTCAGACTTCCGGCAGCATAACCTCCCTATGCTTCAAGACTCTTACTATCACTCAAGACAAGCGTTATCACAACTAGCATTACTCCAAAAACTAGCTTGTCAAATGTATGAGGACAAACTTTTATAGATGGAGAAGGGAGGAAGATACAATGCATCAGGACACCCATTGTGGATTGGCATTATCTCCAAAAATCCATTGTAGATAGATGTCAAGGATAGATGATGACTCTTCGACATCTAGAAGATGAGCTTTATCCTCAAAAGACTTCGTGACTTGAAGGGAAACAACATCTGAGCGCGCGTTTGTCAAAAATCATTACCAAACTTGGTTGGCGCGGGTGTTGTTCTAAGACAGAGCGCCAATGGTCACACCCTCTTTTGAGGATCTCATTGATTGGTGCGGGTAGGACATTGTGGACCCGCGCTAATGGAAAAAGGGCACTTTTCAGGGATATTTTGCAGGAGGTGTCTTTAGGGAACATGAAGTACATACTTAGGGGAACATAATGCAAGTGTTTTCAAGTTATGTCACTGCTCACAGGTCCCGGAATGAGTCCTCCAAAGTACGGAAACAGGGGTAATAGGGACGGTGACCAATGGTGACAAATTACTGTGTAACAGATGCCCCCTAAAGCATGAGACCCGAGAGAGAGAGAGGGGTGAAATGCTTTACAAGAACACATGTAGCTGCCGCCGAGAATCTGCATTGAGAGATACAACTGATAGCTTAAGTACATGATGTATGTCGTATGGTCGCATCCATCCATAAGAAAGTGCATAATAATCTAGATCCATAGTATGGACGCAGCCATCTGGTTAGGATCAATGAATTGACTCAGGTATGGTCGCATCCATCCAGTGAATGAGTCATGTATCAAGAATCACGCCTGGATTACAAGAGACACAATCCAGGGTCTTGCACTCCATCTCGTCCCGAACAAAAGTACAAGTTCAAGCATGCGAATATATGAGTTGAAGTCGAACATGCATGAACATCATCTGATTACCAGTCAATATTGAAAACTGTTAACAGACGCGAGAGTTACCACCAATAATGACAATGGCCCTCAAGGTACTATAGGTACAATCTACGGCGTGCGAATTAGTGATCTGACGTCGAACACCCGTAGAATCATTTGATCGGAGGCCAATGATGAAAACCTCACGTCGAACACGAAGAACCTGCCATTGAGGCATGCAGGCTCCAAGGCACCGGAAGGGAGTCTCTAGATCAGCTTCCTGGATAATGTGCTGAAGTCGACAGGAAGTGACCTTGATCGAAGGTGGGCCATAATGTTTCCCACATCATCGACATGAGACAGAGAGATAATGTTGTGAATCAAGATTATGTGAACTATCAGAGGGAGGTTGTTTCTTTGCAGAGGTCAACTTCTCTTGAACATATCGGCGGCACGATAGTGGAATTGGCAGTATTTGACATCAATGGATCAGAGGTCATGGTGACGAGGCAATGAGCAGATGAGAGGTCAAACAGGATTACCCAAGTCCACGGAGGCAAGTGAAAAATGAGATGAGATATCCCCACCCAGACACGAAAGCAGACAAGTGCCATGTTCAAGAGCGACATACTGCCGACACGACAATAATTATGGTTCCTTTTTTCCCCCGTCATTTTTGGCGAGTACCCCAATTATTTTTAACAAGCTTGATGGGGATAACATATGATTGTGGTGCATCATTTCGACAAAATCCGATGTCATCAGGTTTTAACGAGTCTGACAAAGGAAGAACTCAGCGTCTTTTCATGTTTAGAGAGTTTGAAAATACTGCGGAAAAGAAAACTCCAAGGGTGTCCTTTTTCGTAAAGTTGTGTCTCTCGAGCCCGAAAAAGTATAAAACAATGCTCGAAAGAAGCGCCCGACCATTACGATCGAGGAGTACTTTTCATAAATAGTGATTTTGACCTGAAAAAGTAAAAAAGTGGTCAAAACCACGTCGTTTCGTAACCATTAACGAGTTTGAAACGACAAAAACCCGGTAATCTTTTTACGTTTTAACAGTCGACAAAAAGAACTTAAAACGACCGCCCCTTATTAACGTTTAACGAGTCAAGAGGAGTAACTCGGCAATCTTTTCCTCTTTAAACGGTCAGAAAAGAGCTGAAAGCGGACCTTAAAGTAACCTTTTCACATGTTTTACCGAGCTTGAAAAAGTAGAAAAAGGAGCTCGTTTCGTCGCTTGAGTTGCACCAACCCCTGTCATCACACCAAAAATAGCGTAAAACCCATTTCGACATAAATATATTCCAAAAATACTCAAAAAATATTATTTTTAATGTATTTTTAGGTCAAAAAAATGCTATAAATAGTGAAATGGTAAAAAACAAAATTACTTTTTACTTTTCACCTTGTGAGTTTACCATTGGAGGGTTTTGGGTGCAAACTTCAACTACTGATCGTGATCAATCCAGGAAAGCAATCGAGCTGTCGTCTGAAGCAGGTAAGAGGTCTCATCCTTAGCTTCATTTTCATTCCATTTTTTCAGTTTTTTATCCATAGATGGGTTCCCTGCAAGAGGAATTGCAAAATTTTAGGGCTGCGCCATTGGCGCGAGTTTCCCGCTCGGGATCGCGCCAATGGGATTTTTTCCCCAAAGGGGGCGTGACATTGGCGCGACTGTTTTGAAAACAGTCGCGCCAACCGCACGACCTAATTTTCCCATAGATTTAACCATTCATCTTGCAATTTTCCTTTAATTTTGGTTTCATCAGTGATCTAATGATGATATTTTCGACTTTGTGGTTGCAGGGATTCGTCAGAATGGCTGTAGAATGGAGAGAAAGAGAGCATGATGCCATAGATGCCATGGCATTAGAGGATGAAGCCTGCATGGATGCTTTGAGGGACTGCGGCTTGAAGAAATTCTTCCTTACCTCCTATTTGCGTGCACAACCTGACTTACTACGATTTATCGTGGATGCTTGGGACACGGAGGATCAGGTATTCCGCCTGAAAGATCAGACATTGGAACTGGATGTTTCCGATGTCTACTTTATCACTGGATTATCGTGGAGAGGTGCATGGCCCATCTTGACTGGTAGTAGGCCTTCTGGGGAAAAGATGGGGGAGGTGATGGAACGGGTTTGTCCTGGGGCACGGTTTGGATCAAACAGTGCCAAGGTAGATATTATCACAGTCCCAGACTTGGTATTACGGGTGATATTATTCACTATCACACGGACGGCTGGGGTATAGGCGCCCCACGAGGCCACCAAGAATCATTTACTGCTGGCAGCCGAGTGTCTCCAACCTACACTGTTCGACTGGGCCACAGCTGTGACTACAAACATCAAGCGGCAGCTTACGAAGTGTAAGCGTGGCAACAAACAGTTCGGGTATGGATCCATTGTGGTATCCTTTTTCCTGGAGCGACTGCCGATATTCCGGATTCAGGGAGGTATAGTGGCAGATCCAGTGCCACGGGAGCCGAGGTTGACTCGATGGGCAGCACTCATGCCCAGAGGAGGAGGGGGCCAGCAGATGGCCTGGAGGCCCGAGTTCTTCATATGGCTCCGTCACCAAATGATCGTTATAGAGGACTGGCCCTATGCGGGCACTGATTTTACTGGAGACCCAGATCTCCCATTGCCTGCGGGAGAACACTGGGATGAGGAGCTTGGTAAGAACTCTTTGTGTTTTTGATCTTTTTTATGTATTTAAGTTTTTTTTGTAATACATGCCTGCCTCTGACAACAGCTATATATATGTATGCAGATGTTGGTGCAGAGCGACCAGCTGATTTGTCTCACATAGCATGGAGGGCACAACCTGCAGCTGACCCTCAGGTAGAGGGTGGTGCGGGTGACGAGCTAGTACAGAACCTTGAGGCACTCACTCGAGGGATTCCAGACTACGCCAGATTGGCAGATGTGCCCTTCCCGTACCAGAGGCACACAGTGGGAGTACCAACTCGCGTCCATCGTCTGCTGAGACGTTTGGTGCGAGCGGTGACATGCTATCATGAGCATCACCATGATTAGACGCCTAGGTTTCATTTTTGAGAGACATGTTGTCTGCGGCCATATGAGATTCGGACATGTATTATTTTTTGGATTATGTAATGCACGTGGCATAAACATTATGACACACACGTATATATATACATATGCCTATGGTTTATTATTGTGTTTTCATGTGCTTGCTTGTATAATGTTTTGATTACAAATTACGCAAATGTCTATCTAATACATAATTAGCCAATGCATCAGATAATGTGTTTAATTGTCGTGGAATATGTTGATATGTGATAAATTCAAAGTTCCTTTCTAACAATCTCACACGTAAATACAACCTTAGAATGCGATGGTCTCTGACGGAATATTGCCCGTTGAGCTGGTGGACGACAAGTTGAGAGTCCAGGTTCACTACCAATGCACGAATGTCGAGATTAATTGCTTTAGCAAGTAGCTCGATCACAGCACAATATTCGGCAACATTGTTAGTGGTACGACCCAGACACACACCCTGAAAATCTATCAGCTCGCCATGAGGATCATAGATCACCCACGCCGCAGAGGACAAGTTGCGAGTACTGTGGCAGGCACCATCAGCGAAACCAACATAAGGTGCATCAGGCATCTGCACAAGAAGCGAAAGACACAATAAGTGGCAGCTACACCTTTAAAACTGACACACAAACACACAACACACTTGCTAGAGTACATGTATGTACAAAATAAAATGTACCAGCATCACGCACAGTACTTTTTCAAATACATCCCGTTTCGGGGCTTCCCAAGAGGGTTCCCTTCATAATCAATTAGCTCGTAGGCCCCTTTCTGCAAAACTTTCTTGACAATGTAAGGGCCTAACCACATAGACTCGAGCTTTCCTTCTCCTAGCTTATCTTTTGCCTGATCGTAGAGCAGGACTAAATCTCCCTCAACAAAAGAAAGTGGACGTACGGTTTGATCAAAGTGAGTCTTGACTCGCTTATTTTGTGTTTCGATGGCCAAAGAGGCCAGGCGACGAGTCTCATCTAGCCGTTCCAAGTAAAGAAGGCGTTCTTCTAACGGAGTGGTGTTGGGAAGTAGCTCGACAGCCAATTTTAATGAAGGGATTTCACATTCGATTGGAAGGGTAGCCTCTAGTCCATAAACTAGTTGGAATGGAGTGAAACCAGTGGCATCCTTCACAGAGGTTCGGTAGGCCCACAAGGCAGGGAACAACATCAAATGCCAGTTAGACTTATGCATGCCAACGGTACGTTGAAGCATTGTAACCAAAACCTTATTGATAGCTTCAACTTGGCCATTGGATTGAGGGTAGTATGGAGTTGAACTATCGTGCTGCAAGCCTAGCTGGGTTGTTAATTCCGACATCATATGATTACGGAAATGTTTCCCGTGATCAGTAACGATGGCTTGAGGGACGCCGAATCACAAAATAACATGATTGAATAAATATTGCGCCGCTGTGTGACCGTCTTCAGTTAATGTAGGCATCGCCTCGGCTCATTTAGTAAAGTAATCGACGGCAACGATAATAAACCCATGCCCCCCGGCCGAGCGAGGGTTACAGGTCATATAATCAATGCCCCATTTTGCAAAAGGGCCGACAGTGACAACAGGGTGCAATGGAGCAGGAGGCACTCGCATCTTCCGTTGGTATATCTGGCACTCATGACAAGAGCGGACGGCAAGAATGCAATCCTTAAAGATAGAGGGCCAAAAGTAGCCAGCGCGGAGGATTTTTTGGGCAGTGGCATATCCGGACATATGACCTCCATAGGCGCCTGAGTGATAGTCATTCAAGACACACTCAGCTTCCTCGAGATTTAAACATCGGCGGAGAACAGAGTCGGCACCGAGGCGATATAGTGTATCCCCAATGATACGGTATGGTTGTGATTGATGACGAATCCTTCGCCAAGCGTCTTTGGACACGCCAGGGCGAAAGGAGGACGTTTGCAGATATATAATGATATCTACGTACCATGGATCGAGGGTGCTAATGAGAAATAAGGTCTCATCCGGAATTTGATCCTCTACGTGAGAGGTCGGGGAAGAAGATGGCAAAGAGCAAAGTAACTCAGCAAATACAAGTGATTTCTTGGAAGTGGTGAATGCCAAGTCAAACTCTTGGAGGATGACAATCCACTTTGAGTACTTGCCCCCCAGCAACTGGCGTGACAAAATATACGTCATAGGGTTGCAATCAGAAATCACGGTAGTGGTGCGCAGCAGAATATAATGACGGAAACGTTGGACAACACAAATGACGGCGAGAGCCAACTTCTCGACATAAGCATATCGAGTTTCCGTATCTAAAAGATTGCGGCTGAGATAATATATAACATGTTCAATGCCATCATCATCAGCTTGAACGAGAACCATGCCGATAGTGGTGTCGGCGGTGGCCAAACATAGAGTGTAGTCACGATGATAGTTCGGAGGACGAAGCAATGGAGCAGAAACAAGGAGACCCTTGAGACACTCAAAAGATTCCTGAGCCATGGTATCCCAATGAAAAGGGACATCTCGCTTTAGTAATCGTGTGAAACCTTTGGCCACCTCGGCATAGTTTGGAATGAAACGTCGTAGAAAATTTGCTTTACCCTGCAAGCTTTGCAATTGCTGTGAAGAAGCAGGGGGAGGAAGATTCACTATAGCTTCGACTTTAAGGGGATCCAAACGGATTCCCTCTCGGGAGACGAAAAACCCGAGAAGTCGACCGGATTCAACGCAGAAGACACATTTGTGAGGATTAAGCCTGATTCGGTAGTATCGACAGTGAAGAAAGATTTCGCGAAGGTGTTTAGGGTGGTCCTGACGTTTGGCTGAATGAGTAGAGAGATCATCTAGGTAAGGCTGTACAATGTGTCGAATGTCATGGAATGCATAGGACATTGCACGCTGGAAGGTAGCACCGGCATTTTTAAGACCGAAAGGGAGCTTCTTATAGGCAAAAGTGCCCCATGGACAGATAAAGGCAGTTTTGTTTTGATCAGCGGGAGCAATATTGATTTGGTTATAGCCAGAAAAACCGTCCATGAAAGAGTACATTTCACTTCCGGCACACTCGTCAATAATTTGATCAATGAATGGTGTGGGAAAATTGTCTTTAGGACAGGCTCGATTTATATCACGATAATCGACACAAACACAGATTGTACCTTGTTTTTTAGTCACAGGTACGATATTGGAAACCCAATCTGTGAGCGGGATAAGATAAATAAAACCGGCTTTAAGAAGCTTCTCTACCTCGGCCTTAATAGCTGCAGCCTTTCGGGGGTGTATGGGGCGTAAACGTTGACGAACAGGCTTAGCACCTGGGTACGTGATTATCTCATGCACCACTATGCTAGGATCAATGCCGGGCATTTCTTCATAGGACCATGCGAAGACATCACGAAATTCGCGAAAAATATTGGAATAAAGTTGAATCTCCTCCGGAGTACAAGTGACTCCAATGTGAAGATGCTCGACAATCCTTAGTTTCACAGAGATGTCGATGGGCTGGGTTTGCGTAACTTTTGCCATATTCCCTTCAGAGGACACCTGATAAATCTGAATAGGTGTTTGTAATGGGAGGCAAGGAGCAAACCGCTCAAGGCAAGTGAGAATATCCTTAGGGGCAGGGAGAAACGAGGAACGATGGTGAGAATCATGCCAAGGAAGTTCCTCGAGAGACATAGTCTCAATAATGGCTTCGTCGGAAGGGAATGTTTCTTTTAAAGGATCCGAAGAAGTCTCATCTACAAGCCCTGAGGATGGAGCGAATGAGTGAAGAACCTTGCTCGAAGGAGCAAGTTCAGAAGAGGGAGTCGATGCAGCAATGATTTCAACATAGTTGAGTTCGGCAGGACTCAACGGCATTTGGTCGCCCCAAGAATCTACTTGCTCAGTGGGAGGAATGATCCATGGATCGGAACAAGTAGTAATCATATTAACAGAAGCGACGTTAGGAGGTGGGAGCGGAAAAAAAACCATAAGGGCAGGATCTTTGAAAAGTCCGGCTCCCAGACTCTCAGATGATTTCGAGGTATGGTCCACAAAAGGGATGTTTCCTTCAGAAGAGGAAGCGAAGAATGATAGCTGGTCTACGGTAACAATCTTCCCTTGATGAGGGAAATGGATGATACGAAACAAAGATGAAGCAACAGCTTTCATCGCGTATATCCAGCTACGTCCGAGAAGGAGGTTGTAGGTAAGAGTAGCATCAACAACTTCAACTTCCATTTCGACCGTCTTCCCTTCCAAAGAGATGGGCAAACGTTGGTGTATACCATAAGCATGGGATGCTCTTCCATCAAAGGCTTCCAAGGTCATGGGAGACTGGCTCAGCGTAGGAGATCCAATAGCTTTCCAACAGGCGACAGACATGATGCAAGTTGAAGCACCTTCATCAATGACTGTACGATGAATCGTTTTGGAATCAATAATAACCTGTATGAGGAATGCGATTTGGGGAGGCAGTCTCTGTGTATGGCGTTCTAAGTCAAAAGTAATTAAATCCGAGTCGGTCGGGTCTATGCCACCAATAGCGGATAGCAAGGACTTCCTCTGAGAAGGGCAGCTTTGGAGAACTTCTAAAGCGGACATAGCCGACGGAGTCTGCGCTAAGTCCTCAACGATGTTGTAGTGCTGTGCAGCACGAGCATTTGGGTTGTAAGAAGATTTCCGGAGTACTCCTTTTGGAGGGGGCGAAGAGGCGTTTCAGTAGTAGGTCTCTCAATTGGAGCAAACCTGAACTGAACGGTGGAGCACTAGAGGGGATCTCAGGCTCTTTCCCGGCAGATGGCAGATAATCTTTTGTTCGAGTACTGATATTGACAAGTATCGTTCCAGCCATAAACACTTGAGAACCGAAGGAAGAGGGAGGCTGAGAAGGGTCAGCCACCATTTGAGTTTTTTGAGTTTGTTGTGAGGGAAATGGTTCTTTGAGCACCGCAGGAGTCCCGGGAGCGCCTTTCAACAAACGACTAACTTCGGACCGCCTAGGGCAGTCTTTGGTATAGTGATCCTCATCACAGATAAGACAAGGATACTTGGGTTTTCATTTGGCACCCTCCTCAGGTGGAGGTTTTGGGGAGTCCTATTTAGGTTGATCTGGTTTATTTTTCACTTTCCCTTTCTTCTTTCCTTTCGAGGCTTTTTCTGCCATGGTAGATTGGACGGCATTGACCTCGGAAGTAACATTCGAAATGGGTGCTACCTGAGAAGTTTGTTCACTTGAAGCAGTTGGTTTTTGCTTCCCAGGGTTCGCAGAATTTTTCTTCGAGGATGAACTAACAGAACCAATAATACCGTCAACAGTTGGTGTTGGCGGGGCTTTGGATGTTCCTGGTCTCAGGGCATCAGGCAGATAATCATACAATGTACCTGACTGAGAGTAAACCAAGTCAAGGTACTGAGCGCGCGCGATAGCTTGCTCTTCAGTGACACACGCCCTTATGGCAATGTCCCGAGCTATTGTAGGAACGAACGAAGTCGTAAACCAATCGGTAAGGAGCTGGTCGGGAATCCAAAATTTGATCATACGTCTACGCCGTCTCCATTCATGGATATGATCGGAGATATGCGTAGCCATTGTCTGTCTTAAGGATGTGAGGAGGTGTGTACCCGTTTCATAACGAATGGGAAACTGAAAATGCGTGAGAAATGCCATAGCCAACGAGTTGAAATCCTGAAAGGATCCACAATTGAGCTCAATATACCACTTAGCTGCAGAGCCAGTGAGAGTCCGTTGAAAAAGGCGAAGCCGAATTGAATCATCAAGCCATGAATTGGATGAGCACCAGAGGTGATAAGTCATGACATGAGCTTGTGGATCTTCATTAGCTTTACCATCAAACTTTGGACAGTCACCGGGAATTTTCGTTGGAACCGGAGGCCAATATGGATTATGGAGAATAGGATCATTAGTCAATTTGGACACATCCGGTAATTCTAGAGTTGCTAAGAAAGGTAATTGAGGATTAAAGGACATATGGGGCTGCTGGTGGGATGCAGCACCAGGGTTCCAACCAACTGGCGGTTGCCCCCAAGGGCTTGGTCCAGATGGATTTGGCCCCATAGGGTTTTGTCCGTAGGGATTTGGGTTCTGCCCCCCAGCATTCCATGGATTACCAAACGGTCCTGCAAGAGCACCATATGGTTGTGGATAATTCTGATAAGGATTCATCTGCAGTTGTTGATAATTTTGATATGGGGCAAACAAAGGTTGCCCTTGAGGTTGCTGATGACCATACGGTGGCTGGACGTCGAACTGAGTTTGAGAAACAGGCTGAGTTTGATAGGTTTGTTGAGATTGAACTCCAGCTTGCATTTGAAAACCAGATGGGGTCTAGAGTCCAGCCTGGGGCACCTTTTCTTTTAAGGAGTCCGAAAAGGATCAAAAGTGACTACTCTGGAGACTCTAGGAAAAGGGTTTACCAAACAATCCGTAAAACTGCTTATACACCTTGGCAATCAGATGAAAACCAAGGACTTCCCATACGACAGTCAATCTTCCCGAATGCTGTGTTCAGTGCATTACGGCTTGTAAGGCGGCAGACACGGCTTCCTGTGGATAAAGGATGATAACCTAGTGGGGTCTCCCTTATATACGTGACGGTACGTGGGAGCTCAATCTGTGCTAGACCACTATCGAGTCACAAGAGGAGGAATCACCCAATCGTAATGTGAAACAATAGTGACTAGGTTTAACGACGCCGGAACACGTCTCTAGCCTAGACCTCTAGAATATATGCGTTAGGTTCCAATGCGTTGTTAGATTCATTCGGTTTATTTTACAGTTGATCTTCAATTAAGTTTCAGTTTTTAGGTCCTACCGTATGTGATCTCTCAAAACTTCCTAAATGCAAACTATATGCCAAAATTATATCATTTCGTTCAATGAATGCTAACTACAGGAGAGTTGAGATTTTCAAACAAACAAAATGAACACCAAACAATCAACAAAGATCCTAATGCAGCTAATAGCAAGAAATGAAACTTTTTCTTTTTCTTTTAAAAGTGACTAATTGCCAATAACAATAAATGCTAACTAATATAATGCAAAAATATCATTTGTTATTTTTTCTTTTAAAATGGAATAATGCACTTAAACAAATCTCGAGAGATATTAACAAGCATAAACAGACAAATTTCACTCAATGCAAATAGAACCAAGTCTGAAACACCAAGATGAACTGTCAAAACAAGGAAAATGACAAATACCTCAATGAACCATGTGATCTAAGCTCAAACGAAGTCAAGAAAAATCCAAGCGAGCTAGAGGTGAATTGCTCGAAGCACAGAATAACAAGCTTTAACAACCACTAGACAAGTGCGGAAAACCACCAAAAAGTTGACTGGACAATCACAGAACCAAAACTCCCACAGAAGGCTCGATATACAAAGCCACTAGATGCTCTAGGGCTGGGATATAAAATCGATAGAAATAGGCAAACACCTGAAGGATAAAGGTTAAAAACCAGTCAAACAGAGTTCCAACACACTTCCAGAAGCTGCAAAAGATGTAAAAAGACAAAAATTTGAGTTTAAAGAGCTTCCAACAAACACACCGGCAAAATTCACAGGACTGGCGCGACTGTCAGCCTGTAACTTGCGCTATTAAGGAATTGGCGCGAGTTGTTGTTGTGCAACATGCGCCAACTGGCGCGACTGTCAGATAGAAAAATGCGCCAACAAAGTTTGCTGGCCTAAAAAACAAAACAAGCAATTCAGGGTCTGGCCGACAATACTCAGACAGATCAAGCAGCAAATAACAACTTTAAAAGTGACCCAGAAAGCTCATTTACACAAGCAAGCAAGAGAAAACTAACATGCAAGACAAACTCCATGCAATTCGGTTCATAAACCAAACCGGAGATTGACTGAAGTGGCATTGATTTACTCCGCTAATGGAAAGCAATAGCGTTTCAAAGGCTGCCTGGCCGTGCTTCAGACTCCGTCCAAGGTTTATGAATCAAACAACAAATAGCTCATCCCTAGTGGAGTCGCCAAATTGTTGGAGAGGTAAATCCCCTCTGCGGACAGAGGCGATCCCACTAGACCAAAATGGATCTAGCAACAATCAATTCACGCTACCATGCAAGTTCCTAGTTGTAAATCGAAAGTGGATTATGAGAAACCAACCTGGAGTCCAACGCTAATGTCGAAGAAGAGTTGATACTCCCATTCCCTTGCTCTGGCAGGTCACAATCCTTGCGATCCCCGCAAATGGATACCTGCACATGCAAAGAACAAAGTGAATACAAGCATAAAATCCACTAAATACAACTATATTTCAGTCAGAAAGGAAATAGATCAAACATTATCATGATGAACAATAAGATCGGAATCATAATAGTAGTCGTTTATTAATGAATAATCAACAGATAAAGATACAACCAAAGTTCTGACGTTGAACCTCTCCTCTGGTTGGGCGAGCAGCTATACATGTCTTGCAATAGACCTTCTCTCTCAGACTTCCGGCAGCATAACCTCCCTATGCTTCAAGACTCTTACTATCACTCAAGACAAGCATTATCACAACTAGCATTACTCCAAAAACTAGCTTGTCAAATGTATGAGGACAGACTTTTATAGATGGAGAAGGGAGGAAGATACAATGCATCAGGACACCCATTGTGGATTGGCATTATCTCCAAAAAGCCTTTGTAGATAGATGTCAAGGATAGATGATGACTCTTCGACATCTAGAAGATGAGCTTTATCCTCAAAAGACTTCGTGACTTGAAGGGAAACAACATCTGGGCGCGCGTTTGTCAAAAATCATTACCAAACTTGGTTGGCGTGGGTGTTGTTCTAAGACAGAGCGCCAATGGTCGCACCCTCTTTTGAGGATCTCATTGATTGGCGCGGGTAGGATATTGTGGACCCGCGCTAATGGAAAAAGGGCACTTTTCAGGGATATTTTGCAGGAGGTGTCTTCAGGGAACATGAAGTACATACTTAAAGGAACATAATGCAAGTGTTTTCAGGTTATGTCACTGCTCACAGGTCCCGGAATGAGTCCTCCAAAGTACGGAAACAGGGGTAATAGGGACGGTGACCAATGGTGACAAATTACTGTGTAACAACTTTTCTTTTCCAGTTTCTTCTTTATCAGAGTCAGAAGAATTAATGTCATCAATAATGGGTTCAACTATTCTCCCAGAGCGTAAATGAATATCATTACATTGCATAGGGCAAACAGGTTGGTTTTGAATATCAATTACCTGCAGAGCTTTATTGTTATTTGGGTTGGGGTTAGGTTGTACAGGCAGCCGGGGTCTCATTGTCTGATTATTCAGTGGAGCATTTGATGGTAAGGAGAGAGATTGCTGATAATGAGGAAATTGGTTTGGAAATGGGATCTGTTGAGCTGTCCAATTTGGGTTCCATTGATTAAAATAGGATTTTTGTAGAGCCCAGGGATTCCATATCGTAGGATCAACAAAAGGAGGATTTGGTTGCTGCATGGGTGGGAAATTCATTTGATTAAAGGGTGGGTATTGCATTTGATTCAAGGGCGGGGAATTTTCTTGAAAAGGAGGATGATTATTCCAACAATTAAATGGAATGTTAGAATTCATACCTTGTCCTCGTGGTTGCCATTGCCTCCTCTGTGTCAGCAGGTACACTGCTTCAGCTTCTTCTTCAGTTGGCTTCAGCGCTGCTTTTATTCCTGGCAAAGAAGGGCATTGTTGAGTCTCATGGTCCTTTTCACAAATAGTGCAAATTGGTACCTTGTTCAGTGGGCATTCCCTTAATGGGTGTTTTTCTCTGCATTTAGAGCAGAAAATAGCCAGAGCATCTTCTGCTTTTGCCTGCTTCTTTTTAACGTGCAAGGTATCAATTTGTGAAGCAAAAGAGCTTAACATTTCAGTTTTAAATTCTTCAAGTAAGTTACCTATTTCGGCCCGTGTTGCTCCTCCACTTGTTGATTTCTGGACTCTTGAGTATGTACTATCCTTGCTTTTTGGTCTGCTTGCTGCTCCTCTTGAACATCTCTTACAGAGGTTGACAATCTCATCATATGATTCCTTAGATATATCCCCTTTTCCAAGCATATTCAACATATCTAAACAATCATCTCGTACCCCTTTTAGCAGTACTGACTTAAGAATATCCTTACTCATATCCGGATGATCAGATCACTGCAAATTATACTGTAGTCTTTATACGAAGTCCTCCAGATTCTCGTCCTCCTTATGAACCATCTTAAATAATTCCTCCTTCCTTTCTCTTGTTTGGTAATAATCTTGGTATTTGGCCAAGAACTTTTCTTTCATTTGATCCCATGTTGTGATCACATGTCTTCCCAGACTCATGAACCACCTCAATGCATTTCCTTTTAATGTTGTTGGAAATAACTTCAATTTTTGAGGATTAGTAACATAATCATAACTCCTACACAATATATCAAACTCGAACAGAAATTCATCAGGGTCTTCATATGATAAACCATGGAAATTAGGTAGGGTTGAAAGTGGAATGTTCTTCATAGGAGTTGCTCCTCTAGGAAGTTCCCCAATAGGGAATTCCAGGGTGGAGAGAGAATTCTCTCCCCTTCCTTCTTCTCTGTGACCTCCACCGAAAAGTCCTACATTGTTATCCTCCATTGGTTGTTTTCCTGATGCACTTGCCCGGTCTTCAGTGTTTTCTATTGGACTTTCAATGTCCTGCACTGGTTCCTCCACTTTAGTCTCCTCTATTGGCTCCTCAATATTTTCTACTGGTCCTTCGACTTCTTCCACCGGTTCCTCAGTATATTCTGATGATTCTATAACCCTCTCCGGTCCCACTACTTCCTCTGTCTGATAGTCTGTTTGGAAAGAGTGTTGGGTCTGTGGCCTTCGAGAGATTAACCTCTGGGATGTCTCAGCTTTTGAAATAATATCGTCAATGAAAGTTCTTCTTCCTCCTCCTTCGCCCTTGCCACCTGTAAAGTTAGCCTTCCTGTGCCCTCTCATGCATCCTGCATCTCTAAAAGAAAATCGTTAATGCTTTTAAAATCTTCGGTCTCCTTCCCCGGCAATGGTGCCAAAATGTTGGTCACTTTAATTCTTTATTAATTAAACAGTCAAGTGCCACATAAATTGTCAACCCGGGAAAGTTCGATTATTTCAAAGGTGACTACGTACTGTATGTACTCGATTTTAATAGCATTAAAAGCTGTAGTATAAACAATTCATTCTCTGTTAAACCCTTACTCTTTGTTACAGCAGTTATAGTCTATTGCAGGAATGGAATAAGAACAGATAATTAATTAAAGAGAATAAATCTGCAAAAGGAAGTGATGGTTGTCCTGTAACAAAGGATTAGGACCCTATCCCCAGAGTAGGAACATTCAGCACCTGCCTCTGTTATCCAGTTCGCCAATACACTCTATAAATCCTAGTTGTTAGCCTCCTGCTACAGCAGGTTAATCATCTTTCATGATCGACATTTTTACATGCCAAATATGTCGTACTATGCATGCTGCAATGCTCCATATTTGCTACAGATGGCCAAAGAAGTATCCATGAGAGTGTGCTAGTCTAAATGCCACTGTTGTGTATCATTTTTGATGAGTTGATCCATTTTGATGAGTTTTCAGCTAAGGGAGGTCCAAACAGCTTAATCTTGGTCTCCCTAGGTTTCAATTTCCTGTTGTAGAATATAGAGAATGAACATTTGTCCAAACAGCTTAATCTTGGCAGATTTGTAGATAGGTAGAGAAACAAGGGTGCTCAACAGCTTAATCTGAGCCCCTGGATGCAATAAGTGTAGTTGTAGATAGGAGCACAAGCAAGAAGAAAAGAATGAAAAGTTGGGTATGCTAGTTCAAGTGCACCCAAACCAAAAAGAAGAGAAAATGCTAGGCAACTAGGTCGGGTAGGTAGCTTTGTGGTTGCAGAATCATGGCTTGTGATCCATTTCATCTTGTCAAGTGTTATATCTATCATATCACAAGTTTGAGGCAGTTTTCCATTTGAAGGACTTCAAGCGAGGCATGACTAACTTCCCCTTCTTCCCCTTTCCCCAAATCGCTCACTAACCTTCCCTAAAGAGGTCAAGATCTGCTTGCTACCTCTTAATTTCATCATTTTTCATATCATTTGCCTTGGTGAAGATCTGCTTCACTCAAGGAATGTTCACACTTCTTCTATCAGTCATTTTTCCCCATTAATAGCCTAAGACATCATACTTACCGCTTTTCTCATCATTTTCATATTAACTACTAACTTTATTATGTAACTTCCTATCTCTTTTCCCCTTCCCTACTAAAACTATGTATATAACTCCCCTGTATACTTATCCCTTCCCCTTGGTTGAAAAATAACCATATATATCCTCGGGAATTGCTAAGTTTATCTGAAGCTCAGCAAGAACCCTCATTGATCCCCCCTAACTATCTCCCAAGTGCATAAGGACTCATTCCTTTGCATAATTCCCCTTCACATGTTTAAAAATCACCCCTTTGACCTTGGTTTGCCTTTATAAGGCATGAAACCCTCTTTGGCCACTAAACCCCTCTCAAAACCACATCACTTGCCTCCTAAGTGCCTTTGACTTCTTCCAAGGCATAAGAATATGCAAACCATGCAAAAACCATGAAAAACCTTCAAAAAATGATAAAATCCTCCCTTTTTTGCCTATCGGACCCCTTCCGATGCCTTATAATCCAAGCAAAAGCATAAAGGTTACCCCCTCCGAATTCAAAAGACTTGCATTTTTGAATAAATAATGGCTCCGATGAGAAATGGGTCCTTTGGGTCCCCCTCCGATGCGATATCGCTATCGGGAGGGGGCAATCATATGTTCAAACACCATATATAACTCCTCTGAATTCATGTTTCCTTTGCATTTTGATAAAATGCATGCCCCGATGAGAAAAGGATCTATTTGATCCCCCTCCGATGCGATATCGCTATCGGGAGGGGGCAGTGGCATATATAAGCGAAATGGCTAAGTCTCAAGGCATGGGGCATAATGCCGATGGGCCAGACCCGAAAACATATAAAGTGGACTGGTAAAAGCATATCAGGTCCGCCACATTTCGGCGTTTCTATGTGGCAGCCCCATGACCCCGCCGATAGCGAATTGCCGAATTAATCACAGCCATCTATTTTTGGGCCCCAAATCAACAGCCCATATGTAATCGGCGGTCACCCCATGTATATGGCTCCGACCAGCGGAGCTGAAATAAAATTAAGGCGCAGCGTATAAAGGATTTCGGGTCCGTAAGGGGGCGTTTCATAGCGAAAAGGGAAGGCTCCGACGAGGCGGAGCTGAAATATAATAAACTGCAGCATATATAGATTTCGGGTCCGCTAACCCTTTTTTATTAAATCCGCCGATTGACATCGCCGATGGGCCGGACCCGAAATGCAATAAAGAAGGGCCTATAATCAGATAGGGTCCGCTAGCTATTTCGCTCATCGGAGGTTTTACATGTTGGGACCAATGGTCCGCCCCGATACGATTTAGCGCCGGCCGTCGGATCGCCCTCCCAGATCAACGGACATGATCTGTTTGCGGCTCTCCCCATGTCCTACTGGCGGAGCCGAAATAAATTATAGCATGGCACAATAAGGATTTCGGGTCCGTAAGGATCCTTTGTACAGCAAAAAGGGAAGGCTCCGATATGGCGGAGCCGAAAAGTTATAAAGGGCAGCCTCAAAGCATTTCGGGTCCGCGACAGTTCGGAGGTTTTATGTGTTGGGACCAATGGTCCGCCCCGATGCGAGTTAGCGCCAGCCATTGGATCGGCCCGCACCAGATCCAACGGCTATGATTTAATCTAATGAACAGTGATCGCTCCCGCCCTAGTTGTGGTAAAATTTCATGTTTTAAGGCATTTTTGCCTTATAAAAGGAAAACGGCCATTTTTCATAGGGTTTCTTCTAGCGCCCGTGCCCGGCTCCCGATAAGGGAATTCATGCATCCTTAAGCCATTATGGATTGCTCCAAAGCCCTGTTTAGCTCTAGGAGCCAGTCTCGGCCTCAGCACGATCAGCAGCATGCAATTCCTCCTTTTTGCGGCATTTCTTCAGAGTTTAATACTATTTTGGATCGGCCAGTGCCGATAGCATCCCAAAGGCCACGGAAGTCTTTGCAGCAGTTATTTTTGCATTAAAAGGCAGAAAGGGGGCGATGGGACAGTCTAAAGAGTATCAGCGATGAGAAAAGGCCCAGATTCAGTGCCAAAGTGTATCAGGATGCGGCAAAGAGTATCAGTCCAGTTTTTCAAAGCAGATGAAAGCAAAGCAAGCCCAACAAAGTCAACAAAGCATCATTCGGCCATTAAGGCTCACCAACACTTCTTTTGTTGCTTTAAAGCCACCTAAAGGCATAGATGAAGGCTTTCAAGACAGAGTTATTGCAGAGACATTGTTCCCAGTCATATTTTTGGAGCAGTGCTGCTTCCTTAAATGCACAGTTATCACACAGAGGACAGTGCGTGGCTCAAGGAACTCTTTTGATCCATTTTTGAGGCAGCTACCCCAGCGCAGCACTTAGATAAATGTTTTAAGCATTTACTTCAAGATAAAATAGATTAAAGCACTCACTTTCCTTAGATCTGCTATAATAGATATTTTGAGATGCCAGTTGCCCCAGCGCGGCTGTTAGATAGATATTTTTGCCATTTACTTCTGTACAAAATAGGTTAAAGGCATTTATTTGAGGAGATCTATCCCATATCTGATGTTTGTAAATATTTTCTATATATACCACCCTTTGCATTGTTCTAAGGGTTGGTTGGTCGATAACTTCCTCTAGACTTGCATTGTATTTTCGGAGAGTCTCTATAATCAAAGATCGCTGGAATGTTTGGGAGATGAACTGACTGTTGTGTTTTAATGACTGAAGAGTGACTATGGAATCCTAACGCTTCTACATATCCCAATAAGTGTTTCTTATCTCTGTTTACAGTTTATATGTTTTATGCCATCATTGTTTCACTATCTAAATAGCAGAAAGAAAGAATAGTTTAGAGCTCGCTTAGTTGTATTCTGTTCTCAATTTCTGTGATTTATCTATGTTTTCCTCTGAATTAGTCCTAAATATGAATACTGATTTGCTCATATTTACACTAGTTCCTTCATATATGAATGTTGTTTAGGAATCCTTGATTGCTCCTATATAAATGTTCATTCACCTTCCCTCTGTTAGCATAATGAGAGCTACTTAGTTGCCTTTCATTCACTGACCTTCGTTCCATCTTTATTCTAGCTAGATATTGTTTTATGTGTAGCTATCCTGCTCTGTATTCCTCTTGTGACCAAGAAAACGCAACAGCAAGCCTAATCCATGACTCCATGCCCAATGGTTTGAACTTCTCACACTATGCATCCCAACTCTGTTTGAAAGAATCCTCCATCCCACCAAAATCAAAACAAAACCCAAGAAAATCATAACTAGCCTAAAATCAACCCAAAACAAAGCTAAATTATAAAGAGAGAGCCCTCTCTGATTGCAGGTAGGCTAGGACCTGCAGTCCAAAGATTGGTTTGTGGTTACCTCGGTCGTATCCTTTAAGGAGCTTTAAGTACAACCTGAGTGATAACATAATGGCGACTCCACTGGGGACTTTCCTCAGATAATTTCATAAAGTTTCACAAAGAAGGTAAGAAGACTCCACTAGGGAGAATCCTCAGTTAATTTCACAAATCAAGTTGGAAAGCTCCACTGGGAAGGAACCAGACCTTCAAAAGTTTCTTTCCAACCCTTATATTCTTAGAAAAATCCCCAAAAAAAAAAGCTAGAAGCTGGCTCCCAAAAAGAATTCACGTTATACAAGGTCAAATCCAGACCCAAATCCCCCAGCAGCTTTTGAAAATCCCAATATAATCCCAAGGAACCTCAGGAAGCTAGAGCGAAGAGAGGATTTTGCTGATAATAGTCCTGAAGCAGTTTACCCACGCTGTGGCCCAACCCCTGTCAAATTTTTATTTCGTTCAACCCCTAGTTCCCCTTGTTCTTCATCCACCTCTCAAAGCACTCCTTCCACACCTCCATTCACTGCACATACTACCACTACTACTCCTATTATCCCAGTTGTTCCTATTGTCCCTCTTATCCCTGTGAATATGGCGAATAGATATGCACCTTTACAACTGCCTGCAAATCTCGGAGCTATGCCTCAGGATTACCAAACTAAAATCACATATTTTGATGGCACAAATGCCTGCATATCCCTTCAGCATACAAAGAAAATGCAGGATTACTTTGAAAGCTATGAGATTGACGATGATGGTGTGAGAATGAAGATTTTTGTCCAAAGTTTGACAGACGATGTCAGGACTTGGTTTAGAGAACTCCCAGCCAATTCCATAGCAGACCCAGAAGCATTATACCAGTCATTTATCAACAGATTGGAGAAAAAGAAAGATCCCTTGCACATACTAGCTGAATACGATACAATCAAAAGAGGTCCACAAGAAACAGTCTTGGACTATTGTGCAAGGTTCAATAGCGTTTATAATGCTATCCCACAAAACTTAAGGCCCCCACCTGACCTTGCCTTATATAAATTCTTTGATGGATTCGACCCAAATATGGCCTACCAATTAAAAGAAAGAGCCCCTAACAGCCTTGCAGACATACAAAATGTGGCTGTCACTGTGGAGGCAAATTTAATTGCCAAAAGAAACAGAGCTAGAACTGAGAGAAGAACCACCTTCAAGGAAGAGCCCTCAGCCTTATATCAAAAGCTAGATGCTATTATCAATGGCATGCACAAGCTGGGAGACAGAATAGAGAGTGTTGAGAGGAAATCATCATGGGAAGGGCAACAGCCCAATACCATAAGGAACCCAAATTTCAAGAAAACTCAAAATCCAAACGCTGGTAGGTCTAGCCCAGACCATGATATAAGACCTCCTTTTCAAGAAAATTATATAGAAGCATCCACATCTAGTGATGCCATAGAGGACACTCACATGAACTTGGTGGATTTGAAGGGTGAGCAACAAATTTTCCTAACTCAAGAAGACCAAGATGACCATGAGATAAGTCAATTTCAGACTAACCCTGGTGAGTCTTTTGACTTTAAACATGGTTATGATTCAGCTATTTATGAAGTCCACAAACAGTATAAGCTGAGGACAAGAACCATAGATGTGCCCGAAAAAGTTAAACCAAAGGAGGGCAAACAGCCCAACCAGATTAGAGGCAAGGTTATTATAACAGAAACAGCTGATATAACTGTCCCAAACCCGCACCAAGTGACTATAGAGGACACAAAAAACATGCAGCCCTCTAATGATCAGCCTCTGCTACCTTCGTCCTCAAAGGAAAATGTAAATAGCACTCCTAAAAGCCTTCCCAAAATAGAAATACCGCAAGGTATCACTCACCATAACACTGATAATCAAGAGGAAAACGCAGAAAATACACTTGAAAAGGGGAAATCTGTTATTTCCAACACAAAGACTCCATTGGAGAAACCATTCAACTTAGAAGCAGAAATAAGCAAACTTAAGATTTCTATCCCCTTATCTGAACTTGCGAAGCATGATGTGTATAGGCAACAAATCCAAAGATCGCTGCAAATGCCAGAGAATAGGGATGATGTGAATGTTTTAGATGATACACCTGAATTGCTTTTTGGTCCAGAAGTTGATGGCAAATCAGCACATGGAGTTGTTCTACCCTTTTATGTCAGTCTGCACATACATGATAAAGTTTTACATAATGCAATGTTTGACTCAAGTGCCTCACACAACCTTATGCCCAAAGTTGTAATGGAGAAGCTAAACCTTGATGTAACAAGACCCTACAAAGATCTATTCTCCTTTGACTCAAGTCAGGTCAAGTGTTTAGGCTTAATCAAAGACTTATGTGTCTCCTTAGTCCAATTTCCCAACAAGCAATCCTAATGGACGTGGTGGTTGCTGACATTCCACCAAAGTATGGCATGTTGTTGTCAAGATCTTGGGGGGCAAAACTCCAAGGATCTCTCCAATTAGACCTCTCCTATGCCACTATTTCAGTCTTTGGGCAACCAAAGAGAATGTATAGAGAAACACTGATGAAGTATGTGGTAAGTAGTGAGGAAAAGCCCTAGAATTTCCCTATCTATTCAATCCATTCTGATATGGATTCTTTTATTTTGTTTAATGATGAAACAAGTCCTCCAACTAATGAGAGGCCTTTGCCTTTAGAACAAGAAACATGCATCAATCAAGAATCGGTTGCTCATACCCAGGAAACTATCAAAACAGTCAGCGCAACCAGCATACAAGAAGAACCACATGAAGCACAAAACCTAGGTCTGCCCAATCCTAAAATGACTGAAACTCTTAATGTCAACCACAAGCAAGAAATCACATGGTATTTAGAGTTTGATGGTTCTGTTAATAAGCTAGGAGCAGGGGCAGTAATATGGATTCACAATACACATAATAGCCATGCAGAGGGTCATGCTTACAGACTTAACTTCAAATGTACCAACAACATGGCAGAGTATGAAGCTCTCCTTTTAGGCCTTAAACTGCTCAAAGCTCTAGGAGTTGCAAAGGTGTCCATTCTAGGTGACTTCGATTTAATCATACAACAAATGAAGGGCAACCTCGTTACCAATGATAGAAGGCTAAGAGCTTATAGGGCTGCTGCCACTGCAATACTTGATACCTTCACTGAATCCAAACTTGCCAAGATTTCTAGAAACAATAACATGCATGCTCATAGCCTAGCTACTTTTGCTAGCACTTGTAAGCTTCCTTTTGAGTCCAATCACCACTTTACTGCTGAGATAAAGCACAGGCCTGCTGTCCCTAACAATGTTAAGGATTGGCAAGTGTTTGAGGATGATGCTCAAATCAACAATTTTCTTACCTTACAGCATGAGTTTTCAGGCCTAAACATTGATACGGATGCCATGGATGATCCACTACTAGCAATAAACCAAATCCAGCAAACTGTAACAGCTCAAACAGCTAGAAAATTGCTACAACCAACCATCTTTGATGAAGAAAACATAGAAGAGCTGAAACAGATGCATTTGGAGGAAATAGCCAAAACAGAGGCCGAAATCATTGATCTAAAGGACAATTTTCTCCCGGTTGGCCTCACTCCACTATAAGACATGTTTGATGCAAATGATGTGCCCAGAAAACCAAAATTGCAACCCATAAACACTGAGATAGAAGAACATAACATTGGGACAGCAGAGAACCCGAAAATGATCAAACTGTCCAAAAATTTACCAGCTGATCAAAAGCCCAAGTACGTGGATTTGTTCAAAGAATTCCAAGATGTATTTGCTTGGAGTTATGAGGACTTGAAGTCCTATGACACCTCAATTATTCAACATACCATTCCCTTAAAGCCAAATCAAAATCCCTTCAAACAGAAACTGAGGAGAGTCAATCTTGTGCTTCTCCCTTTAATTGAGAAAGAAGTGAAAAGAATGTTTGAAGCAGGTATCATAGCACCCATTAGATTTTCTGAATGGGTATCCAATCTTGTTCCCACAAGAAAGAAAACAGGTGAGATTAGGCTTTGTGTAGATTTGAGAAACTTAAACCAAGTCTCCCTTAAAGACCACTACCCATTGCCCAAAATGGACCACATCCTACAAAGAGTAGTAGGGTCATCTAGAATCTCTTTGCTAGATGGCTTTTCAGGTTTTAATCAAATACTGGTTCACCCAGATGATCAAGACAAGACAGCCTTTACCACACCGTGGGGAACATTTAAGTATGTTAAAATGCCTTTCGGCCTAAAGAACGCAGGTGCCACCTTTCAAAGGGTCATGGACATTGCATTTGCCAAGGAAATCCATGATTTCTTGGTTGTCTATCTTGATGATCTTACCCCTTTCTCCAAATCTGATCAAGAGCACCTAAGACATTTGAGACAAGTGTTCCTAACATGTAGGAAATATGGCATTTCCTTGAACCCCACGAAGTCTTTATTTGGCCTTGAAGAAGGAAAATTACTTGGACATATCATTTCAAAAGACGGGATTAGAATTGATCCGGAAAGGATCCAAGCCATTCTCCAAATCCCATATCCAAGAAACATAAAAGAGCTGCAAGCATTCCTAGGAAAGATCAATTTCCTAAGGAGATTTATCCCAGATCTAGTCGAGCTGATAAGACTGTTGAGCAACATGTTAAAGAAGGATGCCAAGGTAAAATGGTCTCTTGAAACCAAGCAAGCATTTGAAAGTATCAAAGTTGCCTTAACTCAAGCCCCAGTCCTCACAAGTCCTCAATTTGATAGGGACTTTATCATATTTTCATTTGCATCTGATAATACCATAGTTGTTGTCCTATTGCAAAAGGATGACCAAGGAAATGAAAAGCCAATTGCTTTTTTCAGCTGAGCCTTAAGAGATGCACCCCTGAAGTACCAAATCATGGAGAAGCAGGCCTATTCCCTTGTTAAAACAATCAAAGACTTCAGAATTTACATTTTATATTCACACGTGATTGTCTATGTCCCAAATGTTGTTGTAAAAGACATATTAACCCAGGAGGGGTTAGAAGGCAAAAGAGGCAAGTGGATTGCTAACATTCTTGAGTATGACATAGAAATAAAGCCAACCAAGCTAATAAAGGGACAAGGTTTAGCCAAACTGATGTCCGAAACAAACTTTCAAGCCTTAGACATCAACCAACTGGACAATGAACAGGAGCTGGCGACTCCACAGATCAGTGACACCTTTTTGCAATCCCCATGGTATGCTGATATATGCTTTGTATTGTTAAACCTATTTGCTCCCCCAGGATTGTCTAGGACCAAGAAGAGATTTTTAAGAATGAAGGCTTTGAAATTTTGTGTCTTAGATGGTGCTTTATTTTGGAAGAATCATGAAGGCATATTGCTTAATTTTTTGACCATGAATGAAACTAATAATGTCATGAAAGAATTCCATGCAGGGGACTGTGGAGGACATCTATATTGGAAGTCCACTGCTGATAAAATTTTAAGGGTTGGTTTCTATTGGCCCTCTTTGTTTGTAGATGTAAAGAAGTTTGCTATCTCATGTCACAAATGCCAAATCTTTGAGGGCAAAAGAAAGTTGTTGCCCTTGCCTCTGAAACCCATCTCAACCGAAAAGCCTTTTCAACAATGGGGTCTTGACTTCATTGGAGAAATCCATCCCTCTTCCTCAGGCCAGCATAAGTGGATTCTAACTGCCACCGACTATTTCACCAAGTGGATTGAAGCCATTCCATGCAGGCAGGCCAATGACACCACCATTATCCAATTCCTTGAGTGCAATATCCTTTCTAGATTTGGCTGCCCTGAGAATATCATCACTGACAATGCCGCTACTTTCAAATCCAAAAAGATGATCAATTTTTGCCATAAATTCCATATCACTTTAGGCCATTCCACAGCCTATTACCCTCAAGGTAATGGCTTAGCCGAGTCATCTAACAAGAGCCTGATCAATATTATCAAGAAGATCTTAGAAGAAAACAAGAAGAACTAGCATAGAAAGCTCACAAATGCCCTATGGGCAGACAGATTGTCAACCAAGAAATCCATTGGGATGAGCCCTTATGAGCTAGTATATGGCATGGAGGCCAGATTTCCTTCATCACTGGGCATTCCTATTATCAAGCTGCTGCAAGAGATTCAAGCTGAGCCAAATGATATACAAAGGAGGATAAACCAAACAATTCATTTGCAGCAGACAAGAGAGCAATTCTATCACAGAGCTCGAATTATGTAAGAGAAGCTCAAAAGGATGTTTGATAAGAGGACTAAGGCTGAGAATTTCTGTGTTGGAAAAAAAGTTCTAAGGTGGGACTCACGAAGAGAAGACAAGGGAAAACATGCAAAATTTGATTTCCTTTGGAGAGGGCCATTCGTTATTTCTGTTGTTTAGGGAAATAACACATATTTCCTCAAATCTGTAGAGGGCAGCACTGCTGAAGAAGGCCCTGTAAATGGCCGTATGCTGAAGCATTATCATGATCCCTTTTGTTGAACATAACACAGCTTTGTAAATATCTCTTTGTACATTGATATTTGTATATATCAACACTTTTGTTTTTATTTTGTATAAACAGTCCGATTGTTAAAGGAGCAGCAACAAAGTTTGTGAAGACACAGCCGATGCAAGTCCTCTATTTTTAATCTCTGTCTCTGCAGTAATCTCAGCAAAACAACAAGAGCAGCGTTGTCATATCACAGTGATTTATGTTAAAGAGAAGTTGTTTGCAGCTTGTAATCTTCAAGTCAACAGTATCAAAAAGAAAGGAGGATTTTCAGTTTACTTCAGCACCCTTTCAAAGACAAGAAAAGAAGAGATCCAGTTTCATTTCCTCTTTTGTGTTTATTTCACAAGGCAGTGCTCAAGCAAAAGTGTATGCAATATCAAGCACGCAGAAGAAAGCAGGTGATGCTTTATTTTTCACAGTGTTTCAGTTAAGGAGTAGTGTTGCATTCAGAAGTTAAAGTTCTAGTCATTCAGCAGTTAGCACAGAAGAAACTTTCAATTAACAGCAACTACAGAGGATCAAGGCATTCTGACCTGCTTTTCTTGGCTTGTCACAAGGAAAAGCCATCCCCAAGTGGAGCCACTGTTAGCCTCCTGCTACAGCAGGTTAATCATCTTTCATGATCGACAATTTTACATGCCAAATATGTCGTACTATGCATGCTGCAATGCTCCATATTTGCTACAGATGACCAAAGAAGTATCCATGAGAGTGTGCTAGTCTAAATGCCACTGCTGTGTATCATTTTTGATGAGTTGATCCATTTTGATGAGTTTTCAGCTAAGGGAGGTCCAAACAGCTTAATCTTGGTCTCCCTAGGTTTCAATTTCCTGTTGTAGAATATAGAGAATGAACATCTGTCCAAACAGCTTAATCTTGGAAGATTTGTAGATAGGTAGAGAAACAAGGGTGCTCAACAGCTTAATCTGAGCCCCTGGATGCAATAAGTGTAGTTGTAGATAGGAGCACAAGCAAGAAGAAAATAATGAAAAGTTGGGTATGCTAGTTCAAGTGCACCCAAACCAAAAAGAAGAGAAAATGCTAGGCAAGTAGGTCAGGTAGGTAGCTTTATGGTTGCAGAATCATGGCTTGTGATCCATTTCATATTGTAAAGTGTTATATCTATCATATCACAAGTTTGAGGTAGTTTTCCATTTGAAGGACTTCAAGCGAGGCATGACTAACTTCCCCTTCTTCCCCTTTCCCCAAATCACTCACTAACTTTCCCTAAAGAGGTCAAGATCTGCTTGCTACCTCTTAATTTCATCATTTTTCATATCATTTGCCTTGGTGAAGATCTGCTTCACTCAAGGAATGTTCACACTTCTTCTATCAGTCATTTTTCCCCATTAATAGCCTAAGACATCATACTTAGCGCTTTTCTCATCATTGTCATATTAACTACTAACTTTATTATGTAACTTCCTATCTCTTTTCCCCTTCCCTACTAAAACTATGTATATAACTCCCCTGTATACTTATCCCTTCCCCTTGGTTGAAAAATAACCATATATATCCTTGGGAATTGCTAAGTTTATCTGAAACTCAGCAAGAACCCTCATTGATCCCCCCTAACTATCTCCCAAGTGCATAAGGACTCATTCCTTTGCATAATTCCCCTTCACATGTTTAAAAATCACCCCTTTGACCTTGGTTTGCCTTAATAAGGCATGAAACCCTCTTTGGCCACTAAACCCCTCTCAAAACCACATCACTTTCCTCCTAAGTGCCTTTGGACTTCTTCCAAGGCATAAGAATATGCAAACCATGCAAAAACCATGAAAAACCTTCAAAAAATGATAAAATCCTCCCTTTTTTGGCTTTCAGACCCCTTCCGATGCCTTAGAATCCAAGCAAAACCATAAAGGTTACCCCCTCCGAATTCAAAAGACTTGCATTTTTGAATAAATAATGGCTCCGATGAGAAATGGGTCCTTTGGGTCCCCCTCCGATGCGATATCGCTATCGGGAGGGGGCAATCATATGTTCAAACACCATATATAACTCCTCTGAATTCATGTTTCCTTTGCATTTTGATAAAATGCATGCCCCGATGAGAAAAGTATCTATTTGATCCCCCTCCGATGCGATATCGCTATCGGGAAGGGGCAGTGGCATATATAAGCGAAATGGCTAAGTCTCAAGGCATGGGGCATAATGTCGATGGGCCGAACCCGAAAACATATAAAGTGGACTGGTAAAAGCATATCGGGTCCGCCACATTTCGGCGTTTCTATGTGGTGGCCCCATGACCCCGCCGATAGCGAATTGTCGAATTAATCACAGCCATCTATTTTTGGGCCCCAAATCAACAGCCCATATGTAATCGGCGGTCACCCCATGTATATGGCTCCGACCAGCGGAGCCGAAATAAAATTAAGGCGTGGCATATAAAGGATTTCAGGTCCGTAAGGGGGCATTGCACGGCGAAAAGGGAAGGCTCCGACGGGGCGGAGCCGAAATATAATAAACTGCAGCATATATAGATTTCGGGTCCGCTAACCCTTTTTTATTAAATCCGCCGATTGACATCGCCGATGGGCCGGACCCGAAATGCAATAAAGAAGGGCCTATAATCAGATCGGGTCTGCCAGCTATTTCGCTCATCGGAGGTTTTACATGTTGGGACCAATGGTCCGCCCCGATGCGATTTAGCGCCGGCCGTCGGATCGCCCTCCCAGATCAACGGACATGATCTGTTCGCGGCTCTCCCCATGTCCTACTGGCGGAGCCGAAATAAATTATAGCGTGGCACAATAAGGATTTCGGGTCCGTAAGGATCCTTTGTACAGTGAAAAGGGAAGGCTCCGATATGGCGGAGCCGAAAAGTTATAAAGGGCAGCCTCAAAGCATTTCGGGTCCGCGGCAGTTCGGAGGTTTTATGTGTTGGGACCAATGGTCCGCCCCGATGCGAGTTAGCGCCAGCCGTTGGATCGGCCCGCGCCAGATCCAACGGCTATGATTTAATCTAATGAACAGTGATCGCTCCCACCCTAGTTGTGGTAAAATTTCATGTTTTAAGGCATTTTTGCCTTATAAAAGGAAAACGGCCATTTTTCACAGGGTTTCTTCTAGCGCCCGCGCCCCGCTCCCGATAAGGGAATTCATGCATCCTTAAGCCATTATGGATTGCTCCAAAGCCCTGTTTAGCTCCAGGAGCCAGTCTCGGCCTCAGCATGATCAGTAGCATGCAATTCCTCCTTTTTGCGGCATTTCTTCAGAGTTTAATACTATTTTGGATCGGCCAGCGCCGATAGCATCCCAAAGGCCACGGAAGTCTTTGCAGCAGTTATTTTTGCATTAAAAGGCAGAAAGGGGGCGATGGGACAGTCTAAAGAGTATCAGCGGTGAGAAAAGGCCCAGATTCAGTGCCAAAGTGTATCAGGATGCGGCAAAGAGTATCAGTCCAGTTTTTCAAAGCAGATGAAAGCAAAGCAAGCCCAGCAAAGTCAACAAAGCATCATTCGGCCATTAAGGCTCACCAACACTTCTTTTGTTGCTTTAAAGCCACCTAAAGGCATAGATGAAGGCTTTCAAGGCAGAGTTATTGCAGAGACATTGTTCCCAGTCATATTTTTGGAGCAGCGCTGCTTCCTTAAATGCACAGTTATCACACAGAGGACAGCGCGTGGCTCAAGGAACTCTTTTGATCCATTTTTGAGGCAGCTGCCCCAGCGCAGCACTTAGATAAATGTTTTAAGCATTTACTTCAAGATAAAATAGATTAAAGCACTCATTTTCCTTAGATCTGCCTAAGATCTGCTATAATAGATATTTTTAGATGCCAGTTACCCCAGCGCAGCTGTTAGATAGATATTTCTGCCATTTACTTATGTACAAAATAGGTTAAAGGCATTTATTTGAGGAGATCTATCCCAGATCTGATGTTTGTAAATATTTTCTATATATACCACCCTCTGCACTGTTCTAAGGGTTGGTTGGTCGATAACTTCCTCTAGACTTGCATTGTATTTTCGGAGAGTCTCTATAATCAAAGATCGCTGGAATGTTTGGGAGATTTACTGACTGTTGTGTTTTAATGACTGAAGAGTGACTATGGAATCCTAACGCTTCTACATAGCCCAATAAGTGTTTCTTATCTCTGTTTACAGTTTATATGTTTTATGCCATCATTGTTTCACTATCTAAATAGCAGAAAGAAAGAATAGTTCAGAGCTCACTTAGTTGTATTCTGTTCTCAATTTCTGTGATTTATCTATGTTTTCCTCTGAATTAGTCCTAAATATGAATATTGATTTGCTCATATTTACACTAGTTCCTTCATATATGAATGTTGTTTAGGAATCCTTGATTGCTCCTATATAAATGTTCATTCACCTTCCCTCTGTTAGCATAATGAGAGCTACTTAGTTGCCTTTCATTCACTGACCTTCGTTCCATCTTTATTATAGCTAGATATTGTTTTATGTGTAGCTATCCTGCTCTGTATTCCTCTTGTGACCAAGAAAACGCAACAGCAAGCCTAATCCACGACTCCATGCCCAATGGTTTGAACTTCTCACACTATGCATCCCAAATCTGTTTGAAAGAATCCTCCATCCCACCAAAATCAAAACAAAACCCAAGAAAAACATAACTAGCCTAAAATCAACCCAAAACAAAGCTAAATTATAAAGAGAGAGCCCTCTCTGATTGCAGGTAGGCTAGGACCTGCATTCCAAAGATTGGTTTGTGGTTACCTCGGTCGTATCCTTTAAGGAGCTTTAAGGACAACCTGAGTGATAACACTAGTCACCGGTGAGGCACTCATATACAGCATCAATCGATTAAAAGAAAAAACAGAGTCTTAGCAAAAGCAAAATATCATTAGAAGCAATACTCGTGAATAAGGTATGAACAGAAATCACACACAACACACAAACAGAAAGAAGATGGGTGAATCTTGTGATGAAGGTGGGCCCTGGCCTTCTCACAAGATTCCCCAGGACACAGAAACTAAGATGAAATACTCAGAACAAAACTTTATTCATCTGTCAATACACCATATTACAAGAAAGATTCAATCTCATCCTTCCACTACAATTCCTGTGTTACAGCTTGTTCATCCTCTCTATCCCCACCCTAATGTAGATGTCTCCTCTTTATAGAGGAGACATCTATTACAAAATATTTTCATTATACATTCTAGTTCGATCCTTTGTACAAAAATAGGGAGATCAGTTCCCATTAACAGAATGTTGTTACAGTAATGTGGATCATGAACGTTACGAACAATGTAACCGTTTATTCAATAATCGATTGGATTCCTTTGTTGTTGCAGATCTAATACGCAAATCTCAACTGTCTCCTCGAGGTTTGCATGTTGTCCTTGCTGTTTCAGCTTCGAGGTTCGTGCTGTTTCTGTTGTTTCAGCAACTGCAAAATATGGTCCTGCCAGCTTTGGGCAGTTTCAACAATTGTTCAACAACTTAGTCAACTTCAAGGATCAATTATAAAGATAGCATGATTATGTGTTGAATAATTAAACATATAGCAATGAGGAGAGTTATTGTATACCTTTGGAATGATTAAGTCAAAACACTAGCAAAGGCTTTCAACTATGGGTTGAAGAGGGTAATATTATGACAAAATATAAGGTCAAAAATAGACAATATGGGGTCCTAACATCAGCCACATCTACCTGGCCATATTTTTAGCTGCTCACAAAAACCACTTTTGGTCTGGTGCACCCCTCTATAGGCTATTTTTGGTTTTGAGAGGGGGGGAGTACAATCAACCTCTGTCATCAATATAAAAATTGATGTTTTGTACAAGCCGCCCATTGTACAACCCCCCTATCTGCTAACTCTCGAAGGCGCTCGACCCCGTGCACTTCCGTCGATGTGTCAGTGGAGACTGATGGAATTTGATCCAACAACTGACATGCCCACCTTTTAACCACACACCTCCACCAAGTATTCTGCTAGGTTTGGCCAACCACAAAATTTAAACTGCTCCAAATCACTTTTTCCAAACATGACTTTGCAAATTGACTTTTGAGGTCACTAACTTTGACTTCCCATATATGTCAATCCATGAAGCCATTTTCGAAATTAAACATACCATTGGAAATCTCTTTTAGAGCTCTATCCATTTGAGTGGGTTCCAATAGAAATTGAGATGATCTTATAATTTGGAAATGGATCCAAAGATCCTGCACCTTCACCACTTATATCCACCACTATTGTTCATTGATATGAGCTTTGAAACACCTTATGTCATCCTTTTTGCATCCTAGGCCATGCTTTTCCATTTCCATCAATGAAAACATCATTAATGTTTTTCCTTTTCCATGAATGGAAACTTCATTAATGTTTTTCCTTTTCCATCAATTAAAACACATTTCCAACAATCTCCCCCTTTGGTGTCGAAAATAGCAATAAGAAATGCTAAATATAGAAGTGCTAAAAATAGCATTGCTATAAATAGCATTTCGGGATACATTCCAAGTTTAGTTAGTCCCTGAACTAAAATTGAGAATTAAAATTCTAATTTGATCTTAGAAGCTATTTGAAAAATAATTAATTAATTCATGTTGAGTTAATTAGTTGGAGAAAATCAAACATGAAGTCTATGTGAAGACATGCAACAGTTTTCCCTTTGATTGAGGAAATTATCCCTTAATTAAAGTGATCAGGATGAGTTGCACTTTGAGTTGTAATTAGTTAGCTCAGTTCACTGAGTTAAGTCTAGTTAGATTAGTTCCAACAGTTTGTGGAACTGACTGTGAGTTCAATTAGTTAATGCATGCATACATGTAACTACTGCACTTCAGATAACTAAATATTCTCTCATAAATAACTCATGGATGTCAGTTCAGTCAAAGCTCCACTTGAGATCAGATGATGGGACAGTGTACTATCAGTTGCAAGAATACTCCATTGAGGATATGTCTTGCGTGCAGAAGGAATTCATTCCTTGGATATTGTGCAGTTACTTCTGAGTTTGGTGAGTTGTGTGAGGTGAGAATTCACACAGGTGGCAACTAGAGGACCCAGGAAAAACTGCGCAATGAAATAGGAGGCTTGGAGGACTGAGGGAAGGCATATGTTGTGTCTATTCAGTCTATGAGCAGCATTGAGGGATTGTACTAAGAGCTGGATAGCTTGTGAGCTAAAGCTTTGTGTAATCCAGAGATATTTCCACTTGTATGATAATACAGAGTTCAGGGTTTTTAGCTGAGGATTTCCCCAAAGTATTCTTTTGTGTTCATGTGTGATTGATTTCTCATTCTCTGTTATATGTGTTTAAATTGATCTTGCTCAAAATCGATTAAGCTTCCGCAAGTTTGTTTGTAGAAGTAGATCAAGTATTTTGCTTTAGTATATTGCATTATTTGGTGATCTACAATGGGAAATTCTACATGGTATCAGAGCAAAGGTGATCAAAGCGAAGAACAGTATACAAAGAAGGGAGAAGTTCGAAGTTTGAAGTTCCTGATTATAGAATTCAAATTCTTATCACATCTCAAATCTCACCGATGGCGTTCAACGATTTGAGACTCGAGTATGCCCTTGATCACATCTCGAATTATATATCCTAGAAGGATCGCATGGAAGCGGTATTAGAATCCTACGGTTTGAAGGACTTCATTGATCAAGAAGTCCCCAAGCCAGCAGCGGCTAATGCTTAAGGAATTGGCGGAATGGAAGAAATGTGTGGCTAAAAAGAGGAGAATCCTTCTGGAGGGAGTTCGAGACCAATTATTCTCGAATCTCCATGGGAAGGAGACACCATTTTCAATGTGAAAAACATTGAAGGATCTATATCAAAACAGCAGTGATCAGAGGAGGTTGGCGCTGAAAGACAAGCTTTTGAAAATCAAGTGTGAAAAGGGCGACACGATCTCTACATATCTAAACAAGCTCACCACCTATAGGGATGAGCTTGGAAGTGTAAGGATCATGATAGCCGATGATCACGTGGTGAGTCTTGATCTCATCAGTCTTCCTAAGAGCTAGCATACCTACCAAGACTTGGTAAATGGAAGAGAAAAACTACCAGATTGGGAACAACTTTGGTCGAATCTGATGCAGGAGGAGATAAGAAGAAGCACCAGAGATGGATCTTCATCAAAGCAAGATGATGAAGAAAATCTAGCCTAAGCGAGTAAGGCAAGGAAAGGGAAAGGGAAGGCATTCCATTCCAAATCGATTTCTTCCCATGGTGGTAAGAAGATTGACAAGTCGAAAGTGAGATGCTTTCATTTTCATGAGGTGGGCCATTATGCTACGAATTGTCCACAGAATAAATCCAAGAAGGGATCCTCGAAGGGGTCAGATGGTGAGGCATTGGCCTCACAGTTCGAATTGGATTTCACCCTCATCACATGTATGGTTTCATCGATGGTGGGGTGTGTTTGGTACCTGGACAGTGGAGCTTCATTCCACATGACCAGTGATAAGAATCTTTTCAATACCTTGGAGGACAAGGACCTCCATATGCGCATCGAGACGGGCGATGATAGAAAGTATCGTGTTTCAGGTGAAGGTACAGTTGTGTTTCAGAGGGAGCATGGAGATCCTCTCACCCTGACTAATGCAAAGTATGTGCCTAGTCTGAAGAAGAATCTTGTGTTTGTTGCTATGTTGGAAGACAAAGGCTATGATGTAGTCTTTAGTAAAGGAAAGGCATTCCTAAGGCATATCGGCACTGGACAGACCAAGAAGATTGGGATTCGAGTTAAGAATCTCTACAAGCTGGAGGTAGATGACTATGCTACATTAAGTTCCAAAGCAGAGCTAGTGCAGAGCCAAGATGTTGGCAAGCTATGGCATAGAAGATTGGGCCACTTGCACCATGGGGCCTTGAAGATCATGCAGTAGATTTCTACCAGACTTCCCAAGGGAAAATTGGAGAAAGTGGATACATGCAAATGTTGTACCTTGGGTAAGTATGCAAAATCTTCCTTTCAGGATCGACTCAATAGAGCTGGAGAAATCCTGGAGCAAGTTCATACAAATGTATGTGGACCATTCTCTACAACCTCCACCGCTAAACAAAGGTACTATGTTATTTTTATTGATGACTTTTCTCGTATATGTTGGATCTACTCCATGCATAAGAAGTATCAAACCTTCTCAAGGTTTTGTGAGTTCAAAGCCTTGGTTGAGAAAGAATCTGGAAGGAAAATAAGGGCCTTGTGAAATGAAAATGGTGGAGAGTATGTCTCCAAACAGTTTAAGGACTTCTGTGCAGCAGAAGGAATTAAACGGGAGTTAACGGCACCCCATAACCCACAGCAGAATGGGGTGGCCAAAAGGAAGAACATATCGATTGTGGGGGCAGCTCGAGCGATGTTGCATGACCAAAGCCTACCACTTCATTTATGGGTTGAGGCATGCAATACAGAAGTATACTTGCAGAACAGAAGCCTGCATCGTATACTGGGAATGAAGACACTAATGGAGGCCTTTTCTGGGAAGAGACCAAATGTGAGTCACTTCAGGATCTTTGGATCATTGGTTTATTTCCATGTGACCAAAGATTCCCGGAAGAAGCTAGATCCAACAGTTGAGTTGGGGATACTTGTGGGGTACACTGATGCACCCCACAACTATCGGATGTTCTTTCCTACCAGTTAGAGGACAATTATACGCAGAGATCTAAAGTTTGACAAGCAAAAAGCCATGCAAGTATCACCTGAGAGGGAGCTCAAGTTGCATGCAGAGGAGGAACTTTTATTTCCTAAGGAGGAGGAGCCTTAGAATGATGCGAAGTAGCCAGATGCAAAGGATCTAGGAGTGGAGACATCCACTCATGCAGAGTCTTCCAGAGATGGGCAGAAACGCTCAAGGGAAGCTGACAGATTTTTTATGGATGCGAGAGAGAATGTGGGACATCCATCCTCTCAACGCAGACAAAGGAGATCACCTGAGAGGTACACTGGTTACATGGCGAGGAGTGTGTAGAGACCGAACCTTCTTCCTTTGAGGAAATAGTGCAGTAGCTAGTATGGGTTGATGCTATGGTGGAGGAGTACGACTCCATCATTCGGAACTGTGTTTGGGATGCTGTCCCAAGACCAGAGGACAAGTTAGTGGTGAGTTCCTAATGGCTTTACAAGATAAAGTAAGCAGCTGATAGCAGTGTTGAGAAACATAAGACAAGGTTTGTTGCCCGTGGTTTCTCACAGGTTGAGGGGATTGAATATGATGAGACTTTTGCTCCTGTAGCAAGGTACTCATCTATCAAATCGATGTTGGCACTATCAGCTCAGATGGTTTGGAAGATCCATCAGATGGATGTGAAGATTGTGTTCCTCAATGGAAAGATTGAGGAAGAGGTGTACATAGAGTAGTCGGAAGGATTTGAGACCTTTGATCATGAGTCGCATGTGTGCCGACTCAAGAGAGCTTTGTACGGGCTGAAGCAAGCACCTCATGCTTGGTACACCAGGATCGACAGCTATTTCACCGGGTTGGGCTTCACCAAGAGTGAAGCAGATGCGAACCTTTACCACATCATGGTAGAAGGTAAGCCATTGATCATTGTTCTTTATGTTGATGATCTGATATTGACAGGTGATGATTAGTTGATCAAGTCTTGCAAGGAGGACCTTGCAAGAGAGTTCGAGATGAAAGACATGGGTCTTATGCACTACTTTCTAGGCATGGAAGTGTGGCAGAAGGATGGGGAAGCATTTGTGTCTCAAGGCAAGTATGCAATGAGATACTCAGGTGATTCCACATGGAAAAGTGCAAGCCCATGCAGACTTCTCTAGCTAGTAACTAGAGGAAGGAGGATGCTACTTCAAGTGAGGTAGTAGCTGCTACTATTTATCGGCAGCTTGTGGGTTCATTGATGTATCTAGTGAACACACGACTAGATTTGTGCTTTGTGGTGAACCAGCTAAGTCAAGCTATGGTTCAACCTACCAAGTTGTTTTGGAAGGCAGCGAAGCATGTGCTAAGATACCTCAGAGGCACATTTTAGTATGGATTGTGGTACAGACGGACAGAGGGAGTGAAGCTTCAAGGCTTCACAGATGCAAATTGGACTGGGAGTCTATCATACTAGAAGAGAACTTTAGGAGGAAGTTTAAACCTTGGTTCAGCTGCAGTTTCTTGGTACAGCGGGAAACAGATGTCAGTTGCACTTAGCTCAGTAGAGGCTGAATACATGGCTGCCAGTCAGGCAGCATGTGAGGCCATTTGGATGCGGAAAATTCTGGTTGGATTGTTTGGTTAGAGGATGGATCCAACTATGATCTATTGCGATAACCAGAGTTGTATCAAACTCTCTGAGAATCCAATATTTCATGACAGGTCCAAGAACATCGATATCTGGTATCATCATCTTCGAGACTGTGTCGTGAAGAGGATCATGTTGTTGCTATATGTTTCGACCGAGGAACATGATGCAGATATTTTGACTAAGGCATTGTCAAAATGCAAGTTCAAGTTCCACAAAGATAGGATTGGGGTGACAGATAATCCATTTCTTGTTGAGAGGGAGTGTTGAAAATAGCAACAAGAAATGCTAAATATAGAAGTGCTAAAAATAGCATTGCTATAAATAGCATTTTGCGATACATTCCAATTTTAGTTAGTCCCTGAACTAAAATTGAGAATTAAAATTCGAATTTGATCTTATCATCTGTTTGAAAAATAATTAATTAATTCATCTTGAGTTAATTACTTGGATAAAATCAAACATGAAGTCTATGTGAAGACATGCAACAGTTTTCCCTTTGATTGAGGAAGTTATCCCTTAATTAAAGCGATCAGGATGAGTTGTACTTTGAGTTGTAATTAGTTCACTCAGTTAACTGAGTTAAGTCTAGTTAGATTAGTTCCAACAGTTTGTGGAACTGATTGTGAGTTCAGTTAGTTAATGCATGCATGCATGTAACTACTGCACTTCAGATAACTAAATATTCTCTCATAAATAACTCATGCATGTCAGTTCAGTCAGAGACCCAGTTGAGATCAGATGATGGCACAATGTACTATTAGTTGCAAGAATATTCCATTGAGGATATCTCTTGCATACAGAAGGAATTCATTCCTTGGAGATTGTGCAGTTACTTCTGAGTTTGGTGAGTTGTGTGAGGTGAGAATTCACACAGGTGGCATCCAAAGGACCCAAGAGAAACTACACAAGGAAATAGGAGACATTGAGGACTGAGGTAAGGCATATTTTGTGTCTATTCAGTCTATGAGCAGCATTGAGGGATTGTACTGAGAGTTGGATAGCTTGTGAGCTAAAGCTTTGTGTAATCCGGAGATATTTCCACTTGTATGATAATACAGAGATCGGGGTTTTTAGTTAAGGCTTTCCCTAGAGTATTCTTTTGTGTTCATGTGTGATTGTTTCTCATTCTTTGTTATATGTGTTCAAATTGATCTTGCTCAAAATCGATTAAGCTTCCGCAAGTTTGTTTGTAGAAGTAGATCAAGTATTTTGCTTTAGTATATTGCATTATCTGGTGATCTACAGTGGGAAATTCTACATTTGGCATTGATGGAAACACCATAATCAAACAAAACAACACCATAAAGAAACAACCAAAGAGAAGTGTAGTCTTTATCTTCTTTGTCTCTTCTTCTTTGTGGATGCTTCTTCCCCTATGATTTATTTGAGGTCCTTCTCCCCCTTTATATGAGGTTATTTTCCATCTCTTGTTTGATCAGCAATAATTCTCCCTCTTTGACATCAATGGAAAATATGCTAACATGCTCCCACTATCAACAATATCCCTTTGTCATTTTGATCTTGTGGACTTGTTCACTGTTTATTATGTTGAAAACCTCAGGTACCTCTAATCTGATCCAAGCTAATTCCTCTCTATCCTATGAATAATATTGAGTTGAAAGGAGAGGACTACTTACTCCCAATATTTGCCTCAACTAGTCTAGAGGGATCTCTTGCTAAAACAACACATGCTTGTACAACTGAGCCTTGAGGAAAAATAATTCCTACTAGTCTAAGCCTTAGCTAGTCTTACATTCATAATAAGGCCACTTCCTGGACACATACACCTTAAATTTAGAAATAATAACAACCTATGCTACGTATGATTGATACCATCAACTTTTTAACTGATGAAAAAAAAAGTACATCACTTAGAAGTGCTTATATGATAAACATAGAGGGACTTTCACCAATGCATGCCTAGACCAACATCTCAACTTTTACTTCACCTAGAAGACTTGTAATGACAGAAGACTCACCATTATACATTTGAATCATCATGAACATTAGCAACACTTAAATAAGGACTCTTTCTCCAATACTTGGATTGACAATCTCATTACTAACAATATGAATGCCACACTCTGACAATAACTAATAAAAATTGATAATAATTGATAATACCTTTGAGATCAATGATACTAGTTATTGAATTGATGCCACTGATTCCAATTTCTACTCTATTGTATATTATATGTGATACATCCACCAAATTAATTTTAGACTCTAATATGATAATCTTCTGCTAATAATATTCAAAGCCCAACATCGGTCTTTGTTGCCTCAACACACCATATGACTTGCCTCTATTATGATTGTTGAAATGACTCCTACATAGTTGTCCTTGCTAGATCTCAACATAATCCATGCCTCTGTATATAATGTTCTGGAAAGGAGGTGAACTCTTTCCAAATTTTCATGTAGTTGTTTTGTGCCCATAATTCTTACACCTATGGCATTCAACTTTATTCATGAAGAGGGAAAATAAATTATTCTTCTTACCAAATCTTTTGCTTGTCTAATTTATTAGACTGATATTTTCTCTCTTGTTGTTATTGGGCCACTGAAAATATTGTCTTTGTGCTTAGTTGTTTGACTTTCTCTTAGAAACTCATGTTTGTGGCTTAAATGGTATGTTCCACCTCTATTATTGCACCTTATTTTTCTTCTCTTGACACTTGAAGGCAAAGTGCCCGTTGTTACTACAATAAAAACATATGAGGGGTTGCATACCATTTTATTGATTCCTAGAAATACTTCTATCTCCTTGTGGCTGCATTATTTTCTCTACCAATGTAGTGTTGTCGGATCTTCCTTTAACTAATTTGGTGAGTCCCTTTAATGTTGTTTCTTATTCACTATCATCTTCTAATATTATCTCGACCTAAGAGGAACAATGGTTGGCCTGAATCTCTTCAAAAGCTTCAAAATTATTTGCATGCTTTTGAAAATTCATCAACTGCTCATTTAATGTTCTATTCTCTATTTCCAACGTTAGATGGATGGCTCTGAGTGTTTTGATATCCTAAAGAGCTGATATAAGCTCCATTTTCAAAAAGATATTTTCTTCAAGATATTCCAAATCAATAGAGGAGCCACTAGATTCACTACTATTGTCAATTTCACTCACATCTTATTCAATAGTTTGTTCCCTTGATGACTCTGGGCATTCTTTTGCTGACACATGAGATGTCCTTTCTTCCTCTTTACCATAGGTGGACCCATTGTCTTATTGACCAATTTCTAGATTTTTTATTGTTGTTAAATTAGTTCCTTCTTAACTACAACTTGATGAGAAACTCTCGCTATAACTAGTACTTTCAATTAAGAAATTTGAAGATAAATGGCCTATAGTTCTATAATAACAACAGAAAAACAACTTACTTGTAGATTAAATCCCCTTTGAATCCTTTGATTCATAATGTAGCCCCTTATTGTTATTGTCAATGTAGCCCCCTTATTGTAATTGTTGTACCCACGTAGTCCCCATATTGTTATTATTGTGCCCCATAAAAGCCCACTATTGTTATTGTTGTAACCTTACATTATTATTTTTATGTAGCCTCTGATTATATTGTGACCCCTTAGACTCCTATATATAGAAAGGAGGTCTTGCCATTTGTATCATCTAATAATTACTCATTTATGTAACGTAAAGGAGGTTGCGCCCTTGAAGAGGCTAATTTTTAAGTCGTTGATCTATCTTTTCTTCTATTTTGTGAGCTAGTTGCATAACATTTGGGATCACAGCTTTGGATTCTAGGGTTTCACCACTACAAATAGGTCATCATGGAATGTTTGTTATAATTTTTTTCTATGAAGGTTTAGAATCTGAAATTTTTACCACGAGGAGCCAAAATCCTGATGAAATTTTTGTAACAATTTCATATCTTGGTTTGCTACAGTTTCGAAGATATGATCCAAAGAAGTTCATATTTTTTGCATGATTCATAATTTCGTCTCAAATAGGTGAAAGGGAAAATCATCATATCTTCCTCTAAGAGCATCGGATTTGAATTTCGTAAAAAGTGGACAAAATTTCACGGACTGTAGTATCTTGTATATTTTTTTCAAGGCCGAAGGTAGAAATAGTGACACATGGAACTATGTACAATTTTTATCTATTGAACCAGTCCATAATTAGGCCATCGTAGGAGATTGGACATAAATTTATATTGAATTATCCAAATCTGGTCTGACTTGTGGCATTGGAAAGAAGACTCGAAATGCTACCACAAGACCAAATTTAAGACTTTAGAGATACGAATATATAGATATACAACATATTCAATATCAAGATCCTACAAAGCAAGAAAAAGGTGTGTACTTGTTTTAAAATTTCATAAGTTTTGTTTGAAGTGATTCGAGGGGCATAGTGAAGCATAAATATCATTGTTTGATTCCAAAATGACTAGAAGGAATAAAATGGAAACACCTAGTAAGAAACTATAAATATCTACTATGATGCATGAAGAAGAGGAAGAAATGCAACATGATATATCAAAATTACAAGACCAAGTGAAACAAATTTTGCTCTCGCAAAGAGTAACCAAAAATGAAATGGAAGCTAATATGGTGGTTTGAAGAATGGTTTAAAATCATACATGGAAGGTTTGAAGGATGGATTAAAAGAAGATATGGAAGGTTTGAAGGATGGTGTAAAATCATACATGGAAGGTTTGAAAGAATGTTTGACAAAGTTTCTATAGTAAATATTTCCTAATGGTGAAAAGAAATTAGATGAAACTCATTATGAGAACAAAAGAAATGTTAATCATGATTTCATCGACTCTAACGTTGGACTGAAGGCCCACCATATTCCAAAGATAGATATGAGGAAGTTTGATGGCAAGGATCCGGTAACATGGATACTACAGATGGAGCAATATTTTCATCTCCATAATGTGCAACACACACAAAAGGTATGCATTGAAACTTTATATTTAGAACCCAATCAGTTTGTATGGTATCAATGGATTTGTTCTCGTAAACCAATTTTCACTTGGTCAATTTTTATGGAGGAAATGATAGAACATTAGGAGGACAAAAAGAGAAACGCCTTCTTTATCTAATTGATAAATCTCAAACAAAAGGGTTCAATGGCAGAGCACATTAAAGACTTCCAAAAATTGAATATAAGGGTAAATGATATTCCAGTGGAACATAGGATTGATGTCTTCATAGGTACTTTAAAGGATAACATCCAACATGAGGCTCACCTTTGGGAACCTTATCCATTGGAGAATACATTCAGGGTGGCAAGAAAAGTTGAAGGTAAAATTATGGCAACAAGGAAGTCTACCACTCACAACTATAAAGATGGAAGTGTTGTTGCGCCTAACCTTCCACAACCTACAAGGTTGACACCACAACAATTGGAAGAAAAACTAGCAAAAGGGCTTTGTTACACTTGTTATAGAAAATACACTAAAGGTCATAAGTGTGTCGAGAAGAAATTATTTTACATAGATTGTGAAAAGGAGGAAGAAAAGGAACAAAAAATGTCAAAAGAAGAGTATGTAAACCAGGAACCAACCCTAGAGAAAGAATAAATGAATCTAAACATATCTTGTAATGTATTGGTAGAAATTACCACTCCTCATACTCTCAAGATAGAAGGAAATATCAAGAAGAAAAAGGTAATAGTGTTGATTGATTCGGGTAGTAACCATAAATTTATTCATTAACAAGGAATTGAATTTCTTCCTATATCCATCACGAGAATTTCCCTGGAAAGTTCCATAATATCAAGCTAACCATCGGGGAATATGTATTGAATATTCCAATGCTTCCCATTCCAATGGGTGGTGTTGATGTTGTACTAGGAGTCCAATGGTTACAATCTTTGGGTACAATATCTTTTTATTTCCAAGAACTTTTATTAAATTTTTTTTGGGAAGGAAAGGAAGTTGAATTAATGGGTATGACAGGGAAAAAAAGAAAGATAATAAACTCTAATGGAATTACAAATCTTCTAAATAAAAAACAACAGGGTGTAATTGCACAATTATGCTCACTAGAGATTCAGAGATCGAAATCATCTATTTCTCCAGATATCCAAAACGTATTGGACAATCATTCCAAAGTATTTGAGACTCCCAAAGGCCTCCCACCTATTCGTGATCATGATCATGCTATTCATTTTATTCCAGGAAGTGTTCCTCCAAACATCAAGCCTTACAGATATCTCTATGACCAAAAGAGTGAAATTGAATGTATGGTTGCAGAAACACTAGAGGTCGGTATAATTCAACCTAATCAATGTTTTTTCTCTACTCCAATAGTATTGGTGCATAATAAGGATGGATCATGGCACATGTGTCCGGATTATAGGGAGCTCAAAAAGCTCACTATTAAAGATAAATTGTTCATTCCTGTCATTGATGAATTGTTGCATGAATTATATAGAGAAATTTACTTCACCAAGTTGGATCTTCATTCAGGATATCATCAAATTAGAATGAAGACTGAAGACATTCTGAAAACAACATTTAGAACTCATGAGGGTCATTATGAATTTTTGGTCATGCCTTTTGGCCTTGCCAATGCACTTTCTACATTTCAAGGTTTGATGAATTCCATTTTAGAACCCTTCCTTATCAAATTTGTGTTAGTATTTTTTGATGATATACTAATCTATAGCAAGTCTTGGAAGGATCATGTTCAACATGTTGACAAGGTGCTCAAATTATTGGAGGAGAAACAATTATATGAAAAAACTCAAAATGTTTCTTTGGAGTATTGGAAGTGGAATATCTGGGTCATATTTTATCTCATGATGGCATTAAGGTAGACCCTAACAAAATTAAATACATTAAGGAATGGAAAATACCCACAACCATAAAGAATCTTCGAGGATTTTTTGGGTTGACAGGTTATTATCACAAGTTTGTTAATAATTATGGGAGAATAGTAGCACCTCTAACAACATTACTGAAGAAAGATGCATTTTCTTGGACTCCAGAAGCAACTACAACCTTTGAACATCTTAAAGAGGCAATGTGGCAAGAACCGGTCTTAGCTACGCCAAACTTCACAAAAACATTCATTGTGGAATGTGATGCCTCAGAAAATGGAATTGGTGTTGTTTTAATGCAATAAGGAGGACCCATTGCTTTTGAAAGTCGTCTAATCAAAGGAAAGTATTTACACAAACCTATTTATGACAAGGAAATGTTGGCAATACTACATGCACTAAAGAAATGGAGACCTTACCTAATGGGAAGACACTTCAAGGTAAAAACAAGTCATGATAATATTAAATAATTTTTGGAACAAATATTATCTTCAGAAGAGTAGCAGAAATGGGTCACAAAGATGGGTTATGACATTGAAATCATCTACAAAAAAGGGAAGAAAAAAGTTATTGCAGATGCACTCTCAAGAGAGGATGAGGATGTGGAAGGATTGCTTTGTGTCATTTCTATTATCCAACTAGATTAGATAACCAAAGAAAAGGATGAATGAAAGAATGAGAAAGAAGTGTCGATGCTCATTCAAAAGTAGCAGCAAGATCCCAGTATATCTTATACATTTATCTGGAAAAATGATTAGTTATGGTACAAAGATTGCTTATATCTTTGTAAGAATTCTCAACTAAAACAACATATTCTTTTGGAATTGCACACCTCCCCCTTATGAGGTCACATGGGATTTTTAAAAATTTACCATAAGGTCTTGAAGGAATTCTTTTGGCAGGGCCTTAAATTTGATATTCAAAGGTTTGTGGAAGAATGTTTGGTTTGCCAACAAAATAAAGTTGAGAAAATTAAGACCTCACGTCTGTTACAACCTTTAGCCATTCCAAGTCAACGTTGGGAGGAGGTTTCAATGGATTTTATCGAACGTTTACCTAAGTCCAAAGGAAAGAGTGTAATCATGGTGGTAGTTGATAGACTTACCAAGTATGCACATTTTTGTGCTTTATCTCATCCATTTAAATCTAGTACAGTTTCTACTGCATTTATGGAAACAATTCAAAAGCTACATGGAAACCCAAAGATTATTGTAAGCGATAGAGATCCCATTTTCAATGGAAATTTTTAGATCGAATTATTTTCTTATCTAGGTACTTAATTAGATCATAGCTCATCTTATCATCCTCAATCTAAAGGGAAAATTGAGATAGTGAACAAATGTTTGGAAACATATCTTCGTTGCTTTGTATCTGATAAACAAACACAATGGGTCAAGTGGTTACCTCTGGATAAATGGTGGCATAACACTTCCTACCATACTACAGCAAAAATGACCCCATTTATGGCACTTTATGGATATCATTCACCATCCATCACATCATATTTAAGAGAAAATTCTAAGTTTCAAGCAGTGGAAGATCACATCAAGCATCAACAACAAGTTCTCCAACTCTTAAAGGATAACCTCACTTTAGCGCAGAATCGAATGAAACAACAGGTTCTCAGCATCGAAGCGAAAGATTTTTGATGTAGGCGACTATGTATTTTTACAGCTACAACCATACAAATAAATGTTCCTCAAGCAAGCTAAGAAGGATAATAAATTATCACCAAAGTACTATGGTATGCTTATAAGGTGTTGTAAAAAATTGGTACTATGGCATACAAATTGGAGGTTCCTACATCTTCTTGAGTGCACCATGTTTTCCATGTTTCATGATTAAAGATGGTTATAGATGATAAGCTCCCAGTTTAAACAATATTTCCAGAACTTGACGAGGAAGGAAAAATCATATTAGAACCTAAAATAAGAACCCAACAGCTACGAAATCAATCAATTTCAGAGTATCTCATCAAGTGGAAGAAATTAGCCATTGAAGATTCCACATGGGAGGATGTGAATTTTATACAGAAGCATCCATAACTATTCAAGCATTGAGGACAACACTTTTTTGAAGGAGAGGAGCTTGTTAGGTCCCTATACTACTAGTGTAGCCCCTTATTGTTATTGTTAGTGTAGCCCCCTTATTTTTATTGTTGTTCCCATATAGTCCTCATATTGGTATTATTGTGCCCCATAAAAGACCACTATTTCTATTGGTGTGCCCTTACATTATTATTTTTATGTAGGATATGAATATATTGTGACCCTTTAGACTCCTATATATAGAAAGGATGTCTTGTCATTTGTATCATCTAAGAATTGTTCATTTATGTAATGTAAAATAGGTTTCCCCCTTGAAGAGGCTAATTTTTAAGTCATTGATCTATCTTTTCTTCTATTTTGTGAGCTAGTTGCATAACACTTCTTCATTATAACTTAATGAGAAACTCTCACTATCACCAGTACTTTCAATTGAGCAATTTGAAGATAAATGGCCTATAGTTCTATAATAACAACATAAAAACAACTTGTATATTAAATCTCCTCTAAATCCTCTAATTCATAATTTGAAATGCTCTTTGACTATTTGACTGCTCCATCATTCGAGGAAAGCCTCTTGACACCACATGAAGCTTGTATATCTATATCATAGATGGATTGTAACTCATGCCATATCTCTTTGGCAATCTCAAAACAAATTATTTTTCAATATCTGACTTGGACAACCCCTTAATGATTTCCTCCCTGACTTGTTTATGTAACTTATCATCTATTGCTCCATTCTCCATAGATAGCCATACATGCAAATCAAGTGATTGCAATAGATTCTCTTCCTTACCTTCCAAGATTTATAATTTGATCCATTCAAAAATGGAACTCTATCTGAGCTACTCCAATCCTGGTTCTCCATAATCCTGATCTTCCCTCTAATTGTTAAACTATTCGTGAAGGAGCCTTGTCCTTATGTAACCAATTGTTGGAAACAATGGAAACCAAGACACTATTGAGAGGGGGTGAACCAATAGTGTGACCAAATTATACAATTCTTCACAAATTATACTTTTCAATCACTTTATAAATTACTCATGAATCAACAAAACAACTTAATCATATAAAACATAACATTATAATCATCATCAAGAACATGAGAAACATATACACAAGACACCAATCTTATTTTTATTACTACAAGCTTCAACTAGACTACAACATTTCCACACAATCTACTACTTGTAGTTTTATCAGTTGTTGCTAAAAGGGAATTTTATCCCTACTCGTTTACCAATCTTCGTTGAAAGGGGCTCATTAAGGTAATTTTTAGGTCTAAAATGGGCCCCCTATGAAAAATTTACAACCAAAATAAACTTTATAAGAACCAATAGGATTCAAGATGATGATGTCAACCCATTAGGGGAGTTTTGAGGTCTAAAATGGGCCTCCTAAGGAAATGATAAAATAATAATGGAAATAATAAAATAAGATTAGATTACATCATCAAATTTTAGAGGGAAAAAAAGAAAAAACTAATTTTTCAACTCTTATTTTCAACTTATCTCCCTATGGGTTTACTCATATTTCGAGCGCAAACACTCGTTGGATGTATAATTTGGTTCCTCATCCAAGGAGTACTCATGTTACATACTTTTGATGGACCCTGCTACATGAAGGATGAGAAATACATGAAAAATGTGATTGCAAACACATTTTCCATGTATTTCTCATTTTTCATGTAGTTGAGTCCATTGAAAGTATGCAACATGGGTACTCCTTGGATGAGGAGTTAAATTTTGCATCCAACAAGTACTCCTACTCGAAATTTGAGTAAAACCTTAGGGAGATAAGTTGAAAAAGTTGTTTTATTATTTTATTATTTTTTAATTTTTTTACTTTTTTACTCCAAAAGTGGTGAATCATCCCCCATGGTTGACATCATCATATTGAATCATATTGGTTCTTATAAAGTATATTTTGGTTGTGCATTTTTCTTGCGAGGCCCATTTTAAACCTCAAAATTCCCTTAATGATGGGGGATGATTCATCATTTTTGGAGTAAAAACTAAAAATATTAAAAATAATAAAACTATTTTTTAAACTCGCATTTTAAACTTATCTCCTAAGGTTTTACTCAAATTTCGAGTTGGAGTACTCGTTGGATGAAAATTTTAATTCTTCATCTAAGGAGTACCCATGTTGCATACTTTCGATGGACCATGTCAGACGAAAAATGAGAAATACATGAAAAAACATTTATTGCAATCACGTTTTACATGTATTTTTCATTTTTCATGAAGCGTGTTCCATCGAAAGTATGCAACATGGGTAATTCTTATATGAAGAATCAAATTCTGCATCCAACGAGTGTTGCCACTCAAAATTTGAGTAAACCGATAAGGAGATAAGTTGAAAAAATAGTTTTTTCTTTTCTCCCTCTAATATTTGATGATGTAATCTAATATTATTTTATTAGTTCCACTATTATTTTATAATTTCCTTAGGAGGCCCATTTTAGACGTCAAAATTCCCCTAATGGCTACACCTACTTGTTTATCAGCCTTTGCTGAAAGGGACTCTTGCGTATACTCGTTTATCAACATCTACTGAAAGGGATTTCTCCCCTGATCATTTATTAACCCTTGGTGAAACAAACTCTTTCCCCTGCTCATTTATCAGCCTCTATTTGAAAGGTACTCTTTCCCCTAAAAGACAGTCTACCACTTGCTAGCCCTCTTGATTCATCTTTCATCCATTTTCAAACTAGAACCAATAGACTACTTTCCTTCATATAAAAAATAATTTTCTCAACTTCAACTGCTCATCAAATCCACCATACAAATACCTTCAAAAATCTCTCAGTTACTGAACAAATCATGTAAATCCACATAATCATGTCACCAAACATACACACCAACAACATCAATTCTTACATCAAAACACCAATCACCAATTCATTATTTTCCTTTCACAAACACCTCTCAGACACCAATATTTGCCTTTGATTCACCTATGATAAATACTAACACTATGCATCTCATTGCACCAACAACCTTCTGCTAGGTTGCTCGAATTCTACTTATTTTCCTGCTAAAATTAGGTTATTTTCCTTTTAGTTAACTTCGGGTCTTCCTCCATGCATAAACTATATTTTTATCTTTCTCCTACTTCATTTAACTCTTCTAAATTTCATCTATAGGTATTTAAACACTTATCTGTTGTTCTGATAAGAATCTTTGAGTTTAACTGCTCAAACCTGTTGTTATGGAATTTTATCATATTTTAATTATAGTTTTAGCTCTCTTCTATTACACTTTTATCTTTACATGAATATAAGACTTTTTCCTTTGTCCTATTCAAAATATGTCTTTTATTTATTATCTCCAACTTATCATTCACCAATTTGTTGTTTTGAGCTTAATCTATGAGTTTTTCTGCTAACTTTGCTTATTCTGGCATTTTACAGGGTTTAGCTAAGATTTTCATTAGTTAGCTAGCTCTAACTTTGGCTTAATTGAAAATTCCACATTTTATTTTGTCCATGCTAACAATCTTCCTTTTAAGCTCTTGTGCACTTGCCCTTATGCCCATGAGACCATGGGTTGTGACTTTGGCCTTAGTCCCTTGAGCACTTAGTTGTGGGCCCTTTGCATTTTAAGCCTCAAGGGTTTATCTTCCTCCATGCCCTCGATCTTCTCGTCGCACAAGAACAATTATTCATGCTTGGCTCCCGACACCTTTACCCTGACACTCCTCTATTGTGCCTTCAAAACACCTCTGAGATAACCTTTATGGGATTACGTGTCCTATGGTGCTGCCCATCCACTTTTCCATTGGTCGTCACTTCACAGTTGTCCATGCCAATGTGTCTTGCGACTTTTCAGCCTGTCATTTCACTTATGTGCATTTGGAAAACCTTCTAGCTTTTATCCGCAAGGATTATGTGTCCCGGTGGGGTCCCCCAGCTACACATATGAGCCAATAATCTACTAGTCTGAGCTGAGTTGGCTTTGACACCTGTTGTGTCATCCTAGTGCCTAAACATCATGTTGGTTCTTCCTCTATGCACTTCAAAACCCTCCAAGATCACACCATCAAGATGATGTTATGATGATGTCACATGTTCCATGTGATGCCACCTGAGTGGTGACACATGTCACTCGGAAATGGGCCACTTGGGTACCTGAAAACAATGAATCTACATTCCAAATGTCCACATGGCCCACACCATCAATGACGAATAACATGCTTCCACATAGCCTTTTTTTTTGTCCCAACCTTTAACTTCCCTGCATGCTATTTTAACCTCTAGGATCGCCCCCGTGGGATGAGTTGTCACTAGGCTCCACCTTCAGCCGATAAAATTGCTCTCTATTGCTACGTTGTTTGCCACATATGCCCGACCATTTGTTTAGTTTCTCACAAAAAACACTTTATGGTCTTGCGCACCAACCTTCAAGCTACTTGTGGTTTTGAAGGGGGGAAGTTTAATCAACATTTTTCATTGATCTAACAATCGGTGGTTTGGATAAAGTGCCCATTGCGCAACCCCCTGCCTGCTAACTCTCGAAGGCGCTTGACCCTACACACTTCTGCCAATGTGTTGGTGGGGACTTGTGGTGTTTGATCCAACAACTGACATGCCAAACTTTTAACCAAATGCCTCCACCAATTGTTCTGCTAGGTTTGGTCAACCGCTAAATTACTTTAACTGATCCAAAGCACTTTTTCCAAACTTGACTCTGCAATTTGACTTTTGAGGTCCCTAGCTTTGACTAGCCATATTTTTTTATCTAGGAAGCCATTTACGATACTCCACATACCATTAGAAAACTCTTTCATAGCTCTATCCATATGAGTGGGTTCTAATATCAATTGAGATGATCTTTCGAGCTGGAAATGGCTCCAAAGATCCTACACCTTCACAACTTAGCTCCACCACTAATTTTCGCCAATCTGAGATTTGGAACACCTTATGTCATCCTTTTTCCATATTCGGTCGTGCTTTACCATATTTTTGTATTTCCATCAATGAAAAAATCATTAATTGTTTTCCTTTGCCATCATTGACAGCATATTTCCAGTAGGACCATCAAATGGAGAAGCATCTTTTAAAGCCACAAGGAAGAAAAGAAACAAAGAACTTAAGGTCGAAGGAACTCCAGAGGATGATTCATCTATAGAAGAAGAAAATTTCATCAAGAAGCTAAAAAGGGCGCTAGAAAACACAAAGGTAGGTTACATTTTAAATGTTTTAAATGTGGTAGAATAGGCCATTATGTTAAGAGATTCACTTTTAAGGGAAAAAAAAAAGTTTCCACGAGAAAAAGATTTATTCCAAAGAACACAACAACTCTTCAGATGAAAGTATTACAAACAAACTAGATGCAAGAGAATTTCTCTTCGTAACCCAAGAAAATCATGATATTGATCATGATGATGAAGAGGTCAATGATTCAAATGATGAAGAACCAAGTATGAGAATAGATTCTTTATGGGGACTCAGAAAAGATTCAAGAACTGAATAAGAAGACAAAAAATTTTAAGAAAAGTTGAAGAATAGTGAAAATGAAAATACCTTGCTCAAAAATAAGAACAAAGAATTGAAAAAATTACTTGAGAAGCGTGATAAAGAAAATATCTCTTTAAATGTTTGGCTTGAAGGAAAAAGAGAATTGAGGAAGTGTTGAAGACCCATATAAAGAAGAGAGAAGAAGAGTGTAAGAAACTTGAAGAAGAATTTGTGTCATTGAGAGCTAAAGTTGATAATCTCAATAAAAGATTAAACAATTGAGTAGTGTTGGACAACATTCTCAGCTATCAAAAATCATCAAGCGATAAAACTGTTCTTGACTATACAGGAGCATCGTCAAGTAAGGAAGTGTTGATGGTGCTAGAAATCCATCAACTAAGGGGGTATCCCTAATGAAAAGTCCCAATTAGACTTTGCATCATTTTGTGTGGGAGCCCTTCCGGAACTAAGGCCTTCCTTCCATATATTGTTCTATATTTTCCTTGGCTACAAATTTTAGCACAAGAGAGCAATGTACAGGTGCTTTTAGATTAGCAAGTGAATATGCCTTGTGCAATGTTCAGTTGTGGAATGTATCAAGGTTATTCTACCAAAAGGGGAGAGAAAAGTGAGCCTTTAAAATACAAGTAATAGTACTAATATAGTAAATACACACGAGCATGTACATATGAATGAATCGTTGAACAGTTAGCGAAATAGTTCACATATAGGAAATGATTGTTAAAACAAATACAACACACCTTCAACGAGATAAGTACCAAAGCCACCGAAATAGTTCAATTTCCTTAGTACATATGAAACAATATACATCCCAAATATTCAAAGAATGGTCTTACAACATCTACAACATATGCATGAAAGTGTGTTGTCTCAAAAAACTTCTGAATTAAGAAAAAGTTTCAAGATAAATCAAGACAGTGAACACCACTAGCCCTAGTAGTGGAGCATTAGAGCAACCACTTACTCCTCTAAAAGAACTATTTTCCTCTCTAATGCCTCGTAGGAGGAGCCAAGGTGAAATTATTTTTCATCAGCTATGATGGTGTATATATAACAAATGGGGTGACAATTCACCTCCCTTGTGACTCTTGGACTACCCTCATGATTGTTTGACTTCTCTATGACTCTTTGACTCCTTCATGACTTTTCACATTCTATGGATGACTCTTGGAATTCTACTTTACATTACATTTCAGATACATTGAAATTACATAATCCACAAATGATGTGGCCAATGATGACATGACACTTCGACAAGTTATGACAAGACATTGATGACATGGCGATGTCAAGCCATTCTTGTTGTTGTTATCTTTGAGTCCTCTTGAGAGATGGTGTGTATTTTTATTCTTCCTCCTCCATAAGGCTTCAAAGTAGGGAGTCTTTAATGTGATCTTAGTCTCCAATTATTGTCTCAAACTAGTGTCCATTTTTCTTCCTTGATTGATCAACTTGTTTTCACAGCATGGTCTCCTTCTCCATCTCCCTCATCATTATCTGTCATGACATGAAATGATACCTGCAACTGAAATCCACTCATAACGAGATGACATCAATTTAATAAACCCATAGCCTAACATGCTTCACGAAAACCATTGAATGAGATGGAATTGGGTGATAGACTGGGAGACAGGCTCAAGGATTGCGCAGTTGTGCATCTTAGGAGATCAGGGGCTAGGATTCAGCATTGAGATTGTGTAATGCATAGTTCAGGATGGCCTGGGAAAGAAAACGGTGCAATTGAGGAGCTCAAGAGGTCAGGTTGGAGGCTTGAGGCTTGAGGTTGCACACTGTGCAGTTCTGGAGGGACAGAGGCCTGAAGATTTTGCATTTGTGTAGTTCAAGAGCTCAAGGACGAGGCTTGTTGCTTGAGACTGCACAGTGCGCAGAGGAGACTCACTGAGGCATAGATTGTGCAATTTTGGTGTTGAAGGGTCAGGACTGAGCACTAAGACTGCATAGTACACATTTCTAGAATAAAATTCCTATGCATTGCACAATGCCAAGAGGAAAGTTTTGAGCTTGAGAGATGAGACTGTGCAATGTGCAGTTCAGGAAGGTTGAGTGACGTCAGGTTGTTGGGTGGGGAAGTTTTCCGGATTTGGATAAGTGTGGGACTAATGAGGCTAAAGTGAACAGGGAAAAAACTAGAGCATAGTCACACACTTATAATAGTTGATGACAAAACATTGATCACTGAAAACACATGAACAACATACTTCCCTCAATGCAACGACATTGCGACGGATTTTCCCAAGAGTGCACTTTGCAACGACAATGACAACACTTGTGCAACAGTGCTTGAAACTTTAAGAATGAGTTTGATACATGTCTAGATGATAAGCATAACTTATTACCACCAAGATCACCCCTTGAAGGAAACCAAAACTACATTTTTGCGATGTGTGACGCTTTCCATGACAAAAAACGACATTTGCGACAGTAAGAGGAAAATGCAAATGACACATACAAAATGCGAACAACATTGAAAGAGACACATGAAAAAATGAAGATAGCATGAAAATGACACTTATTATCGTGAAAACAAGCAAAAACAGTAGTTGTAAACATGAAAGCGACACTTTTGAAAGTGAAGGTGCGCAAAAGCGGCAGTTGGAAAAACTCATCGAAATAGTAGAACAATCACAACCAAAAGTGAGAGACTGTAGATGAAAGTGTGCACTTACTGTCGACATAGGTTGAACATTGTACAGGGGTTGTCTTGTTATATTTCTTCCATGCCTATTCAAGCTTACATAAAAGAGTGCGCTTATACTCTTGTTATGGACTGAACATGTGTGAGGAGGTGCCTTTCACACTTGCAAATAGAGAAGAAGACTAGAATACTTAATAAATCATTGGATGACCATAAAGTGACTTTGGAAAGAACGATCATAAGATCTAGAGTAGGCTCCAAAATTGAAGTGTAGGCCAAATTTTAGAGGGTGTTTGTCGCAACGACACACTAGTAGAACTCTAGCTTCTCTGCCTTGGTCAAATATTTTGTGCAAGATCTAGTTTCTTAATAAGTATTGATTCTCCATGCATATTATTCTAGTTTTACCACTTAATCTGGTTATAGATATAGTTTGCTTCATCTCTTTCTCGATTGAGGACAACCATAAAGCCAACTATGTTGCAATGTTTCGACTTCAGGAGAAGGGTACTATAACTTGTGAGCTTAAGATATTCAAATTTTGAGTTTTCATCTTTGGTGTTGCTCCGCTGCCAACAGGTCTAGATAGTACCCCGACAGAGTCACTTAAGGAACACAAGAATTTCTTCGATGCCAGTGAGCCTAGACAGTACCCTGAAAAAATTACATGTTTCACCTACATGTGCATGAAGCCTTTCTCTTCTTTCACCCTTTATTTATTTATTTTATAGCACTGTGCATCGACACTTATTCATTTCATGGGGTGGAAGAGTGATCCTGACTTATTGAGAGAATAAGAGTTTGTTCCTTTAGAGAAGCATATATGAAACCTATGATATGAGTTTTCTAATTAATAGTTTCCCCTTGTCCTTCTCTACTTTATTGGATCAGAGTGGAAAACACAAAAACATAAAGAATCGAGCATAGAGATGAGGCACCTAGAAAAGATACAGGAGTCATTATTTCACATAAATCTCTTCTTATGCAAGGATCATATTTTCCATCAAAACGTCATCGACCAAATGGTATGAACCAAGACGAAGAAGGACTAAAGGTTAGCCAATTGTTGCAGTGTCACAAGACCCTTTTCTATTTTTCCACATTATTTTTCAATCCAAAGGGAACATCCTTCATGTGAAATCATATTAAACAAAACGAAATAAGAGACAAGAAAAATATTAAAACAAAATAAAAGGACAAAGCAAATGGAGGCTAAAAAAAAACAGGATGCAAGACAAGCATATGAAAACACAAGAAAGAATACAGAGAGCGAGTTCAAGATGAGTGTGCAAGGGAAGACTAATATGCAACTAGACCTACTCCTAACCTAACTAACTAGATGATTAGGGTCACATGTAATGAAATTTCCAATGTAACCAGTGTAACTGCTCCCGACATGCATACATAAAGATAGAAGTGATTAAAACAGATACAAGACAATGTGTGATCGAAAATATAGGAGCTTGAATATTTTGCACAACAAATTGAAGGTATTTCCTGTCAGCAGAAAGATATGTCATAACCACTACTCCTAACTAGCTCGCACTCTTACCTTTTCAGTGAAAACCATAATTAAACAAGCCTCAGAAGCTTCCTGAAAAAGTATCTTCATCTATACTATCCTCCTTAGCAAGCATGCGAAAAGATCGAAACCTTTTATTTGCGACAAAGCTTGCTAGGTAATATTGCTCCAACCATTCGGCGATTGTATTATGAAATTCTAAAATGTCCTCTTGAGAACCCTGAAATCTTTGAAAAGATGAATTTTGAATTGAAAGTGTGAGATCGGGATGAGAATCTTGTGAGTGAAAATAAATCCAATCATGTTCAGAAAGCTTTTCAAGATAGTGAGGACCTGACATAACCATCAACGAAGGTTGAAGTGCCTCAACTACTTGAGAATTATCTAAATAGTGAGATAAAGCATAAATACTAATCAATGTGAAACAAATTTCATCGGATATACTGGTGGGAAAATGATAAAACAATGGCTTAATCCAAAAATATAATTACCATAGGAAATGTGAAACAAGGTGAAGGAAACAAACTTGGATCCCAATTGCAATAGGCATCATGTATTATCGTGAAGGAAACAAATTTGGATCCCAATTGCAATAGACATCATGTATTATCATAAGAAATACTCAATGATTGTTTATTAGAACTAATGATTGGAATTAATATTATTATATTAAAATGAATAACATTAATTTTTCCATGTATTATACGTATTATTAACAATCAACATTTTCTTGGCAAAAAAAACTTGACATTTTTCTGCATCATCTCATGAGGTTTCCGATAGTTTTTTATTATCAAGTAGATATATATATATATATATATATATATATATATATATATATATATATATATATTAGTTGTATCAATATGCATAAGAAAATACTTGTTTTCAATTGGAAATAAAAACATTAATGCAACTCACTTGAGCTTTTGGTTTTCTATGTACAAATAGCTCAGTTGTAATTGGAGTTAGGAAGGCTAGGTAATGTTTCCAATGGGTTGTTATTTTGTCATTTTCTTGTTACAATTAGAAAAATGTATATATTATTAGTTCCCAATGGAATATTGCCAATTCTTAAATCTTCTAAGTTTATAATTTTATATTTCAATGCTTTGTTGACTAGTTTTAGTCTCTAAAATTAGAGTTATATATATATATATATTTCTAGTACGAGTGTAGAGTTTGAAAGTAAATTACTTTTAACTTATGGATTACATATTTTCAGTCATCTTGTTATCATGTTCAATGTTTATTTAGACCATTTAATTCATAAAAAATATATGACAATCACACTTCAAAAAGTAAGTGGAATTAACGTAGCAATTTGTGATCTATAATGTTGGAGCTAAATAATAGAATCCATGTTTATGCAATGACTCATCTATATCTCCCAAATTTAGTGAATATGTAGCATACATGAGTATCTTTGGAATGTCAACAGAACTGTTGTATGAACCAAGAAAACTTCAATCTCTACATGAACAAAAGGAGGTTTGATATAATTAAAAAATTCAAAAGAAAGAAAAATAATAATATATATATATATATATATATATATATATATATATAAGTGAATGAAATTTTATTCTTATATTGATTACATAATTGAAGTTAAAATTTATAATGCATCCTATGAATATAAGTAATGTTTCTAAAGGGTATTTAATAATATTAATGATGTTGAGAGTCCCTTTCAATGAGAGTGGTGATCTCCATGAGCCCCAACATGTCTTTGAAGTACATGAACTTGTCCCTCGGCAAAGGCTTCGTCAGAGCATCAATTCTCTGCTCATCAGTGGAGATGTACTCACACCTTATCGCTCCCCTCTACACCAGGTCATGGATATAATGGTACTTGATCTCAATATGCTTTGACATGTCATTGAACACGGGATTTAGAGTGTATCATCGTCAATTCCAACTCTTAGTTGAACAATCTTGCAAACAACTTCTGGAGCCATACTGCTTCGATACAAGCTTCATTGGTTGTGATGCACTCTGCTTTAGCAGTGCTAAGTGCAATCGACCTCTAATTCCTACTCATCCACGATATCATAGTTGATCCCAAATTGAAGCATTCTCCCGAGGTACTCTTCCTATCTTCAACACTTCCTACCCAATCAGCGTTTGTCTGCACATCCTTGTTTGCAACATACCTCAAGCCATAGTTTATTGTACCACACAAATATCTCAAGATATGCTTTGCTAAAATTCAATGCTCGTGTCTTGATTCTACCTGGAATTGGCTCAAGGTGTTCACAGCAAAGGAAATGTCTAGCCTAATATTAACTAAATACATCAACATGCCAATCAGTCGCCTGTACATAGATGGATCTACCAATCTAGAGTCAAATCCTCTTAACTTCTTCAAGTTGGTCACCACGGGGGTCGACATGGATACTGAATCTCTAAAGGATCTCTACCACGTACTTTCCTTGACCAAGGGAGACTTCACCAAGTTTCTGACATACTTCTCATCCCAGGTAATGGTGCATCAACCCAAGATCCTCCATATCGAACTCAGAAGCCAACTGCTTCTTGAACTGAATGATAAGAGGCTTGGCACCTGTCAGAAACAAGTCATCAACATATAATAATAGGATCACATGTGCATTCTTCATAACCTTAAAGTAAAGGTTTGGATCAGCTTCACTCTTGGTAAATCCCAATCTCGTCAGATAATTTTCAATACGAGAATACCAAGCTCTTGGAGCTTGCTTGAGTCCATACAAGGCCTTTTTCAATCTGCAAACATGAGACTCCTTTCCATGTACCTCAAATCCTTGAGGTTGCTCTATGTACACCTCTTCCTCAATCATGCCATTGAGGAAAGTAGTGCTTTTATCCATCTAGTGCAATTCTCATCCCATAGAAGCAGCAAGTGAGATGATCGATCTAATGGAGGTGTACCTAGAAACTGGACCAAAGGTCTCATCATAGTCTTCTCCCTCTTTCTAGGAGAATCCTCTAGCCACGAACCATGCCTTATATTTGTCAATACTCCCATCTGCAGCATGCTTAATCTTGTATATCCACTTGGAAGTCACCAATGACTTCCCTTCAGGTCTTGACATGATTTTCCAAACACAATTCTTCATGATTGATTAGTACTCTTCATTCATTGTTTCCTTCCACACCTGTTGACACGTTGCTTCTTCATACGGGGAAGGTTCATCATCAATGAGTTTTTTCATCATAGTTGCATAGCTGGAGAACCTCTTAAGTTTCTTTACCTTTCTAGTCGTGACATCAAGAGCTACATGTCCTTCTGCCTCCTCCAATGTGGATTAAAGCCACGCTAGTCTCTTCTTGATCTCTGGAACTATAATTGGTTATGTTGGATCTTGAGGCCCTTCTAGCCTTCCAGTACATTCTGTAGAACTTGAATGCTCTTCTCTTGATGCTTCCTACTTTACTTCTTCCAAGGAATCTATGGAGCCTTCCTTAGACCTCCAATATGCCACTTTCTCATCAAAGTTGACATCTCAGCTGACCTCAATCTGTCGTTGCTCTGGAATGTATATTCTGTAGGCTTTTGAAGATTCATTATATCCAACAAATATACCTTTCTTTCCTGAAGGCTCAAGTTTGCTCCTCTTATCCTTAGGAACATGAATATCTACAAGACAACCAAAGATTCGCATGTGCCTGACCTTTGGCTTCCGTTTAGAGAAGGCTTCTTTAGGAGTCATACCTTCCAAAACTCTATGAGGACTTCAATTTTGAATGTACACAATTGTATGTGACGCTTCGCCCCATAAAAACAATGGCAAGTCCAAATCATGTATCATTGCCTTGTCAAATTCTTCAATGTGTCAATTCTTTCATTCTGCTACACCATTATGTTGAGGATTATAGGGGACAATTAGCTCCCTCTTAATCCCAACCTACTCACAAAAAGCAACAAGCTCCTTCTAAGTGTATTCTCCTCCATTGTTAGATCTTAGAATCTTAATCTTTCTACCTGACAAGTTTTTCACTTCAGCTTTGAATTCCAGGGAGAGATATATCCATGTCTTACAGGAGAAGTCATTAATAAATGTCACATAGTACAACGAACCACCAAGCGATTTTATGGGCATCAAACCACATACATCAGAATGATAAATTCTAAGGCTTCCTTAGATCTGTTGTCACTGTTTGGAAATAGTTTCTTGATGCTCTTTCCAAAAGCACAACCTTTGCATACACCAACAGTAATCACTAATCACCAACATTATACATGTTGCAAAGGCATCCCATGATCTAGGAAGACCATTGAGTGTTGTAATCACTAGTTCTTGATCAGGTATGGATTCTCCAATTGCTTGAATATGATCTCTTATTGAGAAATACTTACAAAGTAAGAAGCCATAGTGTCATCGTTAGTCATCCTTGTACTTCAGAGTTCATTCTTCAAGCTCATTGATTGACCCACATTCTTGATAGTGTAGAGATTCATTAGGGCATCGTACATCTTCTTTGAGGTATCAAGTTTTGCAATGTAGGGAACCAAATGATCCCTAATGGAGTCTACTATGATGCTCATAGCATTGATGTCATCTTCCTTGAACTTCGCTTTTCCTGCATCATCTTCTGGTTTAGTAACCTTCCTTGTAATGATATCCAAAACCTTGTTCTTGGCAAGAAGAATGTTTATTCTAACTTTCCAAGCTCTGAAGTTTGATGCTCCCTCTAGCTTGTTTTCAAATTTCATAGATGTAGCCATAAAAACCAATCTGCAAGTACTTGAATAAAATACTTTCTAGGATTTTGACAAAGTAATTTCAATGTCCCTCCTTCCTTCACCAAAGCTCTATACCATGTTGATTTTCTAGTGCAATTAGGGTTAGCAAAATATTTCTAAAACTCTAATAATTACTTTTGATATAAATTTTTTAACTTATTTCAATGTATCATTCAACAATATTACTTTAGAAATTCAACAATAAAGAACAGTGGAATAGTAGAGATCACGATGCACAAAAAAGAGACAAGATTTACCCTAGAAAAACCCACTACAAGGAAAAATTCAGTAACCTTTTCAATAGAGAAAATATGCTTATTCAATGACACACTTAGACCTATGGTCAAACCTTGTCTTCTCCTCCAAGTCAAGTCACTCAAACTAATCCTGCACTTCACTCTTGATCCTACACTTCCAAAATTTCAACCCTCCTATAATGGCCAGTTGCCCCAATAACCCAGAAAATTTTGACCCCCTGCAACAGTTGCCCCAGAAAATGTGAACCACAGGGAGAGAGAGAGGGATCATCTCACACGTGCAACTTGCTAGATAAATAGAGAGGATCGATAAAACTCAACCTTCTTTTGTGTCCTTGCGCTTTGATCACTTGCCTAGAAACTATCTTGTGAGAGGAATGTGAATTGCCCAAATGAGGAGCTCGAGCTACTTTTATATAGTAATTTGTCTAGGGTGAATGGATGTGTCTCTTGGCCAAGGCCAACTTGACTTGGAGGGAAGTCGACTTGTCACTTTTGGAGCCAAAAATTTACATTTCAAATATTCAAATTTACATCTTTTAAAAGTCGCAATGGGACTTTGACTCAAAATAAATTTTCTTTTGACTCGAGCATTTATAAATATGCTTTGCAATGATAAATATAATTACATCAAGTGACCAAATGTACATTATGAAGACCGACCATAGTTCTAAATTCAACACACCTGGAGATTATAGTGGTAACAGAAGGAAACAATCCCATATCACACAAGTACAAACCCACTCTAGTTGTTGATTTTGCTAAATACGAGAGAGAGAGAGAGAGATACTCTTAATAAATTGCACATGAAAAACAAAGAGTCAAAAAATGGGACAAATATTTTCAACCCAAGGATGCATTCAATCCACACTGATAAGAAAAGCCCCAAATAATTCATATTTTTACCTTTGGTTAAAGTCATACAACCTAAACATGTAAACTCCACCTAATAATAGAATATTATTGTATATCTTAGCAAGTTATGAATTCAATACTCTATAGGATAATAAAAATAGTGCATTTGAATGGTAATGTAGTGTTCTACATAGAAGGAAACATATGAAAGTATAAGAAAATGACATGCATTGTATATGAGTAACTTTAGTTCATGTTTATGTTAATGTATCTATTATTCATGATAAATTCTTAAATTGTATTTATTCAAATTTGGTGAATAATTTATTTCCAAGTTATATATACCAAATTGGTGTATGTGACTCTCTTGTTTTTGGGACAAAGGACCCACTTCCATGAAATGATTTGATTTTTAAAATCTACAAAAGTGTACATACTCTACTCACCTCTGGATTTGAACCTATGGCCTCTTACAGGGAAATATATGTACTTACCCATTAGGCTCACTCAAACTATTATGAATAAAAAATAAAGATAAACATACAAAGTGTATCCAAAAGACAGAGCAACTCATAACAACCATCATTCAAAACAAATATATCAACAAAACTTTAAACCTAGGCTTATCAGCATATAAGAGTTTATATACACATGGTCTTGTGTCTATCATTTTTTTTTGCGTAAATAGAAACATTTAACAAAAAAAATATACAATTACAAAAAATAGTTTTAAACTCGGTTCATGGTAGAGCTATTAGAAGATAACAGCCAAAAACTTGCCACGAAGATTGGCAATTGATCTCTAAAATCTTGTGCCTGATTTTTACGGTTAAAACATCTAAAATACATCTACATTTAACTCCTCGTCATAACTTGTTCTAGAAAATAATTGACCAATACAATAACTCATTCTAGGAAATAATTAACAAATACAATAATCACAAATGTTAAAGGCAAATTTAGAGAGGTAATACTACTAAAAACAGTTCGGACTCATTACATTGATAGGCACTGTCTATTTCAGAATAGGGTTTCAAGAATTTTCCTTCTTTAATTAAAATATATAAATGTTCTAGATTTAACAATCTGGGAATATTCTTTACATCCAATGGATTAAATCATTTTTTTCAAACCATTTTTCCATTTCAAAACTTACGCAGTGTGTTGCAATCTCAACTCTATCCTGACATTACATAAATTTCCTAACATTACATGACATTACATAAATTTCCTAACATTACATGACATTACATAAATTTCCTAACATTACATAAATTAAATGACTGATAAATTCAATAGCACTCAGGTGTTTTGATGGCTATCCGTTTATCAGCCATTTAATTTACAAACCTGTACTAGTTTATAATTACACACTAAATCTTTGGGTGCCTCAAGTCCATAAATAATGAAGATCGATTCATACATTTGGTACTTCGCATTAAAACATATTTATGAAAACACTGAATCTTCAAACTTAACACCCTGTGTAACACTTGCTCACACTTTTAGACTCTTAATAAGTATTTTTATGTCCACGACACGAGACTAAGTCCATAACAACAAATTTGCCGGTATATTCACAACATTTAGGAGCGGGTAGGGGTGCGTATAATCTAAGTGTCGTTTATAGCATTCACCATTTGCTTTTAAAATGTCATGTACAGGTTGGTTATTTCAACTAGCATGCATTTTTCTATAAGGAATATGTGTGATAATATTCACAAGGTTGTGTACTCAACAGAGGAAGCATCTAGATCTAGTAAAATCAATACTAAATTGCTAACAGACGATTAAAAATAATAACCAATATGGACTAATCAGTCTATTTATTTAACTGTAACGTAACAATCAAAAGAAAATCAAACCTGATGTCTCAAGATCTGCATGCAGTTATAATTTTTAAAGTCAAGTCAAGCAAAACCATGAATTTTGATAAATATGATCATGGATCAGTTGTGTAAAATTAGTAATTAATTAACAAGGCAAGTCCCTTCACATGAACATCCTATTGTTTCACCCTTCAGAGCCAGTGAATACTCGATTTTATCTTTTCAAGAACGATTAATGGCACAGTAATAGAGATTTTCACAAGTACAACGTGAACAAATTGCCTTGAAAATAATTGGTGCTTCGAAGTTCGAACAAATCTTTTTCAGACCATACATAAATCTGTCGACAATCACTACATTTTCCTCCGTCAATTATATGTGGCCCATTTAACAAAGTGAAGCTAAACAATGTCATCCGCATCAAATGTACTTTTGGAGTTTCAGATTTCCATATAATTCCAGTCTTAAGACCGTTTAAGAACTACTGAATAAAAAAGACTTATAATTGGTGGCATTCATACAGTTCTATCAACTTTGCAAAACTGTATTGGAAGTGCTTACAATTACAATATAAATCGTTAGCTTTTTCGTAATCAAATAACTGAAAGCTGTTACCCATTTATTTGTGACGTACACAGTTACCTCAATCACTTTCATTTGCAAAAGATATAGAACACTCCAGAAATCCTCTGAGAATGGCAGACATCAAAATACAGCTTTGGTGCAATATGCTGTTACAACTTCCAACTTTCTTCTTCAAAATGAAAGTTTGGAATTCCAAGCCACAAACAAAGAAATTGCCCATTAATGTAATGAAGCGTCATCCTTATCCTGATAGTAGATTTTTCTTTCCGTGACCAGCATTGAAATGACTTTTCCTGCAGACTTGATTTGCGACCCTCCTCCTGCATAATCCTGAGAGGAACAGAGCTATAGACCATTCTTCCTTATTAATGCAGCTATAATTCGTTGTAAATCCCTGATCTCAGCATCCCTCTGTTCAAGTTCTTTTACTAATCGCTCTTGCTCTCTCAGATGGACACATTTGTTACCGTCTTTTGTTAAATTATTCTCACACAAAATTTCCTGATTTGTGCTTCTCTCATGTTTTATTTTCTTGCTATTTTGTAACGTCTCTTCTGTGTCTGTGCTACATATGTTATCAATGCCTTCACTGGGCCTCTTCCTTGTCAAAAGAACTGAATCACTTTTGAAAATATCCAACTGAGAATCCGAAGCTTCATATTTTGAGAGACCCATTTTTCGGACAACAATATCCGTGTTTGATCCTTTCTTGGAACCACCCGTACGAAATGCTATACGTTTCTGAGGACGCCCATATGAGTCCTGGAGAACAGAGAAACGAGGTAGTTGTTCATTAAAATTATAAAAAATAGGCAGAAAAATAACTTAAGATAATTCTATTAATTTCCAACGAATGTCCAAAACCGTATGCCAATGGGACTGAAGAAAAAAGCAATATCAGGCTATAGGAACCTGCAGGAGTACCTAATGCTACTCCGAAAGCATACAGTAAGATAATCTAAGATATATATTAAAAAGCATAATCAAGTCAAGTCAGAAAGAAAGGGAGGAGAGGAGCAGAGTATAGATATAACCCAAGTCACCAGGTTCATTCTCGTGTTCAAATTCAGCTGCAATGTAATTCGATAAAAAATCTTTAAGCCAACAGCAAGTCTAATAAAATTCAACATATTCATGGTGTATGCATGTGGTGTGTGTAGTATCACAAAGGGAAGCACCCCCCATACCCCTGGGATCATATGGCACATAGCAAAACTTTTCACCATGTCCCCCTTTTTGTGAAATTCCACAAAATGCATGGCAAATCATTTTGTCAGTGGAGGCCGCATTTCGCAAAAAGATGTGTGTGTGTGCCCCGTCTAAAAAAAAGGCACATATGAATGCCCTCCACCAAAGAGAGGAAAGTCTGGATGCCCCTTGTAAAAAAATTTTAGAAAAAATATTTAACAAGTTAAAAACCTAATTCACTACTGCCTCTACATATTCTTTTCCATCTCCATTTGACATTTGCACTGACCTTATGTAATTCGTTTTGAGCTGTCGAATTCTTTTTGTGAACAACGTCAAGCCACCAAGGAAGAGGAAAGTGTTGTTTGTAGCAGAGCTGCCTAGGAGCAGGCACTAGAAGCTACTGTCAAGAGACCATTATTAAGCTAGAAGCTATAACCAATCGGCCAAAGAGATTCATCATTCCAATTTTGGACTGGATTTTAATGGGATATCTTGGGTATAACTGTTAGCAGCCCAAGTTTAAGAGATTTGACAACCAAATGTTCATTGTTCAAGTGTTTAATAGCCAAGGTGAACCCTACAGTCCGATGTTTAACAGCCAAGAAGACAGTTAATCATTTAGAGACATGTCTCCTGTGCTAAGGACCCCAACATCCCCCCGCCCCGCATGATGCTCCCTAAAATTTGGTAGGTGTCTCCACATGTCCCCTAGGTGCTTTTCCTCACTCCTACATCCCCAGATCCTGAAAAACTTGGTGGAACATCCGATACATAATCAAAATATCTCTTACATTTTAATTATATCACTTAAATATATTTATTATATAATAAATTTATATCAATTAATTATATATAGGTTTTGTAAATGGAGATTTCCATAATCTATCATATTTTCATAGTTGTTTCAGGATACCACTGTAAAATGTTGATAGATCCCAATGTTTAAAGTGGACCCTTCACTCATCATACTCAGCGTTTTACTCACTCAGGTTCCCACTGGGGCAGCTTTGAGATGGGTCCCATAGACTTCGGGTGGAGATGGATCACCACATACCATGATCTAATAGGGTCTGAAAGTTGTGCCAACTACAGGAGCCAGAGACCGAGATGTACTTCATTTCCAGTGCTCCATATACCATGAGATCAAAGGACAATATTATTGGCTATCTAGAGTCTGTCGGACCCCTGTCTACCTTCTTCCAGTATCCCAACCAAAGATGCCTAGCCCTCTTCATCAAGGAGATATTTAAACACAGATCTCAGATCCTACATACCCTACTTCACTTGGGGACAATTCGGACGATCACACCATACTTTCAAATTGATCCAACTGATCGAAGCAACAAGCGACGAGCTGAGTTCTAGGGTATTTCAAATAGTAGAGCAGTGAGACCTCATGTCTCCTAGAGCATCAAAGGGTTTAGTACCCGAACAAGGGCCCGCCCACCTAACGGGTTCCTCCCCTACCTCAGCAGAGCAGCCAAAGACTTATCCAAAGCTTCTTTCCTTTGGCCTCGGATGTTAGGAGTATCCCTTGCTCCTACATATCCCCCAAGATCATGCAACCAAAATCCTTGTTCGATCCAAAGGACTGTAATAGCGAGCTAGCGCCACTATCACCCCCGTCTATTATCAAACTCAGGCACTCTCGACATATCGACCTCCAGCACTGGACTCATTCACTTAGCCTTCTACATGATCCGATTATATACATTTTTATGAGGCTGTCCTATTATTGTATCTTTCTATATATCATTTTATCCTAGATTTAGCTTTGGCATTTTCTAGGAGTTTCATTTGCAATCTCACATTGTACTTGTACTAGTTGTATCCTTCAGTCCCATTGACCTATTTATGGTCATTCATTGGACATTAAATAAAATTATCTTATCTCATCTTATCTTGAAGATGAGAGGAGAGTCCACTCAAAACTTGGGATATCTCAACATTGACACACTGATATTGAGAAATAACATTCAATATATATAACTTAGTAATATGTAGAGCCCAAGGTTACTTGGGAGCAAAGTGGGGAGCGACATTTTCAAAAGCCCCAAGTTCGGGAGCGAATTTTTATATAATATATATTTTTATATATTTTGATGCATATATGTCAACAAAAGCATGTAGAATGATGAATGAGATATAAAAAGAATAAAACATGGTTTGGACCATATAACATCAATCATCTAGAAGTTATAATCTTCATCAACCACGTCCACAAGTTATTAACATACAACATATCGAGTCTCATGATTCATCAATCTTAAAGTTTCAAGCTTTGAAAATTCAATATATAATATTTATCATCATTGATCACTAAAGTTGTAAGTTGTACTTGTAAGTTGTAACCATTACCATTACCAAGTAACCAAATGATAACAAATTTGAAATAATATCTAACATGAAATGAAATATTTCAACTTTCAACTTTCACGAAGCATCATATAATATATTCATAATTCATTACCAATGAGTTATAATTGCCAACTTCAAACTTCACACTTAAAATGTCATATATCGTTTACAAAAAACATCATAATAAATATGAAAGAGTCAACAATTATAAAAACTACTAGAAACTAGAAAAGACTAAGTAAATCCATTATCTATTGCTTCTTGTGGCCCTTGCCACAAGAAATGTCTAATTTCAAAGAAGGTTGTGGTGGTCTACTAGGAGTCTCCTCCCACATAGTCAGGGGACCAAAACCAGAAGGAACATGACCTCCATGTGAGGATGTAGATGTTGATGGAGGTGGTGGCAGCAAAGGCAAAGATTGTGGAACTCGAGCACTGCTACTAAATGATGGGGGTGGCACTGCTGTTGTTGCTTCATCATCATCTTTCAAAAGTTTTGTTTCCAATTCTTCTAGATGTAGAGCACCATCCTCCAAATTATCTTCTGCTGGGTTGTCCCAAGTTGTATATGATGTATCATCACAAGCCCAATCACAATAATGACTCAACAACTTCAAGATGTAGTGCACATAAACCAAGCTTTCTACTCGGTTTTCATTGACTTTGTTTCTTCTCACATTATGGATGAAGCTATAGGTGCTCCAACACCTCTCAGTAGAAGAAGTATTTACAACCTATGAAAGCACTTTTTTGCCAATTTTGGCAAAAGTACCTGGTCGCCATACGCGTTGCACCATGTAATAGCATCAAATGTCCCTATCTTCCATTGCATGCAAAGAACCAAACACTCCAATGCTAGTGAATTATTTGTCTAATTCAAGACGCAATCTAGCACACTCCTCCTTATCAGGGACCAACTTGCCTAATGTTGTCATATACCCATTTTGTACCTCTAGATTTGTAAGGGGTTTGTTCTTAACCTCACCCCCAAGTGCAAGTTTGCCCAACCAAGATGGAGAGTAGTATTTTCGCATAAGGATATACGCCAAGGCATGTAGTGGAACATTAAGTTGTTCCCCGTGCACAAAGAAAATTGTGAATAATATCATAAAAGTTGGGATCTTTTTCCTGAACATATCTTTTATTTGCCCCAACATGTTATCCATATGGTCATACATCTTCCCAATCACTGGTGTATCTATATCTGCAAAATGAATCATCTGATAAATGGTCGTGGTGTATTGCAAAACTTCCTTCACACATACCCAAAACAGACCATCAAGAGCAGTGCTCTCCAACTCATCAAAACCTTACTTGTCAACTGCGGTTGGAGCCCTATCCTTTAATACCTACCAGTGTTGACTTAATTCCATGCTAGCCAATGTCTCTCTTACCTTCAAAAGGCACCAGAAGGTGAGGTAATAGCTAGCAAATCTAGTCTTCACAATCTTCAACAACTCCCACCTTGAGTGACTGCAGAAAATCCCATGGGTATTGCTATGATTGGTAATAAATCTTATCATTCTCTTGCATATCTTGTACAAATCAGTGATCCATTTGTATTGAGGGTGTTTGTTCTTAATAATATTATGCATCAAAAGCTCCATTATGTGAACCAAACACCCAAACCAAAATATGTCGGGGTATCTATCCTCAATAATTGCTCCCAGTACCTTACAATTAGAAGCATTATCAGTGATGACTTGGATTACATTGTATGGCCCAATATTTTCAATTGTTTGAAGTAATGGTTGTGAAATGTTGATGGCAGTCTTGAGCTTTTGTGAGTAATAATACGCTGAAAGGTCGACTACACCACTAGTAGACACAACAAGAATACTTATCAATGGCTTACCTTTTACATTTGTCCAGCCATTAGATACAATGGATACCCCATGGTCATTTAAGAATTTGTCATTTTAGCCAAAGCATGTGCTATTTTTGCTTTTTCATGATCCAGTCCCACAGTTCTAGCCTTGCCATACCCAAGGCTCTTGTATCCTTTGGGGGCATCATTAATGGTGGAAACCATTTCATGCCAATAAGGTAGGCAAAGAACATTGAATGGTATCCCACATGCATAGGGAAACTGGTAAATTTTTGAATCCACATCATTCCTACACCCTTCATCGATGAAATTTGATATGGTTCTATGCCTTACAGGAATATTTGTCCCTATGCCTCCAACTCCATATCCACTGCCATGGGAGGATGTTGATGGAGTTCTTAGTCTATGTGATTGTGGGCTAGTGATGTCATGTTCAAAGTCACCCTTTGATCTTTTAGACTTGTATTGGGCTTCCTCCTTTTACCTTATGTATTTGGCTCTTTGATGTTGTGACACACTTCCACAAGTTTTTATTCTTATTTATATATTTCCATAAGGCATTTTCCCACAGAGATGCTTTCTGGCATGGTGGTATGAACCTGTGTAATTCGTTTTGCAATGGAAGCATGTAAATTTAGTGGTTCCACACCTTTTCCCTATTGCAAGCCAAGTAACATATTTCCACAATGGGGTTTGGTCTAGTTTAGTTTTTGTGCCCTCATCATAATCCACTCTCATTATCCTCCTCCCCCTCCTCACCAAGGTACTCCTCCTCTCTAGGGTTTTCAAATCCACCACTACCCACTTCTTCATCCTCTTCATCACTCCTCCTTATGCTCCCCAACACCATCATAACAAAAAAGGAACCAACATCAACAGAATGCCAAGCCATATAGCCATGATGTTTGAAGTTTTGAACTTTTGGTGGAGTTATAGTTTTTTGCCTGCAATAAAATGGAGGAATGGGAATGGGAAAGAGACAAGAGAACATTTTCATTTAACAATGAACATATAAAAGACAGAAATGCTACATTAGAATCTAGATCCTACCGTTTTGGCCTTCAATCCCAAGCTCCAATCTCCCTTGCAAGCTCCTCAAATGCCCAAGCAACCCTCTCAATCATTCTCCTCAACTCAAGCTCCAATTCCAAAAGCCCTTTCTTGTTATCTCATATGCAAATGGTGAACTGTGGGAGGGGAGGAGGACCTTTTATTTCTTTTGCCCCTCCCCTCCCTCCAAAAATCTCTGCGCAGTCGTGTCCTTTTCACCCACGGGGAGTGAATTTTTTTAGGTGGGAGTAGTCAGGAGCGATCGTTGCCCGACCACTCCCGCCTAAAAAAATTCGCTCCAAGAGCGAATGAGAGCAGTCAAGGAGCGAATGCTCCACGACCGCTCTATTGTTCGCTCCCAAAAAACCAGGGAGCAGAATTTTTTAAAGGAGCGTACTCCCAATCCGATCCCGAGTGAATTGCGCTTCGGGAGCGGGTTCCAAGGGGGCTCCCCCACAACCATGGTAGAGCCCCAATGTTAGCTCAATCAGTTGAAGACCAAATCTCTCTTAATAAGTATATAATACATTACCCATAACCCATGAATAACCCATGGGGTGTTGGAAAATCATGAGATTTATGTATTATAGATCATTTTCCTTAACTTCATAATTACTTGTGTTATGTGTTGGCCTTTTACTACTTTTATTAGTTGTTCATCAAGAAATTACAAAAATAATGGAGATCACAACAAGACAAAGTACACAAGATATAGGCTTCAAGCTGGGGCAAAACCCCTCCAAGAGGAAAACCCAGAAAGAATGCTTCTCTTCTTGTAGAATCTTGTTACAATGAGACTTACAAGACCCAAAGATCAATGCCCAAGATCCACCCCAGCACCAAGTGAGCCCCCCCACAACTTCAAGGCAACTTCCAAACTTCGACCTACTACAACTTCGTCCCAAATTTTCGGCCCTCCAATTTCGGCCTCCTACAAATGGCATCAATAAAACCCTAACTTCGTGTGTGTGGGGAGAGATAGATGATCCCAAGACACTTCAACCTTTTTTCTTCATCCTTTCCAACACATTTTCTCCTTAACTATTGCAAATCGAACTTGTGTGAGAATTTGTGTCTCAAATGAGGTCGAGCTCCTTGTATTTATATCAATGTGGAAAAAGTCTACCTCCAGATTAAATCTCTAATGGCCCAAAAATTGGAAAAGTAGTTAAAGTTGAGAGGTTTTTGAAAAAATTGGCAAAAACTCGACAAAATTAAAAAAAAATACAAAAATATTCATTTTTTATTTTATTTTTCGCATCTAAAGTATCCACAACATCAAATAAATGCTTTTCCACGTAAACATGAAAAGAAAACTAATATATAATATGTATATGAAGTCTAGTGCTACATCACATATCAAAATAGTGAATCAAGTCCTGAATCTTGAGTCCTGACTTGGTCTCAACTCTCAAGAGTCAAAATATCAACAAAAAATTTAATAAATGTATATCATCAATCATCTACATGTCATAAAGTAATCAGTCACCGAGATCCTCTGCCCCTTTTACGGGAATAGGGAATGGCTTTGTCTTTTCCTTTGCCCTTTCCTATGCCATGGTGTCTTTGGCATCCTCTTTACCATGCAATGATTTAATGGCCCTCCGAATGATTTCTGGAGTTACTTTTTGGCAAAGTTCTATATTTTGCGTTGGAATTTGCCCCATATGGAATTTTAATTTGTTGACACCCTTGACATATGCTTGCCACGTAACTTGCAAGACAAATATTGTCTATCGACCCCCCCCCACACCATCAAGTATATGTTAAAATTGGCAACTAGGGCCAAACTCGATGTGGGTCTTCTTATTTATGGTAGCTAATATTTTTCTTGGACTCCTCTCGTCGAGAGGTGTAGGATTGATCTAAAGATCATCCGATTCCGATATGTATTCATGGAGATATGAATTTATTTATGTTATTTGACAAGTTGTCGAAGTCGACCAGTAACCAAATTACCCCAACTTATCCTCAACGTTTTATTAGAAATAGAAGAGGTCTTCAAGTCATTTTCACACACACTTCTCCTAAGATCTCTCTCCACTTGTTTGGGTTTTGGTGGCTAAAGAGATCAAGAGGGAGAAGCCCTAGACACAGTGAAGGAAGGAGCCCTAATTGCAGACCCAAGGAGAGACCTATACACTGCTCTAAAGGAGATCTAACCCTAGCCCTAGACGCAGTCAAGAGAAGGCTCCCATACGTTGTCAAGGAAGAACTAATGCTGCCCTAGCCGCAGTCCTAAAGGGTGATCTAAGCCGCAGTTGGAGAGGCCTTAACCAACTACATGTGAAGGCCTAAATCCGCAGTTCTAAAGAGCCCTTATTCGTTGTTCAAAGAGGCCCTTATACACTATACTAAGGTGCCCTAAATCTGCAATCTATTGAGCCCTAATTCACAGCTAGAGAGTGATCCTATTCCGCAGCAACTTGACCCTAATACGCAGCTACAGGAGGAGACATAATCCGTTGGTCAAAGGCAGTCCTAACAGCAGTCATAAGAAGGCTTAGTTGCAGTCCAGAAGGAGGCCTAATACGCAACCTAACTGCAGTCACCTAGCCGTTGTCATGATGAATGATAAATCCATATTGTTGTAGGTGACAACGTGGACTGTGTTGGGCATGTTCAAGTTGTTCTTGATCTCAGTTTGCTGGACAGAAGTATCCGCTGTAAAGAGGAGCCTAAGTCTGGTTGCTTAAGGGCTGATTGAGGAGACCTAAGTCTCAATCCACTGTTGGGCTAGGCCGCAGGCCATAGCCAGCAGTTGGAGGCATTTAAGTGCTACGTTCAGAAGTATAACAGCCCCTCAAGGCAGCGTACAGAAGGAGGAACTGTATGAAGGCTAACCGAAGTCAATAGGTGGACTGTTGGATATGTTTAGGGTGCTGTGGCACTCAGAGCTTGTGCCCTAACCAGTGATCAGGTTTGCGAAGATATGCTTCAGTCCTTACAGCATGTATAAGATGCCAGATGGGCAGCCTTGACATGATCAATGAAGCAGCAAGGGAAGAAGAGTTTTATGGAAGGAAAGCTTCAGTGTTTTGGGTAATTGGTTGAGTTGTTCTATGCCTATCATCTGCTGCATATCTTCAATCCTTGGTACCAAAATTCCATCCTCATTGTGTCATCTTCATGGTGAAGATCTATGATGTCTGATCTTCTATTTGGCAAGTCAAGTATTGACTTCAAATCATTATACTCTACCTCTCTCTCTCTGCAGAACTATTGAAGAATATAAGAAGAATTGATCAAGGGTTTCCCCACATTGGGGTTTGTCCTTGGCTGGTGCCACATCTTGTGTCCTCTTGTCTTGGCTTGTCTTTTGTTGTTTATGTTTATGTTCTATCTGCACTTTACTATCATGTTGATATGATTGTTAATCTGAATATTATCATTGGGCTAATATGAAAAATTGAAGTAAATTGCTCTTAGCATAGAACATACCTAAAATTAACATGGTATCAGAGGTGAGGTGAAGACAAACCCCAAGCAAGAGTGAAAGAACAATCACCGAAGACAGTTGGAAAGGACAAAAGGCTCAATGGGTTCTTCTTTCCACTTCCTGGCCAAAGACAAGCTCCATGAAAACTCTGACTATCATGGATGGAAGATGTCTCTTGATCTAACATTGGAAGAACAAGAAGTGTTGAACGATGTGAAGGGTAAAATCCCAGAGCCTCCATCAAATGCACCGGATGCTACAAAGAACAAGTACACTAAGGGTGAAGTCAAAGCAAAGAAGATTATCAGAGATTCCATTGACAAGCGTCTCGTGGCCTACATCTTCGATTTGAACACCTCCAAGGAGATCTACGACAGATTGGTAAGCATGTTCAAGGTTAGTGATGCAAATTAAATTTTGTTCCTCAAAAATAAGTTGAAGGATATTAAGAAGGGAAAGGACGAGGATTTTCAATCCTACTTCTTAAGGATCACTGAGATCAAGAATGATCTTCTATCGATTGGAGAAGTTATTCCTGACATGGAAGTTACTATCACTACTCTTGGAGGGCTCCCACCTGAGTGGTATATATTTTAAACCACTAATCTCAATATTGATCGACTTCCCAGGTTTGAAGAATTGATGTCGAGATGCATTCAAGAAGAAACTAGGATGAATTTTTTTAAATTTTTTTAATTTGTTTTCAGGGGAGAAGGGCTCTTGAGGAGGAGGATCAATAGGATCCATAGGTTCTTCAACATCCGGCATCGTTTCATCTTCCTTTTCATCCGGCTTCCTGGTGTCAGCTTCTTTATCCTTCCTTGGAATAGGAAGATTGTCAACCTTGCTAAGAGCCATATCTTCGTCAAAGGTGACATCAAGACTTATTTCGACTTCCCTTTGACCAGCCACATAAATTCTATAGCCCTTAGAATTTTCGTTATAGCCCACAAAGATTCCTTTCTTTCCAAGTGTGCACCCAATTTGCTTCTTTTCTCTTTCGGCACATGAAAGTATACGGGACTTCCAAAAATTCTAAAATGAGAGACATCAGGTTTCTTACCAATGAACATTTCTTCGGGAGTCTTGGAGTCCAATGCTTGATGAGGGGCGGTATTCACAGCTTCGGCCCATAGAAACTTCGGAAGCCTTTGATCATGGAGCATGGCACAAACAGCTTCCACAATCATACGATTCTTCCTTTCAGCCACACCATTATGCTCAAGAGTGTGTGGCGTTGTGGTCTCCCTCTTAATGCCAGCTTCTTTGCAAAAGTCATGGAACTCATAGGATTCAACCTTGGTCCCATTATCAATCCTTAATATCTTGATTCTCTTCTCGGTTTGATTTTCGATCAAGGCTTTGAAGTGACGGAACCAGGTGAACATTTCATCCTTCTTTTTCAAGAAGCAAATCCAAGTCTTTCGAGAATAATCATCTGTAAAAGTGAGATAATATAGATATCCTTCCAAAGAGTTTACGAGCATCATACCAGATATGTCGAAGTGAACCAACTGCAAAATATCTTAAGTCTTGCTATTACTTGAGGGGAATGGTCCCCTTTTAAGCTTTCCTTTGGTACATCCCAGACATACACCTTCATGCTCTACTTTGAACTCGGGCATCGCTATCACCATCTGTCTTACATCGGGTGGAGCCTTATAATGAAGGTGGGCAAACCTTCGGTGCCATAGTTTAGATTGAAGAGATGTGTCACAAGACATGATCCTTAATGGACTTCCTCCAACTTGATATAAAGAGTCAACCTGGAACCCAAGAGTAAGAGCATCTTTAAAATTCTTTTTCCAAACACGCACCTTTCCATCAATGAATGCCACCTTGTACCTTTGTCTTCCATTGTCGAAATGGACACCAAGTTCTTCTTGAGATCAAGTACATATAAGACTTCTTGCAAATGAATCGTGTTACCCTGATTCAATTGAAGGGTAGAATCCCCTACACCCTTTACAGAATAGGTGGAATTGTCTCCAAGAATAATCTCCAAATTTGTCTCCTTCTCTATCAAATTAAAGAGAACTTCCTTGTAACTAGTGAAGTGCCTTGAGGCGCCACTATCAATAAGCCAATTCCCCAACGAGTCTGGAGGAGAGACAGTGGAGAGGGCCGATATAAGATAATAATCATCTTGCTTATTGTTAGCAATATTTGATTCATACCTGGAGTTCCTTTCTTTCTTGGAGGGTTGACCACTTCCTTGATTTCCAGCATTCCTCTTTCCTTTGCCATTAAACCTGCCATTCCCTTGATTGTTGTTGTTGAAGTTGCCCCTGGAGTGATTGTGATCATCATCAAGTGATATGTCCTTTCTATTTGGACACTCCCTCGCATAGTGGCCAAATTTATTACAAACAAAGCATCTTCCCTTCCTTCCACCCTTCGATCTGGGCTTTCCTTCGAAATGACCTTTGGACCCAGAGTTATTTCTCCTTTTGGCATGACAGGAGAAAGCAGGAGGGTTGCCTCTATTTGAAGGCATTTCTTGCTCCACCATCCTTGTCTCTTCTTGAATGCATCTCGACATCAATTCTTCAAACCCTAGAATTCGATCATTAATGAGAAAAGTGGTTCTAAATATATACCATTCGGATGGGGGCCCTCCAAGGGTAGTGATAGTTAGTTCCCTGTCAGGGATGACTTCTCCAATTGATAGAAGATCATTCTTGATCTTAGTGATCCTAAAGAAGTAGGATTGAATATCCTCGTCCTTGCCTTACTTAGTATCCTTCAACTTATTTTTGAGGAACAAAACTTGATTTGCATCACTAACTTTAAACAGGCTTACCAATCTGTCATAGATCTCCATGGAGGTGTTCAAATCGGAGATGTAAACCACTAGACGCTTCTCAATTGAATCTCAAATAATCTTCTTTACTTTGACTTCACCCTTAGTGTATTTGTTCTTTGTAGCAGCGAGTGCATTTGATGGAGGCTCCGGGATTTTACCCTTCACATAGTCCAATACTTCTTGTTCTTCCAATGTCAGCTCAAGAGACATGTTTCACCGTGATAGTCAGACTTCTCACGGAGCTTATCTTCGGCCAGGAAGTGGGATGAGGAACCCATTGAGCCTTTTATCCTTTCCAACTATCTTCGGTGATTGCTCTTTCACTCTTGATTGGGATTTGTCTTCACCTCACCTCTGATACCATGTTAAATTATGGTATGTTCTATGCTTAAGAGCAATTTACTTCAAATTTTCTTATTAGCCCAATATCAATTTCCAGAATAGCAATCACATCAGCATGATAGTAAAATGCAGATAGAACATAAATATAAACAGTAGAAGACAAGCCAAGACAAGAGGACACAAGATGTGGCACCAGCCAGGGACAAACCCCAATGCGGGGAAACCCTTGATCAATTCTTCTTATATTCTTCAATAATTCAGCAGAGAGAGAGAGATAGTACAATTATACAAATCTGTAATTTTATGACAGCAGCAGCAAAACCCTAACCAGCAAAGTCAAAGCTGGTCAAACAGGTCAGATTTGACCTCTAGTCAACCCCGGTCAATGCTCAGTCAACTCGGCCTCCAACAGCAAGAAAAGGCAGCCCAAAACAGTCCAAAATATCCAGTCAACCTTCAGTCAATTCTGGTCAAACCTGCAGTCAGCCTTTGACAGTCAACGTTGGTCAAAGTATGGTCAAACAGAGGTCCAAACCACTGTTCAGAAATGCGCCCTGCCTAGGAGAGGCAGCCCAACCCAATCTGCAGTCAAAGAGGAGACTACACTGGCCAATGCTATCAAATCTGCCCACCTGCAGCTCGGTCAACCCAAGTCAACGCTGCCCTAACCAGAATCTGTGTCCTCCTTCTTCCAGCCACACGTGTGAGAGAGATGCTCCTCTAATGCATAGGAGAGAGAAAAGAATGTGTGATGAGATGAGTGGAATAATGCCACAAGGTCTCCTCCTTATATATGAAACGTTGAGGATAAGCTGGGGTGAAAATTATTGTTTTGCTTGCGCGCCAACCTTGACAAATTGTCAAGAATACAAATAAATTCATATCTCCATGAATGCATGTCGGAATTGGATGATCGTTAAATCAATCCTACAACTCTCAGAGAGAGGAATCCAAGAAAAATATCAGCTGCCATAAATGAGGTCACCCATATGGAGTTTGGCCCTAGTTGCCAATTTTAACAGTTATTTTTCATCAAACAGCTACCAATGCATAAACCATAAAGAAACAAGAGACACAAAATGTATAGGCTATCAGCCAAGACCAAAACCTCTCCCACTTGAGAGTAAAACCCAAACAAATTTTTCTTCTTATAGAGACTTCAATTGACGAATACCAAGACCAAGACCTTTGCCCTATTTGCCTCTCCAAGACCAAGACACAAGATCCTTTCACTGCTTCTCTTTCGTGCCCAAGTCAACACTTGGTCCAACTGCTTGCCTTCCTTTGTACCTCAGCTATACTTCAAATTTTCAGCTTCCTTTTGACCAGCAACTTCTCAGCTCCCTTCAGAAACCCTAGCACGTGTGAAGAATCAACTTTGGGACCTGGATTCCTTTTGCTTTAGGAGGAGACTGCTTACTTGACAACTCGGCTTGATATCTTCTTTGATCTTCACCCAAAATATTCTCTTACTGTGACAGTAATACTTCAGCCTTCTTCCTGCAATAGACAGCAGAAATTTCTCGCACGTGTGGAGGTTTACAGCCCAAAAACAGACCCCAAAATAACCCTAATGACTTATCTCTTCCTTCTCTTCACTTCGCTGGTTGGAAGGCTTCTTCCTTGACCTTTTCGCACTTCTTTCAATTTCAGACCTTGACCAAAATTCTCTGCTCTGAAATGAGGCCGAGCTGCCTATTTATAGTAGTTTCCCATGATAATTAGCCGACTTGAGAGAGGGTGATCCGACATGTCCTTTTGGAATGGTTCAATTTCTTCTTTTAAAGCCGACTTGCTATGAGGTGCTTATGCTTGTCTTGGAGGGACTTTTGACTCTTTTATTGACTTATACAAATATGAAATATGTAACATGCCCAAGAAGGTTCCTTCATACATGACTTGACTCAATTTGACTTTATGACTACACAACCTAAAGGTTCACAATGGTAGCCATTACTAAAAATAAAATCTTTTTTCTCATGGAACCCATGAGACAAGCATAATAATAATTTTATTTTTCTTCTTTTCATCAATTACATAAAATCACAATTACATGTCATTATGAAGACTGAACCTAGTTACACTTTTCAACAATGTTCTGGGGGGTTCGTCGTGTCACATGTTGCATACTTGTATTTTTGTGTCCTCATGTCATATGACTTAGATGAATGGTTACTTTTATAATCTAATGATAATTAGGTATATAACATTTTATCTAGAGAAATACATCATGTTTTGTGGTTTTGTTGTTTTGCAAAAAACAAGATAGGAACTGAATAGCCTAAAGCAAGAATTTACCATTTCCAACTCCCCCTTTAAATTTTCAAATGCTTCATCTGCATCTTTCATAGTCTTGAAAACAGCAAATGTTGTGCAATGTTTGTTCTTGACACGAGAGAATGCCTACCAACATATCATCTTCAGTTAGATTTCTATGCTTCATGAACTGCTCACAATATTTATGGCAACATAGGAAAACATTACAAAGCAGTAGGAAGAAAGAATTCCACAGACCTGAAATTCAACCGAGTATTTCTTTGGAAAAATATTCTGCAGTTTATCCTCAGAGGTACTAACGGGTATCTTATGAATATAAAGTTTTGAGAAGTCTGCTTCATTTACCTGCATTTTCAACATGTTCCGGCCGTTAACTACTAAATATAAATTTTCTCTTTCATTTTACAAATGAAAGGATACTATAATAGTATGAGACAAACAAAAGAATGTGTTCATTTTAAGGACAAATTTTAGCTCAGTGAATGAGAAGAATGCTATTTTCATACTTCAAAATCACCCATGTCAAGAGGATCATTAAGTCCACGTTCTAGTTTGGAAAGGGTCAATCTCATTGCAGCAATGGCATCATCCAAACAATTGTGTGGCTTTCCTTCCTCTCGTAAGTCATATCCTAGCACAACCTGATCAAGAACACTACATATACGTTATGAATATAAAGAGCATATAAATGGAACATCATATTTCATGCTCAATAATTAATAAAACTATAAAAATAGTTGAAGAAATATAACTTACAAATTGCTCATATTTAGAATCAGTGATCTCAAAATGGAACTGACTTTTATTCATTTGTTCATAATTCGATAAAAAAGATGAATTACACATTGTGTAAAGATTCCCAAGAACAGCAGTAGTTTTTATTGCATATAGATGTTTAAATCAGCATGTCCACATTATACTTAATCTGTGCAGACTCTGTTTAGACTGAAAATAAAAGGACAGGTTTAAAATTTTATCAATTTCAATCTCATATGCATATAAACTGTGTTGATTTTTTTCCTGAGGACCACCAGAATAGATTGTGTTGAAATGTGGGTAGCTCAGAAGATCTTTCTGAGAGAAGGAAAACCATAAAAAGGAGTTTGTTGGGAAAGTTACTCAAGTTTGGGGTTTTGGATCCAAAGGTGTGGGTTTGGATCCAAGATAACTAACTTTATATTCTAATTAATTATTAAAAGGTGGAGTGGTTAAAACCCTAAAGGACTAAGGGTTCCCTATAATAACCTATGGATTAGTATAAATAGAGGCCAAAGAAGAGGCCTAATCACACAATGTGAAGAACTACATGTGTGGAGTGAAAGAGACATAGAGGATGCCGAGTTCTGTTCAGAGAGGCCGAGATCTGCCCAAGAGAAGCCGCAGGAGCAAGTAAATGAATCCGTCCAAGATGCCGAGCTGAGGTTCTGCCAAGCAAGAGTGAGCCAAGTTCTGGTTAGAGCAATCTGTGACTGGTTTGGAGGTGCAGAACCCTGGCAGCAAACAAGGAAGGGTAATCTGTGGTTGCTAGAACAGGGCCAAGGCCTAGTTCTCATAGGCCGAGGCTTGTTTGAGGCCTAGCAAGGCCAACTGCAGATCTCTCCTGTGGTTTCAAGGGCAGCTGCAGAGATAATCAGGGCTATCTGCAGGCTGACTTTGTCCTAGGAGTAAGGCTGTAGGGTGGACAGAGCTGGCTGTAGTTATGTGACAGCAGATCGAGGGTAGGACAGAGATAGCTGTGGCTGGAAGAGTGCTACATCAAAGGTTGTAGGGCTGCTGTAGCAGCCGCAGGAGGTCTGGACAGGAAGGCAGTGGAGCAGTGGAAGAATTGGAGGCTGACCGAGGCAAAGCAATTTGTCTGCAAAGCATTGCTGACAATTTATTTTTGGAAGAGTACTTGTTGACATCATTTGCAGATGTATCTGCATATACATACTAGAATATTCAGAAGATCTGTGTAACGAACAAAGTTCATATACACAGCAAACTATTTCAGAAGATCTGAAATATAAGAATATCCATTATAGGCTAATAATTATATATAAATGTTTGAATACAGAAAATATATGAAACGATGATTGTTACAAATGAGGGCCCACTTAGATAGCTAGGCAGGTGCCCCTTCATGAATGCTCATGTCCCTAGAGACATGCCTCTTCAATAAATAATTGATGTTTAATTAACTATTATTATCATTATTGTTTATTTATATTATTTATATATATTTTATTCATAACATTGCCTTCCACTTCAAAAAACTTTGTCCTCAAAGTTTATTGCTGAAAAGCCATATCATATGTTCTTTGTCTTTATATTTTATTCACATCCCTCCTCATCGTTGATACAAGATGATAAGATCCTCTGAGTGATAAACAAAATAGTCGAACTAAGAAGGGATCTAACCATCCTAAATCAATCTTTTGTGGAATCTTGCAGTTATTGGAACTTGAGATGGATTTTTATCACAAGACTGAATTATGGTGACATTGACATTCTTGCGAACATAAGTCACTTGTTTCTGGTTGAGATATTTGCTTTTATAATTTGGATGGTGATTAGGATTTCTTGTGATTTGATCTCTCCTTAAACTGGTGGCGGTGATTTCACGGTTTATTAAAGGCATCTGATTTCTCTCAGGTACAGAGGTCACTTGATTAATTGTGAAATCTTCTCTTGAAATTTCCATTGCTTGAACTGCAACTTCTGATTACATCTTCACCTCAACTAGTTTATCCTCTTCTTGAGTTGTGATATTGATTGGATCGGTATTTGTTCCTTTATCTTCAACTTGGACTATTAAGATTGGAGGCCTCGATACTTCTTCTTGAGTAAGTTGTTCTAACTTGTCTTTTAGTGACTTCTTGTCACTTCTAAGCTTCTTTATTTGCATAAGAAGGTTTTGAGTATGATTCCTTAGACGAGAAAGTTCTACGTTTTCTGAATTGCTGACTTTATCCTTAGTATCATTCTCTTCATCTTTTAAACTTTTGATTTGTTCTAATAATTTTTTATTAAGGTTCTTTAAACGTAAATTTTCCTCTTCTTGTTTTGATAAGTTCTTCTTGAGTTCCTTCTTTGTGACCTTAGTCTTCTTGACTTGTGCAAGTAATTTTTCAACATGGTCCTTGAGGCGAGAAATTTCTTCGTCCTTTTCCATTACTTCCTTGTAATGCATATCAGCAAGATCTTTATATTCCTATTGTAACACTTTCTTGTTTTGCTGAAGTTTGGCTATTTTGTCTTTCTCTTGATCTTCCAGCTACAATTTCTTGGTACACTAGATTGCATCCTTTTGTGGGGGTGATAATGGGCTTTTAACTTGCAATTTGAATTCCATTTCCTTCATTTCCTTATTTAAATTTGCATGTTGTTTCCCAAATGTTGCCATTAATTGTTCAATATCTCTTGCTAACAATTGTTTTTGTGTATCACTTAGATATTCAACTAAAATTAAAGTTTTGTAACATTTTGTGCAAACGACATTTTGATTTTTAAATGACTCTTGACAGTAGAAGATCCCTCTGAACAAAAAGGACATCTTGAAAAGAAACCCATATTTTTTTTCCTTTTTCTTCACTTCTTTTAACTTTGAATGAAACCTTCTTCAATTATTATTTTTTGGTTAAATACCCTTCTCAGCTTATTTGATAATAACGCTCCTTTAAAAGTTATGAACCAAAACCTTGGAAATTCCCGTCTTCTTCTTCCTCTTCTTCTTCTTCTTCTTCTTCTTTTTAAAAATCCCGTAATAAACCTTCAAAACTTTAGTAATAAATCTAATTTTTTCTGCTTTAAGGAACTTTAATTTACTTTTTCTTTTCTCAGAGTGACCTTAGGGTTTTAAAGGTAACCTTTTAACTTTTATTAATCCTTCAAACCCCTTTTACCTTTATAAAAATATGTAGCAACCTTTTTTTTTTAATTAAGAAAAAGTAACTTAATAAATTCAATATCAAAATGATCCTCAATTTAATATGACTCCTTTAGTTAAGTAAATTGTTATGAGAAGAGATGACTATCCCAACGAGTCGCACCAGAATTTGATTTTAAGAATGGATCTAATGGAATATTCTTTTAACACTCGCAGATTTGACTATGGATTGGTAATGGGTTGTTGAAAATTGAAAACAATATCGCTTTCCCTTGTTACTCTCTTTGTTGTCAATGTACACATAGCTTGAGACGTTGTGTTATTCTCTTGACCTGTGAGAAGATGCCAGAATACCAAATATGCGAAGAAATACAACCCAAAACATAGAACAAAATGAGAAATAACATCATGTATTTTATTATTCAGAGATGAAAGCAATGTTCACTTGCCTCTTCGAGGGGGAAAGCTCCAATAGAGCAGGGCTCGATTACAGAATAAGACACGACGCTCCTCAATGGGTAGTCTCTATCCTTTATATAGAATTCATACATGCAATACCATGGGTCAGTACCATGGTTCTATTAATACCATCTATCTAATACCATAGCCCATTTGCAACTAATTGTGTTCCCTTTCTTTAAATACAAGTCAACCACTTACAATTATTAATATGGGCTTTATTGACTCTTTCACTGACTATAACTATGACTAAACCCTATTACATAAATAAGCGGGTTAGGGTTGGACCCTAACATGCCCTCCTCCATAAAAACAGCCTTGTCTTCAAGGTTGAAGCTGCGGAAACTGCTGAAGAATAGTGACTGGTTCCCAGGTTGCATCTTCTGGAGAGGTGTCTTTCCACTTGACGAGGACTTCCTTGATCGTGCGGTCGCGCAGGTACCGTTCTCGCGTGTCAAGAACCTATTCAAGGTGGAGCCAGATTGAACCTTCTTCATCCAATTCTGGTAGACTGGTTTGAATTTTGCAATTGTTCCCTACCACTTTCTTGAGGCATGAGACATGGAAGATGGGATGCATTTTTGTAGTGGGTGGCAAGGCTAGCTTGTAGGCTACTTCTCTAATGCACTAAAGTATTTGGTAGAGTCCGTAGAATTTTGGAGATAATTTTTGATGACCCTTGTCTTTGAGTGATGTTTGCTTGTATGGTTGCAGCCTCAAGAATACCCAATCCCCTTCTTGAAATGTGCGCTCTGAACGATGTTGGTCTGCCTATTGCTTCATGCGATTCTAAGCTTGATGGAGATTATCTTTGAGGTGGGCAAGCATGGTTGCACAGTTCTGTAGTAGTTGATCCTCTGCTTGTACCTTAGAGCATCCAGGGATATAAGAAGTAGGTGAAGGGGAGAGTTGACCATAAACTGCTTCATATGGAGTCATCTTGGTGGCAACATGATAGTTAGTATTATACCACCATTCGGCTAGAGGTAACCACTCTACCCATAGATGTTGCTTTTCTAAAGTGAAACACCTAAGGTAACTCTCCAGACATTTGTTGACCGCTTCAGTTGGTCCATCAGTTTTGGGTTGATAGGAAGTACTAAGTTGGAGTTGGGTGCCTTGTAGCTTGAAACGTTCGTGCCAGAAGTTACTGGTGAAGATCAAGTCATGATCAGACACAATGGAAGTGGGCATGCCATGCAATTTGAAGATCTGGTCCATGAAAGATTAAGCCACCAAAGTAGGTGTAATAGGGTGGGGTAGGGCGCAAAAATGAGCATACTTAGAAAGTTTGTCCACAACCACCATGATGACTGACTTGTTGCCTGACTTCGAAAGACTAGTAATGAAATCCATAGAAACATCCGTCCAGATTGAGGCAGGTATGGGCAATGGTTGTAAAGTGCCTGGGGACTTGATTGTTTCTCCTTTGTGGCGCTGACACACATCACATTCAGCTACAAAAGTAAGAATGTCCTTTTTCATGCCTGTCCAAAAGAAGGAACGACGAGTGCGAGCATAAGTCTTCTAAAAGCCTGAATGGCCTGCAGTGGGAGATGAGTGCAACTCTGCCAAAATGCGCCTTTTGAGGGTGGATGTTGGTGATATCACTACTTTGTCCTTGTAGCGAAGAATCTCATCCTTCCAAGAGTAGCCCGTTGTGGAATTTGGATCTGCTTGCAAGTTATGAATGAGTTGGGAGAGCGAAGGATGTGAAAACCATTCCTTGCGAGCTTCTTCAATCCACTCTGGAATGGGAAGAGAGATTGCTCACGGGGTGTTATCCTCCTCAAATTGGTGTGATAAAGCATCCACTACGAAATTTTCGCGCCCTTTCTTGTAGATTATCTCATAATCATATCCCAACATTTTGGCTAGCCATTTATTTTGCTGTGGCGAGGATAGGTGTTGCTCCAAAAAATATTTAAGGCTTTGATGGTCTGTGCAGATTTGGAAACGTCGCCCCAATAAGTATGGCCGCCAGGTATCCACTCCACGTAAGATGGCCATCATCTCCTTCTCATAGGTAGATTGTCCCAGATGCTTCCCACTTAGTTGTTGACTAGTGAAGGCCAAGGGTTGACCTTCCTACATTAAGACAGCCCCAATACCCATACTTGAAGCATCACATTCAATCACAAAAGATTTGGTGAAGTCGGGTAGTGCTAATACGGGAGTGGAACACATGGCATGTTTGAGAGCTATAAACGCCTATTTTGCTTCATTATTCCAAAGGAATGAATTTTTCTTGAGAAGGTGAGTGAGGGGTCTAGCAATGCGACCATAATTGCAGACAAATTTGCGATAGTAGCCAGTGAGACCCAAGAATCCTCTCAAACTCTTCAAGGTCTTTGGTTGGGGCCAATCCTGCATTGCCTGGATCTCTTTGTGATCCACCCTGACACCTTCACGCCCCACAATGTGGCCCAAATACTCGACTTCTTTCATGCCAAAAGAGCACTTGGATAATTTGACAAATAATTTATGCTTCCCGAGCAATTGAGCAGGTCTACATGTTGAAGATGTTTTTCCCAGGTGAGGCTGTAGATGAGAATGTCATCAAAGAAAACAAGGACAAATTTTCTGAGATATGGTTTGACCAGGTGATTCATGAGGCTCTGAAAAGTGGATGGGGCATTACAGAGACCAAATGGCATGACTAGGAATTCATAATGGCCTTCATGAGTTCAAAAAGCAGTCTTCGAAATGTCTACTTCTTTCATGTGAATTTGGTGATAGCCCGAGTGACGGTCTAGCTTAATAAAGAATTGAGCCCCATTCAGTTCATCCAGCAAATCATCAACAACCGGGATGGGGAATTTATCTTTGACCGTCAACTTGTTGAGGGCCCTGAAGTCTGGACACATATGCCATTCCCCATCTTTCTTGAGCACCATGACCACAGGTGATGAATAAGGACTAATGCTAGGACGAATGACACCGGCTTCCATGAGTTCGTTGATGATTTTTTTAATTTCATTCTTTTGGGCGAAAGAGTATCTATATGGGCACACATTCACTGGTTGTGCCCCTGGGACCAAAGTAATGCTATGATCATGTTCCCCTCTCGATGGTGGAAGCTCATGAGGTTTGTCAAAGACCTGCAGATGGTTGTTTAAGACCTGTTGCATCTCAGGATGAATATGAAGAGTAGGGGGCTCGAAGGCCTGAATGGCATTAAATTGGGCGATAACTCCATGGTGGCCCTTTTTAAAAAAAAAATCCATCTGATGCGAGTTGATGATAGAAGAAGTACATGCTTGGAGTCCGCGAAGGGTATGGGTGTGGTCATTCTACTTAAAGCTTATATATAACTCCTGGAAATCCATTGTGACTGGGCCGAGTGTGCGGAGCCATTCAGCACCCAAGACAATGTCACACCCACCCATGTTGATGGCAAACATGTGGGTCTTTCGGTGGTAATCTCCCATTTGAAGTTTGATATTTTCACAACATCCGTCACATTTCATTGTCCCCCAGCAGCAATCTATACCTGGAAATTAGAGACTGTTCTGACAAAACAATGCACAGCTTCTGCGACTCTCTGATGGATAAAGTTATGTGTGCTGCCACTATCAATCAAGACTACCACAGGGTGATGTTTAATAAAACCTCTTATTTGAGAGTTTGGGGAGAGAAGAATGCCTGCCAAAGCATGGAGCGAGATAACTGGTTCTTCTGGTGTAGCTGGGAGCTCATTGTCCTGTTGGTTGTCCTCATCTTCCTCCTCTGGTCCCTCAAAGGATGGGGCTTCCTCAGATGAACTGTGATCAGTAGCATCAATTTGAAAGAATTTGGGTTCCTTGCATTTATGCCCCGGGGAGTATTTGTCATCACAGTAGTAACACAATCCTTGCTTTCTTCTTTCCGATGTTTCTGCTGGTGACACCTTTTGAACCTTAAAAATTTGGGTAGTGCCGGAGCCTGGGTGGGGCGTCCCTTGGCTATGAAATTTGGACGAGGCGACTGGGCCGCTAACGCACGTTCCACTTCGCGAGCCATTGTGCAAGCTTCCAGCCATGTGGGTGGGTGGTGCATCTAGACGTGAGCTTGGATGGCGTCTTTGAGACCACTGATAAAACATTCCAAGTAGAATTCATCTGCCAGACCTCCTGTGCGGAAGGCTAATGCCTCAAAGGCTGTAATATAGTCATGTACTGTGCCTGTCTGTCTGAGCTTAGTAAGACGACCCAAAAAATTGGATTCACGTTCAAAGCGTTCACAAAGGGATTTTGAGAACGCCTGCCAAGTAATTGGCCTTGCATAGCATTTTTTATGCCACTGCCACCATTGCCATCTTTCTTGGTCCAAGTAAAGGCCTCCCACACGTAGCTTAGTCTCATCATCTTTGATGTGATTCAACGTGAAATATTGGTCCATTTGTGATAGCCATATTGTCGGATTAGAGCCATCAAATTTGTACATGTCCAGCTTGGGTGGTCGAGGGTGGGAATGTTGGTGGTTTCCATGGAAGTGAAGAGAATGGCTAGATTCTCCTTCATGGTCTTCATTAAAAGCATATGCCTCCGATTGTACCGACGACTTGCCCTTTGTGAATGTGTCGTTCAATGTCTGGATCTGCCTTGATAATTCATCTAGCCTTTTTTCAAGGGATTCCATCTTCTCATTGGCCATAGCTTGAGCTCTGATTTCTACCATACACAGATCCGGTTCACTTGTCGTCACTATGAAAAAATTTGGGACCGCCCGAAAATTGACGCTGACAAGTGAATAGTACCACCTCGCTCCGCCCGTCGTCCTGATTCTTATGGGCTAAGTCTCTTATAAGCGTCCCGGGAGGGCCTCAGACTCCAAAAGGAGTTTTACTCCTGGCTTATCAATACTGCAGTAGCCAATTCCCAAAAAAGTTAATCCTGCCCAATGTCCTGCGAGAATCACCCCAAGGTATAGGAGCCACAAGCCTCCATGCACAAATGGTCAGATCTGTCTGTGAAACCCTCAACTGCAGAGCGTGAGTAGGAAGGCAGCAGCGACCGAACCCTCGCTGCTAGATCTGAATAGTATTCTGGTGGATCTGATTATTGCGGCGGCGCAAAACCCAACCTGCTAGATCTAATCTGGAAAATAAGATGATGGGCGATCTTCAGAGAGACCAAGGGAATTATGGTCTCAAGGAGTGTCAGGTGCTACAGATCGCAATATACATAAGGGTCCAACAATGGTACTCGGCCCAATCTTTCAAGGCACTAACTAAGGAGGATCAATTGTACCCTTAGTCGTACTACCCGACTACCCTATCATACACGTGAATAATCTCCCCGAGTGTTGTTATCGGTGTACTGTAGCAGCAAGACGATCGACGGTTTATCTACGGCAAGGTTTCAGGTGAGCCTAGGGGGCTTCCAATATACCTAGAGGGTACATGGAAGACAGTCTGTGCGCGGTTCTGTCTAATGCGCTACTACTCGAAGGGGTACCCACAGGGGTTACAAGGGAGTCCAACAAGCGTGACCACCTCTTGTTTTTTCTGCGTGCATGCCTCCCCAAATCCGCAGGTTTATGCGCTCAACGACAGATCCCGTGGTTTAAAGATGTCGGAACATGTCTCTAGCCAAAAAAAAATCTGCTACAAATGGAGATACCACCGGCCCTGGAAAGTGCTCTGATACCACTTGTTATGCTCTTGACCTGCAAGAAGATGCTAGAATACCAAATATGCGAAGAAATACAACCCAGAACACAGAACAAAATGAGAAATAACAGCATGTATTTTATTATTCAGAGATGAAAGTAATGTTCACTTGCCTCTTCGAGGGGGCAACCTCCAATAGAGCAGGGCTCGATTACAGAATAAGACATGACGCTCCTCAATGGGGAGTCTCTATCCTTTATATAGGATTCATACATGTAATACCGTAGGTCAGTACCATGGTTCTATTAATACCATCTATCTAATACCATGGCCCATTTGCAACTAATTGTGGACCCTTTCTTTAAATGCGGGTCAACCACTTACAATTATTAATATGGGCTTTATTGACTCTTTAACTAACTATAACTATGACTCGACCCTATTACATAAATAAGGGGGTTAGGGTTAGACCCTAACAGGTTGTGAGTTCAATTGGGGCAAGTGCAAACGAGAAGAGTAGAACAATGTGGATTGTAGTGTGTAAACATTGGCAGCAGTTTGTACAGCAGTACGGTTGATCGAGGCAACGGTTGGCATGATATCAATGGTTGCAACAGAAATCTATGAGTTGTTGTGGCTTCTTATGGACGCAGCATCTGGCTAAAAACCACTAATGTGTCGGTTGTCGAATGGCTGCCTAGGTAACCTGTGTTTTATGAAACTAAGCAACAAATGCAACGATTGTCGTCGTGGAATGATGAGTGCAGCACAGATAGATAGAGTCGATACATGTAATAAAGGTTGGGCGCGACAGAATGGACAAACGGAGATGGGTGCAGTGCGAGACTGAAAGCGTGTTGTCAGCGTTGGTGGTTGCCTGTCAAGCGGTGGCTATAGCTGCGTCTGTAACTTCAAGAGTGGGTCTGGTTTGTGATGGTCGTGACGGGGGCAGTTCTTCCCTTTTTTTTCTTATTATCTATGTTGCGTGAGTTTCTAGAATGTGGGAACGTTAGGAACTTGGGTACTAGTGTCTAGAATGGCTAGAGGTTTCCCCAAAATTTATAGGAAACGGATAATTCGGAGCGGTAATATTATATAATAAAAAAATTAAAAATATAAAAATATAAAATAATTTTTTAATTATATAATTTATATAATAATCAAAATTAATATTGATTCAAAATATTCAAATACTAAAATCAATTTAAATATATAAATAATAAATATATAATCTCTCTTATATATAAATATATTCTCTGGGTGTCTCTCTCCTTGAGTCTCTCCCTTTTATATAGTTCATTATCAGTTCTCTGGCATGTTTCTCTAGTTATTCTTTTGGAGAAAAAACAACTCTAATGTTTAAGCATTCACTGCCACATACAATATGCACACACAATCTTTTGTGATATATATACATAAACAGCAAAAGAAATACTCACCAGCATGGCATCCCAGATATCCCCCATTACGTCGAGGTGCCACACGCATCCTTAACCCATCAAGAGATTGCTCCAGTTTCTCAATTAAGGATATCGGTGTTATAGACGTCTTTGGCCTTTCTTCCTGGGTAAGTTTCAACAAAGGATCGTGTTTTGTGGGCAGCTCGGCATATTTCTCTACAGACTTTGTACTCCCCAACCCCGAGGAACATCAGAACTCCCCAAAAAACAGTCGTCAAAGCTAACGGAACTTTCCCCAATTCCCATTGTAGCTCCCGGGAGCGCGGGAACCATTGGAACGGGTTTCCCACCTCTCGGGAGCAGTGTCGGTGTAACAGAGCTTATTATATATTTTATATAATTTTTTTCTTATTTTTATTTTTATATAATCACCCATTTAATTCTCTCTCTATAAAATTTATTTCTTTTTTTATATATTTTGAATTTTTTTTATTTACTTATTTTTTTAATATATTTTCTTATAATAATTTTTTCCTAATATATTTTCTTTAAACATCTTTTTTAGTTTTTTTTCAATATATCTATTTGACCCTTCTTCTTTCAATTGTTTCTTTTTAAATCTTATCTGTATATATAAAATTCTTTTCTTTCTTTTCATTTTCTTCTTTTTTTTATATATTGCATAAAAAAAAATTAAATGGCCAAGGGCTTCGCAAAACAGAAAAACTCCAAATTTGTGTAGTGAAACGTTTCAATTGTGAAAATTGATGGCTAAAGGCCATATCGGATTGGTTCATTGTGTAGCAGATGAGCAGCCAAAGGATCAAACTGCTCTAATACCAATATTACGAACAAAGTTTGTACACGTAGTAGAATACTCGGAAGATCTGAAATATATAGATATCCATTATAGGAAAATATTTTTTATAAAGTGAAGTACAAAAGATATGAGTTGATGATTTGAGTACAATTGACGATCCCATTTATATACCTAGGTAAGTACCCATTCACGAATGGTCATGTCCATAAGGACATGCCTTTTCAATAACAACTATTCGTTAATTAAGCATTATTCATTATTATTATTATTTGTATTATTTTTATATATATTTTATTCATCGCATTATTCATGTTGGTTTTGCTCGCCAATGTTGAGCAAGTTCCATATCAACCTAAATATTATACCATGACTTTACCATTGCCCCACACATTGTCTCTCAATCTGTGAAAACAAGTAGTAACTAATTCAAATTACCATAGTTGGCAACAAATATAGTTGCCCCCGGCATCTTACTCAACAATTTTTTTAGAATCACGATATTAAGACCATTTCCAAAGTCTCCACAGCTAGCCAAGCCCGCTTTCAAATTCAACTGCTTGTAATAATTTGTTCTTCTACATTATGTGAAATGTCTCAATGGAACGGGAAGTGTCAAGGCCCCTATTACCACACAAGATCGCATCTCTCGATGCCTAGCCAACAGGGCAATAAGGCTCACATGCTTCTTTCACCCTTTCTGTTCAAAGTAATTGTTAAAATTAGCAACTAGGGCCAAACTCCACATGGGTCATCTTATTTATGACAACTGATATTTTTCTTGGATTCCTCTCTGAGAGGTGTAGGATTAATCTAGAGATCCTCTGATTCTGACATGTACAAATGAAGTTATGAATTTATTTTGATTATGGACAAATTGTCAAGGTCATCTAGCAAACTTATGTAGGCTTAGAAGCCCAACAGTCATGTATATTCATCCTCAACGTTTGCTATAAATACATGATACCTTAGCCTCATTTGGACACACTCATCTTCACACTTCTCTCTCTCTCCTCATTGATTGGGCACGGATTCCTAGGCATCTCTCTCTCCAGACGTCCAAAATTTCTGGAGAGTGAAATTTCAGGAGGCCGAAATTTCAGGAGAGCACAATTTCAGGAGACCGAAATTCCGAAATTTCAGGAGACCGAACTTCTCGGCAGTTTGACCCGGTGTTGACTGCAACTAGGGCTGACCACAAGTGGGTTGTTTGACCAGACTTTGGTTGGGTTTAATTTGACTATTTTGAGGATTGTTTTGTCTTGTTGTTTGGAGGCCAAAGTTGACTGAAGTTGACCGATTTACTGAGGGTCAAATCTGCCCTGTTGACCATCGTTGACTTTTCTGGTTAGGGCTCTTTTGCTACGGTCATAAATTATCAGATTTGTAAATTGTACTATCTCTCTCTCTCCCCCTCTCTCTGCTGAACTATTGAAGAATATAAGAAGAATTGATCAAGGGTTTCCCCACATTGGGGTTTGTCCTTGGCTGGTGCCACATCTTGTGTCCTCTTGTCTTGGCTTGTCTTCTACTGTTTATGTTTATGTTCTATCTACATTTTACTATCATGTTGATGTGATTGCTAAACTGGATATTGGTATTGGGCTAATAAAGAAATTGAAGTAAAATTGCTCTAAAGCATAAAACATACCATTGTTGCCTAAAATTAATATGGAATCAGAGCTGAGGTGAAGACAAAGCCCAAGCAAGAGTGAAAGAGCAATCACCAAAGATAGTTGGACAAGGACAAAAGGTTCAATGGGTTCCTCATCCAACTTCCCGACAGAAGACAAGCTCCATGATAAATCTGACTATCATGGATGGAAGATGTCTCTTGATTTGATCTTGGAAGAAAAAGAAGTGATGGATCATTCCAGGGGCAACTTCAACAACAATGATCAAAGGAATGGCAGGTCCAATGGCAAATGAAAAAGGAATGTGGGACATCAAGGAAATGGTCGACCCTCCAAGAAATCAAGGAACTCGAGGTATGAAGAATCAAATGTTGTTAACAATAAGCAAAAAGAGTATTATCTTATATCGTCCCTCTCCACTGCCTCTCCTCCGGACACTTTGAGAAATTGGCTGATTGATAGTGGTGCCTCAAGGCACTTCACCAGATACAAGCCCTATCTAATCTGATAGATAAGGAGACAAACTTGGAGACCATCCTTGGAGACAATGCCACCTATCCCGTGAAGGGAGTAGGGAATGTTACCCTTCAATTGAATCAAGGTAACACTATTCATTTGTAAGAAGAACTATATGTACCTGATGTCCATTTCAGCGATGGAAGACAAAGGATTCAAGGTGGCTTTTATCAATGGAAAGGTACATGTTTGGAAAATAAATTTTAAAGATGCTTTTACTCTTGGGTTCAGGGTTGACACTTTGTATCAAGTTGGAGGAAGTCCATTGGGAGCCATGTCTTGCGACACATCTCTACAATCTAAACTATGGCACAGGAGGTTTGCCCATCTTCATTATAAGGCCCCACCCGATGTGAGACAGATGGTGACAGGTATGCCCGAGTTCAAAGTAGAGCATGAAGGTGTATGTCCGGGATGTGCCAAAGGAAAACTTACAAGGGGACCATTCCCCTCAAGTAATAGAAAGACCACAGATATAATGCAATTGATCCACTCCGACATATCTAGGATGATGCCCGTAAACTCTTTGGGAGGATACTTATATTATCTCAACTTTACGGATGATCATTCTCGCAAGACTTGGGTCTACTTGTTGAAGAAGGATGAAGTGTTCACCTGGTTCCAAGACTTCAAAGACTTGATCGAAAACCAATCCGAGAAGAAAATCAGGATATTGAGGATTGATAATGGGATCGAGTACGAATCCAATGAATTCCAAGATTATTGTAGACAAGCTGGCAATAAGAGGGAGACTACAACGCCATACACTCCTGAGCAGAATAGTGTGACTGAAAGGAAGAATTGCTCTATTGTAGAAGCAATTTGTGCCATGCTTCATGATCAAGGCCCTCCGAAATTCCTATGCGCTGAAGCTGCAAATATCGTCGTGTATGTTCAAAATTGATACCCTCATCAAGCACTGGACTCCAAGACTCCCGAAGAAATGTTCACTGGTAAGAAACCCGATGTCTCTCATTTTAGAATTTTTGGACGCCCCATATATTTTCATGTGCCAAAAGAGAAAAGAAGCAAATTGGGTGCATCTCGGAAGAAAAGAATTTTTGTGGGCTATAGTGAAAATTCCAAGGGATATAGAATTTTGTGAATGGTCAAAAGGAAGTTGAGATAAGTCATGATGTCACCTTCGACGAAGATATGACCCTCAGGAAGATCAACAACCTTCCTATCCTAAGGAAGGACAAAGAAGTTGACATCGGAAATCAGGGTGCAAAAGAAGATGAAACGATGCTTGATGTTGATGAACCTATGGATCCTCCTCCTCATGAGCCCTCCTCCTCCAAAAGGAGACCCTCATGGCTTAGGGAGACTCTCGAAGATGCTGAGAGACACATTGCACCAAGGGGGACTTTCCATGAAAGCAAGAAGCCAAACAAGTATCAAGGATATTTGACCACCATGAGCACCATCATTCAAAATGAGCCTTCATCATTTGAAGTCGTGAAGCATCAAGTATGGAAGGATGCTATGAATGAAGAATGATGTCTGGGATGTAGTCCCTAGACCCCAAGACAAATAGGTTGTCACCTCTAAGTGGCTCTACAAAATCAAGCATAGAGATGATGGAAGTGCAAAAAAGTTCAAGGCTCGATTTGTTGCTTGAGGCTTCTCTCAAAAAGAAGGTGTAGATTACGATGAGATATTTGCACTTGTTGCCCAATACACCACCATCTGCTCAATCATAGCCCTTGCTTCCTCGCAAGGATGGAACCTACATCAAATGGATGTCAGGACCGCTTTCTTGCATGGTTCAATCAAAAAGGAAGTCTATGTGCAACAACCCGAGGGTTTTGAGGTTCATGATCGGGAATCTCATGTATGCAGGTTGAAGAAGCTCTCTATGGATTGAAGTAAGCACCTCAGGCTTGGTATGAGAGGATCGATAGCTACCTGATGAAGCTAGGATTCACTAGAAGTGAAGTTGATCTGAACCTTTACTTTAAGGTTGAAAATGATAAACCTCTCATTCTGGTACTTTATGTGGACAACCTCTTTATGACAGGTGTAGACCCTCTCATTCTCAAATGTAAGAGGGAGTTGACTTCTGAATTTGAGATGAAGGACCTAGGACCAATGCACTATTTCGTAGGGTTGGAAGTCTGGCAAAAGCTAGGTGAAATTTTCCTCTTCAAGGACAATATGTTGTGAAGATATTGGAAAGATTTGGGATGGTCGACTGCATGTCTCTGACTACTCCAATGGAACTTAACTTTAAGAAGTTATGTGGCAGTGTTGTTGGACCTGAATTGGGAAATGCTTCTGAGTATCGTCAAATCATAGGAGCATTGATGTTCTTGGTGAACTCCAATGCGGACATATGTTTTGCAGTTAACACATTGAGCCAATATATGGTTGAGCCTCATCATATACATTGGATTGGTGCCAAGAATCTTCTGAGATATCTTCGGGGCACAATCACTCATGGACTGAGATACACTGCCAGAGATGTGAGGTTGCATGGTTATTCTGATGTTGATTAGGCTAGCAGTGTGGTGGATCGCAAGAGCATTTCTAGATGTTGTTTTTATTTGGGTTCTGCTTCGATATCCTGGATGAGAAGGAAGAAAAAATCAGTTGCCTTTAGCAACGCCGAGGTCGAATACATAGCTGCTAGTATGGCCTCCTATGAAGTTGTCTGGTTGAAGAAGCTCTTCAGTGAGTTGTTTGGACATGTGCTGGATACCACTGTTATCCTCTGCGACAACCAGAGTGGGATCCGATTATTAGGGAATCTCGTGTTCCATGATTGCTCCAAGCACATAGATACAGAGTTGCAGGAATCGCCCCCCCCCCCCCGGATCCTAAGCCGGAACCGCGACCCGTACGGAATCGTTCCGGAATCTCCAGGCGAAGCGCGATTCCAAATTTTAGGTTGCGCAATTCCGTTTTTTAAAAACGATTCCTGGTTTTTAGGTGGCGTTGCCCCGGATCCGCGCTTCGGAGGGCGATTCGGGCATCCGGTTGCGCCACGCAACCCGCCCGGAAGCGCACGCAACCCGCACGCAACCCGGACGCAACCCGGACGCAACCCGCGGGCAGCAAAAATTAACTTGCTGTATGAAGTTAAATACCGAAATAAACACAATATATATATAAAAAAATATAAATTATAGACACTTAAAGCTCACTTGAGTCTTGACAGACATATTATAGATGCATTTACAGCTAAAAGTTTAATCAAAATCACATTCCATTCTTACCATATATCTGGTATAATTAAAAATTCAAAGCCTTAATGGACATTCCAAGCATTTATCTGGAATGAAATTGCAACCTTCAGCAATTAAGAAATCACATGGTCGTGTTTCAAGTGGACACTAATCATGAACTTAGTGTCATTTTTCTGTCTCATCCTCTCTACAGCCTTTATGTTCAGCACTTCATTCATCACTGACACGTCGTTCTCTATCTCACTGTTTTTCTTTCCCCTGGAGACAGGTGAAGTGTCCACCCAAAACATTCAGCGGGAAAATATCATACATAGTATGAACTTACTCATGAAAAAAGGACATCAAAATGTATCAGGAACCTCTAATGGAGATTATTAAAATCCACAATATTCCTTCTGTTACCAAGACATGACAAGAGAAACAAAAATACTGGGGCTCTTGCAGGTTGCTTGGAGGACATTAAAGGGGCTTTTCATTGCTTGACCAAATATGCAGCTCAAGAAACTGCAGAGAAAGTTTTGTGATCCACCAATATTATAAGGATGAAGACACTGTAGTGAGAAGAAAGATCTACTCAATCCCAGGAAAAAGGAAGCAATATATCCTGAACTCTCAAAAAATAAGAAAATCTCTAATTCTGTACATCCAATATGCAACCCAACTTTCACAGTGGATGATGACTCCCTAGGAATCATTCGGTTCAAATATCATCTTGGTTAGTTTATCCTTTTTCATTTGATAACACTTTGCTAGATGGTGGTACTCCGGAATCTTAAATTCTTTGCTCCATTTCCAATTGAAAATACTTTGACAGGTGGAATTCTGGAATAGTAATCGCTCTTCTCCATTTTCACTTGACAACACTTCGATAGATTGTAGAATTCTGGAATCTTAATCATTCTTCTCCTTTTCCACATGGCAACACTTCGATAGATGATTGAATTCCAGAATCTGAATCACTCACCTCAACAAGCTATTGAATAAATAAAGGGAAGGGTCCCTTATTCATTACTCTGGCATGCATAAAGGAAATGCTAGAGCTCGATAAGCAAATAGGTTGTGGCTGCCCATGATATAAAGAGCACGCAAACCCATGCCCCAAATGATACATAAATGATGAATCCCAAAGCTGGTTGTGGTTATGAAGACAAAAGTACAGATTTTTACAGCCTTCTGGGGCCTATATTAATTCAATAAAAGCCACATGGATTCATGGATTACAGATCTATCCACTACTGTGATCTAATAGTTTGAGTTGCAGTCTCTGCCACTCTATTGGATGATAGAATTTCTCTAGGTTGTAGCTACATGGAAACCTAAAATTTTGAAGACAGGAACATGTACTGAGAAATATCTAGATATACAAGGGATTAGGAATCGGAAATTTCACTCACCAACTTACCAATAAACTCAGTTCTCGTTTAACTAGGAGTAATTAACTTGTAATGTCTTAACAAAGGGCATCAAGTTAACACTTTGGGATGTTTGTTTTGAGTATAAATGCAAAAAAATATAAAATATATATATATATATAGCAGACGCTTCCGCGGACGCTTCGCTTCCTAGATTTTTGGAAAATGACGCTTCCGCGCTCCGCACTTCCGCTTCGCGCTTCCGCTTCGCTCCCGCTTCGTGCAACATTGCATAGATATCAGGGACCACTTTATCCACGATATGGTAAAACGAGGAGCAATAAGGCTCCATCACATTGGGACTGATGAGAAGGACGCTAATATTCTGACAAAGCCCCTGGGGAAAGTCAAGTTCTTAGCCTTTTGAGAACGACTTGGAGTCGTGGAGAGACCCTCTTATAAGAGTCTTGTATGAGATGTGTTGATTTATTGTAGCATTGGATGTACTCTAGCCATGAAAATTGGTGGAGAGGCTAAAGCACGTGAGATCTCCAAGACCCAAAAATGGTTTGGGGAAATTCCACTCGGTTGGAGAGATATTAAAATAATTAATATTTTTAATGGAGTTCCTAAGTCTAGACTTGGGAAAATTAAAATATTAATGGGTATTAATATAAAACTGGGTGAGAAGGTTCTAAATGACGAGGATCAAGCCAAATTTAATCTTAGTCGTTGATTAGGGACTTAATCTCAGTCGTTGAAGATTCAACAAGAAAAGTATAAGAGGAGGCTTGAGGGTCAGTTGGAGACACACCAACAGATACTCAACATCTCAAGGAAAATCGCTTCTCAAAGAGAAGGAGATCGATTTTAGAGGGAGAGTTGCAGGGTGGAGGAAGAGGGAGGATTAGCAACAGTCTGGGGAGCTCAGAAGAAGTGACGCAGGGACTCTGAGAGACAGCGCAGAGGGAGACGCAAATCAGTGAGACGCAGGGATGACACAGAGAGGGACCAGAGCTGCGCAGAGCCACGCAGAGTGATGAAGGGCTAACACAGTAGAGAAAGGAAGCTCTCCAAGGTGTCAGAAAGTCTCGAAGAAAAGTCTTAGTTGTTTTCTCCCAATGTCTATGTAAATTTTTCTGTAAAAGCTATTGCTGTTGAAGATTAATAAAAACCCTCCTCTGCTGCATTGGTTTTCCCGCATTGGGTTTTTCCAGGAACAATTGTCCAAAAATAACTGTGTTGATGTGACTGATTCTTGTGCATGCGTTTATTTATGTATAATGGTGTGATATCTGCAGTAGAATTTATTTTAATATTTACTGAAGAGATTTCATAAATAACTTATTGGGTCCTATATGATATGAGGGTCTGATATGATATGTACATTGAGCTCTAGGAGCTCTAGGGGGCTTGGAGTATTTCTTGGAGCGATGAGAAACCATAGGGTGAGTGGCTCATCCTTCTCCTAGTGGTTTGTTGTGTACAGGGTGAGTGGTTCAGCCTTCCCCTGCGATACCCCTTGGCGACATGTAGGAAGGATGAGTGGTTCATCCTTCTCTTCCTGAGACATCCTACCCATGCAGTCTGGGACTCATGGGAAGTACCTCTCATATGGCCAACGAGTAGGGAAATGATAATAGGGACCATAGTACTAACGATGGATGCATCGTGTACTACCGTACTCCCTATGCTAGGATGACCGATATTGATCTGGATCAATAGGAACTAACTTCGGGTCAATAAGAGTGGTATGAGACACTCTCTTTTGATTAGAATTGACTTCAGGTCAGTAAGATTGGTATGAGACACTCTCTTTTTGTTTGGGATTGACTTCGAGTCAGTAGAGAATGGTATGATACATTCTCGTTCACTTCTTCTTCTTCATAGTTCAGTAGAGCAAAGCATAGCAGTGCAAAACAGTGCATTGATGGTAGAGATAGTACAGATCAGCAGATGGATTAGCAGATGGAGTTCTCCCTAGTTGAGAGGGAGAGTTAAAATTGGCAACTAGGTCCAAACTCCACACGAGTCATCTTATTTATGACAACTGATATTTTTCTTGGATTCCTCTCTCCAAAACATGTAGGATTGATCTAGAGATCATCCGATTCGGACATGTAACAATGAAGTTATGAATTTACTTTGATTATGGACAGATTGTCAAGGTCGACTAGCAAACTTATGTAGGCTCAGAAGACCAACTATCACATCTATTCATCCTCAACGTTTCCTATAAATAAATGATGCCTTAGCCTCATTTGGACACACTCATCTTCACACTTCTCTCTCTCTCTCTCCTCATTCATTGGGTACAAATTTCTGGGCCTCTCTCTCTCCACACATCTGAAATTTCAAGAGGCAGAAATTTCAAGAGACTGAAGTTTCAAGAGAACGAATTTCTAGACAGTTTGACCTAGCGTTGACTGCAGCTAGCGCTAACCGCAGGTGGGTTGTTTGACTAGATTTTTACTGGGCTAAATTTGATTGTTTTGAGGGTTGTTTTATCTTGCTATTTGGAGGTCGAAGTTGACTGAAGTTGACCGATTTGTTGAGGGTCAAATCTGCCCTATTGACCAATGTTGACTTTTCTGGTTAGGGCTCTTTTGTTGTTGTCATAAATTATCAGAGTTGCAAATTGTACTATCTCTCTCTCTGTGCTGAACTATTGACGAATATCAGAAGAATTGATCGAGGGTTTCCCCACATTGGGGTTTGTCCCTAGCTGGTGCCACATCTTGTGTCCTCTTGTCTTGGCTTGTCTTCTACTGTTTATGTTTATGTTCTATCTGCATTTTGCTACCATGTTGATGTGATTGCTAAACTAGATATTGATATTGGGCTAATAAATAAATTGAGGTAAAATTGCTCTAAAGCATAGAACATACCATTGTTGTCTAAAATTAATAGTAATACACAGTGTTATTCCCATATGTGATAGGACCAAGGTTACTTGGGAGCGAGAGCGGAAGCAGGGAGCAAGGAGCAAGGAGCGACATTTTCAAAAGCTCCCTGTTTGGGAGCGAATTGGGAGCGAATATTTATATAATATATATTTTTATATATTTTGATGCATATATGTCAACAAATGTCAAAAGCATGTAGAATGATGAATTAGATAGAAAAAGCATAAAAACATGGATTGAACCATATAACATCAATCATCTAGAAATTATAATCTTCATCAACCATGTCCACAAGTTACTAACATACAACATATCGAGTCTCATGATTCATCAATCTTAAAGTTTCAAGCTTTCAAAATTCAACATATAACATTTATCATCATTTATCACTAAAGTTGTACGTGTAACCATTACCTTTACCAAGTAACCAAACTAAAACAAAAAATATCTAACATGAAATGAAATGTTTCAACTTTCAAATTACACAAAGCATCATATTCAAAATTCATTACCAATGAGTAATAATTGCCAACTTCAAACTTAAACTGTCATATATTGTTTACAAAAAATAACATAATAAATATGAAAGAGTCAACAGTTCTAAAAACTACTAGAAACTAGAAAAGACAAGTAAATCTATTATCTATTGCTAATGCTTGGGCCTCTTGCCACGAGAAATGTCTAAATTCTGAGAAGGACATGGTGGTCTACTACTACTGGGAGTCTCCTCCCGCATAGTCGGACGACCAGAACTGGAAGCCACATGCCCTCCATGTGAGGATGTAGATGGGGGTGGTGGAAGCAAAGGCAAAGATGTTGGAACTCGAGCACTGCCACTGGATGGTTGGGGTGGCATGGCTAGTCTTGCTTCATCATCATCTATCAAAAGTTTTGTTTGCAATTCTTCTAGATGTAGAGCACTGTGAGAATTTATGAACCTACACATCAGAAATCCTACTGCAATCACCGGTTTATCATCTCCTACTTGTTCTTTACATTCAACAAGTTATTTAATTACTTAAATAGTGATGAAAACACTATTGCAGCCTACACATATATACAGACCATGAACTGAAATAAACTAAGACAATCACACAAGGAACACCATTATTTTTGGACAATCGTCCCCGGAAAAACCCAATTCGGGAAAACTAGTGCAACATATAGAGGGTTTGTATTATGAAGCAGATTCTTGAATACAACTAGGGTGCCAAATGCAGCTCACCCAACAAAGAATAACCATGGCAGAAGTACCTCTATCTGGAGACAGATATTTCGGCAAATCCAACAACTAGATGATGAAACCCCACAGATGACAAATGTTGTTCCCAGTGTTGGGCAGCGATGACTGCTCCAAGCTCTGTGCCAGAACTGTGTCACCTCCCCTAGCAGTTGTGTCACCCTCTAGTGAGCCTCCATTGCTCAGAAATTTGATATGCTTAACTTCTCTCTCTCTGCCCCACAAACACCCCGGCGCTGCCTCTAAGTGCCTGCGCCAGCCCCTCCGGCTTCTGCATCAGCCTCTCTGCCCTCTGTGTCACCCTCTCTAAGTTGCGTTGTCTCTCTTGGTGTTGCTCTGCCTCTCTGCTATGTATTCTCCGCCTTAGACTGAAGTCCCTCTACCGCACTGCCCCTCATTGCAACTCAAATTACTAGCTCGATTTTCTCAGCAAACCACACCCCAAAAAAATCAAACTCTTTGATCTCTTGGTGTATCTCCAACTCACCCTCAAGCCTCCTCTTATACTTTTCCTGTTGATGAATCAATGATCATGATCTAATCTCTAATCAATAGCTAACATTACAACAGGCTTGATCCTCATCACTTAGAGCCTTTTCACCCATATTCTTATTAATACACATTAATATTTTTATTTTCCTAAGTTTAGATTTAGGAACCCATTAAAAATATTAATTATTTTAATAACTCCTCACCCAAGTGGAATTTCTCCCACCATGTCGTCTTCTTGACTACAACTCGATGTCGCCCCACCTCTTCTCCAGAGGTGCATGAGCACTCATGGCACAATCGTCATCCTCGCCTTCCTTGTCCGCTTTCATTGGAGCAGCCTTCAATTTTGAAGCTTCCCTCTTGCCATTCCTCCGGGGGCATTGAGTGGCATAATGTCCCAGCGCCCCAGGGTCAAAGCATCTGACCTTGGTGATGTCCTTCATCTTTCTCTTTTGTTGCCCTTGTTGTCCCGACGATGAGAGAGTTGCATCCTCCTCCTCCTCCTTCTTGACTCGAGCTCCCTTGCCACTACTCCTTGCCTTGGTCAACCTCCTGAGCTCTTCTTGTCGAAAAGCTACCCACATCTCCTCCCAACTGGGAAGAGTCGCTCTACCCAAAATGCTTTGGACAAATGTCTCTGAGTCCTCGATCACTGCGTTCAGGGCAGCCCTGACCATGAACTCGGGATCTGGTGTAGACCCCACAGAAGTCAACTGGTCGTGAATCCCTTGCAACCTAAGAAGGAAGTGATCTATCTCCTCTCCTTTCTGCATCTGGTATTGTCTCAATTGATTTTCTAATAGCATCTTCCGTTGCACGAAAGAGCCCTGGTACAAGGTGGTCAGGGTCTCCCACATCTCCCTTGTTGTTCACTTCTCAGCAATGTGTGGTACTACATGATCTTTGACCTCGTCTAGGATCATGCACTTTACCTTCACCTGGGCCTCCTCGTACTTCTTTGCCACATCAACGTCAACTGAAACAACAACCACTTTCAAGGCATAGTCCTTGATGCGATGTTTATCTAGGATTGCCAGTATCCTGGCCTTCAAATGACAAAATTGGATGCTCCATCCTATCTGTCCTGATCCCTCAACCCATTCATCGCCATCTCTACTCAAGAATAGAACTAGTTCTCTTCTCCCTCTCTTGTCATCAATCTAGCAAGACTTGGATCTGGATTCCTTGGGCGCAAGAAACCCTCTAAGGAACAAGCTCCTCTCTAGACTCCCTCTAAGTCCTGATTTACCTCTCGAAAATCCTCCAGCCAACTGTCGAATCATTCCTCTCCAATCCTCCTTTGTTGCTGCAACCTGGATCTAGATTTCTTGGCTAGAAATTTGTGAAGGCAGTGATTCCCTCTACCTTGGTTCTATCTCCACAAACACGATTTTGCACCAACAGAAACAACATCCCACCAGCTCCTCAAATCAAATCTGTGTTGCTCCCCTAGCCCCAGCAACTGAAGTATCTGAGCTCCTCTGGCTCTACTCAATCACTGCGTGAGTTGGATCAGCCCCTCCTCGCCACTGCGTCACTCCTTCCTGGTCCGGAAAGATGACATGGCTCTGCGTGACCCTGATCTGCCCTCCTACCAGCTTCACCCTCACCTGGCTCAGAATGAGCCTTTGCGTCACCTCTTTTGCACTGTGCCACTCCACCTTCTGCATCTCGGGCTCTATAACAGCATTGTCTCTCGGGACAGCTGCTCTCTACAACAAATTCTTATGGATTTCTCAGTTGGTGTCTTCAGTCTCCAATGATCTGCAATGCTCTGATACCATGTGAGAATTTATGAATCTACACATCAGAAATCCTACTGCAATCACTGGTTTATCATCTCCTACGTGTTATTTACATTGAACAAGTTATTTAATTACTTAAACAGCGATGAAAACACTATTGCAGCCTACACATATGTACAGATCATGAACTGAAATAAACTAAGACAATCACACAAGGGACACCGTTATTTTTGGACACTCGTCCCCGAAAAACCCCAATTCGGGAAAACCGATGCATCATATAGAGGGTTTGTATTATTAAGCAGATTCTTGAATACAACTAGGGTGCCAAATGCGGCTCACCCAACAGAGAATAACCTTGGCAGAGGTACCTCTATCTCGAGACAAATATTTCAGCAAATCCAACAACTGGAAAATGATGACAAATGGTGTTCCCAGTGCTGGGAAATGATGGCTGCTCCAAGCTCTCTGTTGGAACTATGTCACCTCCTCTAGGAGCTGCGTCACCCTCTCAGTGAGCCTCCATTGCTCAGAAAGTCGATATGCTGAACTGCTCTCTCTCTCTCTGCCCCACAAACAAACCCCAGCGCTGCCTCGGGCCTACGTCAGCCCCTCCAACTTCTACGTCGCCTCTCTGGCCTCTGTGTCACCCTCTCTGAAGTTGCATTGTCTCTGCTGGTGTTCCTCTGCTTCTCTGCTATGTATTCTTCGGCCTTGCACTGAAGTCCCTTTGCCGAACTACCCCTCACTGCAACTCAGATCACGAGCTCAATTTTCTCAGCAAACCACATTCCAAAAAAATCGAACTCTTTGATCTCTTGGTGTATCTCCAACTAACCCTCAAGCCTCCTCTTATACTTTTCATGTTGATGAATCAAGGATCATGACCTAATCTCTAATCAACGACTAAGATTAAAACAGGCTTGATCCTCATCAATTAGAACCTTCTCACCCATATTCTTATTAATACACATTAATATTTTTATTTTCCTAAGTTTAGACTTAGGAACCCATTAAAAATATTAATTATTTTAATAACTCCTCATCTGTGTGGAATTTCTCCAAACGATTTCTGGGATCTTGAAATCTCATTTGTTTTAGCCCCTCCACCAAATTTCAAAGCTAGAGCACATTCGATGTTACCCAAAAATCAACAAGCACTATCCAAATTATCTTCCTTTGGGTTGTTGTACCAAGTTGTATATAATGTATCCTCACAAGCCCGATCACAGTAATGGCTCAACAACCTCAAGTTGTAGTGCACACAAACCAAGCTTTCTGCCTGGTTTTCATTGTGTAATGTTCCTTCCTAAAATATTTTTTGATAAAGAAAGATTCACAATTTTGCATTTTTGGCTATTATGGGGGATGTACATGATTTTGGGAATAATACTTAGGAGAAGGGGAGGTAGAAATCACTTAGCTAGTGAAATGTGGGGGTCATCCCCTCGTGAAAAACACAACCTTGGAGAGAAATTTGAATTGCTAAGGAAAGGAGGTTGAAATGCTAGATGGAGGGACCCACATGAGAGGGCAAGGAGAAAATTATAAATAGGAAGAGGATGGCAACTATTGGGGCTTTTTGTTAACTCAACTCTTTCCATTGTTGCTCAAGTTGTTCAGCTGGGTCACAAGTGCTGCTTAGCACAGAGTTTTCCAAGGGGAGAACTCACCCTTCTTTCGGTGGACTTTGAGTGCCACCCTAGGGAGGTAAATTCTACTACCATAGAGAGAGGGATTTGTGGATTCTTGGAGTGTTCTTCAGCCAATTCCCTCAGCCAGTTCGTACTCTAGGGAGGACGCAGAAGCTAATTTGTGCCACTCATTTCAGCGAGTTCCCAGGGGTGTTTTGCCGGGAGAAATTTGGAGAAGTTGCTTTAGGGGTAGGCCAGCATTTGTGGGGAGTTTTGGAGCTGGAGGTGACTGCCTTTGAGGGAGACAAATTTGTCAAGTTTGGGCCTGCGCAGGGGGTCATTGGACAGAGATTTCGTGGTGTTGGGGCTCAACCATTTTGTGTCGAAAACTTATAATGGAGTCCCTCTTCTGCTTCAAGAGGAACTTCCTGGAGCACTTCTACAACAACTTGGGGAGGAATAAGGAGAATTTTTCAGTATATTGTGTTACTGGCGACACAGTCTTTGGCTAAGAGGGTGTAGCTCAAAAATAGGGTGATTTCGGGAGGTCGAAATTATCCCAAACCCTTTCTGGGTTTTCATGGGTTTGGTGAGAGGATATCGAGGCTAATTTTAAAGAATTTTTTGAGCACTAGAACTCAAATCTTCAGTTCATCCAGCCAGTAGTGCAGTTCCACAAGGACCCACGCAGACTTCTTGGAGGGGACCCATTCTATAGCATTTAGGCAGTTGTTATTCATCACCTGGGGCTTGTAGCTTGCTTTGAGCAAGCCCAGACGCATTCCTTCCATTTCATATTGTATTCCCTCTACTATATATGGCCCATTTTGGCGTGTTTCTAGATCATTTATGATTATCTGATCGTGTGTGCCATTTATTTTGTCGAATGTGGTGTATTTGCTTTGTTTATCACTGTTAATATCTGCTAGGTATATTACAATGGTATCAGAGCTCAGATCTTGGCTCACTTGTGGAAATTTTCTATGACCTTGGAGGACAGGCAGAACATTACCTATCGGAGGCAACAATACCGGAGCAGGGAAAGAGAATTGGAAATCACACCAGACATTGAGACTCCAAAGAAGCTTTAGTAAAGGTCAATATGGGGGAGCCCAAAAGTAAAGAGGAGGCGGCATTTGATAGCCTCTTGAAGGCCCTAAATGACTTGGCCAGAGGGCAGAAGGAGATGATAGATGGAATCAAACAGTGGAACTGGGACAAGAGCTTGCATCAAGGCTTTCTATTTGGAGAGACTTCATGAGCATCCCACCAGTGTGACCACCATTCCCCAACAACACACCCACAAGCCTACAGTTGATCCGGATTTAAACAGGAACGCAACAAATTACAAAGATAACCATAAAAACAAAGATGCAGCGGAAAAAACACTTCATTTCATTAATATAAAAATACTGAAATATGCTTACAAACAGAAATGGAAATAAACCAACTAGGGCGATGGTAGCTTATCTCTTAGAATAGATGTGGCGCTACATGCCTCTGAACTGCCTTACAATGAGGCTGAAGGGCCTTTTTATTATTGAACAATAAGAGAAAACCCTAAACAACCAAAACCCTAAGCAGAGGAGATGTAACAACAAGAGTTTATGGGCCCTGTTGGGGTGACTTGGACAGCCAACTTCCCAGAGTCGTGACTTGGTCATATTTTCTCTGTTTGACGCGCATTATAACCCGTTGGAAAGATCTCCCCGAGGACTACGACAGAAGAAACGATTTTAGACAATAAATTGTTAGGGGTAGATTTCAAAAAAAACGTCGTTTAGGGTCTCAAAACGGCTCCAAATGTTTAGGACCCGAAAAACTGCTAAAAATAGTAAACTGTGCTACAATTAAGGAAATTGAAAAAATGAAAGAAGCAATGGTGGGGGTCCAAGTGAAATTGGTGGGTGGCCACCAATATCCACCTGGATCATTCCTCCCCCCTTAGGAAGCAATGATCTCCATTGCGTTGAGTTCTTCCATGAGATGAGGAAACTTCTGCTGAACTTGGTCCCAGGTGAACCACTTGCCCTGGTGAAGGAGTTGGTCTGCCTTGACAACTCGATATAGTTGGATATTCTACTGGCAAGTGTGCTTGATCTGTGTGTCCATGATCCGATCAGTTGCAGCTTGTTCCATGCAATCTGGATTTAACTCTATGGGTGTGAGTTGTTCTACAATGTCGGATGTGTCTAGTAATGGTGGAAAGTATGGCCGAAGGCGGTCCACATTGAACAATGGGTGCAGGCCAAGGAATGGGGGAATGCTGAGCTCAAATGCATTTTCTCCCACAGCCTTGGTAATGGTGTAAGGACCATATCGAAGTGGTCTGAGTTTCCGATAGGCTGCAGTAAGGCATTCCTTTTGCAAATGCAACCAGACTTTGTCGCCCACTTGAAACTTGTGTGGTACCCGATGTTGATCATGTCACTGCTTGTACTTGGCATTTGATTTCTCCAGAATATCATGGACCTGCTGGCGAATATGTTGGATGCGCTCAATGAAGTTGTTTGCATTATCTGTTTCAGACTAGACATGAGTCGAATCTGCATGAGTGGCTGCAAATGGCATGGCCACATCAACGGGACATAGTGGCTGGAATCCCAAGCCCACCTGAAAAGGGTTGTGGCCAGTCGAGTTGTGGAGAGCCCAGTTGTAGTTGTGCTGAACATAGGGGAGGCTCTCGTCCCATGTGTGTGGATGCTTTGAGTTGTACATGCGCAGAATGTGTACGATCATCCTGTTGACAACCTCTTTCTGGCCATCAGTTTGAGGATGGAAGGTTGTGGACTTAGTGAGTTTGGTGTCCAGCATCGACCAGAAACTGGACCAAAATGTACTAAAGAACCTGTTGTCCCGATCTGAGATGATAGACTGTGGGATCCCAAAGTGTACGCACACTCATTCAAAGAAGCGTTTAGCAGTGGCTTCGGCTATGATATTCTTCTTGCAGGCCGCATAATGGCCATCTTCGAGAACCTGTCGACAACCACAAAAACACAGTCGTTTCCATGCTTAATGGAAGGAAGGCCTGACATGTAATCCATGGAGATGGATTCCCAAGGCCCACTAGGGGTAGGCAGCGGGGTATAGAGGCCTTGCTTCTTGATGGTTGATTTGGCAACGACGCAGGCAATGCATGAGTCTTTACATCCACCTTGCTTAATTCATTGCATTCAAGTCTCTGCATGTTAATGTCTGAGTCATGCTTGCGACCGTGTTCTGGTTATGCTCAAAGTCTTCGCTTCGTATGTGCTTGTTGTATTTTCTATGAAAGAATATGTCGCACTCACACACGGAGTCACATTCACTGTTGTGCAAGCGTCGTCTCGATCAATGAACGATCAATCACGAGTGTTGCGCTTATCGCTTACACCATGAGTCAGTGTTGTTGAACATGTGTGTCTAGATGGTTTGGTCGTCTCGCCATCAAGTCATGCGAGTGTGTGTTCGTATGATCACCTATGCATCTTTCAATTGTTCACACACTTGACCATTTTTGCTGAAAGTTCTGATGACCGGACTCCCCTCTGATAGCCGGACCATCACCCCGCCATCGACTCGATCGACTGTCAACCAAAACAGCGCAGAAGCACCGAGCTAGTCTTTTCAAGCTACGCTGCCTGCAATCAATTCAATCAACTCTCATCCTAGCCACCTGGACAGTCGGACCCGGCAGTCACCCTAGGAATGACTCCCCTAAAAAATTGTGCAAAGGCCACTGACCTCACCCACTCAACTAACTGAGGAAATTGCGCAAACAAGCCGGACAAACACCAAGTGCTCGTTCTTGTCTCACTCGGAAAATTGCACAGTTTTCCCAGTCAGTCATCCCGACAGTCGACCAACTGTTCAACTCAAAAATTGTGCAATGTTCATGAGCAAGCCATTCACTGCCCATCAGTCATTTCAGCTCAGAAATTGTGTAGCGATGATCAACAGGCCATCCTCCTGGCCTCAGTGCATTTTTCCTTGCCAGTAGCCCCTAGCAACAGACTGCCAGTTCCCTCTGGGAATTGCGCAGTTTCTATTTCCAATCTCCCAGGCAGGCAACTAGCAGTTCCCTCTGGGAATTCGCAGTTTGGGCTGCTAATTACCCCAGTAACCAACTAGCAATTTCCTCTGGGAGTTGCACAGTTTTGGCTGCCAGTGACCCTAGCAGCCCACTGGTAGTTCCCTCTGGGAATTGCGTAGTTTTGGTTGCTAGTGACCTGGGCATTTCGCCAGAAAAACTGTGCAATCCCTACTTGCTGACCCTTTATGCAGCCCGACCTGTTCCTCTGGAAAATTGCACAAATCTTATTGTCCAACCCCGCTGCCCGTTCATTCTAAAAAATGCACAAAGCATGCTTTCCTTGCCTTCCAATAGCCCAAACTATTTCTCCCAAAATTTGCACAATTTTGCCTCCCAACCGAGCCAGACCATGTAGATAGTCAGACCTTGTAGATAGTCACTATCGAATAAGATTGCCTGTCTCCATCTCTCACTAACACTTGCACAGTTTTCATCAGCAGTTCCCTGAAGCCATCATCCCGCATCACAGCCTTCCTGCCTCTACCAGACACCTGAATCTGAATCATCATGTGTCATGGTAGACTAGGAGGTTTTGGATTTGATGTCGTCTCGTCATGAGTGATTGCAGGTATAGGTACACCAACGAACATGGCAAGACGACGAATGGGATGAACGAAGGGAGCACATGCAGAATGACAGGTTCACCAATGGACGAATGAACGAAGCATGCGAAGCGGACGAATGCGACAAACATGCACCTTCGCGAATAGATGAGCCTGTCAAGCCTTCCAACATGCAAGCAAGGAACAACATGGTAAAGCTTCATCAAGTGAACCAAGGACCATCGAAGACTCCACACACTTCGCCAAGTGGAGGTGAAGCTATGATACACCATGAAGACATCCATCATCCAACAGCACTATAGCTCGACATGCACTCCAGCAGCAGCACGAATGTACCAGTATTGTCATGTCAAGTCATGTCGAGTCATGTCGCCCACATCTCCACCATGGACTTGTTATCAATCAATGTGATGTAACGTGGAAGTCCAAGAGACCCACTTGTTGAACAAAGAGTCATGTAAGTCGAAGAGTCATGGAAGTCAAATGGTCATGAGGGTAGTCGAACAACCACAAGGGTCAGTTTCACCCTTGGCTATAAATACCCCCTCATTTATACATGCAAAGGACTTTTCACCTCAGCTCCTTCCATATAGCCAAGAGAGTCTATAATGTTTTCTTTGAGGAGTAAGTAGTGGCTCCAATGCCTCGCTGATGGGGTTAGTGATGTTTGGTGTAACGATGTGTCTTGGAACTTTCACTTAATTCAGAAGCCTGTTAACAGGCCAGCACGTTTTCACACATGTATTTTATCTATTATAAGACTAATCTTTAACACTTTTAATGCATGTTGCTTTAACTTGTGTTCTACATCTAAATTGTTTCATTTGTTGTAATGCATAATCTATTAATGGAAATGTGTTGTATATGTTGTTAATTTTGTCTCGTCTGTGTTGACTACTCTGTCGGACATTAGACAGACCTTTCACCTGAACCTTGTTGTAACAATTATTACACTTGTTCGGACTATTTCGTGAGCGTTGTACGTGTTATCTTACCTTGTATGTTGTGATTGCTGCATCTGAGTGGACTACTCCGCCGAAAGCTTTGTATGTCCTTTTGTGTTGTGTGTTCCTAGCCAAGTTGGGACTGATCCCTTTCAACCTGGAACTCACCTTCACCTTCTTCCCCTCATAGTGAAAGAACCATTGACACAAGTATACTTACACTCACCAGGTATGCGATCCTCACTTCTTGAAGACAAAGCGAACCACTCTCCAACGCTGACAAGCAAGAGTTGAGGCAAATCTTTAAGACAATGGCAATCGGGCCATCATACCTGATGGGACTCCCACACCGAACAGTGTGAGGTCTAGTTGGGACTTCATACCGGTGTGATCCCCTACAGTTGGTGGATCCAGCATCGTCAACATAAAGTTAATAAAGGCAAAAATAATAACCAAGGTCATGGGACACATTTTCATATTGTGTGATACACAATATTGTTAGCTAGCTTGATGGTGCTTTGATTGTCACACTTGATAATGATTGGTGTTTCTTGTACTTCTCTTGCATCTTCAAGAACTCGACTCGGCCAAATTACTTCATAGATAGTATTACACAAAGCCTTGTACTCATCGTTAGTATATGATAAAGAAATATTTGGTTGTTTCTTACTACTCCATGCCACAATCTTAGATCCAAGGCTGAACCCATAACCTGAATCTAATTTTCTATCATCAGGATGTTTGCCCCAATCTCAATTAGATTAGCTTGTTTAATACCAAAACTAATCATTCCTTTTATATACCGAAGTATTCTCTTAGCTACTCCCCAATGGCTTTCAAGAGGTTTGGCCCCGGACTAGCTTAGAATGCTATCTGAATATGCCATATCTAGCTTGGTTGTAACAAGATAGTTTAAAATTCCCATCAACTAATGGTACGATGTTGTAACAGCCCTGGTCAAAATTCCATGTAATAAAGTTAATAAAGGCAAAAATAATAACCAAGGCCATGGGACATGTATTCCAAGCTGAATGTCGGCAAACATCTTAATGGTTGTTAATTTGGTTTATTATTGCTAAGGAAATTGGCAAAGGCTTTGGAAAGGAAAAGGGGCATTAATTGGAAATTTATTTATGAAAATAATGGAAATTAGGAGAAAATGAAGGTGAAAGGTCACAGGTTGCATGTGAGGAGGAAAAAAATTGAAAATAAAGAAAATTGAGGCCTCATTAATAAAAAGTCTTCTTACGATGAGTACACAAACTTTTTTCATTTCAGCTTTGGAGATCTCTCTCTCTAACTCTTGGACACTTAGAGCATTCTTGGAGAACTCTAGCTGATACGGATTTAAACAGGAATGCAACAAATTACAGATATAACCATACATATAGAGATGCAACAGAAATAATACTTTTCATTACTGTAAAATACTGAAATATGCTTACAAACAAAAATGGAAATAAACTAGCTAGGGTGATGGTAGCTTATCTCTGAGAAGAGATGTGGTGGCTACATGCCTCTGAACTATGTTACAATGAGACTTGAAGGCTTATTTATTGTTGAGAAACAATGGAAAACCCTAAACATCCAAAAACCTAACCCTAGAAGATGAAACGCCAAACTATGGGCCCCGTTTGGGTAAATTGGTACATCAACTTCCCGGGGTCGTAACTTTGTCATACGATCTCTGTTTGACACGCACAATATATCGTTAGAAAGATCCATCCGAGAACTACAACTTTGGAAGAGCATCATTGATCCATGGACCCAAATTGCTCCCATTTTTGCCAAAAAAACGTCGTTTAGGGCCTCAAAACAGCTCCGATAGTTCAAGACCCGAAAACTACTAAAAATAGTAAACTGTGCTACAATTAAGGAAACTAAAAAGCTGGAAGAAACAATGGTGGGGGTCCAAATGGACTTGGCGGGTGGCTACCAATATCCACCTGGATCATTCCTCCCCCCTAGGAAGCAATGGTCCCCATTGCATTGAGTTCCTCCATGAGATGAGGAAACTTCTGTTGAACTTGGTCTCTAGTGAGCTACTTGCCCTGGTGAAGGAGTTGTCATGCTTTGACAACTCGATACAGTTGGATATTTTGCTAGCAAGTGTGCTTGATCTATGTGTCCATGATTCGATCAGTTGCAGCTTGTTCCATGCAATCTGGAATTAACTCTATGGGTGTGAGTTGTTTTGCAATGTCGGATGTGTCTAGTAATGGTGGAAAGTATGGTCGAAGGCGGTCCACATTGAACATTGGGTGCAGGCCAAGGAATGGGGGAATGCTAAGTTCAAATGCATTGTCTCCCACAGCCTTGGTAATGGTGTAAGGACCATATCGGAGTGGTCTTATTTTCTGATAGACTCGGGTAAGGCATTCCTTTTGCAAATGCAACTAGACTTTGTCGCCCACCTGAAAATTTTGTGGCACCCGATGTTGATCATGTCACTGCTTGTACTTGGCATTTGATTTCTCCAAAATGTCGTGGACCTACTGGCGAATATGTGGGATGTGCTCAATGAAGGTGTTTGCCTTATCTATTTCGGACTGGACATGAGCCGAATCTGTGTGACTAGCTGCAATTGGCATGGCCACATCAATGGGACATAATGACTAGAATCCCAAGCCCACCTGAAAAGGGTTGTGGCCAATCGAGCTGTGGAGAGCCTGGTTGTAGCTGTGTTGAACATAAGAGAGGCTCTCATCCCATGCGCGTGGATTCTTTGAGTTCTACATGCACAGAATGTGTACGATCATCTTGTTCACAACCTCTGTCTGGCCATCAGTTTGAGGATGGAAGGTTGTGGACTTAGTGAGTTTGGTGTCCAGCATCGACCAGAGACTGGACCAAAATGTACTGAGGAACCTATTGTCCCGATCTGAGATGATAGACTATGGGATCCCAAAGTGTACCCACACTCGTTCAAAGAAGAGTTTAGCAGTGGCTTCGGCTATGATATTCTTCTTGCAGGCCACCATAATGGCCATCTTCAAGAACCTGTCGACAACCACAAAAACACAGTCGTTTCCATGCTTAGTGGAAGGAAGGCCTGACATGTAATCCATGGAGATGGATTCCCAAGGTCGACTAGGGGTAGGCAGCGGGGTATAGAGGCCTTGCTTCTTGATGGTTGATTTGGCAACGGCGCAGGCAATGCATGATCTGATGTACTTCCCAACATCCTTTCGAAGATTCGGCCAATAGAAATAATTATACAATACTGTCACCGTTTTCTCAACCCAAAAATGCCCAGCAACCCGACTATAGTGTGCTTCCCAAATCATCTTGGCACGCTCGCTTGAAGGAACACAAAGGTGACCCAGGTGGCATAATAGGGCATCCTGGAGGTGAAAATTTGGAACATGCTGACCCTCCAAGGTTGTCTGGTATGTGTGGCTGAATTCTAGGTCGCTTGTGTAGAGAAGTGGCCAATCAGAAGTCTCGTGCCCACAAGAGTTTAGCACAGTGGTTAATGCCATGATCGTTGGTCGATTGAAGCAATCTACAACATTATTGGTGATGCCCTTCTTATACTTGATATACAAATGGAATTGTTTCAGGTATGTGGACCACTTTTGATGGTGATCATTCTGCAATTTCCTTTGGGTCTGTATGAACTGTAGGGGTCGATGGTCTGTGTGGTTGACCATTTCCTTCCCCAAAATGTAATGTTTCCATTGTCGGCAGGCCTGCACAATAGAATACATCTCTTTGTCATAAGTGGGATACTTCCGAACTGTGTCTAAAAGTGTCTCACTGTGATACGCCATTGGATGCCCGTATTAAGTAAGGACTTCCCCAATAGCATAGTCAGAGGAATCTGTCTCAACCTCAAATGGTTGTTGCAAGTCTAGTAATGCGAGCACTGGTGTCGTGCAGAGGCGTTCTTTCAACTCTATGAATGCCTTCTATCGAGATTCAGACCAAAAGAATTTTGCTTTCGCTCCTCCCTTGGTGGCTTGACTCAAGGGCCAAGTGATATGAAAAAATCCCAACACGAACATGCGGTAGAAGTTGGCAAGACCTAGAAAGCTACGGAGCTCTGTCAGAGCGGTTGGAGATGGCCAATCCCGAATGACTTGGATCTTGGCGGGATCCACATGCACCCTCTGTTCATTAATAATGTATCCCAGATACTGAACCTGGGTCATGCCAAAAGTGCATTTCTCCAAATTGGCACATAACTTGTGTTGCCGCAGTGTTTGAAGAACCTGTCAGATGTCGTGGAGGTGCTCTTCCCAACTCTGGCTGAAGATCAGGATGTCATCCAAGTATACCACTACAAATGAGTTGGTGAATGGCCGCAAGATATCATCCATCAACCTCATGAGGGTTGCAGGAGCATTCGTCAATCCGAAAGGCATAACCAACCATTCAAAAAGGCCCTCATTGGCTTTGAATGCAGTCTTCCACACATCGGAGGGTTCGATTGGTACCTGGTGATATCCTGACTTCAAATAGATCTTGCTGAAATATTTTCCCCCCTTCAGTTGGTCTAGGAGGTCATCTATCTATGGGATCGGGTACCTATTACGGACAGTGATCTTGTTCAACGCCCGATAGTCAATACAAAGTCTCCAAGTCCCATCCTTCTGTACCAACACGATCAGGCTCCCACAGGGCGATGAACTCGGACGAATGTGACCTTTCTGCAACAGCTCTTGAATTTGCTTCTTGATTTCATCGTTCTCCAGAACGGAGCATCAATAGATTGGTTCATGGGGCAGCGGTGCACCTGGGGTCAGATCGATGGAGTGCTTGACCTGACAGTGCAGAGGAACCCCTGCGGGGGAGGTGAAGATGTCTTCGTACTCCTCCACGACCTTGTCCATTAGTAGTTGTCGTGCGGAGGGGCCCTGTCTGGAGGTCGTGGCCACTGTCTTCTTCTTTCCTTGAGGATGTATCATCAGAAAAACAAGTTTCTCGATTTTGGAAATGATCTTACTGCATTGTTTTGCAGTAACCAATGAGATGGTGATAGGCGGTGGTACCTCTGGTATCTTGTACAACTTATTTCCCAAAGTAATAATAACAACACGGGGCCTTGATTCATACACAGCATGTTGCTTCCACAAGTATGGTTGTCCTAATAATACATCACAAACTTCAAGGGGAGCAATGTCACACAATACCTCATCTGTGAAGGGCTTGATGTTGTATGGAAGGCGGCACTGTTGGCTCACGCGAAGATCTCATCCTTTGTGAAGCCACCCGATGGTGTATGGTTGTGGATGTGCTATGGTCAGTAAGCCCAGCCGCTTCACGACCTCTACCAAAATGAGGTTCTTTTGGCTCCCATTGTCGACAATGAACTGTAGCGAGGAGCCCTTTACCCACATCTGGGAATGGAAGAGACAGTCCTCGTCCTCTGGCTCTTCGAGTTCCTCCTTCTGGATCTTTGTGCTGGCAACGGTGGCGTTGGGCTCCATATCGATAATCGGCTTCCCTTTGTCATTCCCCTTGTCAGGTTCTGACTTAGAGTCAGAACATGCATCTGATTCTGAAACTTTTAGCTCAACCACCAGTGACTACTTGGCCCGACATTCACTTGTGTTGTGAGTGGAGCTCTTATGGAACTCACACCACTTTCTCGTGTCCTTTTTCGGCTTCACGGGGCTGTTCTTTGCTTGCAACTTTGGCGGGTTGTCTTGGGTCGCCCCGCCTTGGCTTTGTCCTTTGTTCTGCGGTCTGGAGGCACCTTTCCCTTGCTTCGAATTCACAGATCCAAAGTCTCGCTTCTTCTATTTAAACTTTTGCTCGACCATGACGGCATATCGATATGCCACGCCGAGCGAGGAGATGTTCAGGAATTCTATTTCTTCTTGGATGTACTTGTGCAGGCAGCCGCGATATTTGAGTACCAAATGCTGCTCTGAATCCTTGATACCCAACTTTGTGCGAAGGGTATGGAAAATATTGGTAAACACCGGCACGTCTTGGTCCCTTCCCTGCCATAGCGTGGTCCACTTTATGTATTGATCCTCATAGCTTCTAACAGGGTAGTACTGCTCCTTGATGGCATCCTGGAATGAATTCCAAGTGGGTGCGGATAAAAATAGTGAGCCTGTACTTTCATCCTTCTGCTCACAATAGGTTTCCCACCAGTCCTTGACATGGGGGGCTGCTTTGAGAAGAGCGAAAATAATCTTTTCCCGACTGGAAAAATCAAGAAGAGAAAAATAACCCTCTAGCAGATTTAACCATTTATCGACGGCATCTGCATCTATCTGACCCTCGAATATGGGGATTTCAAAATTAACTTGTACCTTAAAAGGTGTGGCATTTCCAGGGTAGCTATTGGAAGCCGATGTGTCACCCCTGGGTAGCCGCTGAAGGATCTAAGCAAAGTTGTCCATCATCGCATTCCTTTGTTGCTCGAGGGCTTCTTCGAGCAAGATTTTGATAGGATCTCTTGGCCCCTCGTCTTTCTTTTCATCCGCCATGAGAGGCCGTTGGGATTTGCAAGGCTGGTCTTGCAAAGGTTCGACCAGTTCAAGTCCTAACTATCAGACCAGGCAGTAACTCCTCAAAAACAATTCGTTGATATTCATTCAGGTTGGTCTTTATTATATACATGAGGGAGAGACTGTTTATTTCATCTCCCGGTGACTATTCATATTCTCTATTATTTATTTACATCAATTTCACTTATTCACCCAATCCTGATGATTAGGTGTCAACATTCCCCCCCTTAATCTGAAGGGATGTTGGTAAGTCCAAGCATCGTTCTGAATCTTTCAAGATTTTCTCTTCCAAGCGCTTTGGTGAAGATGTCTGCAATTTGCTCATTAGTGGAACAATGGCGGAGATGGATTGTTTTGGCCTCAACATGATGTCGAATCAGATGATATTTAGTATTGATGTGCTTCGTTCGATCATGGAACTTTGGATTCTTGGCCAATTTTATTGCCAAGGTATTGTCAATCATGAGTGGAGTTGATTGTACTTGTTTTACCTGCAAATCTTCAAGAATTTTCCTGAGCCACACAATTTCTTTTGTTGCCTCAGCTGCTGCCACATATTCTGCTTATGTTGTGGAATCTGTTGGAACTGATTGTTTGCGTGATCTCCAAGAGACAGCTCCTGATCCAAGACTCATAGCATAACCTAAAGTAGATACCCCAATTTCTTTGTCTCCATCGAAGTCTAAATCAAAGTATCCAGTCAAGTTGAAGTCATCCACCTGTGTATATTTGATTCCAAAGTCTTGAGTTCCCTTCAAGTACCTTAGAACTCTTTTTGCAGCAGACCAATGTCCCTCACAAGGCTTTTGCATAAACCTGGAGAGGATTCCAACAGCAAACGAAATGTCTAGTATGGTAGTAGTTAGGTAGTTGAGACTTCCTACAAGCTATCTTTACTTTGTTGCATCCGCAAATTCTTTTCCTTCAAAGAATGTGAGCTTTAAGTTTTGTTCCATTGGAGTAGTAAGAGGATTGAATTTTGTCATGCCAAACCTGTTCAACATATCTCCAATGTACTTCTTTTGAGAAAGAAATATGGACTTCGGATGTTGAATTACTTCAATACCAAGATAGTAATGAACATAGCCCAAATCAGTCATTTCAAAACCTTTCCTCAATTCCTTCTTTATGGATGCAATGTAGCTTTCATTGTTCCCTGTCATCAAAAGATCATCTAGATATACCACAAGATATACAACTGTTTTGCCAACTTTATTGACAAATAAAGTTGCATCATCAAGATCATAATGTTTGAAATTGAGTTTCAGAAGATGCTCAGTTAGTTTTTCATACCAGGCTCGTGGTGCTTGTTTGAGGCCATACAAAGATTTCACAAGTTTTCATACTTTATATTCATGTCCTTTCACAACAAATCCTTCTAGCTGGGACATAAAAACATTCTCTTTTAGATCTCCATTCAAGAACACAGTTTCTACATCCATTTGATGGACTTTCCAACCGTTCTGAGCTACTAGGGCAAAGAGTGTCCGGATGGTAGCCCATTTTGCTGTGGGGGCAAAAGTCTCCTCATAATCGACCCCTTCCTTCTGTGCAAAACCTTTTGCCACAAGCTTGGCTTTGTGCTTGTCAAGTGAGCCATCTGTTTTACACTTGTTCTTGTAGACCCACTTGCAGCCAATTGGTTTGGTTCCTAATGGAGGATCAACCAGCTTCCGAGTACCATTCCTTATCAGGGCATCATACTCCTTTTGCATCGCTTCTTTCCATTCATCATGAGAAGCAGCGTCTTTGAAGGAAGTTGTTTCGAAATCTGTAGACAAATTCAATTCACAATCATAAGAAACATCCATATCAATAGGTGAATCAAAGTCATCTACATCACCTCCATTTTGTCGGTTTGAATTTCTAGTTCCTGTCTTTCCAACCTCATCAGGATGAACACTTTCAAGTGTCTTTATCAGCAACTTTGGGGGACCTTTCTCAGATGGTCCAGGCTGCTCCGTTGATTGAGTTAGGACTGAATCAAGATTGAGGCTCCCAATTCTATCAATCACATCACTTAAAGCATCATCCGTTGTTGGAGTTTCATGCGGGGGAGAGAGTTCTTTAGAAAAAGATTCCACATGTTGATTTGTTATGCTTTCCTAGAATGCAAGCATCACATTACTTAAGTTTCCTAGGAATTGTAGGCAAACCAGCAACACCATTTTCCTTCAACAAGCGGAGGCTGTCATAGTTCAAATGTCCAAATCTAGCATGCCATAATAAACTTGATGGAAGTGTACCTTCTTCATAATGAGAATTGTATGAGAAATGTTGTGCACAAGTAGAGGTACCTTGCAGCTTGAGAAGCCTTTCTTCTTCTATTCCCCTCATGACAAGTGAGTGGTCAGATGCTTTTCTCACCTCAAGCTTGCCATCAAACATATGAATGGAGTGACCTTGCTGGCGGATGTGGACCAAGGACAGCAAGTTTCTCTTCAGCTGTGGGAGATATAGAACATGATGCAGAAGAAAGTCTGGAAGACCAGGCAATTTAAGCCTGATTGTGCCAAGCCCCGATGGCTTGATTTTTGATTGGTTTACAAAGTATACTGCTCCATCAACATTGTCAGTAAATTCTTCAAAAAAATCTTTTCTATGAGTCATGTGGCAAGTTGCTCCTGAATCAAGCAACCAATCATTTTTCCAAGAAGCAAGTGAAGCATTAAATAAGTTTTCATTTACTCTGATATTACATTGTGCCACAACATAATGAGCGTATTCAGGTGCTTTACCTTTTTCTGTGTCATTAGTTTTACCTTTCTGTTGGTTTCTTTGCTACTCAATTTTGTCCCAAGGTAACTTGCATGTAGAGGCATCATGTGATCCATTTCTTTTGCAACGTATGCAATGCAAATCTGCCTTTTCTCCTTGAGAGTGTCAGCCCCCCCTGCCTCTGAAATATCTTCCTCTTCCTCTTCGACCACCACTTCCTCTTGAAGAATCTTGAGCAGGGTTCTTTTCTTTATGAGCAAGGCACGCAGCCTCTTTAGAAGATTCAAGGGTTGTCTTCTTTCCAAAATCTTTCTCTCTTTCACGAATTTTTTTCACAAGAGAGTCAAAGGTAATATCTTTGAGATTTCCATTTGCTTGCAGTGACTCAAGATAATTGGAATAAGTAGGATAAAGTGCCTTGAGAAAATCGATAAGAGCAATATCCAATTCAACCTTAGTGGCTTTGATATCATGCATTATAGATTTTACTTCGGATGCAAGAGCAAGAGGATCATTATTTTGCAATTCAAGAGTGAAGAGTTTAATCATGAGTTGAACAACCTCAAGTGTAGAATGTGAGTCTTAGAATTCTTTCAACGTTTGTAAGGCTTTGAAAGCAGTTGAAAATGGCGAAATATGGCGACTCACCACTTCACTTACAGACGCTGCAATTAATGCATAGGCCTTGCTATTCTTATTTTCCCAAATGGCGAGCTCTTTGTCTGAGGTAGGCTATTCTAGCTCTTTGTCTCTGTCTCCAACACACACTCCTTTCCACAACTCATTGAAAATGAGGGTGTGTTTTATCATCCTGGACCACTCAGGATAGTTCTCCTTGCCACTGAGAACTATTCCCACAATGGATATGATTGAGTGCATTGTAAATCTGAGTGCTGTAAAAATACTTCTGCTGGCAAAAATGTGCTTTTGTGGAGAAAAAAAATTCTGCTGCTAAAAAAATACTTCTGCTGATAGAAAAAATACTTCTGTTGTGCACTTCATATATTATATGCCCATTATATATCGATCACATATGGTTCAACATATAAAAGATTTCAACCGATCTTTTTTTTTTAATGATGTCTTTTCTCAATACATGCACCATGGATACCATACATATTTCTGAGCCAATGCACCAAATAAAAAGCATTCAGAACATGCATACACAGTCTTCAAAAATTGTTTAATGCACAATTTCTCGCTGTCCCAACATCTCCACAGGTGAGGCTCTACCGCGCAAAGGCTCCGTACCTGCTGCTATGTCTCGCAACTGCTGCAACTCTCGCAAATCCTCCTCAGAGATTTTGTTTAGCAACTCCTCCACAATTGCCACGAAGTCTAGCATAAAAACTACTGGGAGATAACCGTTCAGAGGTTTTGCACAGAAAATCTGATGAAGAGATGGCGTTGTGGCTTGACCACGTAGTCGGATATGGGGTTGAAACCAACGGTGCTGTACAAATTAGAGGCTGGAAATTTCGAAAAATGGTGCTAACAATTGAAGAAACCCTTCTCTTGCAAACCGAAAGCACATATGCTAATCCAATGCATTTGAAGCTACAGCTAAGTAAATTTGAATCAGGACTAGCATGGCTTCCCACACCTATAACCAGACGCAGGGATATACAAACTCAAGTGTGGATATCCGCGCTGGGAAATAGTTCGCATTCCCAATGGGGTCGATTCGTTCTGAATGAGAGGTAATGGACGTATTACCAATGGGTATTGTTTGGAAGCAGCAAGATATTCAAGAACAGCGTGGAGAGAGCAGCCAAATATTCAAGAACAGCGCACAAGTAATGGGGCGGAGTAATGGAGCAGTACTAATCGTGGATGCCAGAGTATTACCTACAGTATTAACTATTAACCGTGACTGTTCGAGGGTGTAATGAACAACAGAGGCAGCATAATATGGGGCGGAGTTCTCACAGTAAAATGAAGTGTAAAATTATCACAGTAAAAATTGAGAGTAAGAGCAAGAGCGAATAGGTATGGACAGCGCTTAGTACAGTTACAATATACAACAGCTGTCACCAGAACATAAAAACGCATATGACAGTGGTTCAGGAATGTGGGTGCAGGCCTCAGGAGCATGGCAGAGGTGTGAGTTCTGCAAAATAGGCAGGAAACTGACACCAGGAGTTACACAAAACCTAATTTTGGGAGTTGGCTCTGATACCATGTCAGACCAGGCAGTAACTCCTCAAAAACAATTCGTTGATATTCATTCAGGTTGGTCTTAATTATATACATGAGGGAGAGACGGTTCATTTCATCTCCCGGTGACTATTCATATTCTCTATTATTTATTTACATCAATTTCACTTATTCACCCAATCCTGATGATTAGGTGTCAACACTAACTCCTTATATCCCGACCTCGTTGGGGACATGCAAAGAAAAACAAAGAAAAAAAGCAGACCGCTCTGATACCACTAATCCGGATTTAAACAGGAACGTAATTTTCAACAAATTACAGAGATAACCATAAACACAGAGACGCAGTGGAAATAATACTTCATTTCATTAATGTAAAAATATTGAAATATGCTTACAAACAGAAATGGAAATAAACCAGCTAGGGCGATGGTAGCTTATCTCTTAGAAGAGATGTGGCGGTTACATGCCGTTGAACTGCCTTACAATGAGGCTCGAGGGCCTTTTTATTATTGAACAATAAGAGAAAACCCTAAACAACCAAAACCCTAACCCGAGGAGATGTAACACCAAGAGTTTATGGACCCCGTTGGGGTGAGTTGGACAACCAAATTCTCGGGGTCGTGACTTGGTCATATTATCTCTGTTTGATGCGCATGATAACCCGTTGGAAAGATCTCTCTAAGGACTACAACGGAAAAGACAATTTTCAAACAAATAATCGATGGCCGTAGATTTCCAACAAAACGTCGTTTAGGGCCTCAAAATGGATCCAGAAGTTTAGGACCCGAAAAAATGCTAAAAATAGTAAATTATGATACAATTAAGGAAACTGAAAAAAAATGAAAGAAGCAATGGTGGGGGTCCAAGTGGAATTGGCGAGTGGCCACCAATATCCACCTGGATCAATAGTCGGCCAACCAGGACCACTTTGCCCACATTTTTCCCTCAGGACCAGGCGACCGGGGTGGGCAAGACAAGATACCCATGTTGAAATGTGTAACTAGGTTTGGTCTTCATAATGACATGTAATTACGATTTTATGTAAATAATATAAATGTTATTATATTGACTTGCTTCATGGGTTTTAGGAGCAAGGGATTTTGTTCTTGAGTCAAGACTCCCATTGAGAGTCTTTAGGGTTTATTCATCTAGACATAAAATAGCCATTGTCATGTAAATGAAGTCATGTTACACTTTGTGATAGGTGAATATTGTCTATGTAAAGTATCCTCCAAGAACTTGTCACCAAACCCCTTCAAGTCGGCCTACAAACTATGAAGACACTGCAAGATAAAGTCGGCATAAACTCCAGCTGTTAAGTCGGCCTAAAGGGAAGTGAAGAAGGGTATATATAGCCCTACTCAGCCTCATTTGGAGACACACAATTCGGACAAGCATTCACTGGAAAGGTGTGAAGAGAAGGCAGAAGAAAGAGTGCTAAAAGAAGAGCGAAGGAGCAACAAAAGAGAAGTGCGAAGATTCTTCTGGGACATCATCTTCTAGGTATAGCGAAGATTCTTATGGGCAGTGCGAACTCTAGGCAGCAGATTCTTCTGGGAGTCTGGGCAGTGCGAAGTTAAGGCAGTGAAATTCTTCTGGGGTAGCAAGAGAGAGACTCTACTAAGTGATCAAAGTAGAGACCGAGGTTCTCTCTAGAAGACTCAGAGACCGAGATTCTCTAGGAAGTGCAATATAAGAGATAGAGACCTAGTTTTTCTAGGAGGAAAGGCAAAGGAAGGAAGAGGCATCACATCAAGGTGGGTGACAAGGTTCTTGGGAGGATACTATACTCAAGGGTCTATGTCATGTTCTTGGTACTTATCAATTGAAGATCAGGAAGAAGGATTTTATCGGGTTTTCCTATCAATATGTGAGAGGTTTTGGCCCTAGCTAGACAAGCCTATATACTGTGTCACTTGTCTTTATTTATTGGTAATTGTCTTGATGAAAAGAACACACTAAGAAGATAACAAAGAAAGATCATAAGTTAAGAAGTAAAAACATATCACAAGCAATTATCAAGCAGAGAAATTGTTAACATTGAATGCCCTAGATTTCTCAACATGGTATCAAAGCTAAGGTGTTGAAGACAAGAAGGGGCAGTCAAAGCAAGTTGACACACTAGGAATCATCTTTAAGAAGGAAGCAGAAACCCTAAAAGCACTTCAGATATCATCACATCATCAAAGGAAGTGGAAGCTCTTCAAATCTAAGGAAGATTGAATCAAAAGTCAATCCTCTCTCTTGAAGCAAAAGGTAGTCCTCCCTCACCGAAAGATTTGAAGCAAGAAGCAGCAATTTCATCATCAAAGTTGAAGATTTGATCACTTAAGTAAGTACCTCTTATTATAATACAATCTAGGAAAATGACTTCATGTTTTAAGGAAGATCAAAAGTTGGTTGGGGTATCAAACTTCCTTGTTTGGAAAAGAAGGATAGACATTGTCCTCGAAGTAAATGAAGTCATTGATCATGTTCATGGGAAGGTCTCCAAGCCATCCGAAGAACTAGCATTATCTGAATACATGGAAAAGGATCTCAAGGCTCAAAAGATACTCAAGGAGTCCATCAAAGATTCACTTATTTCCTATGTAGCAAAGCTAGAGACATCTAAAGAAATATATGATAAGCTGGAAGAACTTTTCTCTAGAAGCACGATAGAAAAGATCTTAAAACTTTGATCAAAGGATGAAGGGATATCATCATGCCTCTCTAAGGCATCTCAAATAAAAGAACAATTGAAGGATTTGGGAGACAAAGTATCAGATAACGAAATACTCTCCACTATTCTAAATGCATTAACTGATGAACAAGGTAACCTCATGGCCACTAGGGAAGAGGAAGCTATCCCATTCATCAGGTTATGGTCTCTCTGCAAGGTAGAAGGAGATAGGATGAAGAATGAAAGTGACAAAAGATCAAAAAGAAGGAAACAATTAGTGTCAAAATGAAAAGAAAGATTTGGAAAGTTCGGTACTCCAAAGAAGAAAAAGAAGAACATGGCTAAAGTAAGATGCTATGATTGTCACAATTTTGGACACTACAGAAGAGACTGTCCTAATTGCAAGAGGGACAAGGAAGAAGACTATTCTACTAAGGAAGTAAAAGAACCTGAGACAAAGAAGCATAAGAAGGAAGAAGCTAAAAGATGATCTTCTTCATTAGAAGGTTTCTTTCACTTGTAAGTTATAGATAGGAAGCAATGTAAATAAGATAGGATGCATCAAGTTAGAAAGAAGCATCGTGATAGAAGCATTACAAGAGCTCATGACATGAAAAGCAGAAAGTATGTCTGGTACAAATTACAAAGAATATGAAGCCTTTAGGAAACCTCATTAATACTTATAGAAGCATAGGTCATCATTGACTGGGACCATCATAGAAGAAAACACCTACAGGGTGAGGATATAAAAACATCCTCGAGATTCTCTGAAAAAAATTTCATCAAATGATTCACTGATGTAGAAAGGAAGCAAAGGTATTCATCAAGAATTTCAACTCGTGGGATTCAAAGAATGATGGTATGATGACATAACAAGAAAGCAAGTTTGAAGGATAAAATCCTTTCAAATGAAGTTGCTATCGGAAGCACTTCAGATATCATCACTTCATCAAAGGAAAGAGGTATGTATGCTCACATATATTATTATGAATGTCATGTCACAAATAATATGGATCACTATTTTCCTCCTCGGAAATAAGATAAAGAGAAGGAAGGATCTCCTCTTCCGAAGGATTGCAACAAAGCATAAGCCACACTACATGAAATCAACATAATATGTTCTCTCATGAATCATGAGGAAGTTGACTACAATCAAGGAACTATGATTGGAAGCTCCTGAGAATGAAGTGTGAAAAGAAAGAAGAGATCGTGATAACATATTGTAGAAGGCATTCAACATCTGACGTCCAAGAAAATTAGACTAGAATATCTCTCGGAGCATGTAAAGACTCTGATGGAAGTCGGAGAAAGATAAATCCCCTTAACACTGAATATATATGGGAGGTGTCAATCTGCATGCAAGATGTCGATACTTAACTCTGATTTGAAGTATTCAATGATTATTTTTGAACTAACATCTGGATGGGCTTATGTATAATTGTTGAGGGGAAGATCTGTGAATGACTTCCAAGCAGACCATATAGAAGGATGTAATGTCCTTCCGAGAAATATGGCATGAAAGCAGAATGACATGAAGCAAAGCCAGATGGAAAATATGATAGATCACTTTCTGATGAGTTGAAGACATGACTGACTCGTGAACAAAAGTGATGAATAATCTATATATATAGAATTTCCCAAAAGGTTGAAGACTCCTTAAAAGAAATTCATGACATCGAAGAAAGGAGTTCTCCATACAGCTGATTGTTGCTATAGGTTCTTGGTCAAGAGGGAGCATGAGAAGAAGTTTATTACTTGGAAGAAACTCGGAAATTCCTAAGCCGAAAGCTTATGTACATTTCTTTGTGATAGGAATGAGTACATTTATTTAATGGAATAAAACCTCTTGGTATAAGAAGGAGTGATAGACATGTTGTTTTGTGCTTCACTTGAGAAGATAGAATGGAGGATTGTGTAATCATTTGGCATCCAATGCTCTTGTGGGATGAGATAGGAAATCCCATGAAAGAGTAGTTGTGGAGGACTTCTATTATTTTGGGGACTGGGGAGTCCAAGAAAAGAATAGTCCTTATGGGTCATATCCTGAGAGAACCCGAGTGGGGTATGTTCTAAGAGAGACAATGATGAGTATGTCTATAAATCATTGGTCTCACCAACATTTTGCTCTGATCTTGTGGAGAGATAGAGTTGTTAGTCAAGGCCTTGCTATATAAATGTTGGTTGGTATGATGCTATACAAATGAGTTACAAATACGAATTCTTCTTATGAGAGATTCTTCAAATTGAGAAAGTCCAAGGTACCATTATGAATACCTCCCTAGTTAAGAGGGAGTCTTGAAAAGTGTAACTAGGTTCAGTGCTCATAATGACATGTAATTATTATTTTATGTAAAGAGATGTAAATAAGATTAATGTTAATTATAATGTTGACTTGCTTCATGGGTTTCATGAGCAAGGGATTTTGTTTTTGAGTTAAGACTCCCATTGAGAGTCTTTAGGGTTTATTCATCTAGACATAAAAGAGTCATTGTCATGTAAATGAAGTCATGTTACACTTTGTAATAGGTCAATATTGTCTATGTAAAGTATCCTCCAAGAACTTGTCACCAAACCCCTTCAAGTCGGGCTACAAACTATGAAGAATCTGCAAGATGAAGTCAGCGTAAACTCTAGTTGTCAAGTCAGCCTAAAGGGAAGTGAAGAAGGGTATATATAGCCCTACTCAGCTTCATTTGGAGACACACAATTCAGACAAGCATTCACTAGAAAGGTACAAAGAGAAGGCAGAAGAAAGAGAGCTAAAAGGAGAGTAAAGAAGGAGCAGCAAAAGAGAAGTGTGACGACTCTTCTGGGACATCATCTTCTGGGTATAGCGAAGATTCTTTTGGGAAGTGCGAAGTCTGGGAAGCAGATTCTTCTAGGTAGTGCGAAGTTAAGGAAGTGAAATTCTTTTGGGCCAACAAGAGAAAGACTCTACTAAGAGATCAAAGTAGAGACCGAGGTTCTCCCTAGAAGACCTAGAGACCGAGATTCTCTAGGGAAGTTGTGAAGGTGCAGTGTAAGAGATAAAGACCAAGTTTCTCTAGAAGGAAAGGCAAAGGAAGGAAGAGGCAGAACATCAAGGTGGGTGACAAGGTTCTTGGGAGGGTACTATAGTCAAGGATCTGTGTCATGGTCTTGGTATTGGTACTTATCAATTGAAGATCAGAAGAAGAATTTTATCGGGGTTTCCTCTCAATATTTGAGAGGTTTTGGCCATGGATGGAGAAGCCTATATACAATGTCACTTGTCTTTATTTATTGGTAATTGTCTTAATGAAAAGAACACACTAAGAAGATAACAAAGAAAGATCATAAGTTAAGAAGTAAAAACATATCACAAGCAATTATTAAGCAGATAAATTGTTAACATTGAATGCCCTAGACTTCTCAACAACCCATAGGGGATTATTTCCGGGAGTGGCAATCTATGGGGAATGATTTTCGAGCTACCCTTTCCTTTAGAGACTTCTGCTAGCTTAAGCAAAACGAGAAGGGCAGAGGCATAAGGCGTTCCAACATATACAGCACAGAGCTACAGCGTACCATACGGAGGATATACCTACCCACATTCGATGGGTCTTCCAAGTGCACGACCAAGGCTTGGGTGGAGAAGCTATACACATATTTCCAGCTCAGCCGGATGACAAAGGTAGAGACCATCAAGATGCCCACTTTACATTTGGAGGGTGAAGCCCACGACTAGTGGTTTCATGGGCTGACTACACTTGGGCATGCAAGCGTGACTTCTTATGAGGACTTCACTTGGAGGGCGGTAGAGCGTTTTGACCAGAGGAACCCAGAGGCCCACTTTAGAGAGCTCACACAACTTAAACAAACCAATAGCCCTGAGCAGTACATATCAGAGTTTTTGAGGGTATCCGTGATGGTGTTGGACTTCTCAAAGGCTAGGAATGTTTACACTTTTGTTGAGGGGTTGCTTGAGCCTTTACGTGGGTTGGTGAGATCTTGCAGACCAATCACACTGTTGGAGGCTGTGATTTGTACCCAGGATTTGCAAGACGCAATCCCAAAGACCAAGGCACCAATCCCCACCACGAGGTCCTTTCCCTCCTAGGGGTCGTGACACCAACGCTCAACCACCAAGAGCCAATCAGGCCCCAAATAGAGACCCACTTAAAACCCTGCAAAAGATTTAATGTGTCCCCTTTCCCTTTGATACAACAAATCATTAGAATAGTCAAGTAAAAGAGCTTACAAATCATGGAATCAATGGGGCACCTCATGGTGGCATAACTTTCCATGGTGGTCTTTGGCGTGTACAAGTGTCTCCAAGCTCAATAAGGGGGTTAATTGTTGGACACCTAATCCTCAATGGGTTAGTGTGGAAGCCGAATGGACAAAAGGAATCCAAGAGACCTTGGGATGTGAAACCCAACGGTCACATATTGTACTATAAATGTAAATCATTTGTTAATAAAAATCGTACTCTCATGATTTATCCTTCATATTCCTTTGCTGTCCATGTGTATTTAACATGGTATCTGAGCCCGGTTATTGCTGGTCCTGCTCCAATTTGAGCCACTTGTTTTGTGGTGAGCAGAATTGCCACCTTATAGAGTGTTTTACTGTGTGCAGACCTGCGAGTTCTTCCCATTACCTGTAACGCTCCATTAATTCATTGTCTGCCAGAAATCTGCTGCCTCTCCTACCTGACCTCTGGCATTGTATACGCTGCACCTGACTCTGGCTATTTTAAGACTCTGTCTGACATTACCTGCGTTTTGTCTGCCATACCTGCACTCTCTGTCCATAAACGTTTCATAAATTTGTTGCCAGTTGTCTGACCTTTTCTGTCAAGCCTACCACAGTTACGCTGCTCGCCTTGAATGCTGCCAAACAAACCTTATAAACATTGCTGCCTCTCAGCACTATAATCGTCACATCCAGCCAATGAATTCCACGTAGCCTTTACCATTTTTTCTTGTCCATCGAATGCACAGAATCCACCACGCTTCAGCCTGCGAACGACTGCGCAAAACCGAAGGATTTCTGCGCGTACTTGGCTCGAATCCTGACAATTTCCTCTCGGAACTTCTTTGCGGCTCTGTCCTCCTCAGCCTTGTCATTCTTGGTTCCGTTGCCTGCTTCCGTGCGTCGAAGGCCTTTTCCCGCTCGTTGAGCTCATACATCATTTTCCTGCGCTTCATCAACAACTAGCTGGAGATCTTTAGCCGAAAAAAAATATAAAGGAGGATAGTGCATTCATAGGTCTTTTAAAGGCAAATCAGATACTTGGAATCACAGCTGCCCCATCACAACCTTCAGCCGAAAAAAAAATATAAAGGAGGATAGTGCATTCGTTTTGCCCTGTCGCTGAAGTCTCTGAACCAAGTTTCTTTCGACTGCAGATTGGTCTAGGATTCCATCAAAGTTTTGTTAGCGTCAAGATACTCGAATCACTCGACTTCATTGGAGATTGGTTATTTAATTATGGAACATACATTCATTTTTTGCAATCTGCGAACACAAGGAAACTGAAATTAGTTCAAGAGTTGCAGTGGAAGGACGATTTGGGGTGCTGGAGCTTCACACAGTTAAGAGTATTCAGAGGTTCAACAATTGGGGTTTAGCAGAGAATGTCAGTGTGATCTAGCACATTTTTAAGACTGTAAAAAAACGAAACGTTGTGGAGGACGCGAATAGAACCTCTGTCAGAACAGAAGTTTAACTAGGGCTTTCAAATACAAAGTTGCAGATCAATCGAAGATTCCATCAAATTTTATGAAAATGTCCTCGGTTTTGTTCGCGTCAAGAGATGTGGATCATTCGACGTCAATGAAGCCTGAATTATCATTTCCAGACTATGCAATTTGCATTGTCTTGACATTGCATACGTTGTATATGGAGACCTAGACGTGGTTTTAGGTATGTTGACTTTTCTTGAAGGCCTAAATACGTTGGAACAAGTTCTTATCGGGGACTGAAAACAATGAATTGTGTATGCGTTGAATGCCTTGGTGCGGTGTGAATCCTGCATTCATATATTCGTTAATCCTAATGCGGTCATATAAAAACCTGTGTATCTGTTCTTTCTTGCCCTGTGTTCATGGTTGTGTTGAATTTTCTGCCGCTCCTGCGCGTTGAGACTTTGACTGGCCGTGGTATACATCGAACAAATTTTCAAGGACTGTGTTGAATGGTATGGTTGTGTACAACTCTTATGTGCATTGAACCGTCGTTTACATGTTGTTTGCTTTTCGTCGCTGAGCCATTGGAATGGTCAAATATTGCTACCTTAATTAACATACCGATTTTCTTCAAAAGCGAAAGCGTTGGGGTTGAAAGAAATTTAGTTATGCACGTTTAATCATCAAAACAACAAAGCCAATGTTGATCATGAAAATGTTGAAGAAAGTCCATGCATTCATCCCAAGAAGCACTGAATGACAGATCTCAGAAAATCATTTAAATTTTGGTAAAGGAATCTACACAGGGCAGAGACACGAGCTATCACTATAGCTATAGTTGCTCCAAGTTTCTAGTCCTTCATAGGCTTGGAATCGCTGGTAACTTTGGGCAAATTGATCAAGATCTCAAGTTGAGGAAAAGAAGACATTGTCTGTCCGTAGTTCATTTGGAGTCAAAGGGATTATTGATAAAGGGACGTGGACTTGTCCTATAGCGAATCATGAACTAGTTGCAGAGTGGCACCTCTGGTAGCAGCGTACATCACTACAAATATCTTCATGCAATTATTACATAAAGTTGAAGTGGACTATTGTTTTCTTTGAAGAAAGTGGCAAGATCAGAGAATTGTGTTATAATTGTGAAGTTTTGATAGCCATCATTTAGTGAAGGAGTATTTGAAGGATCCAAGAAAGTTTGCAGTTGCTGCTGCCCCAGTTGTGGAACTGTATTTAAAACTCATTATAGTTTCTGTCTACATATATATGCATTGATTCCTTGATTCATTTGCTGCACATTTACAAAGGATTTTTCTGTGTCTTTGTACTGTGAGTGGGTGTTACTTTTACTCATTGGGTCATAGTTGTAATCAGTTTTTTAAAGGGGTGTAATTTTGACAATGGAGAATATGCCTCAAATTAATTAAATATTAGAGTTCTTAAAAACTCTGATACATTCCTCTGATCATGGTACAGTAAGAATAAGCAAAGCTTCTCTGGTTGACATTAGAACCTGTTTGTATAATGTACAAGAGAATATTGAGTTTTTGCAGCTTGAGACAAAGCTACAGCAGGAAGAATTACAGCAGTGGAGTCATCATTCTGAACCTGTTTCTGTTCAGAGGATTGAAACAGGCTCCCATAAACAGCAAGACAATAATATTACAGTTCATTCAGATTTAGTACCCCATAAAGTAGCAATTGTACATGCAGATGCAGAAACTCAGTCTGTGATTCCCAAGCCCATTATCAAACCTTGGGAACATCTTGTCCACAACAAGCACAAAACTGGTCTTGGATATGACAAGGACTTGTCCTTTCATATTCCAGACTACTCAAAGCCCATTCAGTTTCAGAATGTTGGATTCATTCATGACAGTTCACCTGCTCCTCATGACAGTTCACCTCCAGTTGTTCCAGACTCTGCCTCTCTTCCACAACAACAACAACAGATTGTGAAATGCCAACACTGTGACCGAGTTGGCCATTTGAAAGATCACTGTTTTGATCTTCATTCATGTAAGCATTGTCATAAAACCACCCATTCTTCACACAGATGCTTCAGAAACAAACGTTCTGCAAGAACAAAGATTCATCTTGGATGGATCGCTTCTTGGCAATGGGCATCAACAGCCAAGAAGATATTCCAAACACATGTCAAAACTTGTTCCACAGTATTGAATAGTCTTGCAGTTGAGTTTTCTCCATCATCTCACCTTGTATCTGACAGGGGGGGAAATGATGGTCATCTACAAGCTTCATAGCCACATCAAGCGAGCCTGAGCCACAACCTGCCACACCAGTTTCAGAGTTGTAGCCACAGACAAAGATGCCCGTGAACATGCCTTCAATTGGCAATCTGGGACACTTCCTCTAGCAGAAGACTTCAGCTTCTTGCCAGTTTTGGAAGAGTTCCAGGAACACAATTGAGAACACTTCCTCTAGAAAAAGACACCAGCTTCTTGCCAGATTTGGTAGAGTTCCAGAAATTGCATTAAGCATTCCAGAGTTTTTGGTCATCCTTAAACCATCACAGGTTGAGAATTCCCTTTTCAGGTTGAAGTTCTCCCCTTTATGCGGGGTGAGACCTCCTTTTATCGGTTGAAGGTTTCCCTTTTCAAAACAATAGGAGCACTTCCTCTAGCAGAAGACTTCAGCTTCTTGCCAGTTTTGGAAGAGTTCCGGGAACTGCACTAAGCGTTCTAGTGTTGGTGGTCATCCTTAAACCACCGCCCTTTATACCAACATTTCAGAGAGCACATTCAACCTAGTGTTGCCATGCATTTTTGCACATTTTGTATTACAGCTCTCTTCTTGGACTCATACATAACCCTTCGGATTAAGGGGGGGAATGTTGGACACCTAATCCTCAATGGGTTAGTGTGGAAGCCGAATGGACAAAAGGAGTCAAAGAGACCTTGGGATGTGAAACCCAACTGTCACATATTGTACTATAAATGTAAATCATTTGTTAATAAAAATTGTGCTCTCATGATTTATCCTTCATATTCCTTTGTTGTCCATGTGTGTTTAACATTAATCAAGGACCGTATTAGGTGTTTTCAACCTTTAAAGGGGGTGACATGTCCATGGTGCATCCATCAGGTGGCAGGTGGCAAATGATATAATAATGGACCAGAGTGGGTGTGAGGGGATGCTCCAAGCCACATGCCAGGGTAGCTATAATAAGAGAAGCCCACCTAGGAGGGAGCAAATCGTGGTTCATGAGTTACCCCAACCTTTGTTTATCCACCCTTCTTCATATGTCTTTTTCCTTTGATTGATTTTTCTTCATAACTGCTCAGGGCTCCAAGGGACGAGAGCATGATGTGTAGGATGTAGCAATAGGTAACCCCTTTTGACGTGGGGCATTTCATTGCCCACCAGGGCTTGGGACAACCATGGGTTCCTTAATCATGGAGGGGGTTCATCTACGGCCCATAGGAACCAGGGTGATGACCATGGATAAGGGGTAGAGCTCATGTTTGACTTTTGCCCACGTGTTAAATTTGTATGTCCTAACCATCTTTTGCATTTTGTCGAACATTCCCTGTTGAGAGGCCAAATTATGCTTTTTTCTTTTCTTTTTAGTTGCATCAACCTCTCGGGCATCGTTCCAGGCCTAACCTAAGGTGTGGACAAGGGGAGGGGAAGGCTAAACCTATGTGAACCCAGTGGACACATGTGGACACAAATGGGAAAAGAGATGAATGGGGCTAAAATGAGTTGAATGGAGTGATGTATATGATGTCGGGAAGCTAGTGGCCAATAAAGGATATCGCAAGTAGTCTCAACCTTAAAGCTAGTGGCCAATAAAGGATATCCCATGGGACTAGGGTACAAAGCTAATCACGAAATCAGGTAGTGGAGACAAGAATACAAACCAAGCCCACTCTTTCCATCGAATTCCCCCACCAATCCATGCCCAAAAGTGTCCATGAAAAGTAAGGAAAATTACTCAATAATACCAATGAAAAGCCATATCATTGGAGTTGTCAAGTCCACCTTCAAACATACAATCATAACAAATGGGCGAGGGACCACATGGCTGGCTCAAGTGGTGGAGATAATGGCACATTGAGCTATCTGGTGGCTGCAAGAAGCTGTTGGCTGCCATCTGAGGACCATCTAGGAGAAAATTTTCTCCTATGCATACTACCCACAGGTGGTGGGTAACAAGGCCAAAAGGAAACGATAGAAAAGAAAAGATAAAGGAGACTTTTCCTTACATTTTTAAAATTGCCATTAATTGTTCCACGAGTTTTGAGTGGTTCCAAACTCATCGGACTTCATGTGGACAGAGTAGAATTTCAAATCCATTCAGAATTCGGCAGAGCTAACAGCTTTTAGGACTTTAGGGTTGGTACAACTGCAGCATTTCCACTAGATTCTAATGTATGAGGGTATAAGGTTGGCACTAGTCAAGACCACTAAGATATGGGATTTTGCATCATTAATCATCTATAGGAGTCAATCGAGACATGGGTTTCCTTCTAAAATGTCATTTATCTCTAACGTTCTTAACTTTTTGCTTACTTTCTCATAAGATAATGTATTAGTTTGAAAAAAAAACACAGATAGTATAATTTTTGTATTTTATATAAACTACATTTCCCCTGCACACCCCCTTTGGATGGGCGAAATTTCCAGTTGTAACCAGTTCTGAAATTCATATATGTCTCCACGTTTCATGCAACTAAACTTGCACATGTTTCCATGTTTCATGCAAATAAAATTGTATATGTTTCCATGTTATGAGCAACTTAGATATAATCAAGGGTTCTTTGTTTCCCCATAAAATCTCATTTTGGAAACCAATACAACACACTCTTTCCATTTACCAGGATGAATCGCATAAATATTTTCATAAGGAATGTCATTGCATAATCAAGACATTTTTTTATGAAAAGCTAGTTGTTTGGCAGTTTATATAGCATAAGAAACGGATGAATGTAAGACATGCTTACCTTGCACAATTTACTTAAACTAGGGGTGTAGGAGCTAGGCTTATTCTGATATTGGAATATGAATGCTGTGTCAATAACTCTAGCATGGTCCACCTTCAATGCTGCATAGAAAATAGTAAAATACATCATTATCAATAAGTAATGTCGTTGAAGCTAAAGAAAATGTCACACCAACAATGAGTTGTGATATTACATCATTGTTTACCTACAAGTTTGAAATCATAGAAAAATGCCAAAAAAAATTAATGCAAATAAATTGTACCAATTATTGTGCAAGACAATAACATCAGATTACATGGCCCTTCTATTAACATAACAGTTGTCATCTTCCCAATTTAACAGCTATGATATCATACCTCTTAGGTCATGATGCACACTGTGTCCTATTACAATTGTGCTTGGTGTGAGTAAATTCTTGAGTTTCTTCTGCAAGTATGTGTACGGCCTAGTCCAAGTCAAAGAGTGATCACCAATTGAGTAAATAATAAAATGAATTTATACTAAGCTTGCCCAGTTTTTTTCACAATTATGTACACACAAGTTGACGACCTGAACATCTTTCAAATTACAGATTACACCCTCAAGATCCTCAGCAGTAACTCCTGTTATTTCCGTCAGATAGTTAATTACAGGTTTTGATGGTTTCACAAGCAGATCCATCAGAGTCTGTTATAAAATTTGAAGAAAAAAAATCAGTGTTTCCAGCAAATAAATGAAAAACAAAGATCTCTATCAAATCTTACAACATGAATAGAGATAAAAGTAATCTTGCTCAGAGCAATAAACAAGTTTTCATGCATATGTACAATTTACCTCTAAATTTTGATCAACCGCACAAACTTTCACAACTTCCTCTGATCCATCTTCACATCGGACCATCTCACAATCTATAGATATCAACCTTTCTGAAGTGCTTGAATTTGGTAACTTCCTCAATTTTGTTACCAGCCATCCCTGAAAATACATTATACCAACAATTACAGTAAGTCCAAATCAAAAGGCAGCAACATCTTATGAAGCACTCCCATACCTAAAAGCTGAGAAGAACAATGTTGTAAACAGACAAGCACAGTGAAACAAAATCACCCGAGTCAAGTCTGCACAATATTCATCTTGGCCAAGGAGTTAAACTCGACCCAGGACTCAGCAAAAACTTGTGATTTAACCAGGCAATGACTCAACATATTGAAAAATATTAAAAGATATAAAAAAATTTAAGGAAAAAAAAATGTGTACATTGAATTTAGATTAGACATGAGAGATTAAACATCAAAATTCATCCATAACATCCAAACTCGTCCTCCAAAAGGGAATGCAAAATTCTTCAGCAAACTACTAATCCCAAATCTAAGTGATGATGATGAAAATGAATCACCTCACTTGTATTTATACAATCACTAATGAGTTCAATTTGCCTAATTTGGCCTAATTGAGCCCGAAATAATAAAATAATGTGCAATAATAACATCCCTTGCTGACAAGCCCACCAAGATAGATCAATAACGTAAGAATAAGCCTCTCAAGAGGGTAGAATGATCAATAAAGTGAGTTGTTGGGCCTTTGAGGGGGGCTAATGAAGTCCAAAGTGTGCCATGATGTAAGAATGGACCTCAAACATAGTGGACAAGGGGTTGGCCCCTTGTTTTTCAAGCAAATCCTTGTGATGCTCCCAGCAGGTACCTGGGACACAAGGACATCCTCATGGGTCTTCAAGTGGATCAAAATGTTTGTAAACCATCTGTAATCTTAGAACATCTGTCAAGTGTATGATGCAAGTGTGGAGTCGGATGGGCATGGTGAACCAAGTGCATCATCCTAATCCAAAAAGTGGAACACGAGCAATCAATAAGTGGTGATGGGATCCATGAAGTACATCTCTAATATGGTGGAGGCCCATGGCTCTCAACGCTCACCCTACAAGTGCCAATGTGGTCTTCTGGAGGGCTAGGACCCTGTATAGGGAGACCAAGCCCCAAATGGAGACCCACCTACAATCCTGCATAAGATCCAAAGCATCCCCTTGCCCTCCAATACAACAAATCATTAGAATAATCAAGTAAAAGAGCTTACAAGTCATGGAATCAATGGGGCAGTTCATGGTGGCATGTCCTTCCATAGTGGGCTTTGGCATGTACAAATTGTTGATTTTTGGGTAGCATCAGATGTGCTCTAGCTCCGAAATTTTGTGGAGGGGCTAGAACACATGAAATCTCAAAACCCTAGAAATCGTTTGGAGAAATTCCACCCAAATTGTATTTTATTAAAATAATTAATATTTGTAATGGGGTTCCTAAGTCTAAACTTAGGAAAATTAAAATATTAATGGGTATTAATGAAAATATGGGTGAGAAGCTTCTAAGAGACGAAGATCAAGTCTAATTTAATCTTAGCCATTGATTAGAGATTAGATCATGGTCGTTGATTTCTCAACAGGAAGAGTATAAAGGAAGGTTTGGGGTCAGTTGGAGAGAACACACAGAGAGATTGAGGAAATCGATTTTTTGAGGTGAGAAGTTCTCAAGAGGAAAACCGATTAGGGAGATCTTGCAGAAGGGCAGTTCGACAGAGGGACTTCAGTCCAAGGCCAAGAATACATAGCAGAGAAGTAACATAGCATCCGGGGGAGATAGCGCAGCTCCAGAAAGGGTGACACAGAGGTTGGAGGGTTGACGCAGTCACTTAGAGGCAGCACTGGGGTTTCTATGAGGTAGATCAAGCAGCAGTTCAACGAATTGATTTCAAAGCGAAAAGGCTCACTAAGAAGGTGACACAGTTCCAGCGCAAAGCTTGGAGCATCCATTGCTGCACAACACTAGGGACAGCATAGTCACCTGTGGAGTTTGTTCATCCAGTTGTTGGATTCGCCAAAATATATGTCTCCAGATAGAGGTACTTCTGTCGGGTTTATTCTCTGTTGGGTGAGCCATATTTGGCACCCTAGTTGTATTCAGAAATATGCTTAATAATAAAATCCTCATATTTTTTGCACTGGTTTTCCTGCATTGGATTTTTCCAGGGACGTTTAATCCAAAAATAAGTGTGGCCTTTGTGTGGTTGTCTCATTTAATTTTCAATACTTGATCTGTATATTGGTTTAGGCTGCAGTGTATTTGCATTAATATTTTCTGAATAATCTGTAAATAACTTGTTAACCTGAAAAACACAAGTAGGTAATGCAAATCATTTTACTGCAGTAGGATTTCTGGTTTGTTAGATTCAAAAATTTTCACACAAATGTCTCCAACCTCAATGAGGGGGTTAACCAAGGACCTTATTAGGTGGTTTCAACCAGTGTTGCAAGAACCTCCCCCCCCAAACAATCCAAAGGCAGAACCGTGTCCTGTACAGATCTGCCACCGATCTTTCAGCGAAACCGCGGATCGGAAAATCAATCCGCAGTTCCTCTTTTTTGGCGATTCCTGCAAAATTGGATCCATGGGGCCCGATCCGCGGCTCCTACTGCCCGATTTGTAGTTCCTATTGCCCGATCTGCAGATCCAGAAAGGATCGAGTGCGGATCTGTGAAGGTTTGGGTGTGTATCGACCGCAGATCGTGAGCAAATCCGGGAGAAGTTGGACAGTTCCTCGGGGCCTTCTTTGTTTTTCTTTTTTGGAAGTTTTGAATTGTTCTATGAGGAACTACACTTTCTGAATAATCCCAAAGTGCCCCTTGATGCTCCCTAAATGCTTCCTAGATGCTCCTAATGGTAATGTTAAATTCTTGAAGTAAAAGTGACATTCTCCTTTATCTTTCATTTTCATCCTTTTACTTAAATTTTTAATATCACCATGAAATGACTTGGGATGTTTGAGAGTGGTTCGAACCTCATCAGACTTCATATGGAGAAAATAGAATTTCATATCCCATTCAAAATTCAACAAACTTAGCAGTTTTCAAGATACATGGGATTGTGGTGCTTCATTGGATTATATCATGTATGAGGGCATGTGATTGGCATTTAATCAAGAGCAACAAGCCCTATATGTACCCTAGTGTTGGTGTTATTGATTGTTGAACTCCTTTGTCATGGCCTTAGCAATTATGTACCCCTCACTCAAGTCAAAATCATTGATCGGGCATGTTAAGCTTTCTCTACCATATTATAAGGCTTGGATTAAGCTATTTGATCAAAACTAGGCAATGTTGACTAAAAACCCTATAGATGGTTGATGTTGGAATAATTAATCATTGATGTACAATGGATGCCATATCTATCTTGATTTATGTAAAAATATGCATGTTTTCATGTCTTCTACAACTAATTTGGTATTTGGGATGTTTGTTTTGAATATGCAAAAAAAAATATAAATATATATATAGTAGATGCCTTGCTTTCTAGATTTTTGGAAAATGACGCTTCCGCGTCCCTGCTTTGTGCAACATTGGTTTCAACCTTTAAAGGGGGTGACATCTCCATGGTACATACCTCAAGTGGTACGTGGCAAATGATATAGTAATGGAACAAAGTGGGGATCAAGGGAATCATCCAGACCACATGTCATGGTACAAGGGTATCCATAATAAGGGAAGCCCACACCTCGGTATATGAGTATAGGAGGGAGCAAATCATGGTACATGAGTTACCCCGACCTTCGATTTTCCACCCTTCTTCATATGCCATTTTCCTTTGATTGATTTTTCTTCGTAATTGCTCAGGGCTCCAGGGGATGAGAGCATGTTGTGTAATATATAGCAGTGGATACCCCCTTTAAGGTGGGGCAATTCATCGCCCACCAAGGGTTGGGACAATCATGGGTTCCTTAATGATGGAAGGGGCTCATCTAGGGCCCATAGGAACCAAGGTGATGGCCATGGATAAGGGGTAGAGCTCATGTTTGGCTTTTGCCCACGTGCTAAATTTGTATGTCCCGACCATCTTTTGCATTTTGTGGTACATTTCTTGTTGAGAGTGGCTAAATAATGCATTTTCTTTTCTTTTTAGCTGCATCAACCTCCGAGCCATCATTCTAGGCCCGACCCAAGGTGTGGACAAGGGTAGGGGGAGGCTAACCCTATGTGGACTCAGTGGACACATGTGGACCCGGATGGGAAAAGAGATGAATGGGGCTAAAATAAGTGGAAGGGAGTGATATATATCGTGTCGAGAAGCAGGAACACGCAACCAAAATCGGGATTTCCCATGTGGTGTGAACCCTAAAGCTAATGGCCAGGAAAGGAGATCCCATGGGACTAAGATACAAGGCTAACCACAAAACTGGGCAATGGAGACAAGAGTACAGACCTAACACACTCTTTCCGCTAAATCCCCCAACCAATTCATGCCCAAAAGTGCCCACGACAAGTAAGGAAAATTACTCAACTATACTAACGAAAAGCCATACCTTGGGGGTCGGAAGGTCCGCCTTCAAACATACAATCATAACAAGTGGGCGAGGGGTTGCATTGTTGGCTCAAGTGGCGGAGATGATGGCACATCGAGCTATCTAGTGGCTGCAAGGGGTTGCTGATTGCCTGCGGAGGACCATCTAGGAGAAAAAATTTCTCCTATATACACCACCCACACATGGTGGGTAACACAACCCAAGGGAGAGAACAAATGGACAAGTCTCTCTCTCTCTCTCTTAAGATTAATCTCCCCGACCAAATCCATAAGTCTCTCAGCAACAACCCAAGGGAGAGATCAGATATACAAGTCTCATCGTAAGGGAAGATACATAGCATCAAACTCATCCCATAATCCAAAACCCAATGGCATCAAGGTCAATGTCCAACCAATCAATGGGATCAACCAATATCATTCATGAGGCCAAACTCTCCAACCATATGCAATGGTTTCTCAATCAAGCTCAATAACCCAAGAGAATATACACAAGGTCCATCTCCCCAAACTTAAACAAAGGCCTCTCGATCCACGACCGAAGGGAGCAATCCGTATCTCAGCCTCAATCTCATGAACTATATAGTCTCTCGATCCACGACCCAAGGGATAGAACTCATCCTTCTCGACCAAACGCATTAGCCTCTCAGTCAACGAACCAAGGAAGAGAACTTGAGATCAATCCCCCGACGAATCCACTGGTCTCGCAGTAAGTACCTAAGGGAGAGATCACAAAATCAGTGTCCCCGATCTTACTCATTGGTCTCTCAGTGATCATGACCCGAGGGATCACTTCATGCCTCAAAACCAAGCTCTCGACCAGACTCATTGGCATCTTGGTCAACTAACCTAAGGGAGTGACAATCTTCCTGACCATAATCTATGGCCTCTCAGCTATAGCCCAAGGAAGATTCATGATGTTATACAATCAACGCTTCCTCTCTCCAAGAGGGATTCTCAATCATTTCATGCTTCTCTTAAAAGCAAACAAGCTTCATTTGGGATAATGGCCTTGTCGAAACATCCACAACCTGCTCATCAATAGAAATGTATTTGAGCCTTACAGTTCTTATTTGGACAGCATCCCGATTATAGTGACACTTGATCTGAATGTGCTTCGACCTATCATGAAAAATAAGGTTCTCATAAAGCTTCACATAGCTTTGATTGATACAATATATCACAGTCGATTCCAACACTTGATCACACAAACCAGCAAACAACTTACGAAGCCAAACAACTTCACAACAAGTTGAACAAGCAACTATATTCTCAACTTCAGTCGAACTAAGAGAAACAAACTTTGGTTATTTCCTGACCACGAAATCATAGCAGAGCCCAAACTAAAATAGAAACCAGAAGTGCTCTTTCTATTATCAATGCATCCATCCCAATCAGCACCAATAAAACTATGCAACTACCATTTTCCATTAGAAACAATTCTTAAACAATAATCAATGGTGCCACACAAATATCTCAATATATGTTTTGTTGCAACCCAATGCACATGTAGAGGCTCAACCAAGAATTCGGCTCAAAGTGTTCACAACATAGGTCGAATGGTGTTGTCATTCATGCCAACATTGGTTCCTAAATGCTCTTAATATATGTCTAGATTGCATTAAATGAAGCTCCAATGGGCCCTAGAAATCCCCAAAAGCCTCACACTTGTTGATGATTTTGAGAATGAAGATTGGTATATTTGCTCTGGAGACCTTCATCAATTGATGCTCCTTGTCATGTTGATTCTAACAATATGTGGCACATCACAAAGGTCCTCACGGTTTGAGAAATATGCTTGATAAAGAATGAAGCTACCTTCTTGTGGTCAATGTCCCCATAAGCTAGATGATGTGGCAGTTTATTATTAGCTGGTAAATCATGAAAAAACAAATTAAATATTTTATGGCTAAAGTATTTCATTGAGGATATTAAAAATTTAAATTCAAATCAAATGTTAAAGTCAACCTCATTTTTATCTGGGTTTTTTGGCTCCAATACAAATTATATTTGAATGTCAGTCTCCCTCTATTTTGCAAGTTGGCTCCAACTGAGCAAGGCCTAGTCGAATCTTCCATCTAGTATAAATAAGGGTCATCCCTATTTCAATAGTGCATCAAATTTGCATTCTGTGATCTAAGCATTAGAAGAAATTTCACCCTAAAATTGCGCATGAAATTTTCATGTAACTTCCATGTCATAATATGTATACCAGTCAAAATCCTTTAAATTTAGAACGAAGTACATGTAAATATTTTGGAGGGAAAAGAGGAAAACTACTTTTTTTAATTGTATTTTTGGCTTATACCCTTATAGGTTTACTCAAATTTCAAGTGTAAACACTCCTTGGATGTGGAATTAAATTCATAACTTCTATTTTATTATTTTAACTATTATTTTATTGGCTCAAATTTCCTCTAAAGGTAATTGTAGCCTTGGAATAGTCTTGAAGATCAAATTGAAAGTCGATTTTTGTGAAGATCGGTTTGGGCTAATGGCATATCTCTTGGGAATGGTTTTCATTGGGTTTTTGAATGTGTTTTGTAGGAGGTTCTGAAAGAATTTGCATCCTAGACAAAGGATCAAACTATGACTTTTTGTCGCTTTTGAAGCTGATTCAAAGAGTACTATTTGGCCTATTACCTTTGACCTGAAACAATGAAGCAATGCCTATGGGTTTTGTTCTGCCTATGAACTTTGATCCTCTGTTAGTGCATGGCTCTGAGTTTGTTCTGAACCAGTTCGAAACCCCTCTTTGATGTGTCTCCAAACCTGGTTTGAAGGCAGACTGAAAGAAAATTTTCGACCCCTCCTTGAAGATTAATTATGAGGCTCTTCCTATGAATCTACTAAAGTTTGTATCACTGGAGGTGTTTCAACGCTTTTTAATGTATCTTCAATTTTTATCAATGTAGGTCTTCTCATAAGTATGATTAATATGTACTCGTTGCATGTGGAATTTAATCCCGCATCCAACGCGTGTCTACATTTGAAAATTGAGTAAACCTAAAAGGGGATAATCCAAAAATACAATTAAAAAAAGTAGTTCTCTTCTTTTCCTTCCAAAATTCATAACTTCTATTTGATTATTTTAACTATTACTTTATTATTTTTCTTTTGGAGGCCATTTTAGGTTCAAATTTCCTATAATGGTAGTTGCAGCCTTGGAGTAATCATAAAGATCAAATTGAAGGTCGATTTTTGTGAAGATCGGATTGGGCTTATGGCATATCTCTTGGGAATGGTTTTCATTGGATTTTTTAATGTGTTTTGCAGGAGGTTTTGAAGGAATTTGAATGCTAAACAAAGGATCAAACTATGGTTTTTGTCGCTTTTAAAGATGATTCAAAGAGTCCTACTTGACCTATTACCTCTGATCTGAAGCAGTGAAGCAACTTCTAACGGTTTTGTTCTGCCTGTGAACTTTGGCCCTCTATTAGTGCATGGCTCTGAGTTTGTTCTGAACCAGTTCGAAACCCCTCTTTGATGCGTCTCCAGACCTAGTTTAAAGGCAGACTGAAAGAAAATTTCTGGCCCCTCTTTGAAGATTAATTCAGAGGCTCTTCCTGTGAATCTACTAGGGTTGTATCATTGGAGGTGTATCTTCCTATGGCTCTGTAATAGGGCACATTCTGAACAGTTCAAGAATCCCTTTTTGACCTAGATCTGAAGCTTGAGCCAAGGTTATTATTCGGCCCTCAATTTCAAAAGTGTATCTTGCATTTGACATGTATTTGGCCCTGTTGAAAAGTGTAATGTTATGAATATAATTCATAACAAGTGACATAAATAAAATTAATGTAAATATTAAATAATCAAATATTAGTTATGTTAAATAGTCATTAAGTTAAGTGAAAAGACATATCTAAAAGACACGCCCAGTCACGAAAGTTCAAAGGACACCTGCTGAGGTATATATAGGCGGGTCATTGTAAACATTCATCACTTATACATTTTATATATATAATAAATTATTATTATTAAATACCTCTTGTGTATTTTTACATTTAAGTCTTCAAGCTATCGGTTTTTATGCTTCAATGGTATCAGAGCCATGGCACACATTATAATCATGCGAGTCTTTGCATGTTGTTCGCCGCACAATGTGCCATTACGTTCACGTCCAGAATAGGTTAAGCAATTTAGTGAAATTCAAGAAGCATTTCATCGTTTAGAAAAATCATTTGCAGAAGTTAAAGCACGTCGAAAGGAAATCGATAATAAAGATAATAGCAACAGTGAAAAAACGAAACAAGCTGAAGAAGGAAAAGAAGATGTTGCTCAAAACGATCATAATGACAAAAATGAAGATCTACAAGATGCACAAGATCATAGTGTTGTAAATGAAAATGATCCGGATGAAGATGATGTGGATGAGGACTATCTTGGGAAACAAGAAGATGAACAGATATCAGAATTAGAAGAAGCTAACGTTTTGAAGAATAAACTTCTATGTTACGACTGCAATGAAAAATCACAGGAAACTATTATTGACAATCAAAGTGATTACTTAGATATCGATGGGAACTCTTGGTTATCACCTAAGGAGAAGAAGGAGTTACAGAGAAAGGAACTTGAGGACACTGAAAATGTAAGCCAGGGAAGAACAATCATGTTGCAAGATCCAGCGGGTGGAGAAATTCCAATTGCTACTGAAGATGATATTCATCAAGTAGATGCATCTTCCCGCAGAGGAAAATTCCAAAAGTTTCGTGTAAACCCAAGTCCAAACATCAAAACACACCCAATTTATATTGATGTTGGAAAATCTCCACAACGCATTAACTCTAGAAGTAATGGAATCCCAGACAGCATGAAAGATTTCTTCAATAAAGTCACTCAGCCCTTCTCATAGAAATCTCAGACCTTGGTCTTAACCAACTTAGGCTCGAATTACTACACAGATGTTATTAGCTGGAGGGCCATCATACTGAGCTAACTCGGATCTCACCTTAAATGCCACAAAGGACTACTGTAATTAGGACTTCTTTCAAATTGTTCAATAGACTCGAAATTGATCTCCTTTCACAAAGGCTCGGACTAGATTCCCTATTCAAACTTGTCACGTCATTAACAAACTCGGACTCTAACTTGGATTACCTTTACCACAAAGAGAGAATTTGGTCCATACCTTAGAGATGATTCAGATCAAAATGGCTCATGCAGACCTTCAATCTCTTCCATAGAGTGTACAGAATTTTGCTTGTTTCCACAAAGATATAACCATTGACTTCTCACAAAATTTGGATGTCTCTTTAGACTGCTCTTCAAACAACCTTGCTCTAATACCATGTAGATTTTAGTAAAAACAAACTAGAAATTTTTTCTTTTCAAGGTAACTACTTCAAATGATTCATTAGCATTAGTCCCATAGAGCATTCAATATCATCAAGCAGTTATACATAAGAAAATTTAAACCATTAAACATGAAAGAGCAGTAAAAATCACAATGAGACAATGAGACAAGAGACATAGGAAATTAGGCAAGCGGCCAGGGCAAAACCCAGAAATCTTTCCTTATGAGAGAGAGTCAATGTTCATCAATCCATCTAGAAATACAACATCAAAATAATAGCTAACCAGAGATAAGAGACCTCCCACAAGTGCCAAGCCACCAAGTCATCTTCTTTCTTCTTCTTCTGATTTTCGGCCTCATCCTCCTTCCATCTTCGTTAGAACAGAGATCAAATAAAGATAATTTGATGTGCAAATGAAAGGGAGAGCTCTCATATATATAGTCTTCAAAGGGGGCTCGAATAAGTGCCTCCAAGGGGCCAGGCTGACTTGATCAAGGGACCGACTTAACACTTGTCGGGTCATAAATATGAATTCAAATTTTCCTTTTTCTTAAATGATGAAAATATCGACCATGGCTACTAAATTTCCAACACAACACATCCTTCAAGTCCAAAGAGTTGCCTAACTCAAGTTGGACTAAAATTGAACCAATTCCAGCTAATGAACACTTGGCATCGTCACCAAGCTCCACCTGCATTGCTAAGCCTTGCTCTGTGAGGCTCATAAACAATTGACAGACTAATGTCATATGACCAGATGCCCCACTATCTACATACCATACGTTCATTCAAATTGTGCTTGTAGAAAGGCAAGAAAATAATAAGAACTCCACAAATTTGCCACAAACTCACTCATCTAAGTTTCTCCTGAGGTCGCCACCTGCTTTTGTTGTTGCTTCCCCTTTCCCTTCTTCTTTGGACACTGTAAAGCATAATGTTTGTGCTTGTGACATATGAAGTACTTGAATTTACTCAATCTCTTCGTCTTCTCTAGTTGTGAGGTTGAGTCTTGACTCTTTCCTTTACCTTTACTAGAACCCTTTCATTTACCCGCCCTTGTTTGAACGATTAGGGCCAGGTTCTTGTCACCTCCCTTCTTGTTGGCTTTACACTCCATCAGAGTCTCTTCTTGAATACATGTCCCATAGTCTCTCAAAGTTTAGAAGCTTCTCGCGAGCACAAACCCCCATAAACAAATGGTTTCCAGGAATAAGAGAGAAATAACCATTCTAGTTATGAGACAATGAGTCCGATAAATCTCTCTAAAAGACATCTTCTTACTCAACCTACAAGCCTAAAATGAGGCATTTTTGAAACATAGGGCTTTTGGGCTTGCTAGTGCCACATATGCTTGTCATCATACAAATTTGAACCCCCTAGTGCAAATCTCTCACAAGGTAGTAAGCTTGAACGTAACTCGGAAGAGTTGCCACAATCACCTAGACAACTAATTTTCTCTTTCTAGGTTGGGAAAACCCAACACAAGGAAGATTCCCTAGTAGCAATTAAGGTTTCAAGTTCCTAAGGCAAGAGAAACCAAGCCTAAGGCTACCTATGTTACTATCCAATTAAAACTAATATTGAATGATAAGGGTCTTAAGGGTCAAGTTGATTAATTAAGATTATTTCGGTATCTGAATTAATGGTTCAATTAGGCAAGTTTGGGTGTGTTATGATGTAAATCTTATGTGTATTAACCCTCCCAAATTCCATAACTAGAAATTAATCAATGCTACTGTAAAACTTGCCTAAAAAAGTGAATTGAAATGAACCGTAAACAAGTAAATTGCTGTCGTAAGCTTCAGCACTGTAAAATGATATGAAATTATAGTTTTTCTTAGAATAAACAAGAGGTCGATTTGGGATAGGATGGGAGCTCTGACGGAGATTACAAGTCGCGACCGCGAGGGTTTCGGGTAGCCGCATAACGGAGCTGCAGGCCCACAGACCGGCGCTGGAACCGGACGGTAGGGTTTGGAATAGCTGACAGATCAGACCTCGACGACGGACAGTAGCTGTTTTTGACCGGTATGGAGGATAACAGGGATACGGACCTCGTGGATTATTCCGAGGATCCGCTAGAAGGGCAAATTATATTCCAAAACCCTAATGCGGCGACTCCGGGTTTCGTTCCGCCGACAGCTGAAGAAGCATGCGCTCAGGATTGCACGCCGGTGGTTACCCTGCCGAATCCATCCGCCCCGTCGATCGGTCTGGAGGCACCGCCTCTCTCACCAGGAACAGCCTTCCTCCTCACCACTCTCTCGCCTGATTCCTTGGCTTTCGATCCGATCTCATCGCCGCCGCACGATACCACTACTGCTCAAGCGGATCTGAGGGAGACAGCGCCAAAGCCGCTACAGGATAATGGGTCGAAGCCATCAGGTTGTTTCGGCACTCCGGTCATAAACGTAAAACCCACAAAACCCTTGCCACCGACTGGGGTCACAAATCCGCATGTAGATCACCCGTCGGTGCCCCGCACAAAGAAGCGGAAATCGAAGTGTATCAGGGCGACGACGAAAGACATCACCATAGCCTTCGGCGACTCTTCAGATTTTGGGGAAACTATGGCATTGGCACGGACGGTCCTAGTTGGACATGTGCGGGGGCGTACTTTCTCGGCGGATAGACTGATGCGTTGGGTGAAAGAAATCTGGGGTGCCCTGCTCTCAGAAATGCCAGAGGTCCAGGTTCTCCCACGAGGGTGGTTCTCCCTCCACTTTGCGAACGAAGGTCACACGGATGTAGTACTAGAAAGATACTGGCATATTGAAATGGCACCTGTGTTATTGAAGCGCTGGAGTCCTCTATTCGATCCCGAACGCGAACAAATTGGAGCAGGGCCACTGTGGGTGCGCCTGCCAGGGCTTCCATTACAATACTGGAGCGAGGAAGCGTTCACCAGAATCGGGAATGCTTTGGGAACATATTTAGACCATGATCGATCTTATGTCGAAACAAGGAAAAGAACTGTGGCTCGGGTTCTGGTGCATCTGGACACTCGAGAGGGATTGGAGGAAAAAATCACATTGCAATGGGGAAAGCACTGCCGCACACAGATTCTGGATTATGAAGGGGTCCCCTTCCGCTGCAATCGGTGCCACCAAGTGGGACATCTCTTTAAGGACTACCCATTGAACAAAAGCCTGGATAGCTCTCCAAAAATCACCCCCATTGCATCCAGAGGGACCTCTCCGCCCATTCCCCGACCGCCGCAGGGCTTCGCGGCATCTCAAGGCTCCCCGGGGAATTCAGCGCTGAACAAGAAGGACTCACCCTCGCCTCCACTGAATCGGGCTCGGGCTGCAGCAACAGCCGCGCAGGCCTCGGGTTCTTCGCTTATCTCTCCCTTTATCTCTATAGATCGATCATCTGATCTTGTAAATTCTTTTGCATTTTCCATGGCGCAATGCTCTATTCCCCCGCCTCCTCTGATCCCATCCACTACTCCACCTACTCTGTCTCTCACATCCTCGCCCCCCTCAAATTCATCTTCCAGGCAAATTCCCTCCCACCCATACTCCCTTCGCCCTCGGACCTCACAGACGGAACCCGCTGATACACAGATCGGGCTGGGTATTGTCCCATCGGGTGCGGGATCATTATCCACTCGGGGAAGAAAATATGATCTCAATAAAGCCATTAGACGCGCTGGAGTGGAGGTCGCATCTGGGCGACAATCCACCATTGTCGGGGTCCTTAGAGCAACAAAACCCCCGAAGCAGGGTCCCCCATGAAGTGCCTCTCCTTCAATTGTAGGGGTCTGGCTAGCCCCCCTAAAAAACTAGCTCTCAAACGACTTTTTGAGGTCGAATTGCCTGATATCATTCTTCTCCAAGAAACTCTTGGCCCTGCTGAGTCCATTTCCCTTTCCCTTAGTAACTTGTCGTCAAAATGGAAGTTTCTGGCAATGGATGCTAATGGTAGATCGGGAGGACTGGCGATAGGGTATAACTCTAAGACCATCAGATTGGACTCCTCTTGGGGCGGCCAAGGTTTCATGGGGGTGGACATCTTCTCAATGGACCTGGGCCTTACTCTCCGCATCATTAACACATATGGTCCTTGCCAACAGAGGGAAAGCTTTTGGAGACAGTTCCTCAGCAGAAGTCTGATGTCTCTGGATCGCATCATACTGGGAGGTGACCTGAATTTTTCACTAGGGTTCAGGGAATCATGGGGCTCGATGGCGCAGGTGGACTCCATCACAGATTTCATGAGGAGCATTTTGGAGCAATATGACTTCATTGACATCCCAATGCAGAACCCCCTACCAACGTGGAGAAACAGAAGGGTGGGAGCTGCGGCACTGGCTCGCAGACTTGATCGATTTCTGCTGAAAGGCCCTCTGATCCAACAGCTACACCACTACAAACAATGGGTGGGATCTGGTGGCATATCGGATCATTCCCCAATCTTAATGGAGATCCTGGGCCCTCATCCAAAGCCTAAAGCCCCATTTAAGTTCAATCACCTCTGGCTAGTGGATCAAAGCTTCTCCAATCTAGTCACAGACTTCTGGAAAGCACATCCCATCGATAGAGAATCCTCGATGGCAAGGGGCTTTGTCAAAAATCTGACCGAGCTCAAGCACATTGTGATCAATTGGGCCAAAGCAAAGAAGACAAGAGAGGATGCACAGTTAAATATGGTGGAAGAAGAATTAAAAACCCTACTGGACGAGCGAAATATGGGATTCGGTTCCCTTGAAGACAAGGCCCGCCTGGTAGAATTGGAAAATCAAAAGAATAATATTCTCAAGCTCAGGGAGGAATCGCTCAGACTGCGGAGCAGGGCTACGTGGCTTAAGGCTGGGGATGAGAATACAAGATTCTTTCATAATTTCGCTAAAGGAAGAAAAGTGGCAAATACCATTTGGAACCTCCCCCTCCCGGGAGGAGGATTGGCGGATTCCTTTAACAAACTCTCTCAACTCGGCACTGCACATTTCAGAGGTTTATACAAGAGTCCAGCTGGATCAAACCTGGCTGAAATCATCAATGTAGCCACTCACTTCCCCAGATTTGTAAATGATGAGGACATTGGAGCTCTCACTGACCCAGTCACTATGGAAGAACTGGAGAGCACTATCAAGTGGTTTCAAAAGGAAAAGAGTCCTGGGCCGGATGGCTGGACCATTGAGTTTTACACTGCCTTTTTCGACATCATTGGAGGAGACATCCTGAAGGTGGTTGAGGAGAGTAGAATATCGGGCCGTCTCTATGATGCTATAAACTCCACTTTCATTGCCCTCATCCCTAAATCGGATTCCCCTTCCTCCTTTGACGACTTCCGCCCCATATCATTGTGCAATGTCCTCTACAAAATCATCTCTAAAATCATTGCCAACAGGATCCGACCCATACTGTCTAAGCATATTGCTCCTCAACAATTTGCTTTTTTGGAGGATAGACAGATTCACGAAGCCATTGGAACTGCCCAAGAAGCAATACACTCCATTTGGACAAAACGCCTCAAGTGTATTCTCCTCAAGATTGACCTATCTAAGGCTTTTGACCGAGTCAGTTGGCTCTTTATTAAGATGATCCTCATCCATTTGGGTTTTCCCCTCCCTCTCATCAATTGGATTATGGCATGCATCACATCTCCCACCTATAGCATTTTGATCAATGGAGCTGCCTCACATTTCTTCCACTCCGAAAGAGGACTGCGACAGGGCTGCCCTCTATCGCCTCTCCTTTTCCTCTTGGTGATGGAAGCTTTAAGTCGATTAATCATCTCTGCTAAAAGGGAAGGAACTATCAGGGGCCTTAAAATTACAGATGAATGCTTCCTCACTCATCTCCTGTTCGTAGATGATGTTCTTATCTTATTAGATGGCAGCATTCAGGATACCACTACCTTCAATCGGATCTTAAGGCTTTTCACACATGCTACAGGGATGGAGGTCAATCGGTCGAAATCTACCATCACTTTGGTTGGCACTTCAGTCAATGAATCTTATACAGCAAGTCAAGCCTTCCCATATACCACTCAACCACTGGACAGGGGGCTAAAATATCTCGGATACTGGTTAAAGCCCACCAGCCAAAAGATAGCAGACTGGGTTTGGCTCGTTACAAAAGTAGAAAAAAGGTTATCTTGCTGGAGCTATAGATATCTCTCCAGGGCTGGAAGATTAACCTTGATCAAATCAGTCTTGGAAGCAACGCCGGTCTTCTGGATGGCGCTCGCCTGGATCCCACGGAATATCTTGTCAAAGCTACAGCAACTATGCAATAGATACTTATGGGCAGGTAATCAAGACAAGCGCACCTTCGCCTGGATTGGTTGGAATAAGATAGCCTTGCCAAAGAAGTGGGGCGGTTGGGGGTTAAAGGAGCTTCCCACCTTTGCAAATGCTCTGGCAGCTAAAATGGGCTGGGCGTTGCTGACAACTCAAAGCTTATGGACCTATATCACCTACCACAAATATATCTGGCCTCTCAACATAATGGAATGGGTTAGACTCCCATCATGGAGCAAAACTGGCATATCCTCTATTTGGAAGGCTCTTCTACACTCTCTGCCGCTCATTAGGAACAATTTGGTTTGGCGTATCAAGAGTGGAAACAGAGCTCGTATCGGACTAGACCCTTGGAGTGGCAGTGGTGGGAGACATCTGCTCCCTCAAGAACTGGTGGAATACCTTACAGCACATGATATAAAAGTGATTGCACAGATTGCGAATCAAAAACATGTTGAAATTTGGTACCGGAGGACAAGTGGTTCCCTTAGGCTTTGATCTTTGGCCTAGGGAAAAGTGTCCAAAAGAATTTAATTTTTCTCCTAAAGTGACTTTATAATTTTATAAAGTTAAATCTAATTTAAAAGTGACTTTAAGTGATAAAGTTATTAAGTCTAATTTTAAAGTGACTTTTATAAAGTCAATGAAAAATTAGAAAGGAAAAGTGACTTTGGAAATAAATGACTAAGTGGGTCTTTATTAAAGTGGGATGAATTAAAAAATAGAAAGTGAGATTTAAATGAGCATTTAATCTCAACCATTGATCTAAATCTATTTCAACCATTGGATTTAGAGATCACCCAAAAGTCACTTGGATCACCCAAAAGTCACTTGGAGTTATATTAAAGGAGGAAAAGGTCATTCATTCTTTCATGAGCAGATTGGGAGAAGGAGAGCAAGAGAGCAAGAGAGATTTCTGAGCAGGAAGGAGAAGGAGACAGCAGCTTGGCACACATTCCAAGGCAGCAGTTGAGCAGATTTGTACAGCTGATTCAGCACATAGTGAAAGGCAGATTTTTGCACAAACATCGAGGAGCAGTTTGCTGATTTTTCTGCACACAAAACGGAGGTCGTACAGCATTTATTGTTGTCCTGTTTGCTGTAATTTCCAGATTGCTGTGAGGCACGGGAAAGGAGATAAGTTGTAAATTTGCTTGCTGATTTTTTGCTAAATAATTCTCACTGTAAAAAGGCAATTTTCAGAAATAAAGAAGAGCTCTCAAACTGGTTTTCCCCAAGAGTTGTAAGGGGTTTTTCCAGGGTCAAGTTGACCAAAAATATCAGTGTTTTAATGTGTTTTAATGGCTGTTTTTAATTGCTGATTTTTATTTCTGCAATTTCCAGCATTCTGAAAATTTTCCAGAATTTGTGTTTTCAGCCATATTTATTTTTTTCAGTCTGTTAAATGTATGGTTATGGGAATGGGCATTTAACTACATGGGAGAAATAAGGTGAAACTGAAAACCGGGGTGGGAAAACAGAAATTTTTTACATGATATCAGAGCTTGAGTGCTGAAGGGCAGTTTGGGACAGCAAAAGGAAAAATTACAGTTGCTGATTTTTCACTCAGAAAATTCCAGCAAGCTGATTTTTTCATAAACAGAAGTTTTATCTTTACTACAGCAGTGCTATTTTTCAGTTTTAGGACAGCAGGATGTCATTGGGATTGAGGGTGGAGGATAGGCTGGATGGGCATATAAATTACAGCGTTTGGAAGGAGAGAATGCAGAGTATCTTTGAGGAGGCAGAAGTCTGGGATATCATGGTGCATACCGCAAAGAACCCTGTTGTTGTGCCCACTGATGTTACTCAGTTGGCTGAGTATAAAAAGAAGAACAATAAGAGTAAGAGGCTGATTCTAGACGGAATCAAAGACCATTGCATTCCTCATGTGAGAGGAAAGAGCAATGCCCATGAGATGTGAACAGCATTGTCCAATCTCTACCAGAGTACCAATGAGAACCGGAAGATGGTCCTGAAGGAGAAGCTGAAGAACATTAAGATGGGGAATGATAGTGCAGCTGGATATCTCACAAAGATTACCAATGTGAGAGATGAGTTGGCAGCGATTGGAGAGGCCATTCCATCCACTGAGTTGGTGTGTATTGCAGTGAATGGCCTCCCCCGTTCATGGTTGAACTTTGCTGATGGGGTTTGTGCACGTGAGACCCTTCCCACATGGGAGAGATTTTGGGATGATTGTATTCAGACAGAGATCAGGAAAGGACAGCTTGGGGCAGCCAAGCCAGTTGAGCAGGATGAGGACGTAGCACTGGTGGCAGGAGGCAAGAAAGGCAAAGGGAAGAAGCAGGCTTCCACAAGCAGTGGTGGGGGCAAAGGCAAAGGTAAAGGTAAACAGGGTAACTCACAGAAGGACTATTCCAAGGTGAAGTGTTGGAATTGTCAAAAGATGGGACACTATGCAGTTGTGTGTCCGGAGAAGAAGAAGAAGAAGGGGAAGAACCAGGACGTGGCAGCTTCAGCAGAGATTGAGGACTTTGCTGGTCGTTTTGACCGAGAGTTTGCGTTCACTACGTGTGAGTCCTCTAGTACAGGATCACCTGCCACACAGGTTCAGAGGGAGCATGCTTTTCCCTCGATTAGCGGAGCATCTTCAGGTATCTGGTATGTGGACAGTGGGGCTTCACGTCACATGACAGGAGTCCGGGAGTACTTCTCAGAGCTTTCAGAGAGTGGCACTGATATTGAGGTAGTACTCGGTGATGACAGAGTTGTTAGAGCAGTCGGGGTGGGGACAGTGACATTTCAGAGGGAGTCCAAACCTCCCTTGAAGGTGTCAGAGGTTCTTTATGTGCCAGGGATGAGGAAGAACCTCATATCCGTCTCAGCTTTGGAGGACAGAGGATATGAGGTACTGTTCAGGGGAGGACAGGTGTTGATGTATCCCAGGGACGCTCCAGCTGATTCAGCTAGAGTGATAGGTGTACGCCATGCAAAGGTGTACAAGTTTGCATTCCAGCCCCTTTTGGCATTGAGCAGTAGTACCGACAGCAGAGCTAGCAGTTCTGAGCTGTGTGAGATTTGGCACCGCAGGATGGGACACATGTATCATGGAGCCTTGAGGACATTGCGGGAGATCACTACAGGTGTGCCAGATTTCAGTACTGATCACTTTGATACTTGCAGAGGTTGTGTGATGGGCAAGTTTGCCAAATCCCCTTTTCCCAGCAGTGACAGCAGAGCGACGGGGATACTTGATTTGATTCATTCCGATGTGAGCGGTCGGATGTCTCATGTTTCCTTGAGTGGATATGAGTACTATGTTTTATTCATTGATGATCACTCTAGGAGGACCTGGATTTATTTTTTGAAGACCAAGAGTGAGGTCTTCAAGCGGTTTCAGGAGTTCAGAGCTCTTGTGGAGACTCAGACAGGTCGAAAGATCAAGTCCTTGAGGTCGGACAATGGAGGAGAGTACACCCTTGGAGAGTTTGTTGACTATTGTGCGGAGGCAGGCATTAGGAGGGAGTTCACTGTTCCTTACAACCCCCAGCAGAACGGGGTTGCGGAGAGGAAGAACAGATCCATCATAGAGGCTGCCAAAGCCATGATACATGATCAGGGGTTGCCATTGTTCTTGTGGGCAGAGGCCTGCAACACAGCTGTTTACTTGCAGAACAGGAGTCTGCATCGTGCTTTGGGGCACATGACTCCGGAGGAGGCTTTCTCTGGGAAGAAGCCTGATATTGGTCATCTTCATATCTTTGGATGCATTACATACTCCTATATACCCAAAGAGAAGAGGACCAAACTAGAGCCCACCGCAGAGAAGGGTATCTTTGTGGGCTACAGTGAGACCTCAAAGGCCTTTCGGATTTACATTCCTGCACAGAGGAGAGTTGTTGTCAGACGGGATGTGAAGTTCGAGGAGGACAGGGCCTTTAGGAGGTCACGGGAGTTAGAGTATCTGGATCAGCCAGACCCTCAGCAGCAGTTGAGTCAGTCGCAAGGATCCAGTGGGCAGGGATCAGGAGGATCCGGAGGTACATCTATGAGGATGTCAGGTCCATCAGTGAGCAGTGGCTCGCCGAGCCAGAGGGGTGGTGCTCCGGGCAGCATGCAGAGCAGTTCACAGAGCAGTTCACTAGGGAGTCCACTGATGGACAGTTCACACGGTACCTCAGCTTCTACAGGTTCAGGTGCAGGCAGGAGGACAGCAGACAGACAGTCAGGAGTTCAGGCTACTGATGGTGATGAGGAGGAGGAGTTTCATTCTCCTATGGGAGAAGCATGCTCAGGGAAGAGGAAGCCCAAGTGGCTTCAGGACACCTTGAGAGATGCCACATCTGTTGCTGAGCCGAAGAGGCCGGTCAGAGAGAGTAGACCACCTGAGAGGTTCTGTAGCTATATGGCGATGGTTACCAGCATCCTTGACTCTGAGCCTTCTAGCTATGAGGAGGCAGCTAGCCAGCAGATCTGGAGAGAGGCCATGCAGGAGGAGTATTCTTCTATCATGAAGAATGATGTTTGGGAGGTGGTGCCGAGGCCTGAGGGCAAATCCATGGTTACTTCCAGATGGATTTACAAGGTAAAGCATGCTGCAGATGGCAGCATTGAGAAATTCAAAGCGAGGTTTGTGGCTAGAGGGTTCTCCCAGGTAGAGGGAGTTGATTATGAGGAGACCTTCGCTCCCGTGGCTCGATATACTTCGATCCGCTCCATTATATCGATAGCAGCAGAGATGGGTTGGAAGATCCACCAGATGGATGTGAAGACTGCATTTCTCAATGGCTTCATACAGGAGGAGGTGTACATTGAGCAGCCACAGGGCTTTGAGGTGCATGGGAAGGAGTCCCATGTGTGCAGATTGAAGAAGGCCCTTTATGGCCTGAAGCAAGCTCCCAGAGCTTGGTACTCCAGGATAGATGCATACTTGCAGGGGATGGGTTTCACAAAGAGTGAGGCAGATCCAAACCTTTACTTTATTGTGATTGGTGAGGAGCCTCTCATTCTGGTGTTGTATGTGGATGATTTGATCATTACAGGTGCAGAGAGACTCATAGAGCACTGCAAGAGAGATCTTGCGGCGGAGTTTGAGATGAAGGACATCGGCTTGATGCATTACTTTTTGGGTTTGGAGGTGTGGCAGGAGGAGGGGCATTTCTTCTTGGGGCAGGGGAAGTATATTGTGGACATCCTTAGCAGATTCCACATGGAGGATTGTAGACCCATGTCGACACCGATGATCACCAACTGGAAGAAGCTTCATGCTTCGGATTCCGAGTTGGTGGATCCCACATTGTACAGGCAACTGATTGGTTCCTTGATGTATTTGGTCAACACTAGACCAGATATCTGTTTTGCAGTCAACACGATGAGTCAGTTTATGTGTGAGCCTAGGAAGGTTCACTGGGTGGCTGCAAAACACATTTTGCGGTACTTGCAGGGGACAGTGGATTATGGTCTGGACTACAGGCAGGGAGATGGAGTGAGATTGGCAGGATACACTGATTCTGATTGGGCAGGTTGTGCTTCTGATAGGAAGAGCACTTCAGGGTGTTGTTTTGGGTTGGGTTCAGCAGTAGTGTCATGGTTCAGCCGGAAGCCGCAGTCAGTAGCACTGAGTTCAGCGGAAGCAGAGTATATGGCAGCCAGTCTAGCTAGTTGTGAGGCTATCTGGCTTCGCAAGATGTTGTTTGGCTTATTTGGTCAGCCGTTGAGACCTTCAGTGATTTACTGTGATAATCAGAGTTGCATTAAACTCACGGAGAATCCAGTATTTCATGACAGGTCAAAGCATATCGGGATCAGATATCATTTCATCGGAGACTATGTTCAGAAGGGAGCTGTGAAGCTTGAGTATATTTCCACTGATGAGCAGGTTGCAGATATCCTTACCAAAGCCTTACCACGGGGCAAGCATGTCTACTTTAGAGACAAGATGGGTGTGGTGAGGAACACCTTCCTCGGTAAGAGGGAGTGTTGAAATTTGGTACCGGAGGACAGGTGGTTCCCTTAGGCTTTGATCTTTGGCCTAGGGAAAAGTGTCCAAAAGAATTTTATTTTTCTCCTAAAGTGACTTTATAATTTTATAAAGTTAAATCTAATTTAAAAGTGACTTTAAGTGATAAAGTTATTAAGTCTAATTTTAAAGTGACTTTTATAAAGTCAATGAAAAATTAGAAAGGAAAAGTGACTTTGGAAATAAATGACTAAGTGGGTCTTTATTAAAGTGGGATGAATTAAAAAATAGAAAGTGAGATTTAAATGAGCATTTAATCTCAACCATTGATCTAAATCTATTTCAGCCATTGGATTTAGAGATCACCCAAAAGTCACTTGGATCACCCAAAAGTCACTTGGAGTTATATTAAAGGAGGAAAAGGAGGAAAAGGTCATTCATTCTTTCATGAGCAGATTGGGAGAAGGAGAGCAAGAGAGCAAAAGAGATTTCTGAGCAGGAAGGAGAAGGAGACAGCAGCTTGGCACACATTCCAAGACAGCAGTTGAGCAGATTTGTACAGCTGATTCAGCACATAGTGAAAGGCAAATTTTTGCACAAACATCGAGGAGCAGTTTGCTGATTTTTCTGCACACAAAACGGAGGTCGTACAGCATTTATTGCTGTCCTGTTTGCTGTAATTTCCAGATTGCTGTGAGGCACGGGAAAGGAGATAAGTTGTAAATTTGCTTGCTAAATAATTCTCACTGTAAAAAGGCAATTTTCAGAAATAAAGAAGAGCTCTCAAACTGGTTTTCCCCAAGAGTTGTAGGGGGTTTTTCCAGGGTCAAGTTGACCAAAAATATCAGTGTTTTAATGTGTTTTAATGGCTGTTTTTAATTGCTGATTTTTATTTCTGCAATTTCCAGCATTCTGAAAAATTTCCAGAATTTGTGTTTTCAGCCATATTTATTTTTTTCAGTCTGTTAAATGTATGGTTATGGGAATGGGCATTTAACTACATGGGAGAAATAAGGTGAAACTGAAAACCGGGGTGGGAAAACAGAAATTTTTACAAAACACTCAGACATATTCCAACAGGCCTGGAAATCTGCTATCCAACTAAATCTCCCACAGAGATGGCACACAGCTTGGCGAGAATATTGTGCAGCCCTGATGGAATCCCACATCAGAATCATTGAGGGGTCAGATGAACTTGTTTGGCACCAGGCCGAAAGTGGGATTTACACACCTAAGGAAGGCTATATCCAGCTTATTGATCAGAAGAAACCAGAAGTTTTAGACAGTTGGTGGCAGAATATATGGAAACTTTCAGCTTCGCCACGTTCAAAGCTCTTTACCTGGTGCATCTTGAGGAACAAAATCCCCACGGGAGAACATCTAATGCGCAGAGCTCATTATGGACCGTCGAGATGCGTTCTGTGCAAAACCGCCTCTGAATCTACAGAGCATCTATTCTTGAGATGCAGTACCGTCCAAAGCATTTGGAAAAATATAAAGAACTTCACACACTATTCCGGTGATTGGAATGGAACTGATCTCATCAACGCCTGGATTGAATGGGATAAAAGACATAAAGGTTCGAAGACTGTAAATCTACCCATTATTGTAAACTGGTCCATCTGGAAAGCTAGGAACCGAATGATCTTTGAAGACAAGCTCATTCACTGGCCTTTATTCGAGGCTGGTATCATCTCTGCGTTTAGAGAGCTCCCGGACCCGCCTCCCCCAAAAATCCGGCGGCCAAATCCTCCCCCTATCATTGATCAGGGTACTCCTTGGGCATTTTTTGACGGAGCCGCAAATGTGCAAAGCTGTGGGGGCGGTTTCATTTTACACATAACAGATCAACATCTCTACAAAATAAAAGCGGGATTGGGGGCTGGATCAAATAATTATGCTGAGCTTATCACTTTGCGCCATCTACTTCATTTTGCATTAAGCCATCACTGCACTAGCATCAACATATTCGGGGATTCACAAATTATCATAAATTGGTTCAATGACATTTCCACATGTCACATGCACACACTCAGCATCATACTAAATGAAGTTCTTGAGCTCAAAGCGGCATTTAACAATATTACTGTTTCTCACATCTACAGGGAACATAACAAAGATGCTGATAAACTGTCCAAGGAGGCCGCGTTGATGGACCAAGGCGTTTGGGAGATCACGGAGATTCTGGACCAGCAGGAACAAAAATTTTATCATCGCCCTTATATAGACCCGGGATACCCTACAGCGGGTCTTCATTCTACTTAAAAAGAACATACAGGAATATGGCAGCAGCATTATTTTGATAGCTCTTTTTTGTAACAGACTGATGGATGCCGAAAAGGCTATAATTTTATAAACAGCTCTAACAGTAATACCCTGCGTGGTATAACCGAACAGCAAAATCTAGAAATTTTTGTAAAATGTACAGATGTACAGAGACTATGGCATATGCGAAAGGCATCTACATATGTAATTTTTCATATTAATGAAATATTACGGATTTTTCCAGTGGGAAAAAAAAAACAAGAGGCCAATTTGAAAATTAAATTAACTTACTAATCTGAAAATTAAATTAACTTTACTGATCTGAAAATTAAATGTACAAAACAGGCACTAGATGTAAATCAATCCACCCTATTGAATGCAGAAACTTGGCGCAACAAGATAGATTTTCCAAAGGAATGTAACATGAATCAATGGAAAATCCGCAAAGACATCTAGGGTTTTAGGGCTGAAAACTATGGTGTAAGCCGTAGAAATTGCAGATCTACGTAAACAGAAAGGAAAAAATGGATTTGATCATCATTAATGATTAGACTATTGCCTAGTTTATTGATTGGTCATATGGACTCAACTAAGGCTCATTTGGAGAAGTTGTAGGTGAACTAAAAAAGTACTTAGGGTTGACAACCTCAAAACCTATCAAATCATTTTAGTGGCCTAACAAGTTTCAAGATTGTCAAGGTGAAGATCCTCACTCTAAACCTTCCAATAGTAGTAATACAGTTGATGTATAAATATAAATGTAAATAAATAATTAATAATTAATGAAGAGACACCTTAATGAAAGGACATTATTCAAATGTCACAAAGAAGTCTAGCTGCCTTATCAATCAAGAAGTTTTCAACCCAACAAGAGAAGACCACCAAAGGTGTTTTGCTAAACCCATGTGCCACAGCCCACAACTAATAAAATGGAGACAGGAACTAGGGTTGGAAAACCAAAACCAAACCAAAAAACAAACTCAGTTACATGACATATACATTGGATCTAGCAGGCATGTGGCTGGCTCCCAGGCATCTCGAATCAAAGAGTTGATCATATTCTCTGATGAGATACTATATTATTATTTTTATTATCCAATTTTAAGGTCACAGCCAAGCCAGACACCAAATTGATGTATGAGGCCCCCTTGTTTGTGGGGCAAGGATCCCACCTCCGCGCGGTGATTTTGACTGCTAAGTCTACGAAGGCATACATACTCTACCCCCCCCGGTTTGAACCTGTAACCTCTTAGGAGGAAACACATGCTCTTAACCATTAGGCCCACTCAAGCTGTATTATAGAAATTATTATATTCAGCCATATCATTAACAATAACAATAATAATGTCAGAGTCAGAGACACTACCGCAATCTTTGCCTCTGATATCAACTATCTTACCTACAGCCTTTAGAAATACCAACCACTATTGATCACTCGCTAACCAATATCCTTGTCAAAAAAGAGAGTAAATTGGCAAATTAAGCATCATGGATTCTGGAAGCATAAGCAAATACTTTTCTTCACAGATAAATTACAGTATAGAACAAATGCAGAGTTTGAGATGAAATTGCTATATTTCGCTTAAAGAAACCATATGAAAATCAGATGAAGTGATGAATTTTGTATTCCATTGACAAAGTGATGGAAATAAATCACCACTCAAAAGTCAAAACTGATAAAACAAAAAATATTGCATTTCAAAAAAATTCAAGCATGCCTCGACAATTTTTGAACATTAATGCACTACATGATAAATGTTGAAAATTAACACTATCTGCTAAAAAATATTGGAAATCTTATTGTGCACAGCCTGATGTGTCTTGAATGCTTATATGTCGGAAATCTTCCTTTGTACAACCCGATGTATCTTGGATGTTTCCTCGACTAGTATATAGTATTATAGTTGTTGGGGAAAATTACAAGACTTAAACATTGCAAATGTTTTAATTCTGTAAGACCACTCTAGAAAGGCAATTTAGGTGACTTAAAAAAAATCCGTTGCAGTATGACTTTTGCTTACACTGATCAAAAAATTACAATAGTGAAAGAATACGGAAAACTCAAAACAAAATGGCGGTAGCAAGTTACTCAAAGTAGCATATAACAAACCTATATTAAGTTTCTCTTCCCATTATACAATTAAAAATGGAAAAGAAAAGTTAGTGAAACAAACCTCATGATAGGAAGGAAATGAGTATAGCCTTTCAGATTTTGGGTGTTTATAAGTTAGACGTACCAACTCCTGCTCTGCCACATTGATTGCGAGAATCAGATATAAAGGATATCAAAGCACTCCCAAGCATTCAATATGCCACAAAACAGCCATACAGAGTTGCAACCGAAATATTCCAAGAATAAAGAGAGAAGACAAAATAGTATACTTGTAGTCACTGTCACATTACTTAGATTTGTTGCTTTTCAAAACCAGCAAATGTATGTATGGAAAAGAAAGTAGAAATACCACAATGCTGAATGTTTAGTATAAGCACTACAATTTGGTTTAATTTATTAACTAACAAACTGACGTTTTAATAAGTATGTACCACAGAAAGTGTTCTTCAAGCTTGAAGGAAATCTTTGCAAAAGCTGAAAATTAGATCAAAATGCCAAATATATATAGTCTTGATAAATGCTGTATAGTGGAATTCAGAATGGCTGCAATCTGCTGAACCATTTCCTTGTAAATCTTTATTTAGCATGAGTAACTGGTAATCATCCACTGGTACAGTGTTATCACTATCTTTTCCAGGTAGCCTGGTCACCACATGTCTACAACTATAGCATCAGCAAAATACTATTAAGGATCCTTACTACCTATTTGGAGACGTAATATGCTATTCGTTGTATTTGAAATTGGGCATGCTCTTCACATCATAGTTTATAAAACCAGCCGATTTGAACCAATAACTGGTCAAACTGACCGGTCAGATAGGCCTGGGTAATGAACCAATAGAAAAGCCCATTTGAGGGCCAGTTAGTACTGGTTAGGTACTGTTGCTGCAAAATCTAGCAGGCCTTGTGAGGGCTCACAAAGCAAGGGCCAGACCCAATGGCAACAATGAGGAAGAATTGCCACTGTTACCTCAGCAATCTTCCTCCTGTTGTTTAGTAGAATTTCACCACAAGGGAGGCTTCTCTGTATACACCTATAAGGATATTCTATTTAGAGCACTCATCGTGATATAAATAGACTAGGGAAATATAACTTAAATATGGAATAGGCTCAACTCTTCTTTATAATGGAACAAAAGATTCTAACCCTAAATTGGCTAAAGACTACTACAAGCTAGGGTTATTGATATACAATGATAAAGGAGAAACTAGACATATAGAGGTTAAAGAAAGGGTTTACTTATTGATAAGATCAACAAAGCAACAGGGTAAACTCTCAAATAGGCTTCAAGTTGAACATTGGCTAGAGATTAGGGTTTCTAATAGTTTGGGAAGGATGACATCAGCCCTATTTACCAATGTTGTGAACATCGCAATTGGGATTAAATCGGAAAAAATAATAAAAATCGGCAAAAAAATCAGTAAAAATAGGCAAATACAAAAATATTCATTTTTTTTCAATTTTTTTAATATGTAAAGCATCCACAACATAAAATAAATGCACTGACACATAAATATGAAAAGAGAACTAATATATAAGATGTGTAATATCATGTCAAGGGCTACATCACACATAACAGTGAATCATATCTTGAATATTAAGTCAAGTGTCCCAACTCAGCCTCAAAATATCAACAAAAAATATAATAATGTATCATATATCATGAGTCATAATGTCATATACAATGAAATGAATCAAGGACTACATCACACATAACAGTGAATCATGTCCTGAATACTAAGACAAGAGTCCCAACTCGGCTTCAAAATATCAATAAAAAATATAATAATGTATCTCATATCATGAGTCATAATGTCATATACAATGAAATGAACCAAATAACTAATACTACTGATTTCATCTACCCCTCTTGTAAGAAAATGTAACAAGTTTTCCCTCTAGATGAAGAAGGCAGTGGGGCTGGTAGTGGACTTTGTTGTGCTCTAGAATTTGAACAACTAGGAGCTATATGAGGTAGACCACATCCTCCTCCTCCTCCTCCTCCTCTACCCCCTCCACTACCTCCTGCTCTAACCAATCAGGGGTTGACTCCATGATAGGCCTCTCGGCCTCAACCCTCCATGCAGCAACGGTGTCAATCCCATCTAATGAGATGGCCTCCACATCAAGTGTCCACTCAAGTTGCGTCACCCACAATCAAAGATTGTAGTAGACGTAGACCATGTCATTAAGTTGTTGGGACTCCAACATGTACAAGGGCCATAAATTAATAAATTACAAATAATAAATTAATAATTATAAAAAAAATTATTATTTAATGAATTCAAAAAATTAATTGGAATATTTTAATTTAATGCGCTTCTTGGTGTGTATTTTTTCAAATACACTCCAATTACGCTCGCATCCTGGGGAGCTACATGTTTGGTTGAGCACTCGAATGGAAAGCCTTTGAAGATTGGGTACTCTGAAAGCCTTTGAAGATTGTGCTCTAGAATTTGAACAACTAGGAGCTATATGAGGTAGACCACATCCTCCTCCTCCTCCTCTACCCCCTCCACTACCTCCTGCTCTAACCAATCAGGGGTTGACTCCATGATAGGCCTCTCGGCCTCAACCCTCCATGCAGCAACGGTGTCAATCCCATCTAATGAGATGGCCTCCACATCAAGTGTCCACTCAAGTTGCGTCACCCACAATCAAAGATTGTAGTAGACGTAGACCATGTCATTAAGTTGTTGGGACTCCAACATGTACAAGGGTCATAAATTAATAAATTACAAATAATAAATTAATAATTATAAAAAAAATTATTATTTAATGAATTCAAAAAATTAATTGGAATATTTTAATTTAATGCGCTTCTTGGTGTGTATTTTTTCAAATACACTCCAATTACGCTCGCATCCTGGGGAGATACATGTTTGGTTGAGCACTCGAATGGAAAGCCTTTGAAGATTGGGTACTCTGCCAGCGTAGCTTCTCCACCATGCATCTACAACAAGTAAAATAAATATAATAAAAAATAAATAAATAAAAATGAAAGTTGAAGCAAAGCATGAACTTGAAGAGACAATGAATTTTGAAACAAACTAAAACTTACCTGGTATTTTAGTCTTCCTATCATGGATAGCCATGTCAAAGCTGAGCCACCAACCATCATGTACATCTCCATTTCTTTGGAGATTTTTGCATGTTCTACTGGAGATGGCACTATCTTCTGAACACAAGTGAAGATTCCATCCATGACCTCAGGATCAAAATAAGAAACCATCAGAGTAAGAAAACGTGGGGTTCAGGTAGATCCCTGCAGCATGAATGGGACAATGAAGTGTGTCGTTCCATCGCTCATCAATCACTTTCCATATGAGTTGTTGCTTCTCAAACCCCTCATCTCCCTTATTATCATAGTAGATGTGAATAGATTTTTTGGCCCTATCCATAGCCTCATACAAGTAGCCCATTGCGGGTTTGTCTCCATCAACTAATCGAAGAACCTTTACCAAAGGTTCAATAATGCTACACACCTCCAGCACTCCCACCCAAAACCTGTGTTGCACGGGTACCCGCACCCGGGGGTGGGGTTCTCGAACCCGTCCCGGGTTCCCGCACCCAAGTACCGGATTCAGGTATGGGTTCTTCCCAGACGAACCCAGAAGAACCGGGTTCTTCCATGAAGAACCGGGTTCTTCAAAAAAAAAATTGGGTTCTTTTCCTTTAACGGGTTCTTGGGTTCTTGGGTTTTTCGGGTGCTTGGGTTCTTGGGTTCTTCGGGTTCTTCGTGTGCTTGGGTTCTTGGGTTCTTCAGGTTCTTCGAGTTGGGTTCTTTGGGTTCTTCATAAAAAAACTATATTAAAAATTTAATTTTCAAATATTATTTTTTTTATTGAAATTTAAAAAATGATATGCCATAAACGAATGATATGCCATAGAATATAGAATATATGCCATAAACGAATGATATCATTTTTGGAGTCATTGATGGTCATTGGTCTGGATTTTCCTTCAGAGATGGTTGTAAGGTCTTCTGAATGTTTCTCAAGGACATTTTCTGCCATCATTTCCAAAGATTACAGTTTCCAAAGACTATCTTTGTTCACATGCCTTAGCATTGCTCTGTGGGCATGACGTGCTGCTCAAGGGCAATGAATCATTGTAAAAATTTATCAATGGTGATAAGTTTTTCAAAACTTATGAGCGACACAGTATTTTGAAATCATATATGATTATGATATCTCAATATAAAAGGGGAACATTATGGGTGTACAATCCCACAAGCAGAATATCATATCATATTGGTTGTAGCTTTGTGGAAATATTTAATAAGGTGATGACCATAGTTGGAAAAAAAAGGGTAGCTGTTTGCACATTCATGAGTCCCTTCCTACCGCAGGAGACTCTTATGATCAGTCTCTCCATTAGTCTTATGCTATAAATTTATAAAAACAATTTCAAAACTTATGCCCAAGGTTTGTTAGAGTCTCAATGTAAATTATGAATCTCCTGTATTTGTGGATCTTCAATGCCTTTAATATTATATGGCATCGAAACCAGAACTGGAAAAGAGACCTCTTACTCTGTAATTTGAGCCTGTAGATTCTTGTAAATCAATTTGGAATGAATTTATGAAACATTCATTCCGGAGCCAAATAAGTTAATAACAATCAAATTATAAACTGTAAATTCACACATACAGGTTCAGACATTTTCGGTCAAATAGAAAGTAGGATTGAGACCAGCCATAAGCTGTAATCAGCTGATGCTGTTAAATGGCGAAGGGCTATTTTGGAAAATGGCTAAATTAAGTATCAAAATCTGCCAATTTCTCTCAGCATTCTGATAACATCGTGTTAAGATTAAAACAAGGAAAATATGCCTAAAAGAATAAGCGTGTTTTGTGGAAGGGTAAGGCTGCCACTGTTTTAACTTTTTGGGATTGCTTTACCACAGAGCACACCATGCATGGGGCAGGTGGTGATTAGACATCAAGAAAAGTCTAGACCACTATCAGGTTGAGAAGAATCTCCTATGAAAAAATTGTGTTTTTATATGGGAGAGACTAAACATGTTTAAATGATTATCATTAAAGTTTTCTTGTTTAAAGTTGAAAAAATATACAAATTCAAATTTAATATATATTATTAATTATAAATTTATAATTTATAAAATATAATTATTAAAATTTAATATTATTATATTACCCGACGAACCCACGCACCCTGTTTCCAAAAATGTTGTCCCCGTCCCCGTCCCTGTTCCCGCACCCACGTTTCCTGGCAACATAGCCCAAAACCTTTCCTGGTATGAAACTAACCTAAATATGGCATCTCCCTCTGGTTTGCGGCTATATGACAAAACACGTCAACCCTCTGAAAGAAACATTCTCTTCAGATCCCACATAGAATTCAGGAGGGATTTATGAGATGTGAAACTAGTGGCAAACCGTGTAATGGCAAGGCGCACCAAATCGTTGTTGTTGGTGAAAGTTATCATCAAATAAAGCACAGATGCATGATTATATATAAATTTTGTAATGTTTCTTGATGATTCAAAAATATCCTTGACAAAAGGAATTTTTCCTATGTCCTCCAACATCAAATCAATGCAGTGTGCAGCACAAGGTGTCCAAAATAAGTTAGGATGCCTATCCACAAGCATCTTGCCAACAGCAACATAATTTGCAGCATTGTCCATTATGACTTGGACAACATGTTGTGGACCCAACTCTTGAATGAACATGTCCAACAAATCACATAATAATCGTGCATCTTTGATATGTGCAAATGCATCAACAGATTTCATAAACATTGTCCCCTTGGGACAATTAACCAAGAATTTAATAAGGCTTCTACCATTTGATCGGTCCAACCATCTGACATCATAGCGCATCCTATGTGTGCCCATGATCCCCTAAACTCCTCCAATCTCTTCGTGCAATCAACCTTTTCATTCTGAAGAATGTGCCCTCTAAAGTCATCATATGAAGGGGCTTTGTACCCTTGGCCAACAATAGCAATAACATCATTCATGAGTTGGAAAAATGGGTTGTTCCTGGCAATGCTCAAAGAAATATCACTCCAAAGAAGAACCTTGCCCAAAAACTTGTCAACTTCTTCTTTCCCTTTTTTTTAAGAACTGACGTGATAGATGGTTATGCACCAGGTGTGGTTCTAGGAACAAAAAAATGATGAGGTAGTTATGGGTTTGGGTGTAGATGTTGATGGTGAAGAAGAACTAGTACCACTCTCACGGTCAACTCGCAATCCTGTCACTCCACCCCCTGCCATTTGACTCTTCAGAGCTGCCTTCAACAGTTTGGTTACCTCTATTTCTTCCAATGATTTGAGGGCTCTTCGAAGGATTTCTAGATTTGTATTTGAGCAAGGCCCTACCTCATGTCCAGGAATTTGTGCAAGGTGGACCTTCAATCTGTATACCCCCCCATCATATGATGCCCACAGAACTTGAAAGTCAAATTTGATCTATCAAACCCTCCGTCAAGTTCACCAAATTCCCACAGAGGGTCCAATTTCCTTGGCATGTTTGTAACTTTGTTGAATCTCGAGTTTTAATGTAAGATTGAATTTTGAAGTTTGAACCTAGGACACAAGAAGAATTGCAAATTAAACAAATGAAACTAAAATTCACATACAACATTTTGAATTTTTGACAACAACAACAAAAAACCTCAACTCAATGCAACAATAATGGCAAACAAAACACATTCAAACCGAAACAAAAATCATGGAAAAAAACTAGGGCACAAAAAGAAATTAAACAAATAAAACTAACAATCAAGATTTTGCATTTTTTACCAAAAAAACCCCTCCACTAAATGCAACAGAAATGACAAAAAAAACACATTCAAATCAAAGCAAAAATGATGGAAAATACATGGGTGATAGAAACCAAAAGACAAAAAAGAAAAAAACAAAAACAATTGGGCCAAATTTGATGCCCATACCTGACAACCACGCTCTGTTGAAGAAACTTGGTCCAAACTTGAATTTGTTTTGCTAGGGATGCTAGATTCCTTCACTTTTCTCCTCTCTTGCCATTGTAGATGAGTTATCCTCCTCATTATCTTTCTTTTTTTTTGATATCTAGTGGAATCGGCAATGGCGGTGGTATCGTACTCGCATTACACGGGGTCGAATCCCATCGGCTGCCACTATAACCGCCAGGAGGAACCGTCCAACCCGTAAGAACGGCCCTCAGGTTAAGACGAGACTTGAACTCGTGACCTGCACAGCGGCACGAACGACATAACAGACCGTCCGCTGGCCAGGAGACCAAACCCCTGCGAGCAAAGGTGAGCGGGCTTGGCCCAGGCAAGTCACTCCTCGCAACTAGTCAACGCCCTCGCTCAGGTTTGAGCACAAGACCTCATCGTCTTTACGAGTCCAACTTTACCAACCAGCGGCCTCCGCCGACCTTAAAGATGAGCGGGCTTGGCCTAGGAAAGTCACTCCTCGCGACTAATCAACGCCCTCGCTCAGGGTTGAGCACAAGACCTCACTGTCTTTACAAGTCCGACTTTACCAACCAGCCGCCTTCGCTGACCTTTCCTCCTCCTTATCTTTCACTCTTGCCTTCTGTTTGCAAAATGAACCAAAAAAAAAATCTGAATTTACCTTTAAAAACTCGTTGTTGCCGCGGCCCACGATTTTCATTGGTCGACTCACAATTTTTTGCTTAAAAAATCGCAATAAAATCGTGATTTTTTCAAATTGAAAAAATCGCCAATTTTATCGACCGATTAAATCGCCTCCTCGAAAAAAGAGCGATTTTTTGACAAAAAATCGCGATAGCATTGCAATGTTCACAACACTGCTATTTACGAAATTTTCACCGCAATCAAAACTAGATTTTGCATTTAAAAGGTTTTACAGACTAAAAACTTGAAATTTCATCCACAAACACCTACAAGCAAATGTTATGAATATAATTTATATAAAAATAATATAAATATAAATAAATAAATAAAAATCATAATAATAGATTACCTAATGAAGAGGCATATCCCTAAGGAAATGACTGTTAATAAAGGGGCACCTTCTTAGGTATATAAGTGGGCCCTCATTTGTAACAATTCCATCATCTCATATATTATGTACATTTCTTATATAATATATTATTGTCCTATCATGGATATTTATAACATTTGGTATCAGAGTTGTTCGATCCGCTGGCCACTTAATCGTTGCACAGAGCCAATTTGATCTTGTCTTTGGCCATCAACTCTCCGTCAACTTCGTTGTCGTTGTGATCGAAGCGTTTCACTACATAGTTTTCGAGATTCTCCATTTTGTCGTCTGGCACTTGGGCAATAGAGGAAAAAAGTAAAGAAATAAGTAAGAAAATATATATATATATATATAGAGAGAGAGAGAGATAAGTGTTGCGAAAATCATGATTAAATCGCGATTTTTTTCGCATGGCAATTTAATCGGCCGATGTTATCAGCGCCTTTTTCCAAAATGAAAAAATCACAATAAAATCATAAAAATTGCCCAAAATTGTAAAAATCGTGAAAAAATCGCCAAGATTTTTCCAAAATGAAAAATTTGCGATAAAATAGTATAAAGTACCAAAAAAATTGTCAAAAATTTGTGGTTGCTTTAAATACTAAAAAAAAGAATATTTTTGTTTTTCTTGGTAGATGTTTTGCTGATTTTTACAATTTTTTATTTTATCGAACCCTCGGTGATTTTATCCCGATCGCGATTTTCACAACAATGATCTATATATATAGGAAAAAAAATCTATATATATATATATATAGATATATATATTAAAGTAAAAAAAAAAAATTTTAAAAACAAAACAACGACTTACCAGTAGCTACCACAGCCATCGCTGACACCGTAGCCTAGTTGCATTCGCCACCGCTAGCCTGCACCACTACTTATGCACAATTCCATAGACCGCATCCACCCTCCGCCATCAATTCATTTATTATCAACCAACTATTGTCCAATAGCCCCATTCCGTCCACTCTACTCGAGCCACAACCGCCATCCCGTCTGTTCTGCTTGAACCATAGCTGGCAATATACCAACGAATCACCCTGTCGTTGTGCAACCACTAGCCTATTGTCCTCCCAATTCTACTCAACCACCATCCTTTATTATACATTTAGTGGTGTCAGCAAAGTCGACCCATCGTTCAACCATTGCCATTTCCTACCCGATTACAGCCACTCTTGATATTAGCCGCATTTGGACTATTGCGCTACACAATATCTATAAAACTCAAGTATCGTGTAAATCGAGCGCTGAGGTAATTGTGACAAAACCGTCGTATTGCCACCATTGAACTATCCGTTTTTCAACTACCAAAACAGTATGAATCGTTGCCATCATGCTAGCAACTAAAACACCATACATACCATCCACCAGAGCCCTGCTCGAATCCATACAATTGAAAATTAAGATTGACGTTGATAAAATTGACGAGAAACAATGTGACCATTTTTGGAAGCAATTATTATTATTATTGAAATTCATATTAAGGTTAACAATCAAAATCAAAGAGCCTCGATCAATATTCACTAAAGAGAAGGGAATCAAAACCCGCAGTATATAGGATATTAAATTATAAATATAAATATAAAATAAATCGACCAGAAAAGGAGTACCAAAGAATAAAAAAGTTAGCTAAATAATCATATAAAGGAAGTTTTATATAGTTAAAAAAAATGCCAAATGGATATTTTTAGAAAAAAGAGTATTATTATTAAATTAATATATATATATATATAGATATGAAAGTTAAATATAAAAGAAAAGGTGTTGAGTGTTGATAAATCAATGTTAGTAGTAATTAGGGTTTGATTCCTCTTCTTTGATAATTACTTGTGAATTATGTTGACTTCTTTTACTTCTTTATTATATTATGTTTCATCAAGCAATTACCAACTTATGCGTATATGAAGGTCACAAGAACAAGAGACACAAGATGTAGGTGAACAGCAAGGGCAAAACCCCTATAAGGGAAAAACCCAGTCAAAACTCTTCCTTCAGTAGATTCAAAGACAAGATGAGATAGTCCAAGACTCCTTTGACCTAGACACAAACTTACCCCAATCACCAAATCGTCCCTTCCTTCTTCTTCAAGTTATGTTTTTCCAGTAGCAACTTCGACTTAGAATTTTGACCTCGCAGCAGCAGAATTTCGGCCTCCCCAACAGTAGAACTTCGACCCCAGCAACAGAACTTCAACCTGCAGTAGAATCCAAAATTTCGGCCCCAGCAATAGCCTAGTAACTTTGCATGTGTGAGAGAAAGATGGCCCAAAACATCGACTTCATCTTCTCCTTCAATCTTCTTCCTTCTCTTGGAATTTCGCACCTTTTTTTACCTCTCTTTCTTGTGTATCGAACTTGTTGAGTGAGTGAGCAAATGGATCGAACAGCCTGTCTATATATAGCCTTTTCTGTGGGTCAAATTACCCTAATGTAGGCCGACTTGGTGTGGAGGTGTCAAATGACCTATTTGACTCAAAAATAATTCTTTTTACATGATACAAAAGCCCAAGAAGGGTCTAATAAAATTTACAACGACTCTATTGACTCAATATAAAACCTAGAAGCCTGTAATGGAGGCTTTGACCTATAAACATGATGACCCAATTATGAAACTCATGCTTTAATAAGTCATTATAAAATTTCTTTTGACAAATAAATTACATTATACAATTATGAAAACCGAACCTAGTTACATTCTTCAAAATTGAGTATGTTGTCATTGATGTAAAAGCGGGTGCAGGATATCGTCATTAATGTCCTCCATATGTTGGTAGGGATGGATGAGATGATGCATTGATGAAACCCTAGCTCTAGGGTTTGGATCCCTTGGATGATGATCATACCCCACATTTGCCCCGCACTTATTGATTGTGTTCGTCATGATTCTCAGCATGAGATCATTCCATACTGATGGAGCTCATCATGCCATTGCCAGTGGTATGTGGAGCGTCTTGTGGGTCCTCCCAGATCAGGAGATATGCCCAGCTGAAGATCAGTCCCCCACGCTGCAAAGGTTGAATCCCCGCATTTTTTGAGGATTTTGAAGATGCAAATCACTAAATTTGCCTTGGAGACCCTGACATTGGATTCTCAATGTCATGCTGATTTCAATGATATGTGGAGCGCTTCGTGGGTCCTCACAAATTGAGAGATATGTTGAAGCAAACAATCTTAACTGAATATATATATTTATATATATATATATATATATATAACTGATTGATGAATTTTACAAAGAAGGCCCCTGGCCTAAATATGATCGTAGGTGCCTTTTCTAGAAGGGGCATGATCTTTTGATCGTGCCCCTCTTCCTAAATTAACCATAATTACATTTACTTAATTTCTTACATAACATTCCCTTCCTCTCAAAAGGATACTTTATCCTCAGAGCTTACGTAACGACGGGTGTTGTTGACGAAACGCTTTTCTCTCCCAAGAGGTTTCTTCTTCTAGTAACTTCTTCCACTTAATGAGATATTCTTTAATTACGCGTGATCACAATTTCTGTTCTCTAATGGTAATGATTCCTTCTAGTTCTAAAATGATCTTCCCATCATCATTTAATGTCGGAAGTGTTGTCTATGTCGCTTGGTGTTTGCCAAGTGCTTTTTTAAGGAAAGATATATGGAAGACGTTGTGGACAAGGCTTTTATCAAAAAGGCTTTAGTTGTATCCTATTTGGTTGATCTTTTTGTTAATCTGGTACAATCCATAGAAAGTTGGCGCCAATTTCTTTTTTCCCTTCTGTTTTAAAGACAATTCCTTGTAGGGCTGGAGTTTAACAAATACCCACTCTCCAACCTCAAATTCTCTCTCTGTTCTATTTCGGTCAACCTACTGCTTAATGTGATTTCTTGCAATATTTATATTTTCCTTTAGTGCTCGGAAGACTTATTGGTTTTCTTCTAACTGATCTTTAATTGCAGGAAATTTTGTCTTGATAATGGTAAATTCCTTCCATTTAGGAGGCTCATAACTGTACAGAGCTTGAAATGAGGTCATTTTCGTTGGAGTGTGATAAGTGGAATTATACCACCATTTGGCGAGGTATAACCATTGAGCCCATTTATTTTGTTTGTTCGTTGCATAACAGCGAAGGTAAGCTTCTAAACATTTATTGACAACTTATGTTTGATTGTCTATTTGAGGGTGGTATGTTGAACTCATATTGAGGTATGTTCCGATATGTTTGAAAATTTCCTTCCAAAAATTCCCCTTAAATTTGGCATCTCTATCGCTAACAATGACCTTGGGAAACCCATGCAGCTTGTAGACATTCTTGAGAAATATCTTAGCGATTTGTTTTGTTGAGTTAGATTTCTTCATTCTTATGAAGTATGCATACTTGGTGAGTATGTCGACTATTACGAGGATTTTGTCTTTTCCATCCGACACAGGTAACCCTTCGATAAAGTCCATCGATATTTCTTCCCACTTTTGGTTTGGAATTTTTAAGGGATGGAGCAATCCGGGGGGATAATGTTCTTGTTGATAGTGAATCATGGAACTCCTTGAGAACCTAGGATTTATCTTTGTAATTTGGGCTTAGGTAAATTCTTCCTTTACACTACAAAATATTGTTTTTCCATTCGAATTTTGAACTTTCAAGAGGATTATTAATTATAGCATATGTTTTTGGATCTTTTGCATACTCACTTCGAATTTCATTTAAGCCATTCTAGAACTATAACTGAGATTGCAAGCACTGATGATTCTTCATCTTTCCTGGATAGAGCATATTGTAAGAATTTACAGGGTAAGTTCCTCAGAAAGAACACCAAAAGGACGCCGCTCACAACCAGATCACAGATCAATACACCAGTATTTTTGACGTGGTTAAAACCCTCAAAGAGGGAAACAGTCCACGGCCTGAGCCAACGCGGCCACTTCAGGGAATTTATTAATCAAAGAATGAAAATTTACATAAGCTTCTCTCATGCACGGATTACCCTACAAATGACCCTCCATGCGCTTTAAATAGAATTCATGGACCAATCGGGTGTCAAGCCACGGGTCAAGTGTCGGTAATACCGAGGAGAGAATGAACCGTTGGATCACTACATATCGTGACCGTCAGATTGTAAGTTACAAAATGTACAACGGTAAAGAAACACACTTTACCTAACTCTATACTAGACCAAGTTGTACTTAACTATTTCCTATGTGTCGGAATATCCTAACATCCCCCCTTAAGAACAACTTGGGATAGGATTGAAGGATTTACAAATATGACACAATAGGAGAAGGAAGGAGGCACTAGAGCCTATCCCCCTTTAGTGACAACTTCCTGAACTCCAACCATAAATCGAAGTTTAGTGAACTTCGCCTCTCTGAGAGCCTTTGTGAAGATGTCTGCAACTTGATCATCTGTTGAACAATATTGCACTTCAAAAACATGGTCGTGAATGAGCTTTCTGATGAAGTGCATGTGAAGTTCAATGTGTTTGTTGCGCTAATGTTGAACTGGATCTTTGCATAGCTGAATGGCACTTTGATTATCACACCAAAGTGTAGTCGGATGCTGCTGTTGAAAGCCATATTTTTTCAGGATCTGACGAAGCCACAAGGCTTCCTTACTAGCTTCTACGGCACCACGATACTCTGCTTCTGCTGATGAAAGAGAAATGGCACCCTGTTTCTTGCAAGCCCATGTAATAGGTCCTGAACCAAGAGTGAACACATAACCAGCAGTAGACTTCTGATCATCAGGGTCACCAGCCCAATCGGAATCAGTGAAACCAACCACTAGAGGAGCTGCTTCGGCACTGTAATGAATCCCAAACTGAACTGTACCTCGAACATAACGAAGTATTCTTTTAGCTGCTTTCCAATGACTTTCACGGGGGTTTTGCATGAACGGAGCAACAAGGCCAACAGCAAAGGAAAGGTCAGGACGAGTATGAGTTAAATACAAGAGTTTTCCTACAAGTTGACGGTATGATGTAGCATCAACTTCAGGAGAAGTACAAGTGACTGAAAGTTTGACTCCAGACTGAAAGGGAGAAGGGGCTGGCTTACAGCCTTCCATGTGAAAATGACGTAGAATATCACAAGCATACTTTGACTGGGAAAGGGAAATACCCTCCTTGGATTGCAAGACTTGAAGACCGAGAAAATAGTGTAAGTGTCCTAAGTCTGTCATGTCAAATTTCCTTTTGAGGCTAGACTTCACATGGTTTATAAGGTTGGGATCACTACCAGTAAGGATAAGATCATCAACATAAAGAACAAGGATGATAAGAGAGTTGCCCACTTTCTTGGTGTAGACAGTATTGTCAGAATGACACCTAGAAAAGCCAGATTCTAAAAGAAAGCTATCCATTTTGGCATACCAAGCCCGAGGAGCTTGCTTGAGACCATAAAGGGATTTCTTAAGTCGACAAACAAGGCTGGAGTCTGTTTGTATGAAACCAATGGGTTGTTCCATATAGATTTCTTCATGCAAGTCCCCATGCAAGAAGGCAGATTTAACATCCATCTGATGGACTTCCCATTTGAAAGAGGCAGCAAGGGAAAGAACAAGGCGGATAGAGTTCATTTTGGCAACAGGGGAGAAGGTTTCAGTGTAGTCAATGCCTTCAACCTGTGAAAAGCCCTTAGCAACAAGACGAGCTTTATGTTTATCAACTTTCCCATCTGGTCCATACTTGGTTCTGTAAACCCATTTGCATCTAACAAGTTTTCGTCCCTTTGGTAAAGGAACAAGATCCCATGTATCATTTGCCAATAATGAATGATATTCTTCATTCATAGCTGCTTCCCAATCTGGATGGCCTGAAGCTTCTGCAAAGGTGTCAGGATCATAATTTACTGGAGCTTGAGCCAGTAAAGAAGAGGCTCTGAGAACGTGTGCGTCGCTGATCTGTAGGATCACCGGCAAGATCACATGCTGCATCTCGAGTAGCACGAACCCATTTTGGAAGCTCAGGAGCTGAAGGAGGATCCTGAGATGGTGGGGGAGGATTGTCATCCTCACTTTCATCATCTGAAGAAGAAATGTTTTCAAAGGTAGAAGAGATAGGAAGAGGTGGCACATCCGCCGGACTAGGCTCGCAGGCCGATATATTTTCATCAAATTTTACATCTCTTCTAATGATAACATTTTTGGACTTAAATGGAATAAGTCTATAGCCTTTGACATCTTCAGAATATCCAACAAAAGTACATTTTTCACTCTTAGGTTCTAAAGCTTTATGCTTTTCATCTGGAATATGGGCCCACGCTTCACTTCCAAAAACACGAAAGTGACTTACATCTGGTTTGATTGAGCTCCATGCTTCTTCTGGAGTGATATTCTTTAAAGCCTTAGTAGGAGTGCGATTTATTATGTAATTTGCACAGTTAATTGCTTCTGCCCAAAAACTAAGACCAAGTCCTTTATATTCTAGCATACAATTAGCCATTTCCTTTAAGGTGCGATTCTTCCTTTCAGCTACACCATTTTGTTGTGGAGTATATGGAACAGTATGTTGCATTTGAATTCCATTCTCAGTGCAATAGTTGATGAATGTGTTTTTAACATATTCTCCACCATTATCAGATCTTAACTTAAGAATTTGATGTCCAGATTGTTTTTCAACAAAGGCCTTGAAGGCCAAAAAAGTGTTAAATACTTCACTCTTGAGTTTTAAGAAGTATACCCAAGTGCGTCTGGAGAAATCATCAATGAAAGTTAAGAAGTACTTGCAACCAGAGAATGACACAACTGGAAGTGGACCACATAAATCACTATGCACAAGCTGTAAAGGGGCTGAGGCGTGCCAAGAGGCACGTTTTTCAAAACTGTCCCGATGATGTTTTCCGAGTACACATCCGGAACAAACACCATCTCTACAAGATACCATAGGAAGACCTGTCACCATATTTTCTTTAAATAGATGCTGAAGGGAGCGATAGTTTAAGTGACCAAATCGCTCATGCCAAAGTTTGCTCACTTCATCGTTATGAGCAACAAATACTGAGGGAAGATTTGATGACCCAGAGTTGTGAAATTTATACAACCTTGTAGAATCATCAGCAATGCCAGTAGCCAAAATCTGTTTAGGATCTTTTAAGTCCTTGATTACAACATCATGAGGTGAAAATTCAACGATTTTACCTTCACCTGAATGAGTTATCTGATATACAGATAGAAGGTTGCAGGATAAGGTTGGAACACATAATACATCATTAAACTGACCATTGTCTAGATGAACAGTTCCAGTCCCTACAACATTAAGAGATCTATCATCACCAACATATATATTTTTGGTGTTACAATCATTTAAAGAAGAAAACATGGCTTTGTTTTTGGCCATGTGGTAAGAAGCTCCAGAATCAATGAGCCACTCATGAGAATGAGAAGAAGAAGATACATTTAATGCATAGCCAGACCGAGATGCTTGACAACCACATGCAGAAAGTGTCATTCCTGAAGATGAAGTTGAAGTTGAAGATTGCCCCAAATGGATGTTATGCTTCTTCATTGCTGCTTCCAAGGCTTCCATTTTTTAAAGCATTTTGATTCTGAGTGGCCATCTCGATTACAAAAATTGCAATGTCTATCAGTCTTCTTCCCTTTGTTTTTATTTATCTTATCATTTTGTTGAAATGATTTTTCATTTTGGGGCTGAAATTGCTTAGGACCCTTGTTTGGTTTAGGACCATTCTTTTTAGGATATGACTTCTTAGGATTCTTTGAATTTGGTTGTTGCTGAGCGGCTAACGCTTCTTGGAAGAGTTTCCAAGATTAAGAAGACCAAGGTGTAAGAGTTTTTCTTGTTCTCTTATTAAAGAATCACAAAAAGAGTCAAAGGAAGGGGGCTTGTAGTCTTTTCCTTGAGAAATGAAGGCTTCTCTTGTAGAATGGAAGGTGGAAACAAATACAGAGTAGGCTGGTCCCAACTTAGTAAGGATGGAATAAATAAGGTTACTATCTTCTTTCTTAACCTTAACACCTTCCAAAAGATATCTAAGGGTCTTGAACTTAGACAAGAAATCTTCAATGCAAGAAAAATTATTAGGGTCCAATGTAAGCAACTCATTTTCAAGTTGATGGGCTCTAATTTCATTTTTAATCCCAAAAACTTTATTGATTTGTTCCATTGCTTCATGAGGAGTTTCAAGTTCTGCAATATGGAATCTAAGATCTGGAGAAATAGACATCCCTATCAAAGCACATGCTTGACCTTGTCTATTTTCCCATTTAGCAGCCTTGTATCATCTTTCTGTTTCTTTTCTTGGCCTGTGGCTATTCGGTAGAGAACTTTACTTCTAAGTAAATCCTCCATGTAGGACAACCATTGGAAGTAGTTGGTGTTGTCAAGGGTAACTTGGTATTGACTCTCCATTTCAACAGAAACTGAAGCTGAAGATGCTAAAAGTAAGTGTTCCAATGGATAGATCTCGAAAAATTAGGCTGGTTTTAAAAAAAACGGCTCTAAAAAAGGCTTCCGGATGAAGGAGTTATGGCTTTTTGAAAAAAAGTTGTTGAAGTTGCCGACGAAGTGCGGGAATGTGCGGAAATGAAAAAGTCCGCCCCCACAAAATGGAGACTTGAACCCAAGACCTCTACTCTCTTAAAATAGCTTTGAACCAATTGATCTATACAAAAAATTTGAGAGAGAGAGAGAGAAAGAGAGAGGGGGGGGGGCTTTGGGTTGCGTGCTTGCTTTGAGAAAGTTCTTTTTCCCTACAAAACAAAAAACACAAAACCCAACACGGACATGCAAAGAAAACGAACCTTACGGCTCGAAGTTAGCTTTACCCAAAAAACTAAATATTTTCAAAAATTGATCCTTGCGGCTCAAAGTTAGCTTTAGCCGAAAAACTAAATATTTTTCTCAATGTTTCTGATTTTCCGAGATCACACTAAGGTGCAGGGAAAAGAGCATACGCATGAGAAAAATCCTTCCTTTCTGTTTCTGATTTGCCCAGATCGCACAAAGTCGCAGGGCAAAGAGCATACGCAGAAATGAAAGGTATAGATCCGGTTTAAAAAAAAGCTAAATAAACCGAAACCGAAATAAGCAGAGAGAAAATAACAGTAAACTGCAAATAAACATTGTATACCTCCAGATCTTAAAAATGACGCAGCTAGGGCTACCGGAAACCTTTTCGCGTGAAACGAAAGGGGTTCCTCACTGGAACAGATGCTCCGAACACAACAGAGCAGTCCTCTCGGCCCGAAAGCAGTGAGAAACAGCAGATCTAGGAAACGGCAGTCAGATGCAGTTCTACCGGCTTCAGATTTGGATCACCAACGGACGCGGCCCTCAAATAGCTCTGATACCATGTAGGAATTTACAGGGTAAGTTCCTCAGAAAGAACACCAAAAGGACACCGCTCACAACCAGATCACAGATCAATACACCAGTATTTTTGACGTGGTTAAAACCCTCAAAGAGGGAAACAGTGCACGGCCTGAGCCAACACGGCCACTTCAGGCAATTTATTAATCAAAGAATGAAAATTTACATAAGCTTCTCTCATGCACGGATTACCCTACAAATGACCCTCCATGCGCTTTAAATAGAATTCATGGACCAATCGGGTGTTAAGCCACGGATCAAGTGTCGGTAATACCGAGGAGAGAATGAACCGTCGGATCACTACATATCGTGACCGTCGGATTGTAAGTTACAAAATGTACAACAGTAAAGAAACACACTTTACCTAACTCTATACTAGACCAAGTTGTACTTAACTATTTCCTATGTGTCGGAATATCCTAACACATATGCTACTACGTTGGCTTTCCCTTTCTTATGTAGAAAGTGTTTTCTGTTGGAGAAGGTATTGCGGACTATTATGGTCTGTTCGTATTAAAAAGTTACTTCCCAAGAGATATTGTCTCCACTTGGCTAATGCATGCATAATGGTGACCATTTCCTTGTTGAATGTAGACTTTATACATCCACATTCACTTTTATTGAGCTTCCTTCTTTCAAATGCTATTGGATGCCCATCATGTACCAACATTGCTCCTATTCCAAAAATTGAATCTTCACATTCAATTACAAAGGGCTTTGAAAAGTCTGGAGTTACTAATACAAGTGCATTAGACATAATTTCCTTTAAGGCTTCAAAACACTTTTCTGCCTTATCATCCCATTGAAATGAGTTATTCTTTAAAAGATTTGTCAGGGGTGCGGTTACATGAGCATAGTTTTGAATAAACTTTTTATAATATCCATTCAACCCTAAGAATCCTCTTAACTTGGTGATGTTAGTTGATTTGGGCCATTCTTTTATAGCCTTGATCTTATTAGGATCTACTTTTACTCCTTCCTTGGATATTATGTGTCTGAGGTACTCAACTTCTTCCTTCCCAAAAGTGCATTTGGACATATTTGCATAAAACTGATGTTCTTCTAATATAGTGAGAACTTGCTCCAGATGTTGTAGATGCTCCTTCCATGTTTTACTATAGACTAGAATATCATCAAAGAAAACTAGCACAAACTTCCTTAGATATGGTCGAAATACCTCATTCATGGTAGCCTGGAAGGTTGTTGGAGCATTAGTTAACCCAAAAGGCATTACCTTAAACTTGTAATGACCTTCATGAGTTCAAAAAGTGGTCTTCGCTATGTCCTCTAATCTTATTTTGATTTGGTAGTATCCCGATCACAATTCCAATTTTGAAAAGTATTTGGCGCCATGAAGTTCATCTAGCATTTCATCTATAAAGGGAATATGGAACTTATTCTTAATTGTTATCTTGTTCAATCCTAGATAATATACACATAGTATAAACGATCCATCCTTCTTTCAGACTAGAACTATCGGAGTAGCGTAAGGATTTCTACTTTTTGTGATGATACACACTTTAAAAGGTCTTGGACTAATCTTTCGATTTCAGTTTTTTGATGATGTGGATACCTATATGGCTTGATGTTGACAAGATTTGTTCACGATTTGACTTCGATTATGTGTTCAAATTCTCTTTCAGGTAGCATCGATAGTCAAAGATCTTGGAATACCTTCTTGTGCTTTTGAATTAACTCCTGAACTTTAGGTGGTTCTTTGCTAATAAATTTTGAGGCCAACATTTCCATCTAATGACACTGCAGTATGTAAGTAGTTGCTCCTTTTCAAATCAGCTTCATCATCTGGTAGGATGATACAATTTGATTCTCAGGTAGTTAAAAATGATATAGCTTATATTTATGCCCTTCCCATCTAAACTTTATAAATTGCTTTTTATGGTCAGCAGAGTAAGTACTTAAGTTTTTCAGACATTGGACACCTAGGGCCACATTCACTCCTCCGAGCGAAACCGTGTAAAATGGGGATTCTAAATTGTAGTCCTGAATCTGCAATTTGACCTTATGGCATTTTCCTACTTTTTCGATCTTCTTTCCATCTACTACCATCACTTTCATATTAGGCACTGGATATGTGATGATGTTGATCCTTTTCGCAATATTTGAGTCTAAAAAATTGTGAGTGCTTCTCGTATCTAAAGCGACAAAAGCAAAAGCAAAAGCGGCAAAAAGCGACAGTTGAGAAACTTACCTAGAAAAGCAGCGCAAATGGAATCCAAATCTCATTGTCCTCGTGAGAATGCGTAGATCTCTAAAGACAAGTGTGAGAATGAGCTCTAGTATAGATTTCTTATATAGATGACCACCCACGAGATTAAGGTTAGGGTTTCGGGTGTGCATGCCTAAAATCAAGGAGCCACTCGTAGATGACCTAAACATGTCAGATGATCAAATTAGAAACAGGTGCCACATTGTCAATTAGAAGTGCTCATGGTTATTGACGCAAGCCCCCAAGGCTTGGTATGCTCGGATTGATGGATACCTGATGAAACTTGGATTCAACAAAAGTGATGTGGATCCTGACCTCTACTTCAAGGTTGTCCAAGGTATGCCTTTGATTTTGGTTTTATATGTTGATGATTTGTTCATGACAGGTGCAGCGCCTTTGATCATCCAGTGTAAGAGGGAGCTTGCCTCCAAATTTGAGATCAAAGATCTCGGGTTGATGCACTATTTCTTGGGCTTAGACGTGTAGCATAAACCTGAACAGATTTTCCACGGCCAAGGAAAATATATTGTCAAACTCTTGGAGATATTTGGGATGGTGGATTGCAAATCCATGGCCACACCGATGGAGGCAAACTATAAGAAGTTATGTGGTGATGTTGCAGGACCAGATCTAGCAAATCCTTCTATGTACCAGCAATTGATTGGGCCTTTGATGTTTCTAGTCAACACCAGGCCAGATATATGTTTCGCTATTAAAACCTTGACCCAGTTCATGTTGAAACCTTTGCATGCTCATTGGGTGGCGGCAAAACATGTGTTGAGATATTTACATGGGACGATCAATTATGGACTAAGATATGCGTCTCATGATGATTTGAGACTACATGGATATACATATGCAAATTTGTTAAAATTGGCAACTAGGGCCAAACTCCATGTGGGTCATCTTATTTATGGCAGCTGATATTTTTCTTGGATCCCTCTCATCGAGAGGTGTAGGATTGATCTAAAGATCATCCAATTCCGATAAGTATTCATGGAGTTATGAATTTATTTGTGTTATAAGACAATTCATCAAGGTCAGCCAGCAACCAAATAAGCCCCACATGTGCTCAACATTTTAGTATAAAAGGAGATGACTTGAGAGTCATTTCTCACACACACTTCTATCTTGATTTCTCAACACTTGTCTTGGGTTTTAGTGGAAGAGAAATCTAGGAGTGGAAGCCCTAGACGTTGAAGGAAAGAAGACTAAGGGAGCTGCCTTAGAGGAAATGCCCTAGCCCTAGACGTTGTCAAAGAAGAAGTCAAAAACGTTGTCAACGAAGCATGCCCTAGCCGCAAACTTAGAGGAATCTTATCACAGCTAAGAGAGGCCCTAATGTTGTCCAAAAGGCAGCCCTAAACGCAGTCTAAGAGCAGCCCTAAACGTTGTCCAAAAGGCAGCCCTAGATGCAGTCTAAGAGCAGCCCTAAACGCAATCTAAGAGCAGCCCTAAACGTTGTCCAAAAGGCAGCCCTAGAAGCAGTCTAAGAGCAGCCCTAAACGCAGTCTAAAGGGCAGCCCTAAACGCTGTCTAAAGGCAGCGCTAACGTAGTCTAAAGGGAGCCCTAACACTAACCTACGGTGCGCAGGCCTAATATGGCTGAAAAGGTGGGCTGTAGGTGACCCTCAAAACAGGGACAGCATGAGAGTTTGAGGACTCAAACATGCCCAGGACAGCAATGCTAATAAATGGGACAGTTGAGCTACATGGTGTTGCTAAGACACATGGGACAGCAGCAAGTATGGCAAGGCTAAGGGGACAGCAGCAAGGTATAGCATGACTGTTAGGGACAGAAACTACACCTATATATCTAGGCAGCAGTGGTGGGACAGCAGCATACTATGATGAGACAACAATGACATTGATGGGACAGCAACATATTATGATGGGACAACAATGACATTGATGGGACAGCAGCATACTATGATGGGACAGCAACATACTATGATGGGACAGCAATGACCTTGATGGGACAACAGCATACTATGATGGGACAGCAATGACATTGATGGAATAGCAATGACATTGATGGGACAGCAAGCTAACATGGAATGGCTATGTCACTAATAGTGGGACAGCAGTATGCCACATAGGACAGCAATGGCTCGCATGGTGCAACAATGGCACATGGGACAGCAGTGCAACATAAGGTGCAGCAGTATGATGTGTACAGCATGGTCATGAGGTCCAAAATTGTGATGATGGGTGCAACATGGTGCAGCGCAGTGAGGTGTATGCCACATAGGACAGCAATGGCTCGCATGGTGCAACAATGGCACATGGGACAGCAGTGCAACATAAGGTGCAGCAGTATGATGTGTACAGCATGGTCATGAGGTCCAAAATTGTGATGATGGGTGCAACATGGTGCAGCACAGTGAGGTGTAGCATGATCACGAGATGCAGCACAATAATAGGTGAAGGAGTCACCTTGGAGAATCAGTTGAAGCAACATGTCTTTAACTAATCTCATGTATCATCTTCTTAGAGATGATCTATGCTCTTATCTAGATAAGTCAAAATGTTGACTTCTATTGTAAATGTACTCTCTCTCTCTCTCTCTGCTAAACTATTGAAGAACATATAAGAAGAATTGATCAAGGGTTTCCCCACATTAGGGTTCGTCCCTGGCTAGCACCACATCTTGTGTCCTCTTGTCTTCTGCAATTTATGTTTATGTTCTATCTGCAATTTACTTTAATGCTGATGTGATTGCTAATCTGGAAAAGGAATTGAGCTAACTGCGAAAATTGAAATAAATTGCTCTAAGCATAGAACATACCTAAAATTAACATGGTATCAGAGTTGAGGTGAAGACAAAGCCCAAGCAAGAGTGAAAAAGCAATCACCAAAGACGGTTGGGAAGGGACGAGGGGATCAGTGGATTCTTCATCCCTCTTCAAATTCACCAAGGGTGAAATCGAAGCAGAGAATATTATCAGAATGGCGCAACGGAAGCTTCTGATGGCCTACCTAAAGATCACTTCAATGGGAAGTCCGGATCTAAGGGTGGAAGGAAAGGCAAATGCCTTGTTTGTAATAAGTTCAACCATTATGCAAAGGAGTGTCTGAATGGTAGGGACACATCACTTGATGATGATAACAATCATTCCATAGACATCTTCAATGGTCGGAGGAATGACAGATAATGCAAGTTATCAAGAAAACGGTCGACTCTTCAAGAAAGCAAGGAACCCCAAGTATGAAGAATCAAATGTTGTTTCTGATAAGATAAAGAAGCGTTATCTTGTATTGGCCCTCTCCTTCAGATTCTGTGGGAATCTAGCTTATTGATTGTAGCGCTTCAAGGCACTTCAACGGATAGACGGGTGATCTCTCTAATTTAGTAGAGATAGAAACAATCGTGGGATTATACTTGGAGCCGATGCCACCTATCCCGGAAAGGGTGTAGGGAATGTTACCCCTCAATTGAATGAGGGTAACTCGATTAATTTACAAGAATCTCTTTATGTACCTGATCGCAAGAAGACACATGGGGACCATTGGGGACCATGTCAATTGACACATCTCGTCTACTTTATGGGGCCCTACCCGATATGAGTCAGAAGGTGACAGGGATGCCTAAATTCAAGAAGAGCATGAAGGTACATGTCTGAGATGTACCGAAGGAAAATATTACACGGGGATCATTCCCCTCATGTAGCAGGTCCATAGATTTGGAACAACCTGAGGGGTTTGAGATTCATGATCGGGAATCTCGTGTATGCAGGTGGAAGAAAGCCCTTTATGGCTTGAATCAAGCGTAATATCAGAGGATTGATAACCGTCTGATGAAGCTGAGATTCACTAGGAGTGAAGTCGATCCAAACCATTGCTTGAAGGTTGTAGATGATAGACCTCTCATACTAGCACCTTATGAGGACAACCTCTTTCTGACAGGTGCAAACCCTCTCATTTGCAGAAGTAAGAGGGAATTGAATTTCGGATGTGGAATGGTAAACTGCAAGCCCGTGACTAACTCAAGGATCTTAACTTTCAAAAGTTATATGGTACTGATGCCGAACCAGATTTGGGAAATGCCTCTGAGTTTCATAAACTCATTCACGTTGATGTTCTTGGTGAACTTTCGTCCGAACATATGCTTTGCAGTTATCATGATGAGCTCATTATATGGTTGAGCCTCACTAGATTGGTGCCAAGAATCTTCTCAGATATCTTCGGGGCACAATCTCTCATGGATTGAGATACACTGCCCGAAATATGAAGTTGCATGATTATTCGAATGTTGACTGGGCAGGCAGTGTGGAGGATCATCAAAACACTTCTCAGTGTTGGTTCTCTTTGGGTTCTGCTTCGATATCCTGGATGAGCAGGAAGCAAAACTCGGTTGCTATAAGTATCACTGAGATCGAATACATAACTATGAGTATGATCTCATGTGAAGCTTCCTGGTTGTGGAAACTCTTCAGCGAGCTATTTGTACACATGATGAATACCACCGTGATCCTCTGTGACAACCAGGGGGAGATTAGATTGTTGAGGAATCCAGTATTCAATGATTGCTCCAACAGATAGACATCAGATACTACCTTATCTGGGATATGGTACGGCGATGAGCGAGGAGGCTCCATCACATTGAGACTAATGTACAGGTCGCAGACATTTTGTCAAAGCCACGGGGAAAGGTCAAATTTGTGACTTTCCCGAACAACTTGGAGTCGTTGAGAGACCTTCTTATAAGGGTCATGCATGTTGCATGCATTGAGCTCTGGGAGCTCCAGGGGGCTTGGGGTACTTATGGGAGCAACACACGACCATAGAGCGACTCACCCTCCCCTAATGCTGCGTTGTGTACAAGGTGAATGGCTCAACCTTCCCCTATGATACCCCGAGTCGACTTAGCAATAGGACGACTGGTTCTTCTGTCGAGGCATCCTACTCATGCAGTCTGGGACTCATGGGAAATAACTCTCATCTGGCCAATGAGCAGGGAAATGGGGTTAGGGACCATAGTAGTACTATCGATGGACGCATCGTTGTATCTACCGTAACCCCAATGCTAGGATGACCTCCATTGATCTGGGATCAGTATGAGTGGTTTGAGACACTCTCTTGTGACATTGATCTGGGATTAATAAAACTGACTTCAAGTCAGTAAGAGTGATATGACTCATTCTCTTGGAACTGATTTGGGATCAATAAAAGTGGTATGACACACTCTCTTCATATGGAACTGACTTCAGGTCAGTAGAGAATGGTATGAGACATTCTCGATCAATTCTTCTTCTTCATGGTTCAGAAAAGCAGAGTAGAGCAGAACAGAGCAGTGCAGGACACTGATGGCAGAGATAGTACAGTTAGACAGATGGATCAGCGGATGGAATTCTCCCTAGTTGAGAGGGAGTGTTAAAATTGGCAACTAGGGCCAAACTCCATGTGGGTCATCTTATTTATGGCAGCTGATATTTTTCTTGGATCCCTCTCATCGAGAGGTGTAGGATTGATCTAAAGATCATCCCATTTCGATAAGTATTCATGGAGTTATGAATTTACTTGTGTTATAAGACAATTCATCAAGGTAGGCCAACAACCAAATAAACCCCACATGTGCTCAACGTTTTAGTACAAAAGGAGATGACTTGAGAGTCATTTCTCACACACACTTCTACCTTGATTTCTCAACACTTGTCTTGGGTTTTAGTGGAAGAGAAATCTAGGAGTGGAAGCCCTAGATGTTGGAGGAAAGAAGACTAAGGGAGCTTCCCTAGAGGAAATGCCCTGGCCCTAGACGTTGTCAAAGAAGAAGTCAAAAACGCTGTCAAGGAAGCATGCCCTACCCGCAGTCTTGGAGGAATCTTATCACAGCTAAGAGAGGCCCTAACGTTGTCCAAAAGGCAACCCTAGACGTAGTCTAAGAGCAGCCCTAAACACTGTCCAAAAGGCAGCCCTAGAAGCAGTCTAAAAGCAACCCTAAACGCAGTCTAAAGGGCAGCCCTAAACGCTGTCTAAAGGCAGCCCTAACGTTAACCTACGGTGCCTTAGATGCAAGCCTAATACGGCTGAAAAGGTGGGCTGTAGGTGACCCTCAAAACAGGGACAGCATGAGAGTTTGAGGACTCAAACATGCACAGGACAGCAATGCTAATAAATGGGACAGCTGGTCTACATGGTGCTGCTAAAACACATGGGACAGCAGCAAGTATGGAAAGGCTAAGGGGACAGTAGCAAGGTATAGCATGACTGTTAGGGACAGCAACTACACCTATATATCTAGGCAACAGTGATGGGACAGAAGCATACTATGATGGGACAGCAACATACTATGATGGGACAGCAATGACATTGATGGGACAGCGACATACTATGATGGGACAGCAGCAAAAACAATGGGACAATAAACTAACATGGAATGGCTATGTTATTAATAGTGGGACAGCAGTATGCCACATAGGACAGCAATCGCTAGCATGGTGCAACAATGGCACATGGGACAGCAGTGCAGCATAAGGTGCAGCGGTATGATGTGTACAGCATGGTCATGAGGTCCAGCATTGTGATGATGCGTGCAACATGGTGCAGCACAATGAGGTACAGCATGATGACGAGATGCAGCACACTGATAGGTGAAGGAGTGACCTTGGAGAATCAGTTGAAGCAGCATGTCTTCAACTGATCTCATGTATCATCTTCTTAGAGATGATCTATGCTCTTATCTAGATAAGTCAAAATGTTGACTTCTGTTGTAAATGTACTCTCTCTCTCTCTCTCTCTCTCTCTCTCTGTTGAACTATTGAAGAACATATAAGAAGAATTGATCAAGGGTTTCCCCACATTGGGGTTTGTCCGTGGCTAGCGCCACATCTTGTGTCCTCTTGTCTTGGCTTGTCTTCTGCGATTTATGTTTATGTTCTATCTGCAATTTACTTTAATGCTGATGTGATTGTTAATCTGGAAAAGATATCGAGCTAAGTGTGAAAATTGAAATAAATTGCTCTAAGCATAGAACATACCTAAAATTAACAAAATTGGGCTTGGAGTGTTACTGACAGAAAAAGCACATCAAAGTGTTGCTTTAGCTTGGGATATGAGTCCCCGTGTTTTAAAAATTGGTCGGTCTGAACCGGTAACCAGTCAAACTAGCTGGTTAGCAAACCACCGGGTCAAACCGGCTTTAAAACCTGGTTTACCTCCTCATTTCGCCTTTTTTTCCCTAACTGGTCCTAACCGGCCGGTAGGCTTTGTCCTAAACCGGCCGGTTTACTGCTAGGGCAACTATAACCCCTACAAAATGCATTTTTGTGAGTTTTGAAGCTGTTTTGAGGGAAATTTGGGGTTGTTTTCCTCCAAAAATAGTCCCTCCAAGAAAACATGCCTACCCTCTCATTTTCCTGACACATCTCAACCCTAACAATGTTGGAAATTAATGGTAATGTTAAATTCTTAGAGTAAAAGTGACATTTCCTTTAATTTTCATTTTCATCATTTTACTTAAATTTTTAACATTACCTTGAAATGACTCAGGATGTTTGAGAGTGGTTTCGACCTCATTGGATTTTATATGGAGAAACTAGAATTTTAGATTTCACTCAAAATTCAGCAGACTTAATCGTTTTCAGGATTTCCTGGTTTGGGGGTTTGAAATGTTTCCATTTGATTTTACCATGCGTGAGGGTATGAGATTGGCATTTGATCAAGAGCGTGAATCCCTTTAAGAACCTTGATCATGGTGGCATTGATTGTTGAACTTTGTTGATGTTGGTGGTAATGATTGTTGAACTCCTCTACCATGGCCTTAACAAGAATGCACCCTTCACTCAAAGGAAAACCACTGGTTAGACATGCTAATCTTTTGCTACCACATTATAGGGTTGAGGAGATGAACCCTTCACTCAAACCAAAATCATTGGTTAGGCATGTTAAACCTTTTCAATTTCTATCATGTTATAAGGCTGAGCAATCCAAGTCTGAAGACTTTGAGCTAGATGATGTTCATGTATCTCTTGTTGATGATGTTTATGTATTTCTAGTAGCATTGAATCAATGATGAGTTTCATGAGTGACCATGTTGATCAGTGATTTGTAGTTTTGATGTCTATTTTTGCTATTACTAGAGTTGTAGAGGAGTTTTATGAGTCCTCAAACTCAGAGGCATATTATTTATGTAGCTCATGTTGATGATATCTTGTCTAGTAGTGGTGATGAGTTTGATCATGATGAGGAGTGATCATGTTGTTGATCAATGATATGTAGACTTGTAGTAGTTCAGTGACCCCATACCTTAGAGCATTGTTTTCGGACTCTAGAGGCCATTTAGAGCCTCATTGATTATGTATTTTGTTACAGATATGTATTGCGCTCGATGCCATTTTGATATATTCACCTTTACATGGCATATAGATGAGGAAACTTGCATATTTTGTTTCTATTGGCTTGGAATCATGGTTTTAAATCTTAAAAATAGTATTTTTTCATTAAAAAATAATTATTTAATGGATTTTTTTAAACCAGTTCGTTTAGACCTAACCAGTCCCAGTTCGACCGGTTCCGGTTTGAAACCGAGTTCATTAGATGGACCGGCCTGGTCACTGGTTCCGGTTTTTAAAACATTGGATATGACATAATTTCCTACATGAGCAAGAAGCGAGGATTTGTCACTCTCAGTAAAGCTGAGGCAGAGTATATTGCAGATAGTATGGCTAGTTGTGAGGCAGTGTGGCTATGGAAGCTCTTTGTCGAGCTTTTTGATCATGTGCCAGATACAACCGTTATATACTGTGACAATCAAAGCAGGATTAGGCTTTCAAAGAATCCAATATTCCATGACAGGTTGAAGCACATTGAGATCAAGTACCATTGCGTCAAAGATATGGTACTGAGAGGAGCCATGAGGCTCCAACACATCTCGGCAGATGAGCAGGTTGCAGACATTCTACCCAAGCCTTTGCCAAAAGAAAAGTTCTTATTCCTCAGAGAGCAACTTTGAGTGTAGGAGAATGTATCCTTCCTTGGGAGGGAACAATGTTAATTAAGAACACTTAGATAGCTCATATGAGGCAGCGCATATTTTTATTGGATTCCTTTCTTCGAGAGGTGTAGGATTGATCTAAAGACCATCCCATTCTGACATGAACAAATGGAATATGAAATTATTTTGATTATGGACAAATTGTCAAGGTCGGCCAGCGAACTCATGTAGGCTCAGAATCCCAACAATCACGTCTATTCATCCTCAACATTTGCATATAAATACATGGTGCCTCCTCCTCATTTGGACACTTTACTCACTCACAATCTTCTATCTCTTTCATTTGTTTGGGTACAAAATTAAGAGGTTTCTCTCCACACGTGCGAAGAAAAGGAAGGGTTTTTTGTTCCAGCAATTGACCAAAGTTGACCAAAATTGCAGAGGTTGTTTTTTACTTACATTGACCAAGCGTTGACCTGTTTTGAGTGTAGTTTTGGGTGGAGGATTTCTGTTTGAGCAAGCCGCAGTTTTAGGCACAAAATCCGAGGCAATCTGACCTCTATTTAACTAGCGTTGACTGTGTTGGGGCTGGATGCTGCGTTGACTTCTGTTTACCGGGTTGACTAGACGTTTTCAGACTGTTTTTGGGCTATTTAGACTTGCTATTGGAGGCCAAAGTTGACTGGGTTTGACCGAGCTGAATTGAGGAAGAATTCTGCCCTGTTGACCAGCATTGATTTTCTGGTTAGGGCTTTTTGTTTCTGCTATTTGACTGATCAAATTTTCACTGTAATTGGGCAAGTGAATATTATATATTGTACTCTCTCTCTCTACTAAACTTTTGAAGAATTATAAGAAGAATTGATCAAGGGTTTCCCCACATTGGGGTTTGTCCCTGGCTGGTGCCATATCTTGTGTCCTCTTGTCTTGGCTTGTCTTCTACTGTTATTGTTTATGTTATATCTGCATTTTACTATCATGTTGATGTGATTGCTAAACTGGATATTGATATTGGGCTTATAAAGAAATTGAAGTAAAATTGCTTTAAGCATAGAACATACTATTGTTATCCTCAAATTAACAGGAGCTTGCCTCCGAATTTGAGATGAAAGATCTCGAGTTGATGCACTATTTCTTGGGCTTAGAGGTGTAGCATAAACCTGAACAGATTTTCCTCAGCCAAGGAAAATATATTGTCAAACTCTTGGAGATATTTGGGATGGTGGATTGCAAATCCATGGCCACACCGATGGAGGCAAACTTCAAGAAGTTATGTGGTGATGTTGCAGGACCAGATCTAGCAGATCCTTCTATGTACCAGCAATTGATTGGGGCTTTGATGTTTCTGGTCAACACCAAACCAAATATATGTTTGCTATTAAAACCTTGAGCCAGTTCATGTTGAAACCGTTGCGTGCTCACTAGGTGGCCGCAAAACATGTGTTGAGATATTTACATGGGACGATCAATTATGGACTGAGATATGCGTCTCATGATGATTTGAGACCACATGGATATACATATGCAAATTGGGCTTGGAGTGTTACTGACAGGAAAAAGCACATCAGGGTGTTGCTTTAGCTTGGGATATGACATAATTTCCCACATGAGCAGGAAGCGCAGATCTGTCACTCTCAATATAGCCGAGGCATAGTATATTGTAGCTAGTATGGCTAGTTGTGAGGCAGTGTGGCTATGGAAGCTCTTTGCAGAGCTATTTGATCATGTGCCAGATATGACCGTTATATACGGTGACAATCAATGCGGGAGCAGGCTTTCAGAGAATCCAATATTCCATGACAGGTTGAAGCACATTGAGATCAATTACCACTACATCAAATATATGGTACTAAGAGGAGCCATGAGGCTCCAACGCATCTCAACAAATGAGCAAGTTGCAGACATTCTGCCCAAGCCTTTGCCAAAAGCAAAGTTCTTATTCCTCAGAGAGCAACTTGGAGTGTAGGAGAATGTATCCCTCCTTGGGAGGGAACACTGCTAATTAAGAATACTGAGCATATGCTCTTCACCCAGTCTTTCGACTAGCCATGGACTTGGTGGAGGGGGGATAAGCAATGACGCTCATGGGTGTGAGGGTACTCATTGGAGCAATGGACTTGGCTGAGTACATACCCCAGTATGCATCCTACCCACAAGTCACCTTTGTGTCATTATTGACCAAGGGCCATATTGAGATGGTTAAGCTTGTCCGGATTGCCACCCATCTGGCCAATGGGTGACGAGATTTAGCTGTGTGTGATCTTTACCAAGGTTGGACGCGACTGCCATGCACTTGGTTGTGATAAATTGATCTCCCCAAGTGTTGGATCAAGTTGGGTGAGGATCAGTGAGTGGACATAAGGTGTGTGATCTTTACCAAGGTCATTTACAACTGCCATGGACTTGGTTGTGGTAAATCGATCTCCCCTATTGTCAATGTGGATCATTCTTCTTTTTCTATGGATCAAGTTCATTATTATTCAGCTGATATGAAATGAGATGAGATGTTGGTGCAGCTATCAACTTCCCTCGTGTTGAGACATGTACATATGAGATGAGATTTATGGTGCAGCCGAAAATCCCTCCCTAGCTGAGAGGAAGTGTTGAAAATTAGCAGCTTCGATCAGAATTTCATTAACAAAATGATGGAGAAATTTCAATTATTCAAGTTGAGCATAGGGTGTGTGATCTTTAACAAGGTCATTTATGACTGCCATGGACTTGGTTGTGGTAAATCGATCTCCCCTATTGTCGATGTGGATCATTCTTCTTCTTCTATGGATCAAGTTCATCATTATTCAGCTCATATGAAATGAGATGAGATGTTGGTGCAGCTATCAACTTCCCTTGTGTTGAGACATGTACATATGAGATGAGATTTATGGTGCAGCCGAAAATCCCTCCCTAGCTGAGAGGAAGTGTTGAAAATTAGCAGCTTCGATCAGAATTTCATTAACAAAATGATGGAGAAATTTCAATTCTTCAAGTTGAGCATAGGGTGTGTGATCTTTAACAAGGTCATTTATGACTGCCATGGACTTGGTTGTGGTAAATCGATCTCCCCTATTGTCAGTGTGGATCATTCTTCTTCTTCTATGGATCAAGTTCATCATTTCTCAGTTGATGTGATATGAGATGAGATGTTGGCGCAGCTATCAGCGTCCCAGGTCCCTCATGTTGAGACATGTACAGAGGAGATGAGACTTATGGTGCAGCCGAAAATTCCTCCCTAGCTGAGAGGGAGTGTTGAAAATTGGCAGCTTCAATCAGTATTTCATTAACAAAATGTTGGAGAAAATTAAATTCTTAAAGTTTGACCAAGTTGGCCCTAAGGAACACAAGTCAGCCCCACAGTGAAAAAGGCTCCTCTAAAACCAAATATAAATACATCATCATTGGAGATCATTTTGGCAAATTTCATCATCACAATTCAATCTGAAAATCAGAGTCAAATTCACACATGCGAAGGAGCAAGGAGACATTCTCTATTGTGCGTTGACCAGCGTCTTTCTCTCTCTTTTGACTTGTGTTGACCTGGGCTGATTGGAATTGTTTGACCGAGTTTTTGGACTGTCTTGAGAGGCTGAATATTCCAAGAGACTTTGACTCTGTTTGACCGCATTTATTATCTCTATTCTGGGCACATTGACTGAGATTGACCACAGGTTAACTCTCTCTTATTTAATCGAGAATTACAGGACTATTAAACTGAGGTTTTGACCGAGATTTTGACTGAGGAAAGAGGTCGAATCTTTGACTGGGAATATTCTTTTAGTTGACCGAATCTCTAACTCTGCAGTTGACCAAACTTGGACCGTTTCTCTCTGTGTTGACCACAGATTGACTGTTGACTTTGACCAAATTCTCTGTGGAAGTTGCAGGCCAAAATTTGGCCCTTTGACCAGACTGTTGACTAGTAACAAATTGTTGATTTTATCACTCATTTGACTGGATTTGACTTGGATGTCTTAGAAGTCAAAGGTTGACTTTGACTGGATTTAACTTGGTTGTCTTGGAAGTCAAAGGTTGACTTTGACTGTTTATGGATGTACAAATTGGGCTATGTATCTCAGCTGAACATTGATTGAATATCTAAGAAGAAGAAGAATTGATTCTGGGCTTTCCCCCTTGTGGGGTTTTGCCTGGTCTTTGACCAAAATCTTTGTGTCTCACTGTGCTTGGCTATCTTCTATTGTGCATTACTGTTTACTGTTCTATCTTATAATTACTTAACTGTTACTAGGGTGAAGGAAATTGAATGCTACATTGTTTTAAGTAATTATTGCAGCATAGAACTTTAGAAGAATTAACAAAAGCCTACCAACTTGTGTGTTTTATTAATCTACTTAGCAAAATCTCAGGAATTGATTACTAAATACTGGGAAAAATTCCCTTCCAATTCTATGTTCCTCAAAACACAAATCTGCGCACCCTTGATCAACTCGGTCTCTCTCATGCACAGTTGTACGAACTGTACAGGCTATGACTGCCTCCTGCACAAGCACAAGCCAAATCAGCCCTGAAGTGATGCACTTTGCCTGTATAAATCTCTTGAGGCTATTCGGCCTCTCTCTCTGCATTCACGCGCTGATCTGTAAACTTCTTGCTAAGCTCGGACACACAAATTTCTCTAGTGCATAAACACATGATTTACCAAACCTGCGCCCTTCCTCTTTATAGAATCGAACTAGCTCCTCAACTCAAGTGAACTGGCTCCCTGAACTAATGTCGAACTGGCTCCTTGATGTCAAGTCGAACTGGCTCCTTGATCTCAAGTCGAACTGGCTCCTTGAACTCAAGTCAAACTGCCTTAATGAACTGAAGTCGAACAATGACTAAATCTCCATACATTGCTGAGTTCGATTTACTATTTTTGACTATAGGGAAATTAGAGAATTTTCCCAAGTCAAAACTATGAGAAAGTATAACTGCGCCTCAGTTTCACTTGTGGATTCCTCTGTCAAATTAGTGCATTTCTAATTTAGCAGAACCCTTCCGTCTCTAACTTCAATTAACAGTAACCCTCCTAGCAAAGTGAAAGTGTTAGTTTAGGAGAGTTAAGTGTGTTTTTCGTTATCTTATTTATCTGCTGTTTGTCTTCTTTTGTCAATTGGTTGCTTGAAGATGAGCATGAGTGAGGAGGCAAATTGACTTGAGAAAGTCACCCGTGTGGAGGGCCTATCTTCTAAGTGTGTTTCTCTCTTGTTTTAACTTTTTTCTCATTCTTTCGAGGTCAATTGAAGTGATTACTATTGCAGATTTCAAGCTTACTGGTTTTGACTTTCAGAATTAGTATTTTTCAAATCTACAGTCCTTAACTTGGCAGATTGATAAGAAATTCATATATGCTGTGTCTACTCCTGATCAATATTTCTAGCATTATAGTTTTTGAAAATACAGTGTTTTGATTGGAGTTTTATAAAATGTTAAGTTTCAGATTTAGGTTAGATCTTTGAATTTAGATATGCATATCATGAATTGAAATCTTACAAGGATGCCAGTATTAAAGTTCTTTGCTTTCGTAATGAGTTCAACTAAAATCTCCACAAACAGTAAAGGTGGAATATTTGACAAGATATCAGAGTCTCTGGATCTCAAGTCTAAAAGGTGGGGATGTAACTTCTATCTGATCAAATGTTTTGTCAGAATAAATGGCCAAGGAAAATGACAAATGGAAGGTAATACCTACAACTTGCTAAGAGCACCTAAAATTTGATGACGAATAAGACCCTGTCCCTAGAAGAAATTCAGCATTGTGTGCATCTCATACATACCTGCTCAGGAGACATGTCTAAAGACTCCATATGTGATCGCTGAAGTTTGCGCTTCTTCCACCTCATGATTCTGGTAACCAACTGCATATTAAAATGCCAAAAATACCAACTCAGCATCAAGTACTGTCATTTGTTTAATATATTTATTCATGCAGGCATATCAGATGACAAGGGTTGTAGCTGGTTTGCAGTTTCCATAAACAGTAAAAATTTAATAAAAGACACTATCCATAAACAAGAATTGTTTTTCTATGTCAAAACATTTCATGTAAATGGTGTTTTGCAAGCCCACATAGGGATAGATCTTCTCTGAATGGTATGAAACTTCAACTTTCCTGAAGGTCTCTTAACAACAAGTCAATTAGACAGCATAACTTTAAAAGCAATGAATGGATAGTATCATTTGGTAGATATTCCTTTCTTCATTGTTTTTTATCTATAAGGTTTCACTCAACCAACTAGAGATTTTTCCAATTATTCTATTCTTCAAAGGATTTAAATGCATTTCTTTCAGTGAGCCAGAATTTCCATGGCTTAAAGGATTGTGATATTTCAGGTTTTTTGCGAAGTTATTTGCCTTTTCATTCGCATTGAATTGGCCTAGCTGGCCTGTCAAGCACAGTCGTTTGGTCATAAGGCAAGTGAAGGCACTATGGGCTCCTCACTGCCAAAATTGCTATTATTTTGTTTGGAGCTGCAACTAGCCCACAGAATGGTCATAGCGCCAAAGGCTCCCCATAAACTCATTCGGAAGGTGTATCACAAGGTTATGACCCCCTGTGATCTTGATTTTTCTGAAACTGAACATGATAGCTTATATAATTAGTTTCAGGTGGGCTCTATTCTGGGCCACTTTGTTCAAACTTGGGAGGGTGCCTCTTAAGGCCATTATCCTAGGATGGATCATGAAGGTGTGGGAGCCACAAGGTTGGCATTGCACCCATGCCCACAATATAACCAAGGGTTTCTTTCTATTTCATTTTAACAACTTGGACGATGTGATGGAAATCTTCCACCAAGGAACCTCGGTTTGCAAGAATACCCTAGTTTTTCTTATGCCTGGTCTCATGACTTTTTCAACTAATCAGGCCATTCAGATGTCTTGCCCAAAATGGCTTGAATTTCTCAACCTTCCAATGCACTTCCAACCAGCCTTGGAACATATTTCTACCCCCCATGAGACTTCATTTGTCCTTAACCTAAGCATTTCTTTGACCTTAGGCCCCAGAGTTGAGTTTGTATTAAGGTGAACCTTTCAAAGGACCTTACAGCATTTGTGCTCATCCAAGTAGGGCATAGGATGTTATCACCTAAAAAGTGATCACCTAGCCATTTTCCACTAAGATTTATCGAAATACACCATGTAGTATGGGTTTTACACATTAAAATCCACTTTCACCTTACGAAATAATTTAGAGAACTACTTTTCCTAAATTATTCCTGTTTAATTAATTTACCCACTTGAAAATAACCCAGAAATCCATTTAATTAATTTCATGTTATTTTCAAATTTACCCATTTTGTGAATATAATTAAAAATATTTTCGCCTATCCATAGGAATAATCAAATAAATCATTATTTATTTATTATTTCTTAATCATTTCACTTTTTTCCATTGAAATAATTATTAAATCATTATTTAGTAATTATTTCTAACCCCTTTTGACCATATCACCCAGGAATAATTAAATAAATGATCATTTATTTTAGATATCATTTTTGGGATTCAACTGCGTTAAGTAAGTCATTCAAACGTATGACCATTTCCATGAGAGGTAGTCGTAACTGACTAATTTCTCATGATTTTTTGAATAGTTCACTTAGCACTCATTGCATCGGGTGATGCTCACAGGGGTGAAGAAGTGGGATTGAAACTAGTGAAATGTGGAGAACGAATCACATAGCATCAATCATCACTTCCGGGGCTTGCACCCGGTAACCACGACTTCCCAGGAGGTCACCCATCCCAGAACTCCTCTGGCTCAAGCGCGCTTAATGCACTGCGTAAATCCCCCATACTTAAGATCATTTATTTATTATTCCTTAATCATTACAGTTTTCTCCTATGAAATCATTATTAAATCACTATTTAGTAATTATTTCTAACTTATTTTGACCTTATCTCGTAGAAATAATTAATAAATCACTTTCACTTATTAATTATTTCACACACTTTTTTTAATTAACTCAATTAATCATTATATTTTGAGTTAGTTAACTAAATAAATATTATTGGCCATTTCTCTAATCTTTTCCTCTCCCAAAAATAATAAAATACTCATAACAGTTAGATCTTGATCTTGTCAACCAAATATTTTATTATTTGACTAGATCTAGTCTAATCTAGCATTTTATTATAAATAGAGAGGTTTTTTCCTCATCACACACACATGATCACTGTCATCGTTGTCATTATGATCTTGCAACACTCAAGCTCTCCGTCCTGAGTTCTACCATTTTCTTACATTGCCCATTGGCAAGCAGAGGAGAGAGAAGCAGCCACTTGTAGCATAGAGACATAAAAGAACCCTCCCACAGAGGACGACTTTACAGACCCACATCAGTAAACAAATCTCCACAGGTGTCATCTTCATTAATAAAAATAAAAACTGTCTTTTCATTGGGTTCCATTTCTGTAATGTTTAGCATTTATTTTGAGATTTTGCGAGTTGTTTGTAGGATTTCCACTAACAATGTGTGCAAATCTGAAGATAGTTGTTCTGTATTGCAAGGTTTTGGAGTTTATTTTACACAATCTTTTGTTGTTAGACTGTTTCCTCACTGGCACTAAAAAAAGAGATTTTGGTACAATCATCCAGAATTTTCCTCCTAACATAGGGTTATTTGACAGCCAGTCTACTACATCAATTTGCCAAACCCTGCTTTTAATGTTCCCCAGGTCACATATGTGTGACTATCCACTCATATTGCAAGTCGATTTTGTGTTGGCCCAACCCACATAAACACCAACCACCCCCCCCCCACGCTTCTGTTAGACATTGGGTTCAGTGCTCCCTATGTGTTTTGTGACATGGACTAACTGCCTTTCGTGAATCCTAACTATAGTGATTGTAGCGAAGACCAATGCCTGCGGGTTTTGGTCTAACGGCATTTGTAATTCCAACAAGTGGTATCAAAGCAATAGGTCTTTGTTCGAAACTCACCCAGCTCACACTTGAGGGAGATTGTTGGACATTGGGTTCAGTGCTCCCTGTGTGTTTCGCGACATGGACTAACCACCTCTCGTGGATCATAACTCTAAAGATTGTAGCGGATACCAATGACTGCGGGTTTTGGTCTAACGGCAATCGTAAATCCAACAGCTTCAACGCTTCTAAAGCTCCCAAAGGATCAAATGTGAGTGAAGATAGTTGGACTTAGATGGTAAGGAAGAACAAAAATGTTAGGGAAACTAAAAATCAAACCTCAAAAGCCCCAATTGGACCCAATAGGCCACCAACAACAATAGCCAATAAGACTTATTATTGCTCAACCCAACATATTTGTCGTAACATTAGGGCTTTCCCTCCATTGCCACTTATAAATGCTCCCAACAAGGAAGTTATAATTGATAGTGATGGCCAAACCAAACGGACAAAACATATTACCCATGGGAATCATTGTTTCAATCATCAACTTCTACAAATAACCCTTTTGGCACTCCCTTGGACCTCAAAGATAATGAGGCAAAGATGCACAAAGGTATTTTATTCAAAGTGAGCTCATGGAATCTCCAAGGCTAAAGTGACCCCAAAAGCAAACATAATGTCTACCCATCACTGACTTTAATTGGTGGGACAAATTTTTCTTTACTTGTAAGAAGTCAAAATTACTAGCTTTATACTACAACAAATCTAGCAATTATTTGTCCTGGAGCATGTTACCCCTTGCATATGCATGGTTCAATTTGCATTTTCATGGGCCTCTCTTTTCTTACCAACACAACAAATCCACAAAGTTCAACGTTGGTCACATGTTACAAAAACAGACTTGGGAATGGAGACTTTTCTAAAGACATTTCAGTGAGGGGCAAGGATAGTATCCGGTGGGAAGTTTTTCCTAGGTCGGAGAGTACAAGGCAGAGAGGGCAAAACGACATCCAGAGAGGCTGACGCTGGGCCACGCAGAGCTGACGCTATGGCAATGCAGAGCCTGAAGGGAGATCGAATTCTTGCTAAGGAAATCGAGTTTCAGAAGCCATGAGCCGGGGTGTAAGACCAGGAGGTTGGGAGTTGAAGTTTCCAGCAAGCAGAGGGTCGGAAGGAAGAGCAACACAGTCCCCAACAGAGGTGACGCAGAGACTGCATAGGGTTGACGCAGTTCTACGTAGAGGCTAACGCAAAAGGGACGCAGAGGCTCACTTCCAACAGATCAGAACTAGATCTTCCAGTGACAAGGTGAGATCATCTCACTATTTCGTTTTGTCCATTGTCTCTCTGTATTGGATAGCCGGTTGGGCATCCAACGAATTGCACTTAGAATTACTACTACATAATAATAAAACCCTCAACTGCTACACCGATTTTCCCGCAGTAGGTTTTTCCGGGGACATTTGTCCAAAAATAATTATGTAGATGTGTGTGACGTTTATTTCTCTCCTGTGTTGTATTTAGTTTCCACAGATTTATTTGGTGTAGGTTACAGTGTGTGTATTTCAATATTTGTCGTAGAAAACTGCAAGTAACTTGTTCAATTAATTTAACAAGTAGGTGAAATATAATAAATTTGCTGCAATAGGACTCGAGTAACTGATTTTTCACATGGTACCAGAGCACAGATCATGAGCAGAAGAGCTCAAAAGCAGAAAGGAAGAGGAGTTCGAAATTACTACAGAGGCAGCAATTCAAAACCCCAGCAAGCAAAAATCGATTTCTCTAAGATAGTTGACAGAGAAATTCGATCTCCAGATCGAAGCTTTCCAGAGGCAGAAGGGAGCAGCGTAAATTTCATTGCAAAGCAGATTTTTAGCTGGGACACAGACATTTTGCAATAGTTGCTGGCAAAATAGCGTCGGTGGGAGAGAGAGAGAGACACTTAAGGGAATTTCTTCCTCAGAGAATTCCTACTCAAGGAATTCGAATTCTCATTTGCTGAGTAGCAGCAAGGGGCAGCAGATCTACTGACTCCAGTAAGGAGTGCGTAGGCTAGCCCAGCAATAACACAGAGGAGAGAGGAGGTCATTGGACTTTTTCGATTGGCAGAGATGACAACTAGTGGATTGCGAGATTAGGATCGATTGGATGATGCATCCAACCATGCAATCTGGAAGGCAAGAATGCCATGCCTTCTAGATGAACATTTTCTCAAGATCTACATCGACAGTGTGGTAGCTAAGCCCGCAGATCCAGATCCACTCAAAAAGTACAAGGGAGAGATGGCGAAGGCTAAGCGGATGATCCTCGACGAAGTGAAGGATCTTCTAGTATGTCACATATCAAGCAAAGGGGATGCCAAGGAGATGTGGGATGCCTTGTCCAACTCTATATCAGGGATCTTCTGAGCAGTGGAAGATGTACTTGGAGCAAAAGCTGAGATCCACGCAGATGCAGAAGAGGAATGCATTGATCTGTTCCTTGCAAAGCTTTAGGAGACCCGTGACGAGTTGGCAATTATGGGATCAACACCTCAACCTACTGAGATGGTGACGCTGGCTCCAAATTCAATCTCAGAAGAATGACAAGTGTTTGTCCAGAGCATCTTGGGCAAAGAAAGATTGTCGGATTGGGAAGGGATGTGGGTTGCTCTTCAACAGGAAGAGATGAGGAGAGACTTAGTCAAGTGCAAGCTTGACAGTAGCAGCAACAGCAGTGGGACAAAGCCCAAGGAGGAGGATGAGAATGCAGCCCTCGCATCTAAGGGGCAGCAGGAGCAGCAGAAGAAGAAGAAGGATGTTTCGAAGATCAAGTGCTTCCAGTGTGGTGAACATCGTCATTACGCTACACAGTGTCCTCTCAAGAAGAAGGACAACAACAAGAAGCATGATCCGAAGGCTGCATTCGCGCAGATCAAGGAGGAGTTTTCCATGATTGCCCAGAGGTGGGTGATATAGAACTGTAGTTCGAAAGAACTGCAGGTGGGCAAGATCCTTGAGGAGTCCACCTCTTGGATCATATCTTGCTACGGTAGCCCATATTAAAATTAGTAAGATGGACTAGGTCAGTTGGTGCAGAGGAGTGTCAGAGTGACAATTGCAATCACTAGGAGCGCTCGAGACTGAGCAGCGCAAAGCTAGAGTTGGCAGCAGTGCGGTTGGCACAAATCAGAGGTCAGAGGTCAGCAGCAGCACAGAGAATAGCAGCAAACAAAACTCTAGCAACAGATGCATCACGTTGAACACCTATTCAGTAATTTTCAATGCTTCTCCGTTGTTGATGCAATAGCAGTAGCAGTTGGAGAAGATTGCAGTGCAGATGTAGTGTTGGCAGTGGCAGTGCCAGCAACAGCATGGATGCAGAATTTGAGAGGGAGTTGCAACACAGATTTAGTGTTGGCAGTGGCAGTGTCAGCAGCAGTACAGATGCAGCATTTGCTCAGTAGTTGGTGGGCAGTGATATCAAACATCGGCAGCGCAAAGGCAGATGTACAGAGAAGGGTGATGCTTCAGCAGGTTGCGTTACTAGAGCACATTCCTCGCTAAGAAGGAATGTTGATTTTTGGTATGATCGAATGTGCTCTAAGCCTCAAAATTTGCATGGAGGCTTGGACACATGTATTCCACAATAATCAGAAATCATTTTGGGAAATTTCACCCAGAATCAATTTTATTAAAATAATTAATTATTTTTAATGGGTGCCTAAGTCTAAACTTAGGAAATTAATAATTAAAGGGTATTCATCTCACTGTGGGTGAAACTTCTAGAAGAAGATGAGGATCAAGCCAAAATGATTTGAGCCATTGATTAGAATCTAATATGGATTGTTGGTTCTCAACAGAGGATTATAAGAGGAGGGTTGATGGGCATTTGGAAGACACATCGATTTGAGATCAGAAAATCGAATTTTTGAACCAAAGCAATTGCCGGGAGAGAAATTCGAAGTGATATCTTGCGATGACGGCCAAGGATAGTATCTGGTGGGGAGTTTTTCCTTGGCCGAAGAGTACAAGGCAGAGAGGGCAGAACGAGGTCCAGAGAGGTTGACATTGGGCCATGCAGAGCTGATGCAGTGGCAGCACAGAGCCTGAAGGGAGATCGAATTCCTAATGAAGAAATTGAGTTTCGGAAGCCGAGAGTCGAGGTGTAAGACCGGGAGGCTGAGAGTTGAAGTTTCTAGCCAGCAAAGGGTCAGAAGGAAGAGCAACGCAATCCCCAGCAAAGGTGACGCGGAGACTGCGTGGGGTTGACGCAGTTTTGTGCAGAGGCTGACGTAGAAGGGACGCAGAGGCTCACTTCCAACATATCAAAGTCGGACCTTCCAGTGACAAGGTGAGATCATCTCACTATTTCGTTTTGTTCAATTTCTCTCTGTATCGGATATCCAGTTGGGCATCCAACGAATTGTACTCAGAATTACTGTTGCATAATAGTAAAACCTCAATAGCTGCACCAGTTTCCCCGCATTGGGTTTTTCTGGCGACATTTGTCCAAAAATGACTGTGTATATGTGTGCGATGTTTATTTCTCTCCTGTGTTGTATTTAGTTTCCGCAGCTTTATTTGGTGTAGGCTGCAGTGTATGTATTTCAGTGTTTGCTGTAGAAAACTGCAAGTAACTTGTTCAATTAATTTAATAAATAGGTGAAATATAATCAATTTGCTATAGTAGAAATCGGGTAACCGATTTTTCACATGATCATCATTCTTACTCATACATTTTAATATATATATTCTTATATCTCAATGGAGATCTACATATTCTAAGTCTTATGGAGTATTTAACCTAAAGAACGAACTTTGTTTGCTACATTTGGTATTAGAGCAGTTTGATCCTCTGGTCGTCACAAAAAGCAGCGCTCTTTGATCCAGGCCCTTGGCCATCGGCGCTTTGTCAACTTTATTGTTGTTGCAGTTCAAGCGCTTCGCTACAATCTGGAGTTTCTTTGTCTCGCCGTCAGACTTTTGGCCATATAGATAGATTGAAAAAAAAAATACCATTGAAAAAATGCATAGAAAAGAAAAGGAGATTTTAAAGTAAATAAATTGACAACAACAAAAATAAAAATAAAAAATCATCATAATTAAAAAAAAATGACAACAAAATAAAAATTATAAAAATAAAAGTTATTTAAAAAAAACAACTTACCTGGCCGACAAACCACTATCAGATGCACAATGGCCTATCTGCTTGGCCAGACAGCACACCACTAGAGATAATTGGTCATTCCTCCACACTCCATTGTGTCATGCATTCATGACCCTCTGACATCTTACACAGTCTCGCTGCAACCACAACAAGCGCAAACCAAGATTCTGCATTGGTCCATTTGCAAACGTGCCATTGTCCCCGTCATTCACCACAACTTCGTCGCCAAACTTCCTCACTAACCAATTGCACACCACAGTTGTCGCCCTCGCTGCCATAACCGCACACCACAGATAGTCGTCCCTCTTTCACAATTGTCGTCCCCTACATATTTGTGCCTTATGCATTTTGATATAGAAATTAGTTACCAACCACCTCTCATCCATATTAAAGATTTGTCACTCAATACTGTTGGACACCTAATCCTCAATGGGTTAGTGTGGAAGCCAAATAGACAAAAGGAGTCCAAGAGACCTTGGGATGTGAAACTCAATGGTCACAACATGTACTATAAATGTAAATCATTTGTTAATAAAAATGTACTCTCATATTTTATCCTTCACATTATTCTTGTTGCCCATGTGTGTTTAACATGGTATCAGAGCAAGCATACTCCTGCCCTGCCCAAATATGAGCCACTAATTTTGTGGCGTCTTTGTGCATGTCTTTCTTGCATTTCATGAATATGTTGTCAGCTAAATTGTAGCTGCAATCTTTTCCCAGTTCTGTAGCACTGCTAAGAAACGTTCCCTGCACAATTACATTGTCTTGCAGAAAAGCACCAGTCATCTTTGTGCGCACTGTTCTGTGACCATTTACCTTCTATTCAAAAATAGAAAAAGAAAAAAGGGGAGGTTCTTTATGGTGAATAGAGCGTTTCTCTGGCGAATTTGCAGATTTAACAATCTACAAATACCCTAGTCTCTTGGTCTTTTTGAGCACTGGTTGAATGATTTAGTTGAAGGAAGGTTATACCATGTCAGCTGCATTCTTTCCAAAATTTGTCTGTCATTTCCCTATTTAAAGAAATATTCTAATGCTGCTCTACTCTGCTGCACCTAGGCACTCTAGCAAACCGTTTCATTACTCTTTGTGAATGTGTATGCTTTGAGTTGGTTTCCATGAATATTTCCATGTAATTGAGCGTTGAAGGTTGCGTGTTTTGTTTTGGGGTGAAGGGGAAGTTTGTGACTTCAAATTAATTTCTTTGAGAGCCAGGGCGATGAGTGGTGAAAACTGTGGACAATGTTCCTACCTGAAGAGATATTCCATGGCAATTCCATAGTGAGTTATGTCTCTTGAATTCTCTGGTGGTTACGCCAATTAGTGTGGTTGTATGCTACGTAATACAACAGGCTCTCACAACCCTCGTGCACCAATTTCCTTCAAAAGATTGTGCTCGCAAAGAACAAGAACAGATCCAGACTGCGTTCCTACCAGAATCCATTGTTCTGAGCCTCTTGCTATCACGAACAACACCCGTGTTGGTTCTAGAAGGCAACATTCTGCAAAATTGTGCAAAGACAGAGGATTCTCGTCATGATGGACGGGGGATTGAATTCTTGAGATCCGCTAAAGAATAAATCCCATATTATACTCTTATACGCCTTGAATAAGTGCAGAGCACCAGTTCCAACATAGAATTCTACATTAATTCGATATCGTTGAAGATTCACTGAAGTGTTTTCTGATATATTACAACTTCTGTACAACAAAGTTTCCTCTTTAAAGTTTAAACTCTGAAATGAACCTTGTATGTAGCTTCAAGCTTATTTAAAATTGCAAAGTGTTCTAAATTGAAGTTCCGCCAGTTATTCTCACCATCGTCAAGACAAGGAAGCCCTACCAAAGGTTGGATTAGGTCGACTTTGAACTGTGCATAGAGCGTGAAAGTGTACAGAAAAGGGGGATCGCCCTAGACATGAGGTGTGTATGGTATAATTTCATCCTCTTGGTAGATCTCGAAATCGTTGCGCAGTGGAACAACCCAGTGTAGATATTCTCCAAGTTCTGGGAATTTTTTATCAGTGTGTTAGAACTAGAATAAGGCGAGAAGGATTCCAGTCCTCATCCTCTAAGGTGGCAACAAGAGGTTGAAGCATTTCTTGTTGCCTCAATTTATCCCCATACCAGAGAAATATCTCGCCGAACTTTGCAGATTGAAAGACTAAGGGGGGCGCACTCGTGAACGAACGTGGGAACTCGTTTTCCTCTGCTTTCCTTACATAGTGAAGAGTTTGTCTGTCAGACAAACGGTCATTTCAATCTTCTACCATTGCGAAAGTACAATTAGCCTCTTACATAAGCAATTTTGATGCTACCGAAAAATCCATTGTGACTTGCAAAGCTGAGATACAATTGTTGTGCTTATGACTACAAGGTGAGACAAAATTGTTGGTTGTGCCTACGAATTCGACATTGTGGAGGCTCAAAGGGGAATTAGATTGACAGATGATGAAAATGTGTTGAGAAATGTGTGATATTGAGAAGCTCAAGGAGAGCGTAGGAGGCAAAGAAGAGCTTGAGCAAGGAACAAGAGGAGGCAAAGATTGTTGTGCACAGGAAGGAAGTTCGAACTGTTAAGAGAGACTACCCAACTCATGTTTTCAGCTATCAGAGTTTGGCAAGAATCTCGAGTTCTTTCTCCTGTGGTATCTAAACTTGGTAGCACGAGATTTAAGGAAAAATCAAGCCAAGTTTCAGGGATAGAAGGCTGAAATGATAGATGAATCGTAGTATTGTTTCTGAAAGGTGAGCTACGTGTATTTATCAGCTAAAATAATGGAGGTGAAAGGCAGGAATTTGCACAGGAACCGAGGCCTGGCACTGCTCAGATTTCTGGGTTTTTCAGTGTGAAGTTCGAGTCTTTTTCAACACGTTTCTTAATGCTTGGGTACAGGCTGAGGTTGCAGTAGGAGCAAGCCGAGATTTCTGGGTCAGTAATCCCAGAAAAGAGCAATCTACCTGCAAGAAAAATTGTGTTCTTGAGTGTATATCAGCTCATTGTATAGGGAGGAAACACTTGTATTTTGGGTGTGTACATTCAGTTGAGTGACTATCTAGTGGACTAATTTTATGTGTAAAAGGAGCAGACAGAGGTCCAAAAAAAGCCCATTTTTGGTCATTTGATTGTTTCTACAAGTGCATTGTTGATTTGATTGTTTGAATAATGGAGAAAATTCATGGATTATTAGAGTTATTAAGCACTCTAATCTTATCTACTGATGGAAGTACAGTTAAAGTCAACAAAGACACTCTCAGATATATTCAAACATCTTTACAACTTGCACAAGAAACCATTGATTTTTTGCAGCTTGAATCACAGCTACAGCAAGAGGAGTTACATAAGTATAGTCATCATTCTGAACTTGTCTCTGTTCAAAACATTGAAACAAACTCCCATAAGCAACAAGTTGATCCAGTGCCCAATGAAGCAGCAAAGTCACATGCAGATGCAGAAGTTCAGTTTGCACTTCCAAGCCCATCATCAGACCTTGGGAAGAGCTTGTCCACAACAAGCACAGAACTGGTCTTGGATATGACAAGGACTTGTTCTTTCATATTCCAGACTACTCAAAGCCAATTCAATTTCAAACTGCTGGATTTCTTGAGGATGATTCATCTTCACCTGTTCTTCATGACAGTTCACCTCCACAGCAACAACAACAACAACAGATTGTGAAATGCCAACACTGTGACTGAGTTGGCCATTTGAAATATCACTGTTTTGATCTTCATCCATGTAAGCACTGTCATAAAACCACCCAATCTTCACACAAATGCTTCACAAACAAATGTCCTACAAGAACAAAGATTCATCTTGCATGGATCGCTTCTTGGAAATGGGCATCAACAGCCAAGAAGATATTCCAGTCACATGTCAGAACTTGTTCCAGAGTATTGAAGAGTCTTGCAGTTGAGTTTTCTCCATCATCTCACCTTGTATCTGACAGGGGGGAAATGATGGTCATCTACAAGCTTCAAAGCCACATCAAGCGAGTCTGAGCCACAACCTGCCATACCAGTTTCAGCGTTGTAGCCAGAGACAAAGATGTCCCTAAGCATGCCTTCAGTTGGTAATCTAGGACACTTCCTCTAGCAGAAGACTTCAGCTTCTTGTCAGTTTCGGAAGAATTCCAGGAACAAAATTGAGAACACTTCCTCTAGCAAAAGACTTCATCTTCTCCCTAGATTTGGAAGAGTTCCAGGAATTGCATTAAGCATTCCAGAGTTGTTGGTCATCCTTAAACCATCACAGGTTGAGACTTCCCTTTTTTGGTTGAAGTTCTCCCTTTTATGCAAGGTGAGACCTCCCTTTCATGGTTGAAGGTTTCCCTCTTCAAAACAATAGCACTTCCTCTAGCAGAAGACTTCAGCTTCTTGCCAGTTTTCGAAGAGTTCCAAGAATTGCACTAAGCGTTCCAGTGTTGGTGGTCATCCTTAAACCACCGCCCTTTATACCAACATTTCAGAGAGCACATTCAGTCTAGTGTTGCCATGCATTTTTGCACATTTTGTATTACAGCGCTCTTCTTGGACTCATACATAACCCTTCGGATCAAGGGAGGGAATGTTGGACACCTAATCCTCAATGGGTTAGTGTGGAAGCCGAATAGACAAAAGGAGTCCAAGAGACCTTGGGATGTGAAACTCAACGGTCACAACATGTCCTATAAATGTAAATCATTTGTTAATAAAAATGTACTCTCATGTTTTATCCTTCACATTGTTCTTGTTGCCCATGTGTGTTTAACAAGTACCACTACTCTACTGCGTATCCACCTACACCATCTTCGTATACCCACTTCCATAGAGGTTGAAACGCTTCACTTGGGGGTGTAACTTTTCAAAGGAAAAGTTTAAAATAAATACGTACTCTAGTTAGTGAGACATCAGATTATTTGAAAAGTTTAAAAAAAATTTAAAAAAAAAAAAAAAAAAAAAAAAAAAAACAATTTATTATTTTTCAAATGCAACATTTTTTTATAAAAGGTTTATTATATATCAGTGTTTTTAAAACCGGAACCGGTCTAACCGGGACTGGTTTGGTCTAAACGAACCGGTTTTAAAAAATACATTAAATAATTAATTTTTAATGAAACAAAACTATTTTTAAGATGTAAAACCATGATTCCAAGCCAATAGAGACAAAATATGCAAAGTTTGCTCATTTATATACCATGCAAAGGTGAATATATCAAAATGGCACCGAGTGCAATACATATCATCGACAAAATAGCAAAATACATAAGAAATGAGGCTCTAAATGGCCTATAAAGTCCAGAGGATCACAACTTCATAAAACTGCTGATCAAGCGCTGAAGGCATCTTGCTGGGTATCAGATCCTTCCTTTACTGCTGTTAGTACCTTGAAACCACTCTAGAACTAGCACTCTTTGCAATCAGATTTCTCGGGTGAGACATTGGAAGACAGATTTCATGACAAATCACTTTCTACAGCCAATATATTCCACGCACATTCTTATATAGATTAGGCATTTGTAGCCCTGCTCCATGCAGATGTGCTTGCCTACCATGCCACCAGGATGCAATGCTGGGAGCTTTACAAGTGATCCATTCTCTGCCTCGAGGTACAATAAAGTGCCATCTAGTGATGGATTACCTCACGTTCCTATTTGAGCCCCCTTCATCTGAATTATCTATGCATGACATGCTGGGAATAATGATCGATTTTCAACCAACACTTAGATGTTCTTGCCATAAAACATCCTTCAAAAAGGGTTTGTCGAAAACAGCAGCCTTGTTTGTCTTTTACGAAAACCATTTACAGAGCTTTAGTGCTGAAGGAATGTCTCAAAAGATCATGCATTTTGAGGGCTAACAAGATTCATAGTGAAATGGTCATTGGAGTAACTTGAAAATGCCTTTGGGATGAGTAGATTGATAAAATTTGTGATACAAAGGAGGTTGAGAATGAATGTCTCCTTTCAATGTGCCATATCCTCAAAATGTAAGACATAACATTTACCCAGTTTCATAACTTAATTACTCTTCCGGATCTATTCAATTATGAAACCCATAATAACCTCGGTACTTTCATTTGCACCATGTTCAATTATAGAAATGACAATTTGAAGAATATTTATTTTGTTTCCCTTTATTTTTCTGGTAAATCTGTGCTCCATGCAGTCATATAGATAGTCTTTTACATCTAATTTTGATTTTATCAATCACTTACAAAAATCGTAAAAAAATCACGGTTTCCAAAGAACCAAAGAACAAATCCATGATATCTCACGTCAGATTACTGGACCATTGACCTGCAAAGAGTATCTTCGATCAAGAAAACCGCCCAAAACCCCTAAACCACCCCTAAACCACCCTTAAACCACAAAACCGCTGCAATTTTTTCATTAATCGGGGGGCTGTCCATAAACCGGCCGGTTTTTACCGGTTAGGGCAGTTTTTTGGGCACACAAGGGTATAAACCGGATTTGATAGGCCGGTTCGGACCGGCCAGGCCTCCAACCGGCCGGTTAGACCGGTTACCGGTTTTTGTGGCCGGTTTTTAAGACTATGTTATATATATATATATATATATATATATATATATATATATATATGACCAAGTTCCTTTAAATAAATTATTATATCACCAAGTCATATTAAAGAGGGAGTCATATTGAAATTATGTTATATTATTATAGCCTACTTAAAAGCCCAAGTAATTATCAAATTACTTAGTAAATCAAGGGTTCTTTTAGTGGTAAGGATATAAATTATAAAAAGGGAAAGAAAAAGAAATTATACATACAAAAGAAGGTTTATAAAAGAAAAAAAGAAAAAAAACTATTTCTATTAAAAAAGAAAAAAGAAAAATGACATCTAATTCAAAATTGAAGGAAGGGAGATTTTTAGGAGCCTCACGCTGCGCTACTCCAGTGCTATTCAAAATTAAATGGACTCTTGCAGGAAAAGATGTTATTATTTCTCTCTCCCACTGAAGGGAAGAATTATATAAAGTCTAACCTTGCTAACCAATTGGTGATTATGGAGTTAAATATAATAGAAAAATTACATTGCTTTGGTAGAAAACAATGACATAACTAAATTACAATTAAACATTGACGATTATACTTTTATATCGCAATTATCTATTAGATCTCTATGGAATGATCAAGGTGACATTATTCTAGGATCACCATGGATGGAAACCCTAGGTTACTTCATCCTAAATACGAAAAACAAGTTTTTGACATTTTTCTTACAAAAAAAAAGAAAAAATAACGCTACAAGATCTTATAGTGAAGCCGAATTCAGTAATACCAGAAGACATACTAGATATCTCAAAAGTGATTTTTCAAGAAGATATAAAAGTACTACAAAATATGCAAAGAGAAGTTGATAAGATCACCACTGACAAAAATGAAGAAGTTTCTCGGCTCAAAGACCATAGAGAAAAGTTATTAACACAAATCAAGAAGCTTAAGAAGGACAAGAAGTGATTAAAAGACAAGTTAGAGCAGCTTACTCAAGAAGTATCAAAGTCTTCAATCGTAACAATCCGGGTTGAAGATAAGGGAACTAATACCGATCTAGACAATATCACAACTCAAGAAGCGGACAAACTAGATGACGTAAAGATGTACTCGGAAATTGCAGTTTCAACAACAAAATATTCTAGTGAAGATCCAGAAATTAACCATACAACTTCCATAGCTAGAGGAAATCAAATACTTCAAATACATCAAGAAAATGACACAAACAAGATAAAGGAAATTCAAATCACTAAAATTCCTTATCGACATCTGAATCACGAAAGTAGACAATTCAATCAAGTTACTTATTTAGAACATAAACAACAAAATGTTCCAAAGAATATTGAGGTGCACACAACTCGGTCTAGTGATAACAATTCATCACAAGTTTCCAACCACCGCAAGATTCCACAGAAGATTGATCTAGGCCGGTCTGATCCCTTCTCAGTGCGACAATTTTGTTTCACTTAGAGGATCATATCAACTTGTATCGACAAAGATGACAATTTCGAGACAAGAAGACATTCGAAACCGAAAAAGAGATCAAGCATTTTTCATCAACAAGCTTTGACGAAAAAGCTTTTTGAGGAGGAAGGCAATGTTATGAATAAGATATATAAAAAAATGTAAATGATAATAAGCATAAATAATAATAATTAATTAGTAATTAGTACTAAAGAGGCATGTCTAATGGGACACAACCTTCAGTGAAGAGGCACTTGCTTAGGTATATAAGCAGGCCTCATTTGTAACATTGATCATCCTTCTTACTCATACATTTTAATATATTATTCTTGTATCTCAATGGAGATCTACATATTCCAAGTCTTCTGGAGTATTTAACCTAAAAAACGAACTTTGTTCGGTACAAATTCCAAGTGTTGGGAAGTGGATTTGTCCATGCCCTACTAATGTGATGCAATTAATTGTAATGTTAAATTCTTAAGGGACATTCTCCATTATCTTTCATTTTCATCATTTTAGGTTTCGACCTCATCAGATATTATAGGGAGAATATACAATTTTAGATCCCACTCACAATCCAGCAAACTTAAGAGTTTTTAGGATTTCAGGATTGGGGGGATTGCAACATTTCCATTGGAGTTTGTCATATATGAGATTACTTGGTCTTGAATTGTCTTCTTGTTGTAGACTGTTTGTTGAAGGCTTGATCCTTTAACACTTACAAAACCCTTCAACTTGTTTTGATGCCCTTTTTGGAGACTGATCCTTTTATGTCTCTTTTGCTCTTCTGTTGACTTCAACACCTTAGCTCTGATACCATGTCGAAGAATCTAGGGCAGTTAGCATTAATAAGATTCTTCCAGTCATTATAACTATTTGTGATGTATTTAACTTTACTTCTTAGCACAATCTTCACGTGTTATTATTATTAGAGTGTGTCTTCTTAATTCATCAAATAGCTACCAAAAAAAGAGACAAGAACACACGATGTTGGATTTCTGCAAGGGCCAAAACCTCTCCCTCTTAGAGAGGAAAACCAGCACAAAATTCTTCTTATAGAGATTCCCATTGACGAATACCAAGACCATGACCCTTGACCTGCTAGGCCACTCCAAGACCGAGAAATCCTTTCTTGATGTTGAGATCATCATCATCATTACTGATTCACTGAGATCTTTATCATAGTACCACAGAGATCCTTACAGTTGCATCTTGCTTTATCACCATGTCAACGACGTCTTGTTACTATTGTACTATAAAGGTAATCACTAAGATTATTGTTGTTGCAACAATATTGTGCCTTCCTTCGAGTTTCTTGTACCACTGTTGCTTATCCGCAATCTCAGAGAGGAGTCCGAAGATATCACTGTAATTGTGACCAAGAGTTCAGAAGTATGTCAAGGTTCTATCCTCAACCGAAGTTGTAGGAGGCTTGTCGAAGTTTTGTGTTTCCTGTGATGACCCCAATGGGGTATTTATAGTTGTTTCCTCTCCATAATAAGCCGACATGTCCATTGAACCGATGTGTCACCTTTTATGAGCCGACTTGACATTTATATGTGTATATATATATATATATATATATATATATATATATATATATATATATATATATTTTTGAGGCCGACATGACTGTTCTCTTCATCGTTTTGCTAGTTGATGTCTTCAAGAGGATTGTGCTTGTCTTGGAGGGCCTTTTAGACTAGTATACATTTACACATAGGCTCAAGAAGACCTCCTTCTACATGACTTTGACTCTTCGACTTTCCTAGACCTACGAAATGAGCAAGAAACTCATTCTTATAATTTACAAAAATAGTATTTGTTTTTCTTGACAAGTACAAAGATCAAAATTACATTTGTAAATACCCAACCTACTTACACTTTCTTCAACACACTAGATTGCTAAGTCCTTCTCGCTCTTCTTATTGTTCCATGGGATGTTCTGCAAGATTGGATGGACCTGAAGCTTCTTCCTTGGGAGCTCCACGTTCTTCCTCACTATCAGAGTCCATGGAAACTTCTTTGTACTTCCAATATGCAACATTCTCATCAAAGGTTAGGTCCCTACTACCTTCAACCTGCCTTTGCCCTGGAACATAGATTCTGTAAGCCTTTGATGATTCACTATATCCAACGAATATTCTTTTCTTTCCTAAAGGCTCTAGCTTCCTTCTCTTATCTTTATGTATATGGATATACGATGGACAACCAAATATTCTTAAATGTCTGGCCTGTGGTTTATGTTCGGTGAATGCTTCTTCAGCAATCTTGTTTTCCAGAATTCGATGAGGACTTCTATTTTGACTGTAGCTACCTACCATAGATGCTTCACTCCACATAAACATAGTTAGGTCTTGATTGTTAGAAAATCAGAAATGCAGAAAGATTTGCTTATACAGATAATTACTTGTGATTCTTTTATGTTTATGTTTTCCTTTTATCTTTAATTCATCAAGCAATTACCAAAACAATAAAACAAGGACAATAGATGTAGGCAGACAGCAAGGGCAAAACCCCTATCTAGGGGAAAACCCAGTCAACAATTCTTCCTTCAATAGTTTCTCAAGATAACCAAGACTCTTTGACCTAGATAGAGACTTACTCCACACCAAGTCAGCCCTCAATCCTTCTTGCAGATGATAACCCTTCAAAAGCAACTTCGACCTAGCAGCGTCAACATTCAGTAACAGCTTCGACTAGACTAGAAAAACTTTGATCTCCCATGATACACCTCAGAAGCGAGAGAGAGTTGGCCCAAAATTTCGATCTTGGTCTTCTATCTTCCTCCAAAAACTCACACTCCTTTCCAGCTCTTTTTCTAGCCCTTTTCCAATTTCGCACTTCCCGGCTTCCAGCTTCGGATATCGAACTACGTGTGAGAGAGTGAAAATGCTCTAAATGAATTCGAACTACCTTATATATATAGCCTTCCAGTGAGCTTGAGTTTCCCTTCTTGAGGCCGACTTGGTGTGGAAGAGACTAAATTCATTTTTTACTCAAAAATAATTCTTTTTACATGATTCAAAAGCCCAAGAAGGGCCTCTTTTAATGGACAATGACTTTAATGACTCGGAATAAATCCTCGAAGTCCGCAATGGGGACTTCGACCTAAAACAAGATGACCCAATCATGAAAGCCATGCTTTAATAAGTCATAATAATAATAAATAAATAAATCTTCATTCTTTTGATAAATACATTTCATTATGACTCAAATACATTTACGAAGACCGAACCTAGTTACATATTTCAACACTCCCTCTTAACTTGGGAGGTATTCATAAGTACAAGTATAAGGAAGATCTCAGAACACATGAACCATGGAGAATTCAGGCACTGCAATGCCATGGACTAGATTCCTAACCAAGGCAATCTATCCAAGGTCATCTAATAGTTTAGGCATCGGAATGCCATGGACTAGATTCCTTACCAGGGCAATCTATCAAGGTGGGACTAAGATGGACTAAAGCTTTCAGCCTCTCTAGGTACCATCAGGCTTACTTACTAACCATCAACCCAGGGATCTAGGTGCGTATCCGAGGTCAAAGCTCCATGACCAACGCCACCCTCCCTACTTCGGGAACTAGACATCAACACAAAGTGTCGGCCAGATGTCCTCCCAAGCAATGTGTCTCACACATAAAGCCTCAACTTTCTCAATTATAACAATTGGTAATAAATCCTCCTCGATCAAACAAATCGATAACAACAAATCTCTCCCAAACAAACTAATTGATAACTCTAAGCATGCTATTAAACCTTCGAGAGATTTACCTATACAAACACAACCCCAATTAATAACCAACTTCCAAATGTACATAAACACAAACCTTCGAGGTCTTTCAAACATCTTGATGTTGCTTCTCAACTTTTCACAGTAGGACTTAGAGCTTTCCAAATGAATCTTGACAGAAGATTCTTCAACCATACAACTTCCTTTCCTACTTTTCATGCAGCAACATATTCTACAAATAGATTTGGCTCTTCTTATCTCAGTAGCCCTTCAAAATGCATTCTCCAATTTCTTTCAAGGTGTTCAACATTAATATTATATGTCCTCCCTCTCAACTTAGGGAGATACCTTTCATCCAAGCTCCCTCTCAACTTAGGGAGATTCCTTTCATCCAAGCTCTCTCTCAATTTACAGAGATTTCTTTCATCCAAGCTCTCTCTTAACTTAGGGAGTTCCACTTTGTTTCTATGACATTAGAGAATCCTTCATGGCTTCCATCCTTCTTATTAGAGTTATCATGACCATCACCATTCACATCATGGTTATCATTTTACTTTATATATCTGCCTGCTACTTCTTACTAGTCCAGGTGACAGCACCGGATCCTAGACTAAACACATACCCAGCTGTAGATTTACGGTCATCAACCGAACCGGCCCAGTCAGAATCTATGTAACCACTGAGTATAGGATAGGAACTTCGAGTGTACAGAAGTCCATAATCAAGAGTGCCACGCACATAATGCAGCACATGCTTCGCTGTTATCCAATGATCAGCCTTAGGAGCTAACATGAAGCAGAAAATGTAGCTCACTGCAAAACTGATGTCAGGTCTAGTGGCAGTAAGGTAGATAAGGCTGCCCACTATTTTCCTGAATAAATTTTCATCCACAAGGGGTGAGGATGCCTGAGCTGAAAGTTTGAGCCCTGGTTCGATAGGAGTCGTGGCAGGTTTGCAATCCTGCTTTCTAAATCTGTCCACAAGGTTTCTGGCATACTTGGACTGAGAAAGAAAGATGTTGTTCTCAGTCTGCCAGAATTCAACCCCTAAACAGTAATGAAGAAGTCCTAAATCTGTCATATCAAAAGTGCTACACAAATCCTGTTTGATCCCATGGATCAAATGTCTTAAGCTACCAATAATGATAAGGTCATCCACATAGGCAACCACAAAGAGAATATCATCACTAGTATGCTTGATATACAGGTTTGCATCAGATGGACTCTGCTGAAAACCATGATCTGTGAGGTACTGATCAATTTTCATGTACCAAGCCCGAGGAGCTTGTCTTAGACCATAGAGTCCATTGACTAATCTACAGACTTTCTGTTCTTGACCGGCAACCTTGAATCCTGGAGGCTACATCATGTAGACTTCTTCCTGTAAGTCACCATTCAGAAAAGCACTCTTTACATCCATCTGATGGACTTTCCAATTGAACTGAGCTGCTAAGGCAAGGACAAGCCGTATGGTACTCATCTTGGTTGTAGGAGCAAAGGTCTCCTCGTAGTCAATGCCTTCCTTCTGTGAGAACCCTCAAGCAACAAGGCGAGCTTTATACTTGTCTAGGGTTCCATCTGCTTTGTATTTCACTTTATACACCCATTTGTAGCTAATGGGCTTTTTCCCTGCAGGAATATCAAAAAGGGTCCAAGTGTGATTCTTCAGCTTCCATTGCCTGTTCCCACTCAGGTGTACCCTTAGCCTCTGAATAGGTTTGAGGCTCAAAAATACTGTGCAGGTTAGCCATAAGAGCAAAATTTACTGTAGACTGTTGTTTGCTCTTATGTCTAGAAGTTCTACCTTCAAGGAGCTCATTATCCCGGAGATCACCAATGGTTTTAGCCCACCATTTAGGCCGGAGAGTAGAGGAACCAATATCAGGAGGAGATGGAGAAGGGTCAGGAACAATAGGAGCAGCAAGAGGAGGGTTATTTTCCGGAGGAAGCTCAGGTAGTGCATTATCAAATAATGATGTTGTATCATCCCTCCCATCAGGTGGACCTATCGGAAGAAGAACACTGCTCAGAAGGAGGGGACTAAAAGAATCCTCTATCTTTATCAAATACTACATCACGACTGAAGCTAAGACAACCAGTGGCTATATCGATCAACCTATAGGTCTTGTGATGATCATTGTACCCTGTCATGAGTTTCTTGCTTTTGGAATCCAACTTAGAGCGCTTAGCAGCTGGAATCCAAACATATGCAACTGAGCCAAATACTTTGAGATGACTGATCTTAGGCTTACGACCAGACAAAACCTCTTCGGGAGTCTTCCCCTTAACAGCCTGAGTAGGTGATCGGTTGAGAAGATAGACAGCAGTAAATACTGCTTCAGCCCAAAATTTGTTTGGGACATTCCTGTGTTGTAACATGGAACGAGCCATTTCAACAACCGTACGGTTGCGGCGTTCGACAACACTGTTCTGCTGAAGGGTGTAGGGTGTAGTTAACTGACGTTTGATGCCATGAGTATCACAAAAGTTGGAGAAAGCAGAAGAACAAAATTCCCCCCCGTTATCTGTCCTAAGAGTTACGATATTACAGCCAGACTCTTTTTCAACTAAGGATTTAAACTTCTGAAAGATACTCAATACATCAGATTTATATTTTAGAAAAGACACCCACATCTTTCCACTGAAGTCATCTACAATAAGCAAAAAATATTTGCAACTAGTAATAGAAGATGTATGCATAGGACCACAAATATCAGCATGAATTAACTAGAGTACCTTAGATGCGCGCCAAGATTCTCCATCCTTGAATGAAGATCGATGTTGCTTGCCAGCTTGACAAGCACATCGTACTCCCAACTACTGAGTCTGAATATCAAGTAACCCTGACACAAGTCCCTCCCGAGAGAGCTGAGAGAGATACTGCATGTTTAGATGCCCATATCACTGATGCCATAGAGTACTGATGGGAGAAACACGCGCTGCTAGAGCTACTTCTGGTGAATCTCTAGTGTCAAGAAACCTGTATAGACCATGATCCTCTAGGCCAACTGCAACCGTAAGACTAGTGTCCCTGTCGATAATGGAGCACTTGTGCGCACTGAACATTACATCAAGCTGAGGAGAGTTCCTCATAATCTGGCTGACAGACAGCAAATTAATTTCCATACCAGGAACATAGTACACATTCAAGAAGATGAGTGTGCGCACACCAGACTAGATCTGAACTGTACCTTTGCCAACCACTGTGTACTCTTCACCTCCGCCGAATACTACCGAATCACTGAAAGGTGAGAAGTCAATAAACCAGTCACGCCTGTGAGAGAAATGGCGTGATGCACTAGAGTCAATGTACCAAGCCGAAGACGGGACTTGATCTGAAGGCCTTTTAGCCATAAAGGCGTAAAAGGCAGATTCTCTCTGCTCGGAATGTTTTGCAACATTCGCTGTCTGATGAGGCCCTCCCTGTTTATTCTGTTCAGAAGCAATCCTCTGTCCGCAATCTTTCTTCATTTGGCCGAATTTGTGACAGTAATTACACTGCACATTTTTCTTCCTTGCAGGATCAAAAAACTGAAAAGAACCTTTCTGCTGAAAGGACTGAGAGGACTGATATTTGGCAGCAAAAGCATTTTCTGAGGCGGTTGATGAGGCACCACTACCAAACTGTTGTTTCCAACAATCCTGCTGCATGAGTTTGGTGCATAACTCTGGAAACTTCATATCAACATTACTAGAGGTAATGTTGAGTGTTTCTATGAAGTGCTCATAAGATTTTGGTAGACTTTTCAGAGTGCTGACTACCATATCTTCTTTCTCCGTGGTTCGACTAATGGCTTCGAGCTGGTCTCGAATTGAGAAAGAAAGCTCTGCTCTTGTCAAATGTCTCGTGCAGTTCCTTCAAATGTTGCCAGATCTCGGCAGCTGTCTTGCCAGAAGGAATCTGCGGTAACTGATCATCAGTGACAAAGAGCTTGAGAAGCATAACGGCCTCTCGATTTCGATCATCAAACTTATCTTGATCGGTGCCAGTTGTACCAGGACGGAGCTCTTTGTTAAGAACGAGTTGATCAAGACACCTATATTCAAAAATGGTCAACATTCTCTGTTTCCAGATGTTATAATTGGTGCCATTAAAGCGTTGATTGCCTTCCAACATCAGATTAGTTAACGAGGCCATTTGTACGTTTCCCAAGACACAAAAAACAACAAAGAAGTCTGGCACAGATTTTAATGCAGATGTCGGCTAATCTGGACAAAATCTGACAGGTGCTGGAAACAAAATTCAAATCCGCTAACTCGAAAATCGAGGCACGGAAAACGATGCACCTAGAAAATTCTAACGACATGGTCGATAAAAATTGAGCCACAAAGGATGGTCGTGGTTAATGTTGCAGAGGTATTTACTACTGTTGTAGCACAACGAACAGCTTCTAACAATACAATAATTCTTGGTTTTATTGCCTCAAGGCATATAGCACAATTGCTAGGAGAAAGTCGAACGCTGGGTTTCGAATGCAAACCACTACGAAAAACCTGCGAAGACTGTACAGACCCACAATTGATTCCCGTACCCCTCCCAAAAGAGTTGTATTAAAGGAACTAGACCGAGTCGAAACAGTCTCATAAACTGGAACTATCCTCTGCAAATGAACACGGTCTTCTCCTGAAGATAACCTTTCGACAAGCAGAACTCAACGCCAAATCTTGTAAAGAAGACACTGAACTTGGTTGTAGAGATAGATCACCAAACTGATAAATATATTGCACAGTATATGGCTTCAGAAATATGGAAGGTGCGTCGAATGGATAAGCGTGGATATTGTTGTGTCTGAGACGCCAACTGAATTGATGTGCGTGAAAACAAACAAAAAAACCACATGGAGCCCGCTGTAGAGCCTGCGTGAAGCGTCGGACGTGCCTGCGATGTTGGACAGAACACGATGATCCTCGCACTAAATGTATATATGTCCAGTACCTTACGCTGAGAGCACCTGTAGAGGAGAACGCACGATGAGGGCAGAAGCGATGCCGCCGATACATTTTGACGGCTGCTCATAAGACCGATCACTCTCGATGCAACAGCTATCCCGTAAGCCAAATCAACAGACACAAATTCATTAAATTGGAGGGGTAGATATTTGACGGGCTACGAGAAAATGGAAGCGACTTGCACGACAACGAGTCGCATCCGACAGCGCTGATCACAAGGACTCGATCTGATCTGATCTTCTAGAGATAGGGTTTGGTTTTAATCCTATCACAACAGGACAGAAAGGAAACTGATACGGATTTTTGTGGGTTTATATTTTTTAGCCGGGCGCACTCTTGCGGGGAAAAAAATCGAGATTTGATATTGAACCCAATGATACAATTAAGCGAGTTAAGCAACGGGTTGAGGGAAAAAAAAAGGAATACCGCCTATACAGCAAATAATGAAACTCCCAGGTTCGATCCCCAGGACTTATCCTTCAGGCACTGGAGATAGGAGCGGAAAAAACCTTCGATTACTACACTAATCAGAACGAAACCTCTCGCAGCGTAGAAATTTTGATGCCCAAAAAAAATTCCAAATTCCTAGAGAGATATTTCGAAATGAAGCAAAATTTTTCAGATAATGAAAAATTATTTCGAAAAATACCTAAGCTCTGATACCATAATCAATGAATGAATTGAATTGATTTACATGAGCAAATGAAGCTCAATAAGTAATACAGAGATATTTACAGAAATAGAAACATCAAGTTTCTATTAGGAAATAGAAACAACCAGTTTCTTCTAAGAAACTGCTAAAAAAGATAAAAATAGAAACAGCTAATAAGAATGAGCATTAATCACTAAATAGCATTATTCTAATAACTTAGATAGAAAGTACAACCAAATCTATAGAAGCATGAAGTTTACCATATCAAAATCATATAATAATGGAAGCGTTCACTTTATACATCAAATACCCAAACTTAGTTACAAACAAGAGACACATACTCTTCAACTTTTGCTAGGGTCTTTGTCAAGAAAACATAGCAACCTTCCTTACATCTAGGGTTTCAATGTTTCTTCTAGAGGCATGACATACCATACTACAACATATTGCAAACCATAGAAGCAATTTAAACAAGTATAGATCTATAATGCATCTAACAACTTTAGAATTCATATGTTAGACTTCCTACTAGGATCTTGTGCAAAACCCTAGATTTCATACACGAGCTTTAACAATCAAAACCAATCATAGCTCAATTCAACATGACTAGCTTCCACTAGGGTTTGTTGTAAACCCTAGATTTTACTAATTCTCAACAACCATAATACAATAACAAATTTTATCAACTTTTCATAAATCCCATATTATTACATTGTCATCATATATCAAAGATTTTAACTTCTACTAAGGTTTAGTTACAAAACCCTAGGATTCACAAAAACTATCATCCTAGAGAATCAAACTTCAACTAGGGATTAGTTCCAAACCCTAGGACTCATGACCATCAATAATTAGGTCAACTCATACATCTAGGATTTCATCATCATGCACAAGCATATCATAGCATGTGTTAGTCAAACCCATTGACACAAACATCAATATCTTAAAGTTAGACATATCACAACCTTGATCAGACTAGGGTTTGATTGCACAAACACACACATGCCAAGGATTTCATTTCTAGGACATTATAAGGGTCTTACTTATACACCCTACCAAACCCTAATGATCTAGGGTTTCAATACAAAACATAGCAAACCCTAAATTACCAATACTTCAAAGGTTCAGGATTTCAAACATTACCATTCAACCCTAACAAGTTAGGGTTTCCATAACCATACCAAAACCCCAAACATGACATCATCAAAGCATCAGACATTTTCTTTTGACTTCAACAATAACCCTAAGTAGGCTAGGGTTTCACACATTATCATCGACATACCCTTAAGTTAGGGTTTTCACAAAGAACCTTTTTAGGGTTCCACAAGAGTAATCAAAGATATGAGGAGGGTAGATTTATCTAATGATGAATCACCCAATCAAGAATCTTTAAGATTCAAAAAAGCTAGACACAATGATGTTAGCAATAGTTTATCAAGAATGAATATAAAGAGAGCAAAATCTTGTAGTTCAAAACATACCTCTTGTTTCTTAACAAACCTAGTAAGTCTAATGCTTTGTCTTGTGAGGCCTTCTTCCTTGAGTTTTCAACAAGTTTTTCCTAAACAAGGAAAATATGAGTAGAATGTGATCATTATTTAATGAAAACAAAACTTGATAAGTAAGGAAAATTAAAAATGAAAAAGGTAATAAGATACTTAACTTTGAAGGTTGGTGTAACGACCCATCTCAACTTACAGGGAACATAAAAGTATTAGCATGTATATGAGGCATGCATATGATAGCTACATATGCATGCATTGCATGCACTGCGCTAGTATGCATATTAACTTATTATGAAAATTCCCAAGTAAAAGAAAAATGAATTTATTATCGAAAGTGTCGTGGTAGTATTCATACCAATTTAATTACATGAAGTGTCTATGTATGGAAAATGAATTAAATAGTAAAAGAATTAATTAATACCTTATTTTATAATATATTAATTTCATTTCATTAATAACATTTTAATTAAATAATAAATAAATAAATATTAATAGGGCACAAGGTTAATTAACTTATCCTTTGGCAAGTCATGTTAAGGTACTTTAAAAGATCCTCTTCTCAAAGTCGGTTGAAATGATAAAGATCAAAATTCCATTTAATATATATATTCAAATAAGAATATGATTTAATGTACGTGTAATTTAAAATAAAGATGACTGACTGAAGTAATGAGAATTAAAAGGATAAGGACAAGATTGATTGGAGGAAAAAAGGGTGGGATTTCTTCGGAGGGAAGGATCCTTTCCTATATAAAAATCTAAAAGGAGAAGTGAAAGGGGGAGGACGTCTGGATGGAAATTTGGGAAGGAAGAAAATGGAGAATCTGGGAGAGAAATTTTGGGGGGAAATAATGAATGAGCTTTGGGGCTCCAGATTTCAGATATAGATCTATAAGAATTGAGCCCTGTTCTTGGAGGTTTTGGGCACGGGGGCCAAAAGGTTTCGCTTTCGAAGCCTCTTGGGTTTGGGACCCGGAAAAACTGATCCCAGACAAGCAGGGAGGAATTTGGCTAGTTTGGTATCAGGAGAACAACATCATCCAGGATCGACACCAACTCGGAAATCAGAAAAACCAGGTATGTACATATGTCTAATTTGATTTGTTTAGTCATAAAATTGAGAAGTATATTCTCTATATTCTACTAGAAATGAAATTATATGCAATTATAATTACAGTATGTTAGAAATGAATTTAAATAGACAGGTATATACTATTAGAAATATCAGTGGGTGAGGGCCCCTCCAAGCTTGAGGGATACCTATAACCTTAAGAACAAAATAAAAATGTTTTTCCAAAATATCCTAAACCTACAAATACTAAAAATCAAAAATAAAATAACTAAAGCTTAGATCAAAGGACTCAGTAGTGTAAGTCCCTTATATCTAGTTCTTCAGGCTTATTCTTCTTTGGCGATCCTTCTTCAGCAACATTGGCTTGGTCTCTACTTCTTTTATTGTTCTTCGGATTGTCAGGACAGTCACTTCTATAGTGACCCATTTTGTGGCATTGATAGCATTCTATCTTGGACATATCAACCTTCCTTCTTGGCCCTCTTGACTTCTTGGAGTTTCCCTTTTTGTGAGAAGCGGAGTATGCATTTGAAACCTTTTCTTCTTCATTGTTGGATGCTAATAAGATTCTCATTTCTTCTTAGGTGCAAGCATTCCATAATTGCTCGAAGGGAGGAGCTTCTTTCCAACTGTTGAGACCTAAAGCAAAAGAACTCCAAGTAGGTGGTAATCCCAATAATGTAGTGATTACTAGCTCCTTTTCCAGTACAATTTCATCTATGGCTTGAAGTTCATCTCTAATTCTAGATATCCTCACAAAGAAGGAAGCCACAGTATCATCCTTTGTCACTTTTGTAGTCCTTAACTCATTCTTCAAACTTGTTATTTGACCAATGTTCTTGATAGTGAATAATTTTGACAAAGCTTCATACATTTCTTGAGCATGGTCTATATTGGAAATGTATGGGACAAGATTGTCCTTTATGATTTCTACCATCAGTGTCATAGCCAATATCTTTGACTCTCTATACTTCACCTTGTCTGCATCACTGGATTCTTCGGTAGGTCTCTTCACCTTTCCTTTGACCAAATCCAAGACCTTGTTCTTTTCAAGAATGAGGTCAATTCTCTTCTTCCATGCCCTGTAATTTGATGCTCCTTCCAATTTGTTCTCACTCTTTATTGTGTTAGACATTGTCCTTGAAGATAGTGAGCTTCTTCCCTTATAAGAGTTCCTTATATGATCCCTTGATCAAAACTTTAAAATCCTAGTAGATTCTCTAAACTGCCTTTTTCCTTCTTCACCTTAGCTCTAAAACCATGTTAGAAAATCAGAAAGGCAGAAAGATTATCTTATATAGATAATTACTTGTGATTCTTTTATCTTTAGTTCATCAAGCAATTACCAAAACAACAACACATGGACAACAAATGTAGGCGGACATCCAGGGCAAAACCCCTTCAATAGTTTCTCGAGATAATCGAAGACTCTTTGACATAGACAAAGACTTCCTCCACACCAAGTTAGCCCTCAATCCTTCTTGCAGATGATAACCCTTCAAAAGCAACTTCGACCTAGCAGCATCAACATGCAATAGCAGCGCCAGCAACAGCTTCGACTAGACTAGAAAAACTTCGATCTTCCTTGATACACCTCAGAAGTGAGAGAGAGTTGGCCCAAAATTTCGATCTTGGTGTCTTCTATCTTCCTCCAAAAACTCGCACTCCTTTACAACTCTTTTTCTAGCCCTTTTCCAATTTCGCACTTCCCAACTTCTAGCCTCAGATATCATACTATGTGTGTGAGAGTGAAAATGCTCCAAATGAATTCAAATTGCCTTGTATATATATCCTTCCAGTGAGGTCGAATTTCCCTTCTTGAGGCCGACTTGATCTTCTTGAGGCTGACTTAGTGTGGAGGAGACTAAATTCATTTTTTTGCTCAAAATTAATTATTTTTACATGATTCGAAAGCCCAAGAAGGGTCTCTTTTAATGGACAATGACTTGGAATAAATCCTAGAAGTTCTCAATGGGTACTTTGACCTAAAACAAGATGACCCAAGCATGAAACCCATGCTTTAATAAGTCATAATAAAAATAACAAAAAAAAATTTCTTCATTCTTTTGATAAGTACATTTCATTGTGACTCAAATACATTTATGAAGACTGAACCTAGTTACATATTTCAACATTGATCATGCATCATTGCCTTAACAAATTATTTGGCGATTCTATTCTTTCCTATAGCAACTCCATTTTGTTGTGGATTGTAAGGGACTATCAACTGCCTCTTAATCACAGCTTCTTTGCAAAAGGAAACAAGTGCCTTGGAGGGGTATTCTCCTCCATTATCTGATCTCAGAATCTTGATTTTCTTACCCTTCAAGTTCTCCACTTCAACCTTTAATTCTTGAAAGTTGTCAAAGACTTCGTCCTTTATCTTCATGAAGTAAATCCATGTCTTGCAAGAGAAGTCATCAATAAATGTTACATAGTACAAAGAGCCTCCAAGAGATTTCACTGGCATTGGACCACATACATCAGAATGGACTAGATCCAAAATTTCCTTGGATCTACTTTCACTGCTTGGAAAAGGCTTCTTGACATTCTTTCCAAGCACACAGCCCTTACATACTTTTTCATGCTCAATCTGCAATTCTAGAACACTTGAAACCATTTGTTTTGAAGCAAGCAAAGCTATATAGTGAATGTGAGCATATCTTCTATGCCAAAGCTCGCATAGATTAATGTTATTATGTACAAATGCTTGAGTAGGTTGTTTCAAGAATCTGTACAACCTTCCTTCATGAATTCTAATTACTCTAGCAGAATCTATATTTGAGCCTGTGGGCCATGCAAGAACTTTGCCATCAACAAATGTTACTCTATCTCCCTTATCTTCTAAGCAAGAAATGGAAAGCAAATTCTTTTTCAAACCTAGTACATATAGTACGTTGCTTAGATTAACGTTTTCACCTAATTCTAACTAAATAAAAGTTTTCTCGATGCCTTTGACTGCATAATTGTTGTTGTCTCCAAGCTCTACCTTTTGAGATATTCTTTCCACTAAGCTTGTGAGGTTGTCACGATCTCTTGGCATGTGCCTTGAGGCACCACTATCTGCTAGCCACAAATCATTGCTATCTGTAATAGAACCTGTAAGAGCAGAAAAGTAAAAGAAATCTTTGTCACCGAAATCTTCATTCTTGGGTCTCTTTGGAAGTTCTTCAAAGTCTATTTCGATGGCCTTGCTACTTTCCCTTTCTCTTTCTATCATTCGACCTTTCAGGACAATCGTGTCTACAATGACCAAATTTATGACAATGATAGCATTGAACTTTTGACATATCTCTCTTTCCTTTACTAGCAAATCTTCTTTCTTCAAGTCTCCTTCATTTCTTCTTCCTCCATTTCTTCTTTGGAAACCAAACATCTTTCTTCCTCCTCCCTTCTTGAAATGTGTCGCATGTGCTTGAGAGCACCTTCTTCAGATCTCTGAATCTTTCCTTTAGACATGAGCCTTGATTCTTCTTTAGTACATGCAATCCATAGTTCATCAAACTTTGGAGCTTCTTTTCTGGAACATATCCCCGATGCAAATGAGTCCCATGATTCAGGTAAACCATTAAGTGTTATAGTCACTAATTCCTTTTAAGAATTGATTTCATTAATTGCTTGAATTCAATCTCTCAGATGAGAAATCCTCATGAAATACAAGGCTATAGTGTCATTTCGCGTCCTTCTAACATCATGAAGCTCATTCTTCAAACTCATGGCTTGACCAATATTGTTGATAGTGTATAAACCAATTAGGGCACCATACATCTTCTTTGAAGAGTCGAGATTTGCTACATTTGGGATCAAATGATATCTAATGGAGTCTACAATGATAGTTCTAGCAGTTACATCATCCTTCTCAATTTTTTAGTTTTCCTTCATCACCCTTAGGTTCGATGACCTTGTCTAATACCTAAAAGTTCATTCTTTGCAATAAGAAGATCAATCCTTGTTTTCCAAGCCCTAAAGTTTGTAGCTCTTTCCAATTTGTTTTATGCCTACATATAGGAACCCATAGTTATAGACAAGCAAATAGATCTTAGATGAGGTCTTCTTTAATGCTCTTCCATTTACCAAGGCTTTCCAAGAGTGATCTCAGTGTCCTTTTCCTCACCAAAGCTTTGATAACATGTTGAGGTTTCAAGTGCAATAGAGACAAGCACTAATTTCTGGAACACTGATAATTACTTCAAATGATATAGATCTTCTTTTAACAATTCCAGTTTATCATTAAGCAATTACACTTCAAAAATTCAACCATAAATGTACAAGGACAGTAGAGATCACATTGCACAAAGAGAACGCAAGGTTTTACCCTATGAAAACCCACTTGGGGGAAAACGCAACAACCTTTTTCCTAGAGAAATTCTTCAGTTCAACAAGAGATACATCTAATGCAACTAGTTAACTATGAGATCAAACTGATCAACAAGCTATGGTCAAACCTAGCCACGCAACCCTCTAGTCAAGTCAACTCAAGTCAAGCTTTTGCCCTTCAAACTTATACCCTCTTTGATCTGCCTAGGCCAAATTTCGGGCTCCCAGAATATGCCCAAAAACTTGGCCTTCCCAGAATTACGGCCCACCCAAAATATGTTGCCCAAAAACACACGTGCAAGCTAGAAGAGGGAGAAATCCACACGTGTGAGTTAGATTTTTCCTTCTTGTCCTTCACTTGGATGCCCAAAAATTGTCTTTCTTGTGTGAGGTCAAATCTACCTTGAGGGGGAGGTCGAATACACTATATATAGTGATCTTCCTGCCCAGAATGGGTGTGTCTCTTCACTAGGGCCGACTTGACTTGAGAGAGGGTTGACTTGACTAGTTTGGAGCCAAAAACTCAAAATTCAAATTTTGAAATTTTCTCTTCTAAATCCGACATGAAAAACATGTCTTATATAAATTATTTCAAGGACTAAACAGTAATAATGACATGAAGAACATGTCTTACAAATTCTTTACACATTGTAAGGGCTAAAATATAAATTAAGAAGACCAACCATAGCTAAAAAAAATCAACATTGAGGACAAAGCATTCTTTCAAAGGGCAGCAATGCTATAAACATAAATATAAATATAATTAACTAATTAATTAATTAAACAAACAAAAAGTCAAGGGGCGCATACCCTTTCACCTCATGACTAGTCAATGCTATAAAATACACCATCACGAGGGTTATTGTATCATTCATATTCATTCTATCAATCGATATATTATTTTTATTACGAAATAATTCTATCTTCTCTCATACAACAAGGACTGTTACAGTTTTCATAATTTGATAAATTCAACATATGTCAATATGAAGGTTTTGGATCAAATATTAAAATATTAACATCTATTTCCTAAACAATTTATTTCATGAGCATTTTGTACTAGCTTTGCAATGCAAATTGAAAGTTGAAAGACAATGTGAAACTCCAAACAAAATATTGGAACACAATAATGGAATCATGTTACCTTAAGGTCTTCCTTAGCAGTAAATGTCTTCACAAAAGCTGCCAAAACATCCCACGATTTCTTTCCGGGATCACAAAGTGATGAACCAAATTTACTATTATTGGAATTTAAAAATTCCTGCCAATCTCCTTTAGAACCCTTGATTTTACGTGCTTGAGCTAATTTGACAATTTTCACAAGAATCTACAATATCATATAAGAAAGAAAATCACATATTAGGAAGTGCCCTATGAAAGGCATTTCTTGATTCCAAAATCCAAATATTGAAGCAATTCAAAACTTAATAAAAATAAAGATTAAAAAACATTGAGCAATATGTATACGATATTACAACAAAGGCATGTCTAACAATAACAAAATAAATATAAGCTTGCAGAGATAAATAAGTAAGAAACGGTTTTGAAGTACATATTTTAAGCAAATTATTGATCTAAGGCTTGGTATAGAAATTTGCTTCATTGCTAAAAGTTTAAGTGAAGTGATCAATAAGTTAAACATAGAGAACAAATAAACGTAAGAGGTCCTAGAAAAAGGGTAGCTATCAAGTCTATAAAAGGTTCCAAACTTGGTATATTCTGAAAAGGCATTGACATAGGGCTAATTGCCTAAGGCTTGTATATTTATCAAACTTACATGAGTGCTTTAATAGATAGAAACATCCCAATAACAAAACCACCACCACATGATTCATTGGTCACCTAAACATGAACGTGCATACACATAACATTAAAGTGCTCAAAATTCCTTACAATGCAAAACCACTTAATAAATTGACAACAAAATGAAAATACCTGTCTTAATCCAAAGGAGTGAAAAGCACCCTCAGTACAAATGGCCTCTGGAATTTGTTGTTTGAATCTTTGAACACAAAGGACTTGTATTGCTAATTGTTTGAGTGTGTGTGAAAATTAAAGGTGATTACATTTAACCACAACAAAAAATTCATTGAAACAATTGGAGCCCATAGATTTACATAAGCAAGAAAGCAAGAAATGAATTCCCATTTATATCATTGATTTCACAATTTATGCAATGACAAAGTGAATGTTTGAGGACCTTGCCTCTTGCTACCTCTATTATCTACAAAGTATCTTCTCTTGAGACCTAATTGGTTGTCAAACAAGAATATCTACCTATGTCTAGAGAGTACTCCCCAATAACTTCCTCTAGAATCTCCCTTACTCAAGTGTGTAGTTTCTTTGTCTACAGTGGTCATGGTTCAACTACCTACCTAATCATGTAAAAATCGACACTTTGCTTTGACTACACATCAACCTATTACTTCGAGTAGGTAGTATCCAAATGTTATTTTAACATCTAAGTTCCTACATGCAATCCCTAACTAGCGATTATCAATCCCCTAATTCTCATATATCAACAACCCTTTCTAAAGATTATGGCCCTCTATCATCTTTGCAACGTTACAGAAATCATTCTAATATCTAAAGTTGTTCATGTTGAGAAATATAACTCGAGCAAGAATTTCTTTCACAAGTTCAGTGTCAATGTGCAAGAAGTGGCTCAAGACATTTCATTGGTGGTAACCTTGAAAATCTGATCACTAATTCCATCATGTAATTTCACTTTCAAACAAACAAACAAACAAAAAGTGAAAGTCTATTGTTTTGAAGTTAACATAGTCTTAGAAATCTAAATGAAATGTTCCAAAAGTTATATAACATAAATGACTTAGACTAGGATTTAATCTTAGCCATACATCTCAAGATAGAGATAACTGACAGCTAGGATTGAGGAGATTAGTTATTTCTCTCGAAGCATAAAATAAACATAAGGGCATGTAATAGGTCCTAAAAAAAGCTCATGGAGAACAAATAAACATAAGTGCATGTAATAGGTGCTAGAAAAAGGGTAGCTATCAAGTCTATAAAATGTTCCAAACTTGGTATATTCAAAAATGGCATTGACATAGGGGCTAATTGCCTAAGGCTTGTATATTTATCAAACTTACATGAGTGCTTTAATAGATAGAAACATCTCAATAACAAAACCACCACCACATGATTCATTGGTCACCTAAACATGAACGTGCATACACATAACATTAAAGTGCTCAAAATCCCTTACAATGCAAAATCACTTAATCAATTGACAACAAAATGAAGATACTTGTCTTAATCCAAAGAAGTGGAAATCACCCTCAATAGAAATGGCCTCTGCAATTTGTTGTTTGAATCTTTGAACACAAAGGACTTGTATTGTTAATGGTTTGTGTGTGTGTGACAATTAAAGGTGATTACATTTAACCACAACAAAAAATTCATTGAAACAATTGGAGCCCATAGATCTACATAAGCAAGAAAACTAGAAATGGATTCCCATTTATATCATTGATTTCACAATTTATACAACGAGAAAGTGGATGTTTGAGGACCTTGCCTCTTGCTACCTCTATTATCCACAAAGTATCTTCTCTTAAGACCTAATTGGTTGTCAAACAAGAATATCTACCTATGTCTAGAGAGAACTCCCCAATAAGTTCCTCTAGAATCTCCCTTACTCAATTGTGTAGTTTCTTTGTTTATAGTGGTCATTGTTCAACTATCTATCTAATCATGTAAAAATCGACACTTTGTTTTAACTACACATCAACCTAGTCCTTCGAGTAGGTAGTATCCAAATGTTATTTTAACCTCTAAGGTCCTACATGCAATCCCTAACTACTGATTATCAATTCCTTGATTCTCATATATATCAACAACAAATCTAGCTTCCCCTTTCTAAAGATTATGGCCCTCTATCATCTTTGCAACGTTACAAAAATCATTCTAATATCTGAATTTGTTCATGTTGAGAAATGTAACTTGAGCAAGAATTTCTTTCATAAGTTAAGCGTCAACATGCAAGAAGTGGTTCAAGACATTTCATTAGTAACCACCTTGGAAATCTAATCACTAATTCCATCTTGTAATTTCCCTTGAAAAATAAAAAATAAAAGTGAAATTCTATTGTTTTGAAGTTAACATAGTCTTAGAAATCTAAATGAAATGTTCCAAAAGTTATATAACATAAATGACTTAGACTAGGATTTAATCTTAGCCATACATCTCAAGATAGAGATAACAAACAGCTAGGATTGGGGAGATTAGTTATTTCTCTCAAAGCATAAAAAGGACAAGATGGGAGAGCTCAACCTCATATGAGAAGAGAGCAAGAGAGTAGGAAGAAGAAAGAGTGCACTCAAGGAGAATAATAGAAGATTGTTGATGTGACCAACAAGATACCAATAAGCCATATAGGTTGTACAATTGTTGTAGTTGTTATTTCTATATTCAAATTTGGTCAATCTTTTGCGGATTACTAAGTGTACTTCAATGTTGAGAGGAGAGAAAGAGCAATTTGTTGTCCAGTAAAGGCAGAAACAAAGCAAGCCCTATTGTTGTAGTTGTACCCTCTTTCACATAGGCACAAACAAAGTTGGTGAAAGGACAAAAAGAGTTAGCGGAAAAAATTAATAAATTAATACAAAAAGGAGACAAAATTGACAAATTAATAAAGAATTCTACAAATCAATGGCAAATCGCATTAAGAATGAGAACCTCATCCAAAAATTAGAGTTTGAATCAAACTTAATCATTGCCAAACTTGAACCATGCAACATAGGTTGATACTCTAACAAAACCCTTAACAAAGGGGAAGTTTGAGGCATTTAGAGACAAACTTGTGTTAAAATTCTGAAGTTCTACGCTATAAAAATTGATTATTTCAAAAACTTCTTTCTACTGCAATATTAGTTAAGCAATTGTAAATAGAACATAAACCAAATGCACAATGGAAGACAACCAAGAACATAAAGACACAGAGAATTTAGGTCTAATGACCAGGGCAAAACCCACAAGGGGAAAACCCAACCAGATTCTTCTTCTATTAGATATCAATTGTTTAGCAGAGATATAGAGCACAATGAGAGATCAAGAGAATAAGTAAGTTCACCCAAATATGAACAAATTGTAGCATAAAGATCATTGGTAGCAATAGTAGATGCAAACACTGAATCAACCTTCCCTTCAACTGAATCAACACCGAAACACTAAATCAACCTCGCTCACCAAGTTTTGCTCTTACTCTCGAAGTCTCTCTCTCACAATCTTCTCCAACTCTCTCCAACTCTCTCTATCAAGTACAAATTCTTCTTTCACAATGCACAAGTAATGAGAATGAGATGATATAAGACACATATATAGGAAGACCAACAATTTATGGTCATAAAGGAGTAATATGCATGCCTTGAAGAGAAGTTACATATGCCATTTAAGGAGGTACACATGCCTTTGTAATTTATGCCATTAAGGAGGTACACATGCCTTTGTAACTCAAGACATTAAGGAGGGAATGTAACATATGCATTAAAGAGTGCGTAAGAGGAATCTTTTATGAGATGCTTTTAATGAGTGTGTAAGAGGAATATGCCATGCTTTTAATGAGTACATAAGAGAGAGAGTAATGTATCCATTAAGTGAGAGAGAGTAACATATGCATTAACTAAGGGGAGTTACATATGACATGAATGAGTGCCATGATTGAGAGACATGAATTTCTTTTTAACAATAATATAATAGTATCATAAATAATAATAATAATAATATTGATGATTAAGTTGATATTGAACTATTAGGATTGATTAATGATAAGTGATTTTCCATCAATTATACTTGATTACCAATTGATGCAAGGTGATTTATTATTTTTGGAAAGTTATAATTGAGATGTTAGACATGACTTTCTTTCTATTCCTTTAAAGTCACTCTAGAATTGTCAGAAATGAGATTGTAGATAAGGAATTCATCCCTAAGCTGCCAATTTTCAACACTTCCTCTCAGTTATGGAGGAATTTCTTTTTGCACCAAAGATATTTGTTTTCTCTGTCCATCTCTATTCATCTCTTCTTTGTATCATCTGGAACAATGATGTCACAATCTAATGAAGAAGAATCATCATAGAGGAGATTCATCTATCACCCTATATCCATTAATCTTCCCATCTTAACACAGGCTTGGGGGGATTACCACTTGTCAACACATGACAAGGATTGCGCACAACCAAGTCTCACCTCTGCTTGGGGGGCTTACCACTTGTCAACACATGACAAGGATTGCGCTCAGCCAAGCTTTACCTTAAGAGTCAAGTGGTAGAACACCTTCATCCACTGACTTTAGGGGGATTACCACTTGTCAACACATGACAAGGATCACGCACAACCAAGTCTTACCTCTACTTGGGGGGTTACCACTTGTCAAGGATCACACACAACCAAGCTTTACCACACACATTGGCCAGATGGGTGGTACTCTCAACAAGCCCAACTTGTGGGTAGGATGCACACTGGGTATACACTTGGCAAGTCTCAGACTTAATGGTAGGGGGGATTACCACTTGTCAACACAAGACAAAGATCGCGCACAACCTACAATCAAGCGTTCCGTCAAACCCAAGAGCTCTCCTGGCTCCATTCCCAATTTAGAAGTTCAAACAAGAGAGAAGAGCAGAGCTCAGTGTACTCGATCATTCATGACCACCCCCACCAGGAAGGGTCAGATCTGTCAGACAAAGTTGCACTCTGGATACCAAGAACTTCCCTTTCAGCAAAGGCTTGGTAAGTATGTCAGCTATTTGATCATCAGTTGCAATATGATGGAGTCTTACTACTCCTTTCTGCACCATATCCCAGATATAGTGATATTTGATCTCAATGTGCTTGGACTTGTCATGGAACACAAGATTTTCTGCAAGTCGAAGCCCACTCTTACTATCACAGTTTATTACTGTCGTATCTAGCACATGCTCAAACAGCTTTCCAAATAGCTTCCTCAACCATACTACCTCACAGCTAGCCATGCTAGCAGCAATGTACTTGGCTTCAGCCATGCTAAGGGCTACAGACTTCTGCTTTCTACTCATCCAAGATATCAAGGGAAATCCCAAGCTAAAGTAACATCCAATTGTTCTCTTTCTATCAGCAGAGTTACTAGCCCAATCAGCATCAGAGTACACATGTAGGCTTACATCTCCGGCAATATATCTCAATCCAAGATTGATGGTCCCATGCAGGTATCTTAGCACATGCTTTGCAGCAATCCAATGTGCATATGATGGCTTAATCATAAATTGGTTTAGAGTGTTGACCACAAAAGATATCTCTAGTCTAGTGTTCACTAAGAACATCAATGCCCCAATCCGTTGTTGATACTCAAAAGAATTTGCCAAATCAGGTCCTGCAACTTCACCACAAAACTTCTTGAAATTCATATCCATTGACATATTCAAGGAATTACATTTTGTCATACCAAATCTTTTCAATAGCTTGACAACATATTTTCCTTAAGAAAGGAAAATACATATTTTCCTTGAAAAAGGAAAATACATATTTTTCTTGAGAAAGGAAAATCTCACCAAGTCTATGTCATACCTCTAGGCCTAGAAAGTAGTGCATCAAATGAAGATCTTTCATTGCAAACTTAGAAGCTAACTCTCTCTTACATTGAAGGATAAGAGGTTCACCACCTGTCAAGAATAAGTCATCAACATATAATACCAAAATCAACGGCATACCTTGGACGGTTTTGAAGTAGAGATTTGGATCAGCATTGCTTCTAGTAAAACCAAGCTTCATCAACAAGCTATCAATGCGGGCATACCAAGCTCTTGGGGCTTGCTTCAATCCATAGAGAGCTTTCTTCAGTCTACACGCGATTTTTCCTATCATGAATTTCGAAGTCTAGTGGTTGCTCCACAAATACTTCTTCCTTGTGGAAGTCGTGTAGAAAAGCAGTTTTCACATCCATTTGGTGAAGAGTCCATCCCTAGCTAGCAGTTAGAGCCATGATGTCGCGCTCAAAATGTATAGGCACTGCGGCAACGACTCAGGTCGGGGGCTGTCACCTTGATCTCCAACCTCTCCGTTTAGGTTGTCTCCCAACAGAAAACTATGGGGGGTAGACCCTACGGAAATGAGATAAAGAATGACTAGTTGGGAACCAACTAATCAGGGAGACATAGTTGAGAGGCCAAGTACTTGTTTAGATCTAGCAAAATTTTAAGGATTCGATTAGATTTATAAGATTTGAAACCAGTGCCTTATGGAGTCAATACTCTTGCTTTACAAAATTAAGAGCATGCATCGAACAGACAATTGTTGCTTTGATGAGTAACTATTCTATATGCAATGCAACTCCTAAGAATTATGTGAAATGCAGGAATCTTGGTTAATTTTACTTAAATGCCTAGTCTAAGTATGACCCTTTGATCTTTATCTATATTGAGCCTAAACTTTAGCGTAAATGGCAGAGAGAAGTCAAGGTGACACACACGAGGGTGTGATTAACAATCCCTCTCCTTGAAATCTAACGTACCCGGTGCCTCTGGCACTGTAGAAATTGTGGCTCTAACGACTGCAAGGTCATCATTTTAGATACTAAAAAGGGTAGACTTCTCAAGAAAAGATGCAAAGATATTCATATCTCTCTATCAACCAAGCTTATGCTTGGAGGTAAGTTTTAATATGAACGACTAGCTTAGGATGCAAATGCAAGGTGAAATTAAAAAGTGATTAGTGAAGTGAGATTTTTAAAGCCTTTGAGTACTTAGATTACAATTTAATCTGAATTATATCGCTAAGTACTTATTTAAAAGATTCAATGGACAATCCCAATCACAAAGATAAATGTCAACTTTGAAAGAGCCAACAAGATATAATAGATGGTTGATATGCACAATTTACCACAAATCCACAATAGAGCACTTGTTCAATCTCAATGTAAAATGCCAAGGACAATTGCTTGAAATTCCAAAATAATTTATCTAAGAGATGCCCAATATGCAATTAGATTTCGAACCAATCATTTATCTGCATATTACTCGATGTTATGCAATTTCAATGATACTCAATTTAGAGAGAATTAGATCTAAAGACAATTGTCTTCCACAATTTAATGGGACAAGAAAACTTTTGAACAAATTAAAACATGGGATGCCAATAATTATTTAGATCTATTTGCTTGGCCAAATATGTGAAATAAATATTCTTTATGCGGTGAGCTTAAGTGCACAAATTCGAATCATATAACTCGGAGAAAGACAAGAAACATTAGACTTCTCAAATACCAATGCCAACAATTATTCTGATGATGCAAGAAGTTCACCAATGAAACTTACTTGAAATTTCAGAGATTGTGTTCAGGACAGCAATAAATTATCTTATGATAGCAGTAAGTTTTAGATGCCAAACTAATGCCAAAATGTTTTAAACAATTTGCTCAAATGTACCCACAAAGAAAGATGTAATTCAGTATTATTATCAGATTTCAGAAAGCATAATAAGACAACCCTTATAGATTATAGATTTACGCTAAGTTATGTCTATGCAATGTGTTTGTTTAATATCATTGTTTTAGATGTGATTAGCTAAATGATTAGACAGTGATAGAAATAGAGGTTTAAAAAATGAAAGCTGAGGCCCTAGGCCTTTAAGCAATTTGCCAAGTTTCTTCCAATGAATGCCACAAGTCTTGACCAAAGTACTCTGCAAATTTTGATGAAATGCCAACCCAGAAAATGATTTTTCTCCTACAGTGAGCTCTTTAGTCCAGCTGTGAGGGCAATGGCAGCAAAAAGAAAGGATTGTGTTAAGGCTCAAAAAGCTGCTACAAGCAGCAGAAAAGGGATCTAGGGCACAAGACAGGGATAGGAGGTGCGGATTGAGAGAAAGAGGCAGCGGAAGAGGGTTTCAGGGTTGTCGAGGAGGAGAAAAGGGTGCGGCAGCAAGGGGGAAGGAGATGGGAGCAAGGGAAGAGGAAGATGAGGCTTGCGGCAGGCAACACAGAGCTTGGAGAGCAGCGTGAGGATTAAGGGACAGAGCAATGGAGAAGGTCGTAGGGAGAAAAGGCAGATTTTGGAGGTTGTTGTGAGGGTTTGAGGTTGAACGAAAAAGTTTAGGGCAGTGTTTGGCCTTAAAGGGCTTAAAAATATGCCCAAATCTCACGAAAATTCAATGTCAAACCCCAAATCTTCTTCCTTTATTGAATAATCTCAAATTATTTGGCCCTGCAAACAAATATTTGAGACTAGATCTTGCCCTCCAAGGCCTAGATCTGTCTCAAATTCCAAAAATCTCCTTGAATAATCTCAAATCTACACCTGCACAAGTAAAAATTGAAATACCCAAGACCCAATATATACAAAAATAAAACTAAAACCAAGAACCCAGATGTTAGAAATTCAAAATTATTCTACAAAGACTTCAGATCTATACAAATAAAATACAAATCTACTAGATCTAAGGAGTATGAGTCTGACTCCGCTCCCAGATCTATAAAATCAAACTCTTCTTAGCTAGATCTATCAATTAAACTCAATACATAAAAGATAAATATTTTTAAATGAGGCACTAGCTAAGAAACCCTGCAAGAGAAACTTCGTTAGATAAATCTTGGGATTTCAATCAGGAAGGTTCTTCAGATCTTATGCCTTGGGAGTGGGTTGGTCCAACCAAGGACTTTTCCACATGCCCAAGCTTTCGAATATAAAAGATCTCTGCACACTCAAATCAAGTTGTCAGATTGATAGAGATGTAAAATAACACCATAATCCTCAAAAATTAGAAATACTTGCTAATTTAATTAAATTAAAATGTTATCTTAGATCCAATAACCTAAGCAAGATACATGTGCAATAAATTATTCCCAAAGGCTAAAAATCAACAACTTCTAAAATATACTTCAACAAAGCATTAGGAACAATATTACCATAAGAAATAGGAGAGAAACACCACCATCAATGAAAACCCCAAAGACTTTGAGTTATTATTCCAGAAAAATTACAAGAGAGCTTCAAGAGCTAGTACACGATTCAAAGATCGAATCTTTTGTGAGACAAATGACCTCTAATTTATAAATAAATTCTCCAAACGGCTAGTTGGCTTGATCCCCGTCAAAGTAATCTCAACCGTTAATAAACATTTGATTACCTTTTAATCTCCACTGTTGAAATATTTACTTTTTGAGAAATTTTTGAATTTCTCTTTTAATTCATTTTTAATTAGCTCAAATTTAATTAGTTTGAGTTAATTTCCTCAAAAAATTGATTTTGACTTAACCACCAAGGCCCAAGGGTCCAAAATTTCTTGAAATTTTCAATATTCCCTTAGTGGGGAACCTTTAAAATTAATTTCTCTAGAACCCACGAATTTTTTATTTTAGAGAATTTATTTTTCTTTAAACTTAATTGACTCTAATAAATTAAATTTCTGGAGTAAGATTTTTAATTTATTTTTGCCAGAAAATTTAATAAATTGACACGAGGGGCTTAATAATTTTTCCCAACCCTCTAATATTTTAGCACCATGGTTAAAATATTATTTACATAAAATAATTACAATTCAACCCTCAAAGGGGGGGAACCCATTCATTATAGACCCTCAATTATTTTACTCAATTCTGCGACTCAATATGATCTAGTAGACCAGGTGATTTGTAATAAAATAATTTAGCCAATTAACTAAAATTATTCTCAAATCACTTTATAGAAGACTCGACTAGAACACTAGGACTTACCTAAGATCTTGACGACAAAATCCACCCTAGCTTTGGAGTGAGCCTAGAGGGAAAACTTTGTCGATCATTTGTGTTTAGAAACACAGATGAATCGATGAGACGAAAAAACTCTTAGGATGAAAATTGCCATCAAAATAATAGTCTTACCTAGGTTGTTACACGCATTATAGTCTTACTAAGATCATTTACATTATAAACTTCCAGAATGGGTTTACAACTTCAACAAACTGATGACTGATAAATCCAAGATGATATGAATGCTCGAACATGATGGAATATCTTTGCGAAAAACTCTATTGTTATTAGGTAGTTGACACGGAGTGGTCAACAAGCCACAATATATCGGATGGTAGTATATCGAGCAACAGGTGCAAAAATCTCATCATAGTCTACTCCCTCTTTTTGAGATAAACCTCTAGCCACAAATCTAGCTTTATATTTTTCAATATTACCATTTGCGCCATTTTTAATTTTGTACAACCATTTAAAATTCACAATAGACTTACCTTTGGGTCTTGGAACTACTTCCCATACATCATTATGTATGATGGACTCATATTTTTCGGCAATTGCATCTTTCCATACTTGATCTTTCACTGCTTCTTCAAAAGTGCATGGTTCAACCTGAATAATGTTGCTCGTGGCTACAACGTATCCCTAGAACCGGCATGGTTTGTTGCTTTCTCTGAAGGTTCCTTTGGAGGCAGCATGTTTATCAGAGTCTTGTAGAGAGTCACAAAGCCATGAATGTCTCTTTCTAGCAGAAGGATCAAATGGAGGAGTTTCCAAGGGGTCCATGGGCTCCATGGGTTCATCAGCAAGATTAGGCTCAGGCTCCGGATCTTCTTGTGCATCCAAAGCATCATCTTGACTTTCAACATTGGTAGGAGGACGAGAAGTGTCTCTTGTCTTTCCAAGAGTTGCATCTTCATCAAATGTTACATCCATGCTAAACTCTATATTTCTTTGACAAGTACGTATATTCTATAAGCTTTAGAATTTTCACAATAACCAACAAGCGTACCCTTCATACCTAAAGCTTTCGGCTAGGTCCTCTTTTCCTCTGGCACATTAAAGTAGACAAGGCAACAAAAGATCCTCAAGTGTCCAATGTCAAGCTTTTCACCAGTGAAGACTTCTCCAAGAGTCTTGAAGTCATTGAACATGCCAAATGCTTGACCTAGCTGGTTCTAATTTTTCTTGAAGGGAAGGGTCCATTTACATGCTTTCCACTTGCACACCCTTGGCAAACTCCATCATGATCCACTCTAATCTCAGGCATTCCAAAAACCATCTTTCTCACATGAGGCAATGCTTTATAGTGAATATGAGTGAACCTTCGGTGCCACAGTTCACATTGATGATTACTATCATGAATCAATGCATGGATAGGTCTTCCATTGATTTTATAAAGATCTTCAAATCATGATCCCAGATTGAAGGCAAGTAATAATAATTATACATATTGACTTCATTGCCTGCAATGATATAATTCATCTTTGATCGCTACAAAAGAGGTTAGTTTAGAAAACTATCATTCCATCCTTTGCAAAAGTCATGATTCTTTCCTGCAATCACTATTGTCAGTAAACCCATGACCTTTCTCATCAAATATAATGTGAGAGAATCAAAATCCCCCTATATTCAATATTCAATTTCTATCATTATACTTCTTTTCAAGGCAACATTTTCTTGCACATGCATAAACAGAAGTAAAACTACTATTTATTTTTACATGCATCAACAAGTACTTCTTGCACATGCATAAATAGAAGTAAAACTACCCTTTAATTTTACATGCATCAATGAGTACCAAAACCACAACTATTAAACACATGCAACACCTTAATTACTATCTGCAAAATTACTATCAAGTTTATTTATTATTGGATCGGGAAGCGGGATTTCCTGAAAAGTGATGACCTCTTTTTCTTTTTTGCTTCTTGTCTTGGGCGGCAAAGGCAGTAGGTTCTCCCTTTTCATGCTTAAGAATTCTTCTTCTAAAAAATCATTCTGGCCTTTTCTTGACAGCACTTTTGTTAAAATTTGAGTTAAAATGATCTCTACTTTATTTAGTCACTTCATTATCAATTCTAGTAGACCATAAACCATTAGTAACTAATGAAAGAACATCGAATGAAAGTGCAAAAGACAAACCAAGCCAAAAAAACACAAAGATTTGGCACAAGCCAAGGAAAAACCCCAAGATGGGGAAACCCTTGATCAATTCTTCTTATTATTATTATCAAATGTTCAACAGAGGAAGAGAGAGTACAATCATAGATTTGCCAATATGAGGATCAGTACCACTGTCCAATCTTCAAGGAAACTGCCTCTTCAAGACTGAGTTCTGGTTAGGTTTTACTTCATGCTGATGCAACTCACTTACTCACCCTTAGTTCTTATTTCAGGGCAGTGGCTTTCCTTCACAAGATTTGTGCACTTTAGTTAGTAGATCTGGGTTGATGTATAAGCCTTTCAGTCCACCTGATCATGGAGACTAGGCCCACGGCCTAGCTGTGATGACAACCAAACTCTCGGCCTTCTATGACAAGTACTGCGGTTTATCTGAACCATGTTAATAGGAGTGTGGCTTACTGTTGGAGAGGAGACCCATACAAATATATACCAAAAACACCATCCAATAACCCTTGCCAAGTGCGGCTCCTTTTCTGCTCTAACTCAGTCCTGAAAAAGATGATAAATGAGCCCAGAATTATTCATAGATAAACCCAGACTTCCTCCATACTGACCTCGGCCTCTTGCCTGAGGAACTCGGCTCATGAAGAAGACTAAACAGATCCCAATCTTGCCCTTGATACCTTCGCTAGAGATCTTCCTCTTCTGCGGCCATTTCAGAGAGAATAAGGAGAAAATTGATGTATCAAATGAGAATGGAGGGCACCTTTATATATAACAATTTGTCCTTATGGAGGTGAAGTTGACCTCAGAATTTTGGAGGCAAACTAGAATTTCAAATTTTCATTTTTCCCGCCTCAATAAGGTCATGACTTGTAGAATTTCTTTTTAAGTAAATAAATATTTTTCCTTATCCAAATTTGATGATCTTAAGTTCGATTTTGGACCTCTCAAGAAGAGGAATTCAATGCCACAACAATCTTCTTCAAAGGAGCAGACCAAGGTGGAATTTGGCCCTAGTTGTCAATTTTAACACTCCCTCTCAACTAGGGAAAATTCCATCCAGACACCATGAACCATCTCTGAATCTCATCTCTGCTTTGCTCTGCTCTATTGAACACTGATGTAATAATGAAAAAGAATTGATCGAGAGTGAGCCAGAAGACTATATCACTCTCTACTGACAAAAGTCAGTCCAGAGGTAAAACCTCAATCAGACTTGATCCCAGATCAAGTTGAAGAACACCATGCATCCTCGTCATATGGAGTACGGTAGTACCTAATGTATCCATCGGTAATGCTATGGTCCCTAACCACTTTTCCCAACTCATTGTCCAGATGAGAGGTACTTCCCATGTGTCCCGGACTACATGGGTAGGATGATACTGAATCAATAGCAGGGAAAGAATGTATCACATCCTGCTCACAACCATACGTAGGTAAAGGACGAACCACATCCTACAATCACATGTAGGGAAAGGGTGTACCACTTCCTACATGCATGCCAACCAATCAAACGTAGGAAGGATCCTACTTGTGGGGAAAGGATGAACCACGTCCCACTTACATGTCAACCATTGATCGTAGGGAATGAGCTCCTATGTCCACAACTAGATGCCTAAATGCATCTCTCACAGGGTATCCACAGAAGAAGGTGAACTACTCATCCTGCTCATATGCCATAGGAGAAAGTTAACCACTCATCCTATACATTTCTCATCAACAATAGGGGAAGGTGAACCACTCACCCTACACGCATGTCATCTGTCACATGGGAAGGTGAACCACTCACCCTATGGTCGTTCATAGCTCAATAAGTACCCCAAGTCTTCAGGAGCTCCCAGAGCTCAATGTTCCATTTTAACCAAAGATCCTTTCATAAAGGGAATAGTGCCAAGCTGCTTTCTGGAAATCAAGACTAGATCTTGAAGATGATATTGATGATCGGATCGTCAAATGAAAGCCTCATAGCTCCCAGCAGCATATAGATGTATACACAGCTTACTGATTTACATCAGAGATCTTAGCAGCACTTGGCTATCCTCTGCTTCTTGCATATCTGATGAAGGAAATATTTAATTATTCTTACTCCCTCTTACTCAGGGAGACCACAAGCCTAAGCTTGTCTTTCCAGAGTGCAAAGTGTCCATCTGGCAGCCTGCTTATCATAAGATCCATCCACTTTGTAATTAAACATGCCATAATCCTGGTAGTGTTCTTCCATAAACAGGAATGTCCCTTGTTGTACCATATAAAGTGGTATCTGTTGTTAATACAGGATTTTCTGAATCCTACTCTGAAATATACAACAATGTGTGCATAAATGGTTGCTGTGGAGTTTACTTAGATGTCCATGTTGGCTGCTTTATTCATTCAGCCTCAATGGAGTTCGTAGAGTCACAAACTTCAGTCTAGCAATGATTGATAGTGCACTAGAGTCACAGGGATATCTCAGCAAACAACTGTCCAATATATGAGGCTTATCCATAGGCATAAACAGGGATCCACAAGATATATGAATGCAGACCAACAGCTTTTAAGTGCAGGGAACAATGCAACATGGTAAGGTCTTTCCATCTTGACTTTAAGAGACAACTTATATGAGGATCAACATCATCAGTTACTATATATTTATACTCTAATTGACATATTTCTTCCATGCATAAACTTCGAGCAACCTATCCTTCTGAGGTGACAGAGATCATCAGAGTCATCAAACCCAACTGCCATAACTTAAAAAATTATTGGGTAGGAAAAGTCATCAGGGATTTTGTCGCTCCCTCTGAAGCCTTGCTTCACGTGATCTTGAATCATCAAATTACTTAATTCATGATTTCTTATTCAGGCATCTATATCTTTCTTCAAGCTACCTCTGATTTCTTGCACATAAGGGTTGTTATAAGAAACTACTTCAAGGTGCTATGCACTTTTCTTAACGGCCAGACTTCCAAGATGCTACTAACACGGTTCCATCAAGTGCTAGGCTTCTTCATACTGCCCCTGTTTAATAGTCTTTGAACTTTGATTAGAACCTCAGACTTTGATTTGAAGAAAGCTCAGATTAGAGCTGTAGACTTTACTGAAAAAAAATCCTTTCCAGAGGTATTATCCTTCAACAGTTGTTATTTCTTCTATCTTAGTTACAATACTTCAAGAGAACCAGACTTATTGGAAGATGAGACAATCATAGAGCACCCTTAGATTTGTTCCTTTCCTCCAGAGGATTTACACTTCTTCATTGGCTGCCAGGCGCCTTATGTGAATGCATCTGACCTTTCCAATACTGGGAAGTATGGTTACAAAGATTGCTTCTGATCTTCGACTCCTTGTAGCATATGTGCCTGCAACACACCTCTTCATGATGCACTGAAATATAATAAAATGCTCAGAAAATTTTATGCTGGACTGAAATCACCACCAGGCTATAGGCTTTGATCAGACTATAGATTTGTTCCAGGTTTATGCACAGATACAAGGTGTGATCCTCCTTTTGTTGTGACTATCCTCTCGTACTCAAATTATAATTTTATGCTATTGTTCAAAACTGGAGATCCATCGTATAGGAGACTCAGCTCCCTCTTCTTTATGATAGAGGTTTGAATGTCATAGATTGGAGTAATGGAACAGTGCTTCTTCTTTTCTAAATGATGAGAAAAGAGAAATTCAAACTACCTACAGCCAGTCTTGACATCAGAATTTCAATATGATACTGTTGTCAGTAATTTATCAAAATATCATAACTGTCTTGGACTGCAAGTATGTCATACCAATACTTCTCTTAATGTTGACTGTAAGTGAGATGATGCCAATGTTAACCTGACTGTAAATGAAATGCCAAAATACTATATACTGAAGACATAATGTCAATATGCCTTCTTATAACTATACAATGTGAATCAACTTACTCATTTGGGATGATAATACATAAATCTGAACCTGAATGCCATATCTTGCGTATGATTCAGTCATACCAAAGACAATATTTGCTTCAAGTCTGTAGCTTTTCAAGTTGCCTTCCAAAATTTGAGGTATTACAAGATGTATCGGACCTTTACAAAACACCAATAAGTGTGCATGGATTTCATAGTTCAGAAAACAAAACTTAGGTGCCGAATACTGAGGTGGAGGATGTGCAGTGTATGACCAAGCTCGAAACATCCTTCTTCTGATCAAAATTATTAAATAGATTGAATAATGTTGGAGAAAATTTCAGAAGTTGACACTTGGCTTCTTGTTTGTCCTTCAATTTGCAGAGGTAAGGGTTCCTTTTCAATCAAGGATGAAGACTTAGAAATCCTTAAGTATTATACTTTCTTCACTCAGGTCGAGAGCTCATAATTGTTGAATCGAAGGAATATTTCCAAACAAAAGTTCGGGCTTCTGAGAAAATGCTATTGATTTTGATCCCCTTAAATTGTGATATGCTGAAACCAGAATTCTGATTTGATTGAAAGATAACTATGCTTGGTGAGGGCTATTAGATAAGGCCCACACACCTCCAGACCAAGGAATATATATGCCCTTTAAAAATCTTCGCGTTCTTTAGATAAGATTTAAGCCCTAGTCACAGATAATATGACTAGAAATCATGTCCGTAATAAGACCTTGATATAGGTCCGAGAACAGCCCTTAATGGTAGCTTTTAAAGCAGTCTCAATTTATTAGGAAAAGAGATCCAAGCCTTGGGAAACCTTCTCAAAAGATATCAGAGCAATAGCTTTAAGAAAACAGGTTTGAGCTTCAGGCAGACATCAAGGATTAACCCTTTGAGTTGTGCGAGATAAATCACAGAATTGCAGTGTTTATCCAATGAGGAGCCTTCGGAAAAGATGAAACCTCAAAACTTAGAGTAACATACCTCAGAAGAGACTCAAATCAACACAGAAGAGAAAGACAATTTAGCCCAGGTATGCCTTTTGATCTGTCCATCATAGGAGATTGTTCATGGCTCAGAATAAAATAGGATCGACAAAGTAGAAGCTTTCAACTGAGCCCATAAATGATCTCCGAGATTTGGCCTCCATCATAAGAGTAATCATTCTGCACCTGGCCTCAGAAGATAACTTCATAAGATCTGCATGACAGAGTGATTGCTTTCTTCCATTCTCTTGCTGGAGCTTGTCCTCGTCCCAACTCTGATACCATGTTAAAATTTGAGTTAACATGTTCTCTGCTTTATTTAGTCACTTCATTATCAATTCTATTAGACCATAAACCATCAGTAACTAACGAAAGAACATTAAATGAAAGTGCAGAAGACAAGCCAAGCCAAAAGAACACAAAGATATGGCACAAGCCAGGGAAAAACCCCAAGATGGGGAAAACCCTTGATCAATTCTTCTTATTATTATTATCAAATGTTCAGCAGAGGAAGAGAGAGTACAATCATAGATTTGCCAATATGAGGATCAGTACCACTGTCCAATCTTCAAGGAAACTGCCTCTTCAAGACTGAGTTCTGGTTAGGTTTTACTTCATGTTGATGCAACTCACTTACTCACCCTTAGTTCTTATTTCAGGGCAGCGGCTTTCCTTCACAAGATTTTGTGCACTTTAGTTAGTAGATCTGGGTTGATGTATAAGCCTTTCAGTAAGGGTTGATGTAACAATTGATTCTAAGTTACTGAAAACATCTTTAGAGGTCCCACAAACACCATTCCACATTTTGATTATTAAAATGAAAGGGGAAACATCATTAAAACACAACTGAAACATTTCGGTGTCATTTTCATTTTTCAGAAACACCATTTCAACATCCAAAAACCAATGCCATGTTTTGGCCTCACATGAAAAGTTGTCATTTCTGAAAAAAAATCAAAACACCCACCAGAAAAGGGAAAAATTACCTTAAGGCATCTATACTAACTCTAACCCTAAAAGTGAACCTCTAAACTTATAATCATTACCTCTTGGGCCTCCTTTAAGCATGCCAATGCTCAATACTTTCCAAGTGTTTTTCTTATAGGAGAGAGAAGTTGGTATCAGACGGTTCTATTCTTGAGGGTTTGAAGTTACCTTTTAGTTCTAGTTGCATTTGAACATCTTGTTGTTTCATCATTTGAGAGTTATCCTTGAGAATATGCAAGACCTCTAGTGTTGACTGCAATTGATCTGCAATGTCTTGAACTCTGGAGCTACATGGAAAACAGTCCTCTTTCTAGACCAATATCATGGGCAACAAGCAAGTGCTATGTTTTATGCTTACATCTTGACTCCACCTCTCAATTCATATCTTCTATTAGTTAGTACACATATAGAGTCTAATATTTGGTGGATTGATGTTGGACCTGAGATCTACTGTCTCTTAAGTCAGAAACATTATGGCTCATTATGTATTTTATGATGTTATTTAAGAACATCTATAACTGCAGTGCTTTGTACTTCTGTTCTCCCTCCCTTTTTGGGAAACTTATGACTTGTGAAGGAAAAGGTATGAACTCATTGAGTTAGTATTTCTTGTCTAACTTGAACTTAATGAAAAGTTTGTTTAGCCTCAATAGCAAAGGTGCCTAATGTTTGGAGCCATTGCATTCACAAGACCACTAAATCTATTGGTATTGCAAACATATATGTTACTAACTCATGATCCCCCATGACTAGCGTGCGCAGATGAACATATAGATAAATAGATAGTTGTCTCCTCGCTGTTTAGTATTCAGTTTTTCTGAAATCTTTCTGTATATGTCTCTCCCCACCTTTTCATATCTACTTTTGTTTCCCTTTCAATGCAACTTGGATTTGATTGTTGAATATGGTTGTCATTATTGTCTTACTTGGTCAAACTTGTTGGTGTTATATCCCCAAGTCATAGAACTCTCACCTTTATGCCATGTGTCATGTGTCATTGTGTCTAACCTAAGACACTCAAGGGAAACATGTCCTAATTAGGACACATATCACTTGTATATCAAACACTCAATTCATGCATGTCCCAATGTTGGCCAATGACTAATGTCCACTACATTAGAATTGGTTTGTTAGGTTCAAATTACCAATCCCTCAATCTTAAAATACCAGCCCTACAATGGATCACTTTATAATGGTAATCCTCTTTAAAAAACCTCTGCCACGCAAACAGAAGCAGCATCTGGATATGTCAAACACTCAAGTCATGCATGCCCAATGTTGGCCAATGACTAAAGTCCACTATATTAGAATTGGTTTGTTGCGTTCAAATTACCAATCCCTCCAGCTTAATGTACCAGCCCTGTAAAGGATCACTTTTGATAATGGTGATCCTCTTTACGAGTTCTCTGCCACACCGACAGAAGCAGCATCTGGATTAAATACATTCAAGGAGGAAGGAGAGTGCAAGTGTAGTATCAGTAGTGGTGATTCTCATACTTTTGATTATGAGATCCATGAGAACAAGTAGTGAAAATCTTCTACCCTATTTACTATTTTCCATTGACACTCCCATCCATCATCGTATCTTTGTAATACATTTTGATGGCAAACTATAGTTCATGGTTCCATATGTGTGATCTGTGGGGTATTCTTCTTTGTTTGATGCATTGCAGTTCTAATTTCTAAATGTTCAAATATTTTACATCTTTATGTCTTTATTTTATTTATGTCGTTTTGATTCTATTTATTTTTTTAATATATGTGTGTTTGTGTGTCCCTCGTGTCTTGTTTCGCAGGGCATACATGTCCGTGACGAACACCCATGTCTCCATGTCCTAGTGTCACGTGACTTAAGTTATTCCTTATGCAACTCTCAACTTGCAATATGATGTCCAACTCTAGAGGCTTGTTGATCTCCAATGTCAATTTTAGGATTGAAGGCAATTTCAAGAGGTTGTCAATGTCCTCAAAAAATATATATGGTTTGTACAGTTTGAACGAGTCCGCAATTAAGAGTTAACAGCTTTCCAAGATAGTAATAAATCCAACTTGAACAAATTACTGTCCCATTTCTTCGAATGGTCCATATCTTCACTGGTTCATCTTGACCAGTGTCCCTTAAACCCCTCGTCCTCTCGCATATTGCAACTCACGTTCAATCCGATGCTTCTCATGTTAGTCTTATACTTCTATAATCCAATGCTTCTCATGTTGGTCTTATACTTCTATTGCATTTCAACATAGTTACCAATAGCTGCTAATGCATGTAAAGTGGCCAATTCTAATGAAGAGTGAGATTCAAATCACAAGCATTCATCAAACGAAGATATGTTCCTCTGAATTATGGAAATATACAATACAACAAGAGACCTCCATTCTGGCTCAATCGACTGCTGTGGGTGGAGGATCAACTGCCTGTGCAAGGAACAATGCTGGAACCAACACTGCAGCGCCTTGGCATTAACTAAGGCGAAGACAATGAACGGAAAAGACAAGACAGAGGTCGTAGCACCAAGTGATATCATCGATCGTAGCAATGGAAGACATACATAGCGAAGCAAGTTATCAATGTTAATCTTTTTTGTTATCAGACAAACCTGATTTGACTAGTTTATATACTGGACAATCTATGAACCCAGGCGTATTGACAGCATTTCTTGTGAAAGGCTCGATGCATGTTCACTAAGGGCAAAAAACTATGTTTTCAACGAAGACCTGGTATGGGAACCAAATAATGAGTGAAGAGGACTAAATTAGATATCACCAAATCTGATTTTTCAAAGAAAAATATGTGTTACCTCTTTATCTTCCTCTGTGAAGTTCACCGCGCGTTCCGCCATGGTTTTCCGTTTCAAAAATGGCATCGCCGACCTACAGTACCTTTCACAGTCTACTGAAGCTCGCAAGTTTCCCTCTCCGAGCTTAAACTCAAACCTGAAATTTCCAGTTAGAAGAAAACCCTTAATCCATCCCAACAAAAATAAAACCTAGGACCTATACTTGGGGGTCCTACATGCCGGCGCCGACTAGTTAATTAAACTCAAGGTATTAAAAACATCTTTAGAGGGTAGCAACTATTGTTCTTCGTATTGAAGTACAATGAAGGGAGACATCCATCGTTGAAATGTTTTGAGGTTGTGTGTTCTTTTAAATATTTAGGTTTTGCTGGAATATATTAAAAAACCACATATAAAACAAGGGCTATATAGTAGTTAGTACATGCAGGTTAGTTTAAATGTAGCTTAATTAAATTAATAAATAATAAATACAAAAATTTTATCACAAAAATAAAACAACTAATAAAATATTGTATTGTTGAATGTCATCATCAAAAATTAAGAAATATGATTAACTACTGTAATATATATGTTTATCTTCTTATATATATTTGTGTTTTATTTTTTATTAATATATATAATTTTTAATTATTAAATTTATTAAAATATGTTTTTGATATAATAATAAGTCATCTTAAATTGAAAACATGGAGGAAAAACTATAATGGATGAAAATAAAAATAAAAATTAAAAATTAAAAACGAAATAAAACTAAAAACAAAAAATTAGTAACTAATAGAAATGGAAGTTACTAAACAATCCATAATAAGACCTCATACACAGTCAAAACGAAACTGAATGTGTAATACCATGCTTGCGCCATGTATTTAACTAATAACTAAAGCCATTTACATTAACTGTGTATTTAAAAACAAGCACTACATAGTAGCTAGTACCTACAACATAGTTTAAATAATAATAATAATATATTTAACGTCCACGAGGCTAGAGGTAGCCTTTGTGGGATAGATTGCTTCTTCACCTAGTTGATGTATTCGACCCTTTTCCTATGAAGCCTCACAATAAACGCTCTCAGCTTCTCGACAAACCCCTCACTAAATAGATTATCCCAAGAGCTAGCTGCCAAAATATTTGCATAACTTTCCCTATTGTCTTTTAAGGTCTCGCATTCTAAAAGGAAATGCTTTTATGTTTCCACTTTTCCAGAAGAACAAAAAATACATACTCTTTCCTTTCACACTTCTTTTGGCCTTTTCTAGCGTCCTGTTTCACAACAAAGTTAATGAGAATTAGTCCTTAACTGAGTAATAAGAATTTTGGCTCTCCAAGAAACATTGGCCTCTATGTACGCTTTTTGTTGATGATTATGAGTGGCATTAAACACTTCAATATAGTACTTTTTATTTCTCTCTAGCTCCTTATCCCAAGTACGCTTGTGGAACTTATCCATAACAAAAGCTTTTATCTCTTTACTGTTTATAGGACACGTGTTCAAGCAAATACCTCATTTACTAAACCATTTGTTATTTTGCTGCATCCTAGTCATTTTTTCTTTTGCACGATATGTCATTAAAGACAACCTTAGGTCATTTGCCCTCTTCCATTTGCTTAATTTTTTTTAAATACCTTATTACTCACCCCATAACAATTGCTTCAATAAGAGCAGCCTTTGTTTCACTTAACAAGATAGCATAAGGAACTGCACTTTTAATTTTGAATTTGTTTGTAATCAAATGCTTCTAAATTTTCGCAATTTGTTTCCATTGCATGTCGGATGTATTGTTGGCCCACAGTTCACAACCATAGAGAATCATCGGAACCACTAGAAGCTGAAAAAGAGTTTGAGTGGTTTTCCAGTCCCATAACTTTGCCTCTCTTCACCTATTTTGAAAAGCATAAAATGCTTTCAAACCCCCCAAAGTTATTTTCTTTCTACAACCATCCTAGCTTAGATTTTTGTTGAAGTCAATTCTGAGGTATTTGTATTCCGCAACTTCTTCCATGATGTTGCCTTCAAAGTATAACTTATGTTGGTTATTTTCTTTTTTTAAAGAAAACCACTACTTTCGTTTTGCTGATATTGACTTGCATCCCCACCCTTCTACAAAAATGCTCAAGGGATAGTAAGTGTTTTTGCAAACCAAATGTAGATTTAACAATCAAAATAAGGTCATCTGCATGCAAAAGAAGTCTTATAACAAACTTACCCAAATAGATACCATCACCCCCTTGCGAATTTAACCACTCCTCAAGCTTGTCGATATATAAACCAAAAAGGGGATAGTTAAATTAAAGTAAAAATATTGAATTTAAGTTAGTGTTAAGGTTTAGAATCTAGTTAATTTAGGTTTTACTGATAAATTGAGTCATTTTGTTTATTGTAATTATGCATTGTGCTAGTGGAGAATCAAATTATTCGAATGATGGAGAAATCTCTAGAATATTCTCCCATAATTAGAACATGTTATGTGTTGTTAGAATTGTTTTTACATTGATTAGACTTTGTTGGTTGGAAGTTCCTATATCTTAATAATTTGTTCAACAATAATCTAAACCTATATATGTAATAGTTTGTTGGCCTGGTGAATGTAAGTGTGTATGTGATGCAAAGTCCTAAGTGAGTGATTGTCTCACTAGAGAATTGCATCCTCTTAAATTATGTCTTTCTAATTTTGTGTTGGTATCATAGCAAGGTTGCGAGACTGAGGGTTGTGAGGCTTAGACAAGTAAGTCTGGTGTAGTGAAATTGTGTTGGTGAGGCTATTGCGGTTGTGCGAACATAGAAGGAGTTGTGTATGCCTGTTGACATTAAAGACGAGCTAGAGGGCGAGTTTGGTGTGCAAGGAGGCTAAGCTTTGCAATGTGATTGGCAAGTGACTGAACTCTTGAAGTTGTGCATTGAAATTTAGGTGCATCAGTATGTTGAGAAGAGTGAAGTTTGTGTTGTCTTCCATTTTTTAGTTGTTGAGGAGGACATGTTGTTTGAGTAGTTGATTGGCATCCATTTTTGGAGGAGGTTGAGTTTAAATACCGAGCCTAGTGTATTATTTTTTGTTTGCTTTGATTATACTGTCATTTCAACCCACTATAAATTCAATCAATCAAGGTCTGAGGGAGAGGGGCCTCCTCCCTACACGATTGTCCTGTTTAAAGGTGGTCTGTGAATGTGCCCAATGTGTTAGTTGTAGATTATTGCATGGAGAGTCTTGTATGATTTCCACAATTGATCCAAAAGGTATAGGTATTTGAATCAAGTACACAAGGATAATTAAAACACCTCTCCTTCACATATTAAAACGCTTCTCTCATATTTGGTACCACTTCTCATATTCCAGCAGACCCATATATTATTATTATTAATTCACTTGTCTGAATTCTAACCCTTTGAAATAAAGTTTAGAATTAGTAGAAGTATGTGTATAATGTCTCATATACTAGCAAAGGTCTCTCGATTAGGTGGAGAAGCAGTCTCATAATTAAACGGTTCATGTCGATTGTCATAAAATATTCAGTCATCAACCCATCAACAAAGACCTTCAACAAGAAGCCTGCAGATCAAAGTGTGGAATGAGTGTGATGTAGCATAGTGAAGTAGTGTAAAGAATTTGTGGGACATCCACTGGGACCATTGTGCATGGGATTGTCCACCATAATTAAGAGTGTCGAAATAGGTGCATTCAAATGCTCTACAAATCACATGAATTGTTCTTTTCTCCTTTGATATAAAATTAAAGTGTTGTTTGATGTTGTTGTGCTTGCTTCGAAATCTATTGCTACGAAAGTGCATAAATTTGGTTTGATATTGCTTGAACTTTTTTTTGTATTTTGCTTTTAGTAAGGGTGCTTAAAAAAATTGAGATGGCTAATCCTCTAACATAATCATACCTAAATGAAACAACCAAGTTGGATGGTGCCAATTACGTGAATTGGAAATTTAAGATGCAAACATTGATGGAGAGATACAATGTCGAGTCGATATTGAGTGGTGGTGAAGTAAAGACAGAGGTGGTTGTAAGAGTTACAGCTACTTCAATTCATGATTAGGAGAAGCAAGAGACTAAGGCGAAAGTGTTGATGTAAACGTCTATAAAAGAAAACATTATACCACTATTAGAGGCTTGAATACATCGAAGGAGACCTGGAAGCCGCTCAAGGACTTTTACGAATTGAAGATACAAATCGACTTTTGTCCCTTAAGAGTAAGATTATTTCCATTAAAATGGAAGAAAATGAAAGCATCAATAATTTTATTTCAAGAATTAAGGATTTTAAAGATAAACTCGAAAAATATCGATGAAGTTGTATTTGGGATTGACCTAGTCACTATAACTTTAAATGGAATGTTAGATGAGTATCAAATGTTCATCATAAGTCTTGTAGCAAAGTAGAAGGCTCCTAGTGTTGATAAGTTGGCAAGTATACTCATGCAGGAGGAAGAAAGGCAAAGGAATATTAAGCCTCAAAATTATGGCTTGGCGCAAATGGCAAGAGGGAAACCACATTTTAGGAGGAAGCCTTAGGAAGATAATAAAGGAGGAAAGTCACCACAAAGAAAGCAATTAGTTGGTAAGCCACCATTTGCAAAATAACAACCATGTATTACATTTTTGAAGGTCGATCTTAAATGCCATTATTGTGGCAAGTTTGGACACTACTCTAGAGACTACATGAAAAGGAAATACCATGAGTCTAAACATAGAAATAAGAGACACACTGGTAATTTTGTTGATAAAGGATAAACAATGAATGATAGTGTCAACAACTTTAGACTATTTGTTATATATGTTGAAGTATCTATTGAAATAGATGATCCAAATACTTGGTTTGTTGATTATGGAGCCTCCATTCATATGTCCTGTAATAGGCATTGGTTTGAGAACTTTCATGAAACTAACAATGGTACGAATATATATCTTAGATATGATCGCGCACACGAAATTAAGGGGTATGATGTGCCAATGACATTACCCAACAATTGTGTTAAACTAATCCACAATGTGATGTACGTGTTTATTGTTGAAAAGTGTGCAACAAGAAATGCTTGTTGAGATTGCAACAAGATGATGGAGCTTAGTGAAAAGAGTCGCCTTCACTAAGTGGGCCCGCAGGCTATTTTTGGCGCAAGTCTATTTTTAGACTATGTCTATTTTTAGACATATGGATCATGTCTATGGATGATTGATCAAGTTGGGAAAAATAGATGGACTTCTATTTTTGATGAAAGTGTGAGTGATCACAGTGTGAGTGATTACAGTGTGAGTGATCACAGTGTGAGTGATCAAAGTCAAAAATAGAAAAGTCAAATATTATTATCTCACAATAATATTTGGACTATAAACTTAATCTTATTCTCTTGGAGCACTTCAGTTTGAGCTACGGAAGTGGCACATGCAGCTGTCAGAAGGAAATTCGTTTTTCTTATGAGTCAGTTGAGTTGTTGCATGCATGACTTCAGTTAGAACTCAAGTGAGTTGAGTTTAGTGGACTGGAGGTACAGTTGATGGAGTTGTGTTCAGTTTAGCTTTGTTAAACTGGTTGTATTTAGTCTAACTGATCAATAGACTAAAGATGAGTTGGGTGAATTAGTTATTAATTAATTCACAAGTTATTAACTCATAATGCAACTATAGAATACATCAGTTAACTCAGTTGCATGTCAGTGCATGTTCAGTTCAGCAGGGACAGGTGTTAGAGGATCAGATTGCTATCAGTTGTGACTATAGCTGTGCATGATGATTTGCACAATCAAAGGATTGAGTATGCCAATGAGTTTGCTCACGTATCTTCATGATATTATAGCTGTTGCTCACGTCCAACATAGTGTGGGTGACTATTTTGCAGTGTAAAATCGAGTTTGGGAAGCTATTCTCATCAGTTCTCGAGCAGGTTTGAGCAGTGGAGGCAGGCAAGCAGCGGGAGAGATTTGGAGATCAAATCTGAGCTGTATTGTGTGTAACAGGTGGAGATACTTGTGAGAAGTATTATGCTGTGTAATGTTACATGATTCAATCAATATAATATACAGATAGTGTGGGGTTTTTAGCGAGATGCTTTCCCCGGGATACATACTGTGTTTATGAGTTTGATTGATGCTTCTATGTGTGCCTGTGAATGTTTCTGCTTCTGTAAATTGATGATCAACGTAGAGGAGATTATGTATTATACATGTTCCGCTTATAATTGTATGATCAGGATAATCTCTGTGAATATGTGTTAAATTATTCAAAATTTCTACATGGTATCGAAGCTAGATAATTGTAGAAAAAGTTTCTACATGGTATCGGAGCTGCTTGATTTGTAGAAGAGATTTTTACAGGACATCAAGCGAGGATTGATCATCGGGTCTATTATTCAGGAAGTGTTTACATTCTATTTCTTCAGGCAGAGTCTGTAATCGGGCCAGGTAGCCTCTGGATTCATCCTTCCTTTGGAAGGTGAAATATCCGGTGAAAGTCCATACAGTCAATCTCTGTACGAGAAATATTGTGTTCTCACGAATTCTAGATCGGAAGCAGTTGAGTTTTGTGCTGGTGGAATTCGAATTTAATTCCAAAGCAAGAGATAAAACTCAGAAACATTCAGTTCGAGAATGGAGATAGTATGCCCCAGTATCTCACGAGGTTCACTCAGTGTCGAGATGAGCTGGGAAGTGTGGGGGTTACTGTTGATGATGAGGATGGTGAGTCTAGGACTCCTTGACCTTCCTAAGAGTTGGCATAGATACCAGGACTCGGTGAATGGAAGGGAGAAACTGCCAAATTGGGAACGACCATGGTCGGATTTGATGCAGGAGGAGATTAGACGGTGCACCAGAGACAATTCTTCATCTATGCATGATGAGGAGAACTGTGCCTTAGCGAGTAAGGCGAAGAAGGGGAAGGAGAAGGTTTCTCTTTTCGAATCTTTGTTCTTCCAGTGAAGGGAATAAAGTTGACAAGTCGAAGGTGCAATCTTCATCTATGCATGATGAGGAGAACTGTGCCTTAGCGAGTAAGGCGAAGAAGGGGAAGGAGAAGGTTTCTCTTTTCGAATCTTGTTCTTCCAGTGATGGGAAGAAAGTTGACAAGTCGAAGGTGCGATGCTTTCGTTGTCATGAGATTGGTTTACGAGTCAGGAACCTGTATGCTCTTGAGGTTCAAGATGCATGCAAAGCCTTGAGCAGCAAGGCAACTGATGGAGACTTGGTGGTTGAGAGGGAGCGTATATTACCTCTCAACATGCAGAGCCAGAAGAAGTCTCAGACGATTGTGGAGGAGCCACGATTGGTGCAGCAGCTTCAGGAGATTGTGGAGGAGCCACAACAGGGGAAGCTGAAAGGAGATCGAGTAGAGACATCTACTCATCCAGAGACCTCCAGTAGCGGGAAACTTCAAGCCAGGTGGGCTGAGGGATCGCATGCATCCATACCTCCAGGTAGGAGGTGGGGTGATGTGGATTGATTGTCCCAAGGAGGAGGGGCAGGATCCTTGAGGTACCCAACCTCTTGGATGAGACCTTGCTACGGGAGCCCCGATGTGTAGTAGCAGGAACTGACTGATTGGGTAGAGTCAGATGCGGATGGAGCGGCAGAGAGAGCGACAGTGCAGGGAATCCCAGGACAGCGCATAGCTAGCAGGCTGTAGCAATGCGAGAGGCACAAGTGTTTTGCACAGTGCTAGGTGGCACAGAGAGGTGTGCAATGGTGCGAGATGCATGGAGATGTTGCAGTAGCACAGATGTCAGAGAGGGAGCACTTGTCAGCAGCATCAGAGGGTGTTTCTATCCCAACAGGGAGGTCAGTTGGGAGGTGCAGTGCGGATGCAATGCTGGGAGATAGAACCAGCAGCAGCACGGATGCAGTCAGAGATCAAAGTGACAGAGGCTAGAGCAGTCAGATACTGAAGAGCACAGAGATGCAGAGTTTCAGTTGACAGAGGCAATAGCAGTCAGAGACTTTGATGACAGAGCAAGTGGACCGGCCAAATGTGTTGCATGGAGAACATTCCAGAGTTACAGGATCGGGTTTGAGAGGAAGCCTTTCTTGTTGAGAGGGAGTGTTGAAAAGTGTGCAACAAGAAATGCTTGTTGAGATTGCAACAAGATGATGGAGCTTAGTGAAAAGAGTCGCCTTCACTAAGTGGGCCCGCAGGCTATTTTTGGCGCAAGTCTATTTTTAGACTATGTCTATTTTTAGACATATGGATCATGTCTATGGATGATTGATCAAGTTGGGAAAAATAGATGGACTTCTATTTTTGATGAAAGTGTGAGTGATCACAGTGTGAGTGATTACAGTGTGAGTGATCACAGTGTGAGTGATCAAAGTCAAAAATAGAAAAGTCAAATATTATTATCTCACAATAATATTTGGACTATAAACTTAATCTTATTCTCTTGGAGCACTTCAGTTTGAGCTACGGAAGTGGCACATGCAACTGTCAGAAGGAAATTCGTTTTTCTTATGAGTCAGTTGAGTTGTTGCATGCATGACTTCAGTTAGAACTCAAGTGAGTTGAGTTTAGTGGACTGGAGGTACAGTTGATGGAGTTGTGTTCAGTTTAGCTTTGTTAAACTGGTTGTATTTAGTCTAACTGATCAATAGACTAAAGATGAGTTGGGTGAATTAGTTATTAATTAATTCACAAGTTATTAACTCATAATGCAACTATAGAATACATCAGTTAACTCAGTTGCATGTCAGTGCATGTTCAGTTCAGCAGGGACAGGTGTTAGAGGATCAGATTGCTATCAGTTGTGACTATAGCTGTGCATGATGATTTGCACAATCAAAGGATTGAGTATGTCAATGAGTTTGCTCACGTATCTTCATGATATTATAGCTGTTGCTCACGTCCAACATAGTGTGGGTGACTATTTTGCAGTGTAAAATCGAGTTTGGGAAGCTATTCTCATCAGTTCTCGAGCAGGTTTGAGCAGTGGAGGCAGGCAAGCAGCGGGAGAGATTTGGAGATCAAATCTGAGCTGTATTGTGTGTAACAGGTGGAGATACTTGTGAGAAGTATTATGCTGTGTAATGTTACATGATTCAATCAATATAATATACAGATAGTGTGGGGTTTTTAGCGAGATGCTTTCCCCGGGATACATACTGTGTTTATGAGTTTGATTGATGCTTCTATGTGTGCCTGTGAATGTTTCTGCTTCTGTAAATTGATGATCAACGTAGAGGAGATTATGTATTATACATGTTCCGCTTATAATTGTATGATCAGGATAATCTCTGTGAATATGTGTTAAATTATTCAAAATTTCTACATTTATTATTAAGAAGAATTTAATCTCAGTCTCTACTATAATTAATCAGGGCTTGAAGGTTGAATTTGTAAATTCACATTGTGTAGTGAAAGACATGCAGGATCACTTCAAGGTCATTGCAACAAGAGTTAGAATTGGAGGTTTATATAAGCTCAATGTGACAACTAAAAGCCATCAAGCATTGGCATCCACAACAATGACAACAAAGACTCTTTGGCATTAATTTATGGCCGCATTAATCATCATTATCTATTACTACTTCAAAAACGAAGTATGGTAGAAGGGCTTCTAATACTTAAGAGTAAAATATTAGCATGTGAAGGGTGTGCATTAGGGAATATGCACAAGGAGAGTTCCCTAATCATAGAGATAAAAGGAAAAGGGATGTCATAGAATTTGTGCATACAAATATATGTGGTCCTATGTAGACTAGATCATTAGGTGGAACATATTACTTCTTGATATTTATTAATAATTGTATGAAATATACATGGGTATACTTCATGAGAAAGAAGAGTGATGTATTTGAATATTTCAAGGAGTCCAAATCTACGGTTGAAAGCAAACAAGAAAATACATCAAGATCCTCCAATCCGATAAAGGAAGAGAATATATTTCAAATGAATTCATCAAGTACTGTAAATCCCATGGAATTATACAACAATACATAGTACCATATACTTCGCAGCAGGATGTAGGAGTAGCTGAAAGGAAGAACAAAACCCTGGTCAACTGTGCATGGAGCATTTAAAAGGTAAAAATATTTCCAATTTTTTGGGGCAGAACTGTTAATATTGTTTTTTACTTGAAAAATAGAAGTCCAACTAAAAGTTGAGAACATAAGACTCCTTTTGAAGCATTTTATGGTTATAAACCAGCAGTAAGCCATATGAGAATCTTCGTTAGCAAAGAATTATATCATGTTCCAAAAGAAGACAAGAGGAAACTTGATGTGAAAGTTATTAAATGTATCTTCATAGGTTATTGTTTTGATCATAAAGCTTATAAGTTGTTTGATATATGCACTCATAAAATATTTGCAAGTATAGATGTATTATTTCATGATCTTGTATATCAAGGCCATAAGAATGAAAAGTATAATGCATGGCATATCCCTTATGAGTATGATGGTGTCAAATAGGAAGCAGGTGATGAGTAGGAACAAAAAGAGGAGGAAGAATCCAGTGACATGGACACCTCTAGCAACCACAACACACCACAAAGAAGAGATGATTCACCATAAACCAGGAGAAGAGATGAAAGTAGCGAAGTACCAAGAAGGTCATCTCGTCAAACTCAACCACTAGTAAGATTTAAATATTATGCCTTAATGACTAAAGTTATGAATGTCATAGAACCTTTGAATTTTAAGGAAGCTAATGAACATAAAGAGTGGAGAGATGCAATGAAGGAAGATTATGATTCTATAATGAAGAACGATACTTGAAAACTAATAGAGTTTCCTGAAAATAAGGAACCCATAGGATTCAAATGGTTATCCAAACCTAAATTTAAAGCTTGTGGAAGCATAAATAAGTATAAGGCCATGCTAGTTGCAAAAGGCTACTTACAAAAAGAGGGAATTGATTAGGAAGAGACTTTTGCATCCATAGCTAAGTTAAATACAATTTGATTGATGATTGTTTTAGCTATGACACATAAAAGGAAACTATATCAACAAGATGTTAAGTCTGCCTTCTTGGATGAGGAACTAAAAGAACAAGTATACCTTGTTCAACCATAAGGGTTTGTTAAAAGGGTCAAAAGCACCTTATTTGCAAGTTAAAGAAAGCATTATATGGATTGAAACATGGACCAAAAACATGGTCTGTGAAAATTGATTCTTTCTTTCTTCATAAATGTTTATGAAAAGCAACACTGACCCTAATATGTATATCAAGTCAAATCAAAAGGGGCATGTTATTATGATTTACTTGTATGTTGTTGATCTAATTATAAAAGGTAATTCTTTTAAGTTAATTGATGAAGTTTCATGATAATTGCCACAAGAGTTTGAAATGAGAGACCTTGGTGAATGGAATTATTGCTTAGGTCTTGAGATATGGAGTGAAGGTGGACAAGCATTAGTTACACAAAGTAAGTATATCAGAGAGTTACTGAAAAGATTCAAAATGGGCCAATGTATGGCAACATAAATACCATTGGAATAGAATGCCAAACTCTACAGTAATGATGGAACAAGAGAGGTGGATGGTACATCTGTAACACCCTCCTCCCACATTTACCCAAGTTAACAGGTCCATTGGGGTAAATATGTGATGAGAGGCTTCTATTATGTGATTCAACTCCCCATGTATAGTTAAGGAAGTGGAACTGACAAAACAAAAGCATCTTGACCTTCCACACATGCTATAGAACCTTCAGGAGCCAACCAACCCTTCCAAGTGATCAACCCTTGAGACAACTTGAAATTTCACTGATTTGGACCCTCAGTTGCTTCCATGATAAGCCATGCATGTGACTGAGGCCTTCCAGTTTCTCCTACAGCAAGGCATGCCAACAACTGTGGACTTTTTCAGCCATTTTTAAGCCATCGACTCTGTATTCTGAGCCACTTTTTTAGGGTTAAGTCTCAGGCCACTGCCCAGAACTTCATGGAACTTTCAGAAATGGTAAATAAAAATGGAATAACGCTACTAATGTAATCATTGGTACAAGTACTTGATCTAAACCCTACTATACATGACAGGCATTTCGTAAAACATGTCACAAATATGTAATCTACAGGTCATAACAACAGATCTAAGCATAGGGGTCTCATACTCATATGAGATTTGTAAAGGAGCATTGTTGCCTTATCACAATAGTTGCACTATGATCTATTAGGTCATATATTCATTGTACATTCATTTTCTAAGCAAAACATGATGAGATCCATACATCAAGTCTATCATAAACATAAGCATAACTAGCATACAACCAACATAAATAACAAGGATATAATAGCCATAAGAATCACATATGAACCAGTACATTACACATGAAATACCAAGGAGAATAAGCTATTATTAATGAATGCATAAGCCAACCAGCTCTGGGACTTCCACGAACCACCCGACCATAGATTGGGCTTAACCAAATACAGCTTTCAGTGAATCACCTCGGTGCCATATTCCAAGCATGAATGAGGGACTCACAATAAAACCAACCATGGCTTCCCGAGTCCAAACCATCTCAACCCTCATCAATAGAACCAGGCTTTACTGCAATCCCCACCAGATCACTAGGCCCTAAACCAACATGGATGCCTCCTTATCTCTCCACCTAAACCATGAGGAATTTGTTCGACTTAACCTCTCGGCTTATCGTGTATCTCGTCATTGTCGGTCAAGGGATCCCTAAGCCTACAAGGTCACCACCCTCTGGGCTTTACTTTGTATCCTTCCATTATCATTCAAGGGATTCCTATGCCCAATGAAGGGTATTCACCAATGAGATTTACCGTGTATCCTGCCATTCATTAGTCAAGGGATTCCTAAGCTCAATCAAGGTGTTCACAACCAAGCTTTACCATGTATCCCATCCCAGTATACCTAAGCCTTGTGAATAATCCCAAGACCACCCCACTGAACTTCGAGTCCATCCAGAAATCCATTGCAACCAAATACAATACAACCCACCACACCATGGCTATTCGGAAATGGCAAGGCAAGGTTGAAGAACATTGTCACACCTGAAAAAACCCATGCCAATGACCGGAAGAGAACTAAGAACACACATGCATGTACCATTCATGCCACATATAGCAAGGAAATCACACATGCAAATCGATACCTACAAATAATCCCATTGTAGACGCTTGATCTTGCTCTTCCTTGCTTGATCTTTGCTTCCCTTTGCCTTCTTTGTCCTTGTTTTGCTTTCCTTGATCCAATGCTAGAGTGCTCCAAGAATTCTCTAAGTGTCCATGAGTGTGAGAGAGAGAGCTCCAAACAAATAAAAAATAAAAATATTATATTAATCATCATAAGCTTTTTTATTAATGTGGCCTCTATTTTCTTCATTTTCCTCCTCACATGCAACCTGTGACCTTTCACCTTCCTTTTCTCCTAATTTCCATTATTTTCATAAATAAAATTCTAATTGAGCCTTTGTCATTTCCTTAGCCATAATAAACCAAATGAACACCCACTAGGATGTTTTGCCCAACATTCAGCTTAGAATACGTGTCTCATGACCTTGGTTATTAGTTTTGCCTTTATTAACTTTATTACATGGATTTTTTTACCGAGGTTGTTACAAAACCCTCCCCCTTGGGGGGACACCGTCCTCGATGTTCAATGACACCTATAAATCAACAAGACCAGTGAAAAGAAAAACATATTGCCCATGGAGCTTTATAACTTAGCTTGATTTAATATTTACAATGATCAACTTGTTGAAAGTAAACCAACATGACAACCATAATGACATGGCACCCATACCGCTTATTGGAGCTTTATAACACAACTCAAGGCGATATTTACATCCATATACATATGTACATATACCAAAACATTACACCAAAACATATGCCAAAAACATTCACTCAACCAATGAATAGAAAATGATACATAGCCTACACCTGATCCACCATCTCCCATGTAGCTTCATCAGGCCCAAAGTGCTTCCACTGCACTTTAACTTGCTCGAATGTTCAGTTCCGAAGCATGAGCATCTTTCTCTTCAATATACACTAAGGTTTTGGTTGGAATTCCCCATTTGGTTCCACCTGAAATAGAGACCAGTCAATCACATGATCAACATCTTTAACATGCTTCTTAAGTAATGACACATGGAAAACATCATGGACTTTCACTATCGGAGGGAGTGTAAGGCGATATGCTACTGGTCCAATCCTTTCAATAATCTTGAAATTTCCACAAAACCGAGATGCCAACTTGACACACGATCCAATCCTCAAGGAGATCTTTTTAGGCTTGATGCGCAAATACACCTATTCCCCAACCTGAAACTCCTTAAACATCTTATTATGATATGCATAAATTTTTTGTTTGTCCTATGTTTCCTTTAGATTATTATTGATTACTTGCATTTCTTATTCCATCTTTGCCAACATATTTGGTCCTATCAACACCTTGTTCATTTGATCACTCAAGATGATGGGGGTATTACAACTCTGCCCATACATTGCCTTGAACAGACTCATCCTCAGTGACTCCTGATAACCATTATTGTAAGCAAACTCAACCAATGGAAGGTACTCCTCCCATATCCTCTATTGATGCATCAAATACATCCTCAACATGTCCTCCATATCATGTTGACCCTCTTTGTTTGTCCATCTATCTGCAGATGATAAGTTGTGCTGAAGGCTAACTCTGTTCCCAAACCTGGAAACAACTCCTTCCAAAACTTGGAAGTGAACTTAGCATCCCTATCTGACACAATATTCCTTGGAACACCATGCAACCTCACTACATCTCTGATGAATACCTATGCCACATCACTAGCTGAATACATAGATTTTACTAGAATGAAGTATGTTACCTTTGCCAACCTGTCTACCAGAACCATGATGGAATCATGTTGTATATATGTCCTCAACAAACCTATGATAGAATCCATGGAAATGACCTCCCACTTCCACTCTGGAATCAGAATCAACTGTAGTAGTCCACCTGGATGCTTACATTCTTCTTTCACCTGCTAACAGTCCAAACATCTAACCACAAACTTTGTCACGTCCTTCTTCAGATTCAGCTAATGATAAAAGTTCTTCACTACTAGCTATGTCTTTTGGTATCCTGGGTGACCTGAATACGATTTTGCATGAAATTCTCGTAAGATAGTCTTCTTAAGCTCATTGTTGTCTGGCACATATATATCACTACAAGAAAAAAGGAAATTGGTGAGGGGCGAAAAATGTCACCATAAGCTCATTGGTGACGGTCAAAAGAGCCTTCATCACCAAAAACTGAATATCACCAAAGGTGGCATCGCCAAAAGTATAGGTGTTGTAGTGACATTCAAAGTCCGTCACCAATAATGATTTATAATGACGAATAATGACCGTCACCATTTCATATGAGCAGTGGTGACGGACCATAACCTACGTCACCAAAGGTGGCGTCACCAAAAGTATAGGTGTTGTAGTGACATTCAAAGTTCGTCACCAATAATGATTTATAATGACGAATAGCAACCGTCAACATTTCATATGAGCAATGGTGATGGACCATAGCCTTCGTCACGAAAAACTGAACGTCACCAAATGTGGCGTCACCAAAAGTATAGGTGTTATGGTGACATTCAAGGTCCGTCACGAATATTGATTATAATGACGGATAGTTACCGTCACCATTTCATATAAACAACGACTTATTGTGATGGATCTTCCATGGCCATCACTATTAGTGCATATATATGGTGACATTTGTTGACCGTCACCATTTCATATCAACAACAACGATTTATGGTTACGGACCTTTGAGAGTCGTCACTATTGATGCGTATATATGATGGCATTCGTTGATCGTCACCATTTCATATTTTGGTTAGGGTCAAAAAATATCACCAAAGCTCATTGGTGATGGTCAAAAGAGCCTCCATCACCAAAAATTGATTGTCACCATTCCATATGGATGTCAGGGCACGATGGAATCGAACCACCAACCTCTTGCTTGTGAAGCAGGTGCTCTTCCATTGAGCTAGCACCTTTTAAAGAATTAGACTTTTCAAAATTAGAACTTGAAACTTCATAAATTGTAAATTCTACAACTTTCAATAAATTGAAGTCTCGACAATATTTTACAAAACAAGCAAAGCAACATCGAAGTTGCAAGTCCCTGCCTAATGGTTATGGAAGTTATGAAAATTGGGTGGAGGGAAAAATAATTATGTATAAAAGAATCAATATGTTCAGTTGAATACTCAATTAGAAGTGAAACTCTGAAAGCATTTATAATCTATAAATGACCTATAACTAGCAAATGCACCAAATATTGTAAAGGAAATGTCATAAGTGAATAGCATATGGAAGAAGAACATTGATGAAGACAGATGCAATATGTTATAGGTTGAGTGAAAGAAAAATCTCAATGTTGTTGTTGTTTGGTGTTTAGATATCTGAATGATATCTAAACTTATGTGCAAATGTAACACGGATCTCCGGAAACCATGAACAATATATATATATATATATATATATATATATATATATATATAGATAGATAGATAGATAAATAGATATTTCCCCTTTACATAAACCAACATGCAATTTGGAATTTCACAAGTCCACACTGAAAACATGACAACAACCAACAAATAAAAGAAATTGACTTGGACAAAAAGCAATAGCTTCACCTTCTTCCTTCTTCTTTTTTTCCAAGGAAAAAGCGTAATTTTCATTAGGAAAGTTAAGAAAATTACATGTTGTGTGCGAGCATTGTGTTATGCTTTCTATATTGTTTGATGATGGGTCTGTAGTACAATAAATATAACAATATCCTTCATTGAAATGAAGATCCAAAAAACTATATACAGACTGATGAGGACTGTGCAAAAAACAATCACGAAAACTAAATAAAGCTGTGAGACCCCAAAAAGTGGATTGATGCAAGCTCAATCCCTGATATTTGCTCCCCCCTCTATATACGGCCTGTGATAGACCTGGAAGAATTCACCATTTCTATATTCCTGAATAATCCATTGTCCTTTGGTCAGCTGCGCGGCCTCTTTGGAAAGAAAGTCAGCGACTTCATTCCTTTCCCTGTAAATGTGACAGCAGACAAAAGATTCAAACTGTGATTTAAGACCAATAGTTTCATCCAGCAGATCTCTGAGTGTGTGCACATGACAGTGATAAGATCCATTAATCCAGTTTATGATGAGTTGGGAGTCCCCAAAAATTTGTATTGAGGTGCAGTGTTTTTCCAGGGCGAAAAGCAGAAGGTGTTTGAGACTATTGAGCTCGGCATGGTTGTTTGTGCCCCTCCCTAGCCCCACTTTCAGTTTGTAGTGAGCTGTCTCTGACAGGTGAAGTATGCCCCCCCCCACAACCTTCAGCATTTGCAGAACCATAAAAATAAGTCCATGGTTGGTTCTTATCAATAGATTCAAGGATGATAATGTCGGGGGGGTCTTTGTCTTCAGGAAGAGAGTTGTAGATGGCTAGGATATTATTGCATAGAGCAGCACCCAAGATGTTTTTGTCCTGAAATTTTTTCGAGTTCCTGGTTATCCAGACACTCCAGTAGATTATAAGTGGAAAATTCTTTTGTCTCAAGTTTACTATTTTGGACCACCAAGTCTCCCAGGCTTCTAAGATGTCCCTGCTAGCCCATTAACAGGCGAGATTTTTCTCCTGTGTAGTGGAGTTCTAAATTTCAATAGAGACGGGACAGTGAAGGAAGATATGGTCTGTGTCTTTGGATGCGGAGTTGTAGAGGTTGCATCTAGACGGCCCATGGAGGTTGTGTTTTGCCAGATTGCAATCGGTGGGGATCTTGTTGGAGAGAATAGCCCAAAAGAGGAGCCTCGATTTGTGAGGGGCTTTCAGCTTCCAAAGAGAAATCCACCACCAGCTTTGAGGGCCAGTAGCATGAGTTTCCATAATGGAGTGAAACCCTGCTTTGGGGGAGTAATTCCCTGTGGCTGCCTTAGCCCAAATAAGCATGTCCTCTCTTTTTGTGAGCTTAACATTTGCTTCCTCTAGGACACCTATAAAACCAGCCCAATCCACCCTCCATCTGTCACTGATCCCCAGGGTGTCAAAATCCTTCCAACGGCTGTGCGGGGCTTCCTCCCTAGCCACCACATGGATGTTTCCCTGAGTTCCCTTCTCATGTTTTGGGGAAGGATGTGAGCATTCCTACTTCCAGCCCAAGGGTCAGCCCCAATTCTGATTTGGGTTCTGTTTCCCACCCGCCAAGACAAACCAGCTTTTATGATGTTCATTGAGTGAATCACTATTTTCCAGTTGTTTGAGGCCCCCAAGCAGTGGTGCTATGTGTTGCAGATCCAGTCAGTGGGGGAGAGAGGAAAGATATATTTGTTGGAGATAACTTCGGTCCATAGGCTATTTGATGAGATAATTTACCAGACCAATTTGGCACCCAGAGCTTTTGCGAAGTCTTGAGGCTTCTTTAGACCCCAGCCACCCCACTTCTTAGGCTTTGATATTCGCACCCAATTAACGCAAGCAAAGAGTTTGCCATCGTCTTTGCCCCGCCAGAGAAACCTTCAACAAATCTGTTTGATTCTATTGAGAATACCTTTGGGAATCGAGGCGAGAGACGTCCAGTAGACCGGGATAGCCTCAAGAACTGATTTGATGAGGGTGACCGGGATAGCCTTAAGAACTAATTTGATGAGGGTGAGTCTCCCAGCCTTGGAGAGCCATCTCTGTTGCCAAATATTTATGCGACCTTCAAGCTTTGCAATCAGCTAGGCCCAGTCTGTTATGCGGTATCATTCAAATTTTGGGTAATGACAGAACCTGGAGAGAGCCTCTCTTCCCTGTTGAAGTGTGTCCAATTTTTGACACCAGGTATTGGAAACTAGTGTTCCCAATCTAGACAACATTGAATTTAAAAGGGGAACTCGACTTCTTTGCCTCATCTTCCAGATCTAGAAAATTGGGGGAGTGGTCAGAACAACCTCTCGAACCAACTCAATGTATGGATCCCAATATGATGATTCCTCCAGGTGGGCATCCTGCGAGCCGACTCAAGGCTGAGGAGCTCGTTGTCATCTAGAAGTTTTTCAAAATATTCAGTGAGGGCATCATATTGAGCTCTGTGACCCCAGGATTCTGCCAATCCCAAAGAAAAATTTAGGTTGCTCCCTATAATAATGTCTTTCGACTGCATAAAGTCTTGTTGGAGGAGACTGTCCCAGAAAGCCTCCCGATGATGGCAAGGCCCATAGATGTTTAAGAGTCTCAGAGAGATGAGAGGCGAAGAAGAGGTGATATCCACACCCAGAAACCCATGCCCACCCCAAGCATTGCTGATTTTGACTGTGCGGTTGTTAAAACCCAGGGCGAGACCGCCCGATCGACCTTTGGCGTCCAAGTAAAAAAAACTTCAATCAGGTAGAAGAGAATTTAGGAAAAAGTGGATCGACAAGCCATCCCCCAAAGTTTCTTGTAGCATAATGAAATCTAGATTATGAGAGTTACAAAGTCTTTTGAAGGACAGTTTTTTGTCAGGGTTGACCAGCCCCCTACAGTTAAAAGAGAAGCCTTTCATGGGAAACCTGAGGCAGGTTTCCCCTTTGCTCTAAGGACCTGGTCGATGGGGGCTTGTATACCGGAGGCAACCTCAATATTGGCTCGCTTGATGGCTTTAGATATGCGGGATTGCCTACCTCGAGGGGCTTTAGGGAGGGGGGGGGGGGGGGGGAAGGGGGTCGTCCTCCAATCCGTAGGCATGGAGGGAAGGGGGAATGGAGCGCAAGTTGTACTGATGGGAAGAGTCGGAGGTCGAGGCCCCCGGGGTATCATGAGAGGGGAGAGGGTTGAGAGTGCAGGGGAGGGGAGGGAAGGGGGAGGGGCAGAAATCACAGGGCAGATTAATTGACTCAGCTTGGGGATGGGGGAAATTATATTCGAGGAAACCAGACTAGAATTAGAGACATCAATTAAATTAATAGACAAAGAAACAGAGAGTGGAAGAGAGGAGGTACCCGAGAGTCCTACGCTATCTTTGGAGCGAGCCTTGGTGCTTGGTGCCGCAGAGTGGAAGGAGTCGGGCCCTAGGCAGCTGGAAGGAGTGGGAGGCCGTTTGCTGGTTGTGCTGGACAGTTTGGTCTGCATGTCTGAGAGTTCAGACATATCCAAGTCCGTTTGGGTGGAAGCCGCTGCTACCATGATAGGAGGGGATGGTCTGAGCCCTGTAACTAAGGAGCATTCCTTGTATAGGTGGCTCACCTCATGGCATTTTCGGCACCTAAAGGGGATGCCCTCGTAATGCAACTCCTTCCAGCACGTAGTACAACCCAAATGGAACTGATAACTCTCCACCAGGTCGTCCCTGGTGTCCAAGTGAACTAAGATACGAGCCATCGCCAAGATACCAGTGTCCATGTAGGACCTGTCATGGTCAAGGTAGGTACCCAGGTCGTCGCCGAAAATCTTGAAATTTTCCTCAAACCAGAACTGTAGTGGGAGATTGGGCAAGTGGACCCATATCGGCCTAGCACCTAGACTTTTCTTTTCAGGGTCGAAAAGAGTAGACCATCGTTTAAGGAGTACAGGGGTTATTTCTATATGCCAGTATCGAGTGAGAATCCAGTTGACATCCTCGGGCTCATCGAAGATGAGGGAAAACCATCCACGGGAAAGCGCTAGCACTGTGGGGAGCTGAGGAAGAACGTTCCCCCATGCCTCCATGGTCCATTTCTTCAGTCGATCCGGAGAGTAATTCTGGCCACGGACTCGACCGACTAGAACCGTATTCTCTGTAAGGGCAGCCTTGTCCATGCCGATGCCTTCACTGAAAACTAGTGATCTCCCTCGTTCCTGGGTTTTAGAGCACTTAGATGTTTTAACTTTGGGGACCCTAGGGTTCTGGAGGTCCGGCTCGGGGGAGACTTTTCTGCCCGGGCTATGTTCAAGGTCTGAATCCTTTGTAGCGTCGTCGTCCAGTCCGTTGTTTATAATGCCTTCGAAATACGCGGAGGGTTGGGGATTATCCTTAAAATCATCAAACATCGGGGAGGCCTGTGAATAAACAAGAAGGATGTGCTGGAGAGCAGGGCCGCGAAATTCTCTGTGAGGCTCTGCTGAACCGAGGAGCGGTTCATCCAGAAACCCTTTGCCAGTTCCTTCATTATCTTGTAAAGCTTTGGGTGCCTGAGGCTGGATGTTCCACGCGAGGAGGTCAGAAGGAGAAGGGATTGAAAGAAAGGGGGTAGAAGAGCCTTCAGTGGGGTTTAAAAACTCCTCAGTGACCGTAGTTTTCAGCTGAGAGATCTCCAAACCAGACAAAGTGGTTTACATATCTGCTGGGCCGTAATTGACTTGGTCAACCTGGGTTGCTGGTGCGTTGTCTGTTTCCAAAGCAGACCCTCTTAGCGGCAATGGACAGGAGGCCACGAATATTATGGATTCAGGGCAGTTGTCTGATGAGTAATCCACGAGTTCCCCCTCGTAACCCTCCTTCATAACAGGGTTAGTGCTGGTGGGGCTAGGACGTTAGGTCATGGAGTGACTGCTCGCGAGGAGACGGAAATGGTTGAAACGACGCGGCAAAAAACAGCCCTTTACTCACAGCAAGATTGCTAAGATTTGGCCTGCAGCAGTTAGAGCTCGGGAATGGTGGAGCGATAGGACTCCCAAGACCAAATGTAACCGAGAAACGTGACCGTGAAAGGAAGGGACCGGGGAAGGGTGCTCCGCGTGTAGGAAGCCGACAGAAGAGCACTATGATAGCTGACCCCTGCCAAGGGGAGCCCGCCGGCTTGAAGGAACTATCGGAAGGTAGAACGAAAACGCCCTAGGAGTAAGCAGATGCCAGGCGGGTAGGAATAATGTCTGGAAAAGAGAAGCCACCCGGTATCGAGCCTCGTTGCTTCTTCCCTAGTTTCCTCATCGCAAAGCATCCTTCAAGAAGCAGCAGGGTAATGTCATCACCTCAGATCAGGAGCTGAATATTAAGCTCATAGGTCTCTTGCTTAAATTTGACTAAATGAGGAATTCCAACATGCATCTCCTCCAACTTCTGTTGCAAATCCTTGAATTGTCCATCCTTGAGATTTATTTCTTCAGCATGCTGGATTTAGAGTGCACTAAATTGCTTTTGCAGTTTTGCCATTGTGATATCTTTCTCACCCTAGAGCTTTGTTAAGATGGAGACTCCATATAACTTTTAGCTTCACCTTCATTCTTGAGTTGCTTCTATTATTTGAATTTGACTCGTGACATTCTTTATCTAAAATGGAATCAAAATCATCACTAGTATTAAATCATCCAACACGGACTTTGGATATCCCACTGACATCTACGTTTTTGTTGCCATGCCTGAAAACCATAGAGTTTCCTATCAATAGTAGAATAAGATTTGTGCCTGCTGCTCAAGAACACATTCCTTATTAACCGTTGTTCCCTGACAGAAACCAAAGAGACAACACAATATCAACGTACACAAAATTCCCTACCAAAATATAATCATAACTTAGCAAAGAAGTCTAAAAGATGTTCTTAATTAATAAACTTTGTATTTGAAAATAATGTTTCTTTATATTTGAAAAAGACTATGTTGTACAACACTTCTGTCTATTTATCCAGGCAATTATATCATACCATATGTCACATAGTAGCAATCTATAGTACCTAAAGTAAAAAGACAAATTTCCTCAAGAAAATAGATTTAGAAAAGAGCTTTGAAAACTATAAGTTTGTCATCATGCAAGTTGTGCAGGCTTTGCAAGTAGCCATTATTTCAAAATGGTTGATGTTTCAACCCTAATAGTTATTGTGAAAACCACAATGAGCTAATCAATATAGCATCTAATTATGTATTCTAGTGTGTAAGATTATAGTGGCACCAAGGTAAAAATACCAACACTTGAAAGGATATGTCAAATACTTAAGAAGTTTTTAGTTTACATGTAAATAGAAAGGTATAAAATCATGCTTAACAACAGAAAGGGATTAATAAATATGGGAGCTATTATAGTCAAAGCAATGAGACTTTTGTAAAGGTAATTTAATTCGCAAGGCTAAAAAAGGATGTCTACCTGTAACAACACAACACCAACTCCATCCCCGAAAAGAACACAGGAGCTCCGGTCCGTGCAATCAACATATCTAGAAAGAGCATCTGCTCCAATATCCAAAACATGTTTAAATCCATCACCTGCCATTGTTCCAAGAATACTGATCATAAGTAAATGAATTATACAAAAAAAATTAGATTTATCAGCAATCAGAATAGACACAACAACTCACCTTTAGGAAACATGTAGTTGTTACAAGACCCAACACAAAGCCATTACAAGAAGTTGTAATGTCGAAAGCCAAGGCTTTTATACAACCCACCTCACTTTGTACCTGATATCAAAATTGCATTTTTTTCTAATATAGAATCATGAGTATGAATAATTAATGCAAAACTTTACAAAAAAAAATATCTAAAATCTACACGTAGTAGCCTATATTTGTTAAAATTATACAAATTGACACAAAAAATACCAATTTAATATGGTTAAGGGGCAAAAAGGTTATGCCCTAAAGACATAGGTTGTCAACATGCAAAAGTTAATCCTAACATTAACATGAAATCCAAAAAAAGGGAACTTTTGAGAGTAAGAAAACAAAATATTTTATAGACCCTTGGTTGGATCCCATCTAAAAACTGGAGCAATTATATATTTCCATAAAATCAACACATGCACAATCACTACTATCAATTACTTTTCATTTGGATATCACGAGGCAATCCAGTTTGTGGTGGCTATCGCATGCAATTTTCATTCAAACCCAATAGGAATGTAGTTGCAGAAAGATGTTCATATACTAACATAATTATCGATATGAGTGGAATACTTTGTGGTACCATTTTGTTACATATGTGAGAAGCAAATACTACTAACAGAGAACTGGCAATTTTTTAAAAACATAATATACATGCACACAAGAACAAGTTTTGAAGACACCAAATCATGCAAGTGATTGTAAAATGTATCCCAATGAGAAACTCTTACAGTGAAGTTCTTTGATTAAGTCTGTCGAAATACATTTGAAATTGGTTGCTACCTTGCACAGGTAACAAATGTAGCCTCAATCACAAGGCCCACAACATTGATGGAAGCTCATTTGTTGAAAATTCAAAACATTAAACCTAACTATTGACTGAAGTGTGGTTTACTAACCATGAGACATGTGGGTTAGAGGTCCATCAAATTTCGCTGAATGATTAAAATAGAATCTGCTTAACTGTGATATTTCATATGTTGTGTTGGTTAGTCTAGTTAGTCATGAAAAATATGCTCACTTTCTCGTCTTGGTTATGGTCTGCTTCTAGCTTGCCTATGTTCTAACCTTCATATAGTATCAACTGTTTCAACCATTTGTAATTTTTTGTCTTTATGCAATATGCAAAGAGGTTTTCAATACCTTTGCAGATCAAATAAGGCATGTCTATATCACCATATATAAAATTCTTTGGATATGTTGGCAAGTGGCAACTCTCAGCTATGAGGGTTTCATTGTCCAAGCAAAAATTCAACTTTAAAAAAGGGAACAACAAAGTCTCCTTAGGGAATGAAAAAACAATTACAAGCTTCTTTTCTATACGTCTTATAGGTTATTTCCTTAATGATTTTTTGATCGGATTTTGAACTGTTGTGAGACTCAACTCAAACAAATTCATGAATAGGTGGCTAAATGGTAAATACAGGTATGCTCCAAAAGGATAGAGGATATTGACAGTGATGTTGTTATAAAAAAGTCTCTTAAGTCACTAAGAAGCAAGCTAATAAAATAAGGAAAATAGGGATGCTTAGCATGTGGAAAATAAGGATGCTTTGCATATATTATGACAAGGCACTATAAACTAATTGCAAGGAATAACATACTAAAATATGATAGAATGATCATCTTTGACTCATAGATTTGCAAACAAGAGGCACAAGTTCATTAAGAAAGCAGAAGGATTTCACAATGCAATACAAACTATTTGTGAGAAGCAACAGACTAAACTAGGATAACAATCATATGCTTTAAGTCAGAAATTTGCACAACATGTACAAATTCTTCCGTATGCAGCAAAAGCATTTTGATATGAGCAATTATATACAAGACCTACCCAATATAAGAGAAATTATATACAAGACCTACCCAATATAAGAGAAATTATATACAAGAACCTCCCTGAAATTTTCCAGGAATGTCTCGAGTATGGCCAACGAGTCCCTTCAGCCCTAATGAAATCCATCGCAAAAAGGGAAATTTCCTTACTCCCAAAAAACCAGAATAGTGGGTATCATATTTTCATATTCTTTTTATTTTTTGTGGGGGCGTGGCACGGGGGGGGGGAACGCAAGAATAGAAAAGGATAATGTCAACCATTTTATCATCAACTTGTAGTTAACATCTTTAGATCCATGTTCAGCTAAGTGTTGCTGAAATTTGAAAATGGACAATCCAAACTAGAAGCAACTAGTTCTAGTACTACTTTGAGCATTTCCAGTCAAAACCCACCCATGAAACTAGAATTGATCAGTTTTTCCCAAAACTTATAGTTCAGGAAAAAACCGATCAAACTTGATAGTTTGACCAGTTTTGTACCGTTGCAGCCCCAACCCCAGAAAAAGGAAAAATTAAACCTACAAAAAATCCTAAAACTGCCATAAACCTCATTTCCCATCTATTTAATCATTCCCCCTATATTTTCTTCACAACCTTCTCATTGATCATTTGAGTAGCAAAGAGCGTTGATTCAACAATATTCTTGTGTTGATTCATAATGCTTCTCAATCTGATTCAAAGAGTTTCATCCGATGATTTGGAGCACTCAATATTTGATTGGGGAGTTTCTTGGATCTATTACTAAACCTTATTTGGATTAAGACTTGGAGTATTGATTTGAAGATTTGATTGGGGTGTTTCTTGTGTTTTTAGTAATGTTGTAAACATCATGTGAGCAAAAATATCACCAAGAATCAGGAAAAGAAAATATTGACAACATCAAGAAAATATCACAAAATATAGGCAAGTTTAAAAAATACAACATTATTCAAAGACACAAATAATTGACTTTATGCCCCTCCATCGATGAGTAGGGAAAATAATTTCATGCATCTCATGATACTATCAAGATATTTACAATATTCTCATGCTATTTTCGAGAATGAAAACAATGCATAGTTTATCGGCAATAATATCGTTTTGGGGTAAAATTTGCGACATTGCAATAATACAAGGACCATGATAATCACAATGTTTGCAACATTGGTTTTTGGACCTACTCTTTTGCCGATTCTAGATGATGATTCAATATGTTCCTGCAATTGATTTAGATCTGCTCCTGGAACTGATTTAGAGCGAAGACTTGGAACTTGTAAAGGTATTTACAAATATTCTTCAAACCCTATTTCTCTTAAGAGAGTTTGTTAAATAAATCTAGAAATTAAATGTAAGGCTTTATTTGCAAATTATTTATGTGGTAGAAAAAATTCTATGGCTCCCAAACATAAAAAGGATCCTACATGGAACCATTTCCAAATAGTTGGGGATGAAATGTTATGCAACTATTGTCCCATGGAAATTGGTGGGGCGGTGGTTATACATAGACTGACAGTCGAAACAACACCTAGAAAATATACTAGGGAAAATTCAATATTTATCTAAAAACTCAGCCAAATTATAATCTGACATGCAAGCTGCTATTAAAAGCTATAACACGAGGCAAAATATATGCAAGAAGAAATAGGAAGAAATGAAAGTGAACATGATATTGAAACCCATAGTTCTAAAGACTCCACTATTCATTCTACTAGGGATACCTTTAGGATCCCAATCCACCCAAAACATGAGGGTGATTATGGCATAAAGAACACAATCCTAATAGGCAAAGCGTTGACTCAATCTTTGTATCCAACAAGCAACAACACCCTTAGTTCTTAGCCCACCATTGATAACAAATGGAGGAAGTTGCTTGGGAATGCATGGCTAGATGGTGACATGATGCAAAGATAAATTACAATTTAAGTTCAACAGGATATAGATAGGGATCTGGACACAGATTTGCCAAATTTTTGAAAAGTCGGGATCCAGATATAGTAGGAAAATGGCAAGTACAAAAATATTTTGTAATATATATAAAGAGAGACAATTAAAAAAAACAGTCAATAATCAAAACCATTCAGGAATGACAAGAGTAAAACTACAAGTTTATAACCAAAACCAAAAAAGAAAATTCTAATGCATGTTACTATTAGCCATCCATGTATTATAACTGATAATTTGATAAGTCATAACCACCATTGATTATTGATAATTTTGAAGACCATCTCGACACGAGAACATCACAATTCATAACAATATTTCTGTAAGCAACATCCACATGTCCATATCAATAGTGAATAAAGGGGTGCCTTGAATACTATGGCAAGACTAAATAACAATGTTAGTGAAGTGACCAACATCGTAGCACATAAGGGTAGAATAGACATTGAGAACAAACCTTGAACATGATGATAGATCAAACCTTCTCAAACCTTGAAATTGTACAAAACATTAAGTAAAATGATTGGCCTCCAGTTTCTGACCATATCCCTTTCTATTCCTTTAAGAATAAACTTGATCAAATCTGCATTTACCTGCTCCCCCATGTGCCTATTTCCAAGGATTTTCAACACACCCCAAGGAAACACTTACATGAATTCAAGACACATTTCTATCCATTGAAATGGTAATTATAACAAAACAACCCAACATCAAAGTGATTCCCTACAACAGAAACTAACATTAACAAGTTAACGAATAAATGCACGCAAAACTTCACATTTAACTTCAATGTCACTACAGTTCATTTTTAGGTTAGGCAAATTCTTCTATTTTAATCAATGCAACAAATATAATGAGTTTAAACTTTAAAGGCATTCCCTTATATCAAATTATACACAAAAATTGTCACATGAAAGCCCAAATGTTGGCTACAAACATCATCTCAAAACAAAAAAACACTGCAATATGAGGAGTTTTGATATCAACAAAATTTTGAATTGTATACTTTGAAAATCCAACACCTCTGAATTGAGATTAGCCTAGACAAATGCAATTGCTCACCAAGCCAATCAATACATGATAAAAAAAAATTGTTTGCCACTCAAGGAAATGCATCTAAACTCCATGTTAAATGCTATAACATCAATAAAATATGATACCATCATGGTATAGATTCTATAACTAATAAATTCCCATAAAAATGCTAACGATATAGCATAATATCTCTAGTCCAAGTAGCTCCCATATTATGGAAAACATTAACTCAAACATTTTGAACCAAGCAAAAACATGGGAAAACAAAAAAACATGGAGTACAAATACATTAAAGTGTCATAGCAAAGTTAACGATAATTATTCAACTATAGATCGAATAAATACCATATGATACTTACTTAAGGAGCACCACCAAAAAGATCATCTAGAGTAGATGTACACATCAAAACCAAGTCAACATCCTCTGGCTTGACTTTCTCCATTTCAAGGGCTCTTCTAGATGACTCTACAGCTAAACCAATTATTGTTTCATCACTTGCAAAACAAATTGAGCTTAATGACGTTTTATTCCATGTAAGTGAGGAGATTTTTGCAGGCCCCTTTTTAGTATCCACAAAAAAATATCAATTCTAGACTTTCCTCATCTATTCCTTCCTTTTAGTACAATTATTCAATCCCCATTCTTACACAATAAGCCTTATTTCCTTCCATATGCAAGGGTTCCTAATTAAGTGTTCCTTGTAATGAGGCTCCCTAATTCTTCATTAAATATAAGACCTAGTACTACTCCAAGTCTCAATATGTAGGGAAAATATTTTTTTCAACTTATAGAACTTCAAATGGTCATTCCAGTTAAAATACCTTCAACAACTTTGTAGTCTTTGTTGTTTCTAAGGCCTTTGGGATTGCACATACAATACCAAGCCCTGCTGGCTAGGTATAAACTTTCTTAACAACGTGTTATTCTACATCCACTCATGTTCCCAACATCAACATCAAAGTTGAGGTGCCTCGTTTGATTAATCCACAAAAACTGAAATGATTCGATTTCCTTGTGACAGTGTGTTTGTAACAACACTTTCCCAATAACTATAAAACCTGAACATAGAATTTTGGTAGCTACCTCACATAGAACTTGTTAGCAATTTGGAATTCCAACATCTCTATCTACTTTCTTAATCTAACAAATAGGATTTTCTTGCAAGCAATCACAAAAATGTATAATTACATAAAATCTTTGGAGGCTTTCTAGCATTAGCTGCAAAAGTAATAAATAACAAATACTTTACAATAGCTCTAGTCATCATCAAATAAGTAAATGACACTCGGAGTGTTACTATAGTGATCCATAGAATTAGAATTTGGTTGTGTTGTAACTAGAAGGAGTGAAGGTGGCACTTAAAATTTTTGGGCACAAGAAGTTGCTTCTGTTATCAAAAAAAGATGATTAGAAGCATTATTTCCATAATTAGATGATCCTCCAAAATCACCATTGTTTTCAAACAAAACACCTTCCAATTTGGCCTGTTGCATGTGAGTGCTAATGAAATTTTCTACAAGACTACTGCTACTGGTTTGTTGCAAATTAGAAGATGAAAGATGGGCATGACTAGTGTTTTTCTACGCATGCCACCAATGGGAATGGAAATGGAGACTGTAAATTTCCCACTACAATCTTAGTAGCACCTTCTGTGCCTATTTCCATGACACCACTGGCACTAATCGTAGTCAAGTTTGCACACTGAGCATTTTCCAAAGAAAATCAATTGCGCAAAATGGAATTTAACTGGCTTTGGTGTAATGCATTACAACCCAAAATCAATGATCCAAAATTCAAGCTTCTGTTTAGGAGAACTACGAAAGTGACCAATATCGTCATGTTGTACTCTTTGAGAGGTGAGAGAGTTCATATTGGGAAACATCTAATTTGATATTATTGCTCTAATTTTCCTTAGCTTGCAGTCTTGTTTCAACCACAACTCTGCCTACAACAATTAACCCTTCACGTGCCAAATGTTTCTACTTGATATGTTAGGGATGGAAAGATTGTGGGGTGAGGAATTTCCTTGTGATGCTTGTCCAAGTTGAGTATTTTGCAACATCGGGCATTAATTAAACCTTTGAGCAGGGACCTGTGAACCTAGAAACAAATGAAAAGCCAAATGTTGTTCCAATGAGGATTAGTGAGTGAAGCAATTATTGTGCCTTTCTTATGTTGTAGTTAACATTAGAAGTCAAGTTAGGCATGAATAATTGAATTGTTTTTGCCAAAGGTTCTCCATAAACGGTGCACATGGAATAGATCCAAACCATGACCTAGTGCGCTAAAAGTGTGCTTTCTCCCAAATAAGTAGCCATGTATGTAATAAATGTGTAAAATTCCACCTTGGACATCAATGTTAGAAGTACTAGACTAGAAAGACAAATAACTTGTTGTTCCTCCATATAAGAAATGACTCTAGCAAACGGATTGTATTCTTTGTGATGAATGGATCTCAAAGTCAAAAGAGATCCAATAATTTGTGAAGTTGTTGTTGCAAATTCTGCTACAGACACTTTGGGCAACCATACCAATTAGCATGAATAGCCATGCATAACCTCAAAGCTACACTATTATGCTTATCATGTCATCCACGTATTTCAGATATCAAACCACTATGCCACTTGTCAGCTTACCATGAATTCTGAGGGTATGCTAAAGCTGTTTTCGAAAACCACTTGTGGGGGTTGAGCCCAACAGTTGGCTACTAGATAATCCCTATAAATTTGAACTTGGTACACATGGTTTGCTTCCTACAAGCATTTATCAAATTGAACAATGAAAGGGTAGAAGACTACTATGTATTGCATAGAACATAATGCCCTTGTTGATGCGTATGGGCTCAAACTCCAATAAATGACTATTGATGGGCTCTAAGAGAATCACACAGCCCAAATCCTTCATAAATTATTAGAGTCACCAGTTTATTAGATGGTTCTAGTCCAGTCTGACCCTTCAGTTTCAATACCAATTCCAACTTCTAAAACATTGTTTGTTTGTCTTGATCAATACATTTGTTGTGCAGTTCCTTGAAGCCAATCAAATATTGCATAGCACATATATGCTTAAATCTCATGGATCTTCTAAGCATTATATCTTTATGTTAGTATCAAACTAACATAAATGCATAGATTCATATATAGATAAGCGTTCTGAACGAACAATCTTTGAAAGGAATCCACATTATCGTTACCTTGACTCTAGGGTGTTGTATTTTAAAAATTTGGCAAGGTCTTGAAAGCTTCATTCTTGGCTGAATGATATTGTTTGTCTTTAATTTTGGATATTGGTTTATTTCTCATATTGTTGAAACATTAAAAAACAGTCATGTAAATATATACACACAAGAGAATGTTGTAAACCACACTCTAAACCTTATGCCATAGAAAGACAATGGAATTCATGCCATTAGGCTCCTACTTGCCTTTCCAGAATCCATTGGAGACATAGGAATAAAAATCAACCAGGACCTCCATATAAATGATGTTTGATCAAAGGGATTCCACCCAATACCATGCATAAGAAAATGGTGAAATCCCAAGGATAATACTCAACCAAGATTTTCATATAAATGATGTTTGATCAGATAGATTCCATAAATTAGCATGCATTAGACAATGGTGAAATCCCAAGGTTGTTGTAAGAGTTACACCCCATCTTCAAGGTTTGCATGTATAGAATGAGAAGATCACTAATTACTCAAGTTAAGCGATCCAAAATGGTTTTTTGGTAAAGTCAAAGTGGCTAGGCAGGTTGAAGCCTGTTTTGTCTAAGGTTTAATGCTATTGCACTAAACCCATGATACCACAGGCTTGACTCATAAAGCTTTGGCAGAGAAGAGATGTGGAAGGGTAGTCAACACTATCATCAGTAGCACACTTCACCTTGTACATCTCCCCAGAATCATAGTTACTTGGTTTGTGTTCATGTTTGAACATCAAATTCAAAAAAAATTCACCCCATACAAAAATTCAATAAAATTCACCATTAAATTCAAATATATCTATATAAAAAACATACATATAATTTTTGCAATATAACATATACCAAATAATAAATATATTAAATTTAACATTTATAAAACATGAAATATATATGTTGGGCAATTTATTGGGCTTAAATTGCTGCATTAAATTATCGACCAGGGAAACTCGTAAGCTTGTGATGATGCCAGCAAAATATATGCAGGAGTAGGCAACTAACTCTATGTGTAGCTAAATTATTTACGATTCAATATAATATGCAAGGGAAGAGGCTCCTAACTAAGGAGGTCCTCGTTGTCCTTCCCTACAGTATCATAGAGAAATCATTGATTACATAAAACTAGAAACTTGAAATGAAGACAAGAGAATGAACTTTAATTGTTGTTCAGATTCAAAGAGAGAAAGACTAACTTAGTCTCTTGATTGTCCTCTCATACTAATCCAAACTAAACTAAGATTCATTCACAAGCATAAGAAATGAAATAACTTGAAACATAAACACAAAAGAATGAATTTCAATTACCATATAAATCAAATAGAGAGAGAGAGCCTAACTTAGACCCTTAGTTGTTCTCTCATGTGCTGATAAGATTCTAATTTAAAACTCATTCATCAATCTCAAACAAATCCTCAAACATCAAACATCTAAGCAATTAAATGAAATAAGATCTAATATGAAATAACATGTTTCTCTCATCCTTTTAGAGTGAGCTCAATTCTCTTAAGAACAAGACAAATTATTCCAAATGCTACATTAAGGAAAATTAAATCTAAAACTACATAATGGAAATATATGTAAAACTTATATCTAAAACTACATAATGAAAGTATATGTAAAATGAAGCTTTATTCTATTCCATCATCAGTTGGATACAATGCTCTAAGAGTCCTCTTTTTGGAATGGAGGAGGTACTCTTATTTATACAATGAGATGAGATAACAAACTCATAATGATGATCCACTAATCTCTCTTTAGTTCCATACATTTCTCAACCATCTAGACACATAACCCTATCCTCCATGATCTCCTCCATGAGGTCCATGATTTTCTCCATGAGATCATGATCTTTTCCATGAGGCTTATCTTATCAAATTCGAATTTGATCATTCAAGGCCACATAAAGATGCCCTGGAAGCTTCCTTTGTACCTACACATGTCAACAAACTCATTCTAATTGTTAGGTATAAGTATAAGCATATTATTTTCTAAAGTTTAGCCATAAATCCACTTAAAAATGTTAAGAATTAATAAACTTTGGAAAAGCATAGTTATATCCCAATAATGAGGTAAATGGAATGATGTGGAGGTGGAATGGAGGTGACATGAAGGTAAAATGTGAAGATATTGGTGAATAATGGAGTGAAAATAGGGACCATTTTGAGGCCCAACATCTGCCCCAAACTGAAGGTATTGCATGTCCTCATGCAATCTATTACATTTTGGTACTTGAGCTTTGGCTTAAACTCTGCATGATATCAGGTACTTAACTTTTGCAAAGCGTTATTTTGATGAACTACAACTTGGTTGGTTCTTGTGTTTCAACCATATTCGGTTTGTTGCATCCAATGTGTGATCTTTGCATATTGATAATGTGATTTTTATTGCAGAGTATTTTTGTTGGAATGCATCATGGTTGGGTCTTGTGTAACAACCATGATTGTATTGGCATCCAATTATCTTTTAAATACTTTTGATAAAGCCATTTGTATGCTCATGTAATAGAGAATATATTTTGAAGGTAAGTGGGGTTTAGAATGTGATGTATGAATGTGGATGTTATATGAATGTGACAAAGTATGTATGTAAATGTATCCTTCCCCTTAAACGGATGGTTTGGGCAGTTATGTGAAATGGGGAAAGGAAGGGGAAAGGAAGTGAAGTTTTTCCAAGAATTATTATTCTAACTTTTCAAGGAATTTAATGGTTAAAAGTTAGAAAATATCATACCTTAACCTACCCTTCCAAAAAAATGGATGAGAGTTGTGCACGTGTGGCTGAAAAAATGTCGTTCATAGTCCTCTTTACTTGGTTGTGAAAATGGTGGATGAAATCGAAAAAGTGAATCTTTTATTGTTGTTGCATTTGCTGCTAAATCCGCTATTGGATCTTCTGCTGAATGTTCGGAATCTGCTGAATGTTCGGAATCTGCTACTGGATGATGAATCTGATGAGTCTACTGAATATGGCTGAAAATCTATAAGGCTTGGAAGGTATACAAAATATATATAAGTTACATTTCCCCCAGCCTTATTTATTGACTTGTCCTCAAGTGATGAAAGGAAATTGGCTTCATCTGCTACAAAATATGGGTCTTCAAGTCTTCAACACTCGATGGCACAAATCTTTCCATGTGAATAAATGTGTCGATGTCGAACATGGAAAGAAGTCATTGGATTACCGACCATTGATGAATGTCGTTAACCAATGCGAGGCAAGCTCACCATTAATGTCAATGAGTGCCAAGGTGCCTAAGTACATCTTGCGAAGTGCGAATAGATGGGCTGATGTCGAGCCACTTGCAAGATCCAACGATCAAGGGACATTGGTGTATTCCCATGATTGCTGACGAGAGAGCCTGTCATTAAGGCATACAAGCCTCAAGGTACTAATAATGACTCTAGTCTTTATCCCAGATAAGATGCTGAAGTTGATGGGTCAAGACTTGTTAGAAGGGAGGCCTTAAGGAATCCTCCATCATCTAAAACGAGTATGAAATAATGATTTTGAAGGACCATAGATGGAAAATTTGCATTGAAGCATGGTTTATTTGGAAGAAAAGGAAAATGGGGTGACTCAGCTTTGTAAGGGAGCTGAATGACTTTATTCATGGGTTACAGGTCAGTGAAAGAGACAGGAAAATGACTGTGAAGGAAAATGAACAATAGATCAAGGTTTTATTTGAAAACATGAAAAGGAAAATGGAATGGAAAATTTATTGACTAAAGAAGTGGGAATGCAATAAAGTTTTTATTTACTGAAAAGGAATAGAAATATAATGGCGAATGTGAAGGGAAATGAGGTGAATGTTTATTAACTAAAGAAGCATGGATGCAATGGAGATACTGGCATCTGAAAGGCTTGTAGTGATGGATATGATGACATTCTCCCCCTTGGCTTACCCAAAAGCATGTCCTCATGCTTGAAATGGGGTCTTTAAAAAGGCACTGTTTGCTTGTGCTCCTCTGTTTATCTTCCTCGAACCTGCAAAAACTTAGTACTTTTTCTGCAATAAAATGTAAGTTTATCATGATAGAGAGGTGATCAATCTCTCTATTTATGACATTTACAAAAAGAAACTGAGAATTGGTACTAATGAAACAAATTCTTGAAAGAAAAACCAAAAGAATTTTTACCTGTCTCGAAACTAGTGCCTCATTTTACTTGTTTTGTGTTGTCAGCAATTTCTTCAATCTTGAACTATTTCAAACTATTTTGAAAGCTATCTCATTGTGTAGATCTCGCCAAGACCTTTCCAACGACGCTTGAATCGTCGAAATCTGATGTCGTATGAGAAAGTTGTGCTTATTTGAAATTTGGGTGAAACAGTGAAGTGTGTCATAAGGTTTCTAAGTTGCAGGATTGCGCCCCTTCTGCACCTAAAAATTCTATCTATCTTCTTTGTCTAAGCCATGGCATAAGATTTTCCAGTTTTTGATGCCTTCAGATTTTATTCCTAGAGTTATGGACCTTTGCATATTGCGCACAATGTCATTTGTGATGTCTTGAAGAATCAAAATACTTGCTGCGTCTTCGCGCAAACTGATAAACTCTTTCATATTTTCATCTTGTTGTTTCAGCGGGAATAAAGCATCTAAAAAAACGCTCTTTATAGGCTTTCGCCACTCTGACAAAATTTGCAATCTTTCAGTTTTTCAATAACATTTTTGCCTACAAAATAAGAACTTCTTTGCAGCCATAGAAAAATTTTGAATGCTGATATGCGTGGTATTTCCTCGTCTTTGCAGAAATTTGACATCAATGTCCTTAAGCCAGAAAGTTTCACAGTTAAATGCATTGCAAAATATATCATTTTTGTCCTTCTTGACACCAAAATATTCAAGGGCATACTCTAAGTAGCAACTATCTTCTTCTGTGTCCCGTCGTTTTTCATACTTTGATAGTGCACTTACTGAGGATAACAATTTATCCTTCCATTCATCCCAAAGAAAGAACATTGCAAAATTTTATTCTCCAGCAGCATTCTGGTGTAATCCTCCATCCTGAATAAACTCATTCCTTGCGCAAGCTGAAATTTTTTAAATCTGAGTTGAAGTGTGCATCAAGAACTTTACGCAGACAAAACATTTGAAGTCTGATATTTCTCATTTTCTTTGCATGAATCATATGTTCCGTTAATTTAGGAAGAATGTGTAACTCATCTGAAAGTATTGACCCTTCATAGTGAAGGGATTCATATACATGGCTTCGATCGTTTGCTGCTATGTCTTTTACTTTCTTTAACAGTTGATTCTTTTCAGGGAACTCCTGTAGTGGCCACCCTCTATTTCCTGTTCTCCAAAAGGAGTTCAATTGCACCTGAAATAAAATAGGATGCACGGCTAGCCCATATTGTCCTGCTTTTTCATGCATGTCCGCCTCAAGTAACAAATCCCCTTCCAGTTCTGCCATTTCTGCTGCCTTTTCAAAGTTCCCAGCTGCCTCTTCAATCCTCAGAAGTTCTTTAAAATAATCTCTCCTTGAGAGAAAGGATCTGATTACATCCAGTGATGGAAAAGCTTTCACAAATTTCATCATAGACTTAGTGTCTTTTTTCTGATGATAATGCGTTGCACATTTCTTAAGATAGTCAGTTTCAATTTCTATCGATTCACTGATTGTAATCCCTTGACTCGTGGCCCACTTAACTGATTGTCTTCATTGCTCAGATTGACTTCAGCTACATCGCCAATTCTAAAGAGGGATATTATTCATGCCAGATTTCGAGATCTGCTCCGGATTTTCCAAACCGCCCAACCATAACGTCCACCTGTAATTTTTCTAAATGACATCGCCAATTCTAAAGACGGATATTATTCATGCCGGATTTCCGCCTCATTCCCGAGATTTTCTCCGTGATTTTTATGAGGACTTAGTGGTTGATCCATTCGCTGGCTGCGCATTTGCTGTCATTGCCAGCGCCTTCCACTCAACATATTGATAAATAGTGAGGGGCCTCCGCCTAAAAAATTGAACGAACCCGCTGTTATGTCAACGGCGTGTTTGCTCATTAGTCTTATAGCGAGAATTTTTATTCAATTAAAACCTAACAAAATGGATTTTCCGACTATTATGCCCCACGCATCCGCTACAATACGCCACACAAAAAATTTATGTAACCGTTTTGATCTGTCGATGCTATTAAGCAAACCACACCAACAATTGGCAATGCAAAATTCATTTTTTATTTGAAAGCTTGTTTTTTTGTTTTATTTGCGGGGTTCATTTTGATTGCAGGATTTCAAGTTGAGCCGAAGCTTAAAATGTCAAATTCGATCACCATATTGCATCATACAATATTCATGTTTCATTTAATCGTTTGTTGATTTTTTAATCGTTTTATTTGTTCTCTTTGATTTGTTTTATTCAAACGACTCATGGTGGCATGACTGAACATTGTAACGGCCGTCAAAATTGTATTACAGATTTGTCCAGCTCACCCGTGCTACATCTCCATCTTGTGGTACCATAGCAGCCAATCAACATAAATAAATTCATTCTATTAGAACATCCTTCAACGCTCAAGCTCCAGGACGATGACGACACCTGGCAAATTCCTTCATCTGCCAACAGGACTAGAGTCGACAGAAAAGCCAAACTTAGCACCCACTGAAAATTTTCATTGGAAATGTTTCAACTATATTAAACTCCCGCTGACATCCGAGATGAAGCAGTTGTAAAACTGGAGCAGGAATTCATGCAGGAATTCATGAAATTATTTTTCTACGGGCTCCGACTGCCGGTCTCCTCCTCCGCACCGCTTAATTCCCTGCATTCCATTGTTACAGGCTACATAGATATGATTAAACATGTAGCGGCCATCAGAACGTGTACGCCTGTTGTTGGCTCTTCATTCATCACCGGGGCTTTATCACATATCTCCATGCCTAGGGCTGCCTTCAGCTTCTTTACAAATGTCAAGCCCTCTTTGTCGCGTTAAAAACCAAGGCCGAGAACAAGATTCCTGCCAATGGTTAGTGAATGAGGTGGCTCTTACTGCACCACCAAAATTCCAAGAAATAAATGAAATCAAATTGTAAAAATCAAAACTTTTAAAAAACTTTCCAAGCTTGGTTTTATTTTCCTATTCTATCCTACTCCCTGTTGAGAAAGAGATTTTTATTTTTTTATTTTCAAGTGTAAGCGTATTTCCAGTGAAGCCATTTACGGATCAAAGTCTCTAGTATGCTCACATCCAAATTTGAAAAATATACCTGAATGTCTACAAGGATATGAGAGATCAATTGCACATTTGGATTAAATGTTAGGATTCGTTGAAGAATGGATGAATGATGTGGCCTAGTCACCTTTGGAAACCAATCTTCAAAGTAGTCCTCATTCTCTTGACTCTCCTCCAAATGATTGATCATCATTCTAGATCTCCTGTCCATAAATGGATTAGTTTTACACTTTTATAATGAAAATATTGATTGAAATATATGCATCCTATTTATCATGATTTATATATGCAGCTAAAAATGAGATTCAAAGCTAATGCCTATATATACTTCCCCATGTTACTAAGATCTTGCTGTCACCAAGTTATCCTTTCAACATGAGTTAGCTTTTCCAAAAGAAAAATACTAGAATTGAATTAAATTCCTAATGCTTAATCCCTTAGCACCATCCCCGACAACGGCGCCAAAATGTTGGGCAATTTATTGGGCTTAAATTGCTGCATTAAATTATCGACCAGGGAAACTCGTAAGCTTGTGATGATGCCAGCAAAATATATGCAGGAGTAGGCAACTAACTCTATGTGTAGCTAAATTATTTACGATTCAATATAATATGCAAGGGAAGAGGCTCCTAACTAAGGAGGTCCTCGTTGTCCTTCCCTACAGTATCATAGAGAAATCATTGATTACATAAAACTAGAAACTTGAAATGAAGACAAGAGAATGAACTTTAATTGTTGTTCAGATTCAAAGAGAGAAAGACTAACTTAGTCTCTTGATTGTCCTCTCATACTAATCCAAACTAAACTAAGATTCATTCACAAGCATAAGAAATGAAATAACTTGAAACATAAACACAAAAGAATGAATTTCAATTACCATATAAATCAAATAGAGAGAGAGAGCCTAACTTAGACCCTTAGTTGTTCTCTCATGTGCTGATAAGATTCTAATTTAAAACTCATTCATCAATCTCAAACAAATCCTCAAACATCAAACATCTAAGCAATTAAATGAAATAAGATCTAATATGAAATAACATGTTTCTCTCATCCTTTTAGAGTGAGCTCAATTCTCTTAAGAACAAGACAAATTATTCCATATACTACATTAAGGAAAATTAAATCTAAAACTACATAATGGAAATATATGTAAAACTTATATCTAAAACTACATAATGAAAGTATATGTAAAATGAAGCTTTATTCTATTCCATCATCAGTTGGATACAATGCTCTAAGAGTCCTCTTTTTGGAATGGAGGAGGTACTCTTATTTATACAATGAGATGAGATAACAAACTCATAATGATGATCCACTAATCTCTCTTTAGTTCCATACATTTCTCAACCATCTAGACACATAACCCTATCCTCCATGATCTCCTCCATGAGGTCCATGATTTTCTCCATGAGATCATGATCTTTTCCATGAGGCTTATCTTATCAAATTCGAATTTGATCATTCAAGGCCACATAAAGATGCCCTGGAAGCTTCCTTTGTACCTACACATGTCAACAAACTCATTCTAATTGTTAGGTATAAGTATAAGCATATTATTTTCTAAAGTTTAGCCATAAATCCACTTAAAAATGTTAAGAATTAATAAACTTTGGAAAAGCATAGTTATATCCCAATAATGAGGTAAATGGAATGATGTGGAGGTGGAATGGAGGTGACATGAAGGTAAAATGTGAAGATATTGGTGAATAATGGAGTGAAAATAGGGACCATTTTGAGGCCCAACAATATAACTTAATAATTGAAAAGAAAATATTGACAAGCTTTATTTATTATAGATTCAAAGATATGTTTAGGCCAAAGAATTTATGGATATAAATTAACTAAAGATAAGCATTCAAGAAGATTCTGTTGAAAGAATAAGAACCAAATGCAAAAAGGTGAGTCTCAATGTATAACATAAGGTTTCAATAAGTGGCACAAATACAATGCAGTTCATAATCTTGGCAAATTGGAGGAGCCGGTTAATGGACAAAAAGTTGCTACCAACAATAAGCATATAGAAAAGTACTTGTCTCACATCATCCCCAATGCAGAGTTTTCAAGAAACAAGAAGAAAAACCCCTCTTTGACCATAGATCTATAATAGCATGCCAAAGAAATGATAACCTGTCACATGGAATCAACCTCAAAGAAGAACCCCCTATTGAATGGTATCAAAGGAAAGCTACAACAATTCAATGATGAATACTACTTGTTGAAAGCCCTCCAAGGTTCAGAGCTTGCTCCAAAAGCTAGGGATGAGAGACAAAGGGAAGACCACGAGGCTAGAGAAGACATCCACCATCCCATTTCCTTGAAGTGAATGAATAACATGAAGAATCTTAGGTCCCCCTCTCTATGAGGGTTTAGTTTATATATTTTATTTATATTGTTCTAATAGCATAGGATTTAGTGGCTAGTAGCCAAGATATATACAACACTGGCATGTCTTGCTTCTATTATATTTAGTGGACAACAACCCAACTATACTTAGTATTATTTTCTTTTGAGTATATTACGAGACAATGGACAAGGGCCCAACACTATTGTTCTAAAACTTGGTCCGACTTGGCTCGATGGGCCAGTTTGGTACCAAATAAGACCTACTCAGCCAAGTAGATGCATGATGACCCCATACAGAATCAAAGAAAAAAATTCTATAAAGAGATATCCCACCCCTTTATTTGTCTCACACCTTTCTCATAGAGCATTTGTGAGCATTTCAAGTTTTGGAGCAGAGCTGAAACCTTGAAGAGAAATGTGACGCTTGAGCTTGGTGCTAGTTTGGAATTTGTTTGAGGTTGTTTGCAATGGATTTAGGCAGCTTAATCAAAAGGCTATAATGTATCTTGAAGCTTGGAGGAGTTATGGACCAAATTCTTGTGCCCACTGCCCATTATTTTCATTTCTAGACATGTTTTCCCTCTCTTTAAATTGAAAATGTATATGCTTTGAAATCTGTCCCTCAAAATTCAAATATGTGCCTCTTTGCAAATCATCCAAAATTTGTCCCTGTTTTGAATTTGACGAGACAATGGACAAGGGCCCAACACTAGTGCTCTAAAACTTGGTCTGACTTGGCTTGATGGGCCGATTTGGTACCAAATAAGCCCAACTTAGCCAAGAAGATGCATCATGACCCCATACAGAATCCAAGAAAAATTCAGTATTAAATTAAAAAACTCAAAAAAGCAAAGCATTAAACTGAGCAAATTGCTATAAAGAGATCTCCCACCCCTCTATTTGTCTCACACCTTTCTCACATAACATTTGTGAGCATTTGGAGTTTTGGAGAAAAGATGAAATCTTGAAGAGCAATGTGAAGACAATCCACCCCTCTCAAGAAATTGCATTGCCATGGAATGTGACTTTGTAAGTCGCACACAACTGAAGAACCACCTGAATTGTAACTACTGGAAGGTGTAGTTGGAAATATTTGCAAGATATAATCAATACTCTGTTGTTCATCTGTTGTCATGTATCCCAAAGGCTTTTCCAAAATCTTCATGAATGGACTATTGCCTTTAATGTTGTCATCCAAGGAAGACTTTTTACTGTTATCTACAACACCTGCACCAGCTAAAGTTGTATCTTCAGAATCAGAGACAAGTGAAGTTCCTCCCATAGAACTAGTGTTCTGGGTATCTATAGTCATTTGAAGTTTGTATTGCAACATATGGTCAAGTATGAGCAATAACGCAGTCACCCACTTGGGAACTGAAACTTTTTCCCCTGTCAGGTTATTTGGCATAAAATTTTTCAATAATTCCAATGAATACCAACGAGTCCATTCTTGGCTCCTATATCTCTAGTATTGTTGTCTTCACTCAAAACCAATGCCAAAATATGAGAAATAGTTTATAATGGACTAGTTCCTTTTTTCAAATCCATACACCTTACAAAGCTTTAGTTGTTGAATAAGAAACGAAACAACTCTCAGAAGGTATTGGCCTTTGTTTCAGTTGCAAAAAGTCACAATCAAATTAGTCATGGAAAAATCAATCACATCTGTACTTTGCAATAGATTCATACATGTAGTTAAGATATCCTCAATGGGAGGATTTTCTAGAGGCTTCTCTTCATAAGAAACATCTCTTCCTTTTTCATTGGCATTGCCTTTGGGAACCTCAGAATTACCCAGTGACAAGGCAAGATCTTGGGCAAGTTCATCACCTTCTTGTGTTGGCTCCTTAGGATGACTAAAGAGCCACTCCATAGCCAGTTCAACACTATTTGTTTCAACACACCTCAATGCTTCCTCTGCCCTGGACCTTGGAAATCCCATTTCAACCATCATAGAAATGGAAGCCTCATCAGGTGGATGACGTCTAAATCGTTGACCTGTGCTTCCAGGAATACTATTTTTGCTTCCTTTAACATCACCTATGGCAGTGTATACATGGGTAATAATGGAAACAACAAAGGTAATCAAAGATGAACTACAACGACAAAACCTTGGATTGCTCCAGATAGGTAGAACAACATTGAATAATGACGGAGGCTCCAACAAATGGTTGCACTAACTATGATGCAAAGGGCACAGTTAACAACAAAGAAGAATTTACAAGGTACTCCAAAAGCCTACAATAGCTTTGTAATGCCTCTCACAACCAAGGTACATGCTCTAGCTTGTCATTTTTTTGTTTCCATTCCTTGCTGTGACATAATTGGTACCATCCACAGAGAATGACCTGTTGTTGCTTCAAAAGTAGTCAAAAGATTTTTAATTGCACCATGAGCATAGAAAGAATTCACCATTGTTGTATTGCACATTCACTTATGGTTGTCATATATAACTGTTGTCATGTCATCCACAACTTTCCTAGGGTAGTGACACTTTGAAGAAAGTGATGACTCAAACTCAGATGAGCTACAATTCTCATCCACATCAAGACTGTCATCAAACTTTTTTACAAGAGTAACCACCACACTCAAGCTTCAAACGTGCTATGGTGCTATGCAAGCCTCCTAAATCCCTAAAGGAGGTTTCAACAGGAATCTGTCGATGACCTCTATGCTAAGAACAAGGGTGAGTGGTAGTCCCTTTATGCCATATGTGGAGAGCAATGGGATGAAGTGGTTTCATGATATCTCATGTTGATGGCCTCTGTTTCAATAATCTGTCATTGTCCATGCTAGTGACACCCTGTATCCAGTCTCTTCATTCCTTTGATGTTTGAGAGGTGGAGTTGTCAACCAAGTAGGCCTTGAAGGTCCTTGTAGGGCACATTGTCTATTAGTAACTACAACTTGCATTATTGGGGTAAGCATCTATGGTTTGGGTTTAAAAAAAAAGGTTGCAAGGGACTTGCTAGAGTCTCTATAGAAGCAGTGCAATCTCCCTAGTATCCTGTTTTAGATGGGGCACTTGAAACATGAAGTGCTCTTTAGTCTCCACCTCCTAGAAGGAGGAGTGTCGACAAATATTGTCCTCTTAAGGATTCTAATGATACATATCTTGACACGTAAATGGTGGTAGCATGATCTTAGTTGATGATGGGACTCTTGAGTCCATGGGATTTGTGCCTTCATATGTAGTTGGACAAACAATTGACTGTTAAGTTGCAAAAAATGCTTAGCATAAAATGCTAGCTTAGATCTAAGACATTGTGGGGGAGAAAACTAGGTGATTAGAATGTACTGCCATGAGATGTCCTCCTTGATTGATTCATTATTCTATGCCTTAGGGGCGATAATTCAAGGGAACCTATAAAGTAGGGAGTCAATAAATGGAGATAATGGAAAAATGAAGAAAAAAAGTGGCCTCAAAGTCTCAATATTTCCTTCGACCAGAATGACCCAAGGGGACTAGATCTTTATAGGAAAGGAATGGAGAGCCAGATATGGATCTCTTTTCCAACTCAAGGTAGAGTCTCAAAGGGCCCAAAATATAACCTCTACACCAAATTCTTTTTGTGGGTTGTTCCTTAGTATTAGAAATAAGTTAGAGTTTATTCTATTTCCTCCTCGAAGCATTTCATGCAAAATTACAAATTGGTTCCAATATCGAAGCCAAGTTACATAAGACCATTCAATTCTTTTAGATGAAGGGAATTTTGTACTCATTTTCTTTCTACTAATTACTCAACACAACAATATTGGGTAGAACAAAGGATAAACCAATTTCGTATCCTCTACCCATTGTGGGAAGAAGATATATGGCACCTATCATAGGAAGCTTACCCATTCCAACGAGGAATGTCAAACATTTAGGCCAAAGAGCTCTGAAAGGAAAAATACTTCCTTTCTAAGCATTATTGAGAGGTTGGAGACTTAGAGGTTGATGTCAACAATCCCAGCTACATTGATCCAAACTTGATGCTAATGCCCAAAGATAGCCTTACCAGCAATAATGAAGCTCTTTGTACATAGAACTGTCAAATCAAGCACAAACTAGCATATATGGTAATTGATAATGGCAACCAAAATAACCTTCTCTTGCTTCAGTTGGAAAAGGAACTCAAGTTACCAACCTCAACTCATCCCAACACACATTAGCTTGGATGGGTCAAAGATGCACATTAGCTTGTGCTAAACACTTGACAATATATCAGACTGTTGCTAGAAGATGGCAAGATTTTGCCCAATATCGTATATGTTCTTACAAACAAAGATGAGAAGAGTTACGAAAATAAGATGATGATAACAAGTGTAACTAATTTCTCCTTTTCCTTGAAGTAAAATAGGTGGCATTTTAAAAATAAAAGGAAAACTACAAGAGAGGAATGCCACAAATGCAGATATATTGTAGTACATAAAATCCAAAATATAATGAAGTCAATTAATGGAATAATTGATGGAGAAATCAACAGGGCCATTGGTGGTTGTTTGTCTCCTAAACACAGTAGTTAAAATTAGATGTTTACAAATACACTGATACATTCCCACTTGCCACTTGTCACCTAGTATTATGCTCACCTCTTCCTCCTTGCTTGCAAGGAATTGTTCCCTAAATTAGCAAATGGAAACCGTTATTTCTTCCCTCACAAGGAAGCCACATGTTTTCCATTGAAATGGGTGGCTGTGATATTTCTTTGGGTGATGAATGGGTAAGAACACTAGGACCTATCACCATGGATTTCTTGGAATTATACATGAGTTTTCAAGAGAATGGCAATTTCTAAATGGGTGGTTGTGATATTTTTTTGGGTGATGAATGGGTAAGAACACTAGGACCTATCACCATGGATTTCTTGGAATTATACATGAGTTTTCAAGAGAGTGGCAATTCCTACATGCTCAAAGGTTTCAAAGCAACCACTATAGAAATAATCAACTACCATTGTATGGAAAAGCTTATAAAAAAGGGCCATTGGTTTGAAAATGGGGGATATGTGAAACGTGAGGGAAGACATATTTGTTTCCATTTTGCTAATTGACTAGGCAAAAGACTCAACTATTTTCTATACTTCCTCATGGTTGACATGCTACGGGTGTTTATCATGGGACCATTGGGTCCATCAAAGGGGTTAGCCAAATTTTAGCCCAATATAATGAGTGTACCAAAAGAAATTTGTTGAGAGGGGACACAAGTAATGGTATGAGCTGGTCCACAAAAAATGAAAAATTAGTCACTGTAAAATGACACCAAAACAATCAATGTTGCACAAGGATTTTGTTGAGCTGGGTCTCCTGTAACAGTATTAATAGGTCCTAGACATATTTTTTCAATTTGAGGGGAGTATTACTGCAGTAATGAAATTCCAAAACTCTTGATACTACAAAATGTGTAGGAACTTTGTTACCTGTGTTGCAAAGGCTATGGTTTAGAGGAAGAGGCTAGGATTTGTAGGGTCCTAAGGATAGAGGAGTGTCAAGTTCTATAGATCTTAATATACATATGGTTTCCATCAATAGTAATCAACCGAATCTTTCATTGCACCAACTAATGGTGATAGATTATACCCTTGGTCATACTACCCAATTCCCTAGTATGTGAGAGTTATCTCCCAAGTGTTATTCTCCATGTACTCATGGCAATAGGTTGAATAATACGGTTAAGTAACGTTGGTTTCAAGTGTACCGAGGGGGATTTTGGTATACCTAAAGGAACATGGAAGATAATTCCATATCTAGGTGTTATTTGATGGAGTGCTACACAAAGGGGTGCTAACAGATGTCACAAATTTGTTCAACAAGGTAATGCCTCTATTATTTTCTACATGTATTCTTCCCCAATTATAGAATTTCCCATTGAATGATATATATTTGTGTTATTTAAAGATGTTGAAACACATCTATAACCTAAATAATGTTTTTCTAAAATTGGAACATGTGTTGGCATGAGAAAGTTCTTTGGAACCACTTGTATTTGTGGTGTTTCTTGTTAGTTGAAATAGAATATTTAGAGAAAAAAGGGAATAATATAAATTCAGGAAGCAATTAAATAGATACATGGAATGCAACTGTGGAAAGCAAATAATAGAACTAAAATTGGAAAATAACAAGATCTTGTTGATGCAGGAGCATCCAGCTCAACATTATCAATGTATTCTAGTAGACATAGGGGTATGGTGTTCTCAAGGAAGTTGGTTTCCTAAGTATTGGGTTTATGTAATTATTTAATGTTTTGAGTGATTCTAATGAGAATAGGAATTAATTGAATATTGTGAGGCTTTATTGTAAATGTTCTCGAATATAGGAGAACATGAGAGATTTAGGATAGCTGAGTGATGAGAGGATTGAGAATTGATTGTAAACCTTAGATTAGGAACTAGTTCATGCTTTTGTGGATTTGAGAGAACCCTTAGGGATGAGAAAGATATTTTAGGATTTTGTTGAGGGATTTATGGATCTAAACCAGAAATGGGTTTTAGAATCCCTTGGTATAAATGTAAGCCTAAATATCATGAATAGGGTTAGAGTTAGAGAGGTTGAATAGGAAAATAGAGAGTAGATTGGAGTGTTGTAAGCCGACGAGAAGATTAGGAAATAGAGGCCACTGATATTGAAAATCATGCAAGAGAGACAACGATCTCGGTTTGTAATTCATTGTTGTAATTATAAAGACACAGAGGTTAATCAAAACCCTGTTAAGTGCGTGATTGAGTGTTGAATGGTAGCTTGAGCATATTAGAGAATTGCGTATATGTATTTATGCAGGTAAAGCACAACGAACGTAGAAAAGCAGAGTTCAGCGAATGTACAGAGAGGAAGAGAGCGAACTAGAGATCATAATAGATCTTGGAATCTATTGAAGGATCAAGGAGTGATCTAGAGTGATATCAATAAAAGGAGCTTAAGAGGATAAGCCAAAGGGAGTCTCATAGCATCATTAAGAAAACCCAGAAATCACAGAGAAAACTGAAGAAAATGTCATAGAACCGAAATAAATAGGCAGACAGGAAAGCAAGTATTAACACTCAGCGTCCGTCGGATTTGGAAGATCCACGGTTGAGATTAAATCGCAATCGAGCCTTGGAGAATTGTAATGAACGAGCGCGATTAATCGTGGACCGCTGGATCATGGCTAGATCAACGGTCACGATTTAAATTGCATATCGGCGATCGGAAGTGCAAAGGAGCGATTGGCGAAGGTGTGATATCGCCGACAGTGAAAATCGGCGATCGGGCGTCGGAAGCTTCGAAGGTCGGAAGGGTGGTACGGTGGAGGGTCTAGTGATGAGTCGGACCCGATGACATATATGAATCAAGGTATATAACATTTGTGTTCCGCGTATATGGTTCGGAACGGAAATTCCATGTATTCCCTTTGTATTATGTTAAAGAGTGGTGGCAAGTCTTTTAAGGCTTAAACATGGAGATAACGATTCCGATAGTTGGGAGATCGGAGTCGAAGGGTTGACGAGGAATATGCATGTTAAGGACCTATGAAAGGAGCCAATAGTGATTGCGATGGGGTTAAACCTCGGGGACTGTGCAGAGTTTGTACGAAAGGTTGAAAAGGTATGTTTTTGCGGGGTTTTCCTTTGTAATTGAATTATAAAGGAATTAGCGCTGATAGAAGGTTTGATACGTAAAACCATATATAACCAAGGTTAGAAGAGGGCGATTATATATATGCGGGCTAAAAGTTTGAACTAAGGTTCTAAAGGGTTTTAATGCCCGATAGAAGGGTTGATCAGGAAGACTTTAATAAAGTCGTGAACCAAGGCTTGAGGACTATTTAAAGTCCCGATAGGAGGTCTTGGCGGGGTGATTGGTTCCGATACAAAGGAACTGTAGATAAAGAGGGCCTTAACCATTGATAGTTAAATTCTTGGGATGGTGGATTATGCATATTTATGCATACTGTGGGTATGTGCAGGGGTAACCCTGCGTCATTTGGTATCAGAGTTGAATTATAAACGAAACATTTAGTATCATGCAGAAGAAAGAAATTATGGGTGAAAGTTTCTTGAAAGAATTCAGAACAGAGATATCTGGAAAGATGTGTATGCAGGTAAGGGATATTAGATTGTAATCTGACAGTGAAGAAACCAGAGTATAGCTAGGAGAATGGAGAAGAACAATTAAGTTCTTAGAGGCAGGTAAGACAGAATTAAGCAAAGATTGCAGAGACAAGAAGAATCCACAACAATGTTTTGAAGAATGGAGGTTCACTCGGATGTGAAGAGTGGAAGGAGAAAGTATGCAGGTATTGTTTATTTAATTCTGATTTGGGTTTGCTGACAAAGAGATAGATTGAAGATTGATGGTTGCAGTGAATGAAGTATCTCAGCAGAAGGAAATCAAGCCTTAAGAAGCAGTAATGAAGGAATTGTTAAGGATTTCTGAGTGGAAAGGAAACTCAACAAAGAAGAAATTGTTGTTGATAGCTAAAGCTTTGCCAAGATAAAGCCGAAGGATTGGAAGAAAGAATCAGATTCTAAATCTGATTGACAGTGGTTGAATATTGAGAATTTGTACAGTGGAAGCATGAAGATCTACTGAAACAAGTTTGCAGAAATGGTGAGATCCTGAAGGTAGGTGAAGGTATGTAGTTTGTCTAATGAGTAGCAGATATGAATGAATGAAATTTTAGAGCAGGATTACAATAGTTAAACTGTAAGAGGGATGTTTGTAAGTTTTGAAGTAATAGAGTTTGAAGATACAACTGAAAGCTAGTGGAAAGGATAGTCCATTCAAAAATGCAGGTGAATGGGAAGACAAGATCAGGTAGAGATCTTGAAGGTAAGATGATATAATTTTACTTTAGTTGGATTTGAAGATTGAAAAGTTGTAGTCTTTGCATTGAAGCAAAAGTATTGTTGCAACTCCCAAAGGCAATTCCACAAAGGATGTGGGTAAAATTTCTAAGAGATAAAGGAATCTAGTAAGACTTTCTAAGTGGAATTAGAAATGTGATAGTACCTTGAGGAATTCCAATAGAGATTGGATAAAGAGAACAATTGTGTTCTTTTAGAGTGCAAATGAGTTGAGGCCTAGAAGGAGTGAAGGTGTTCCTCAAAAGGAGGTTCCAGAGATAGAGAACCAATTGCTTACCAAAAGACTGAGTGAAGAGAGCTTGGTGAGGTAAGTGGCAGCAGGGAGGAATTGTTGTGGAAGAGGCTTTAGTGCAACTCATAGTGAAGTGAGTGAGGAACTCATCAAGATGGAGAGGATGATGACTAGTGACAGTCATAACAGAGGCTCTGCAAGGGATCACAGTAGAGGAAAAAAGGAGAAGGATGCTAAGGCAAATGGCATACAGAGACAATTAAGCAAAGAGTAATATGAGAGGGAGAAGGTTGAGATAGCAGTTCAACTTGAAGTGTTAATGGAGATGTTGTAAAGAAATGAAATAGACCAGAAACATGGTTATGTCATGAGAAAGAAAGTGGAGTGGCAGAGATTACAAGAGAAGAGGAATCAATAGGCGAATATGCAATTAATAAATGAGTTAAGGGAACTTGAACAGATTATAGATGCCAAACAGAGGACATAGAGGCTTGAAAGAGTTGAGCTACAACAAAAGGAAGATGTTGAAGAAGATATTGAAGTTTCGATATATGAACAGGAAAGTGGACCATTACTTTTTGAAAGTGATGAAGAGCTAGAGGAGTTGAATCATATGAATGATTTGAAGCAGTCAGAAGACTTGATGACTGAAGCATCAAGTGAGACCAAAAGATCTTGTATTTTTAAAACTAATGATTTGTGTATGATTACATGTTTGGAAGAAGATGGACAGCCTTTTAAAGTTGTCAAAGCTGTGAAAGAATACCTTCCAGAAGATGCAAGTTTTGAAGTAGAATATGAAAGAGAGACTGGGAAAGAATCAGTTCACTAAAGTGGACAAGTGCTGGAAGACCTCATTGAAGCAGATGATGAGAAGGAGAGACTCGCTAACAATCTCAAGAGTCCTTTGAGTTTGAATCAGCATACTAATGTACTGACGGAGGAATTAACAGAGGGATCAGAGAAACATACTGAAGTGTTGCCAAAGGAAGAAGAGGTACAAAGGCCTTATATTTTTTATTATAATGATTATCTTATAATTGAAGATGTTGTTGCAGAAGATGGAGTATATTTGACACAGGTGGACAGTTAAATGAAAGAAGAAGAGGAAGAACATCTACTGAAGGATGTTAAGAAGGGCTTAGCAGAAGAAGAAGGACCATGTGATAATGAATCAATAACAAATAAAGAAATGGGAGATTGTGTAAAATTTCTGAAGTTCAGTCCAAGTAAAATCATTGAGATATATAAGGAATTAGACTTTCAAAGGAGAAAGTTAGAAGAGCAGAGGATGAATGTTCAAGATAGATTGTGAAGAAGGAAGACAAAACAATTGTCATAAATAATAATCGAGAAGAAGTTGACAGGTGCAGAAAACAGAAGCAGGAGATTGTTCTCAAAAACAATATAGCAGCAGCAGAAAGGTGCAGAACAACAGTAAAGAAGAGGGTAAGGATAAAAAGGAGGTGACCAGAACAAGTGAAGAACAAGCAAGAATGAGAGTTCAACAATCAGAAGATGAAAACAATTAGCAGACATAGGATATACTGGACAGAGAAATTGAGTTGATAAGAAGGTTAATGATGAAGGTGTCTCAGAGAAAGACAACAACAAGAAAAGAGAGGAGTGACAACAAGAGGAAAACAATAGCAGACTACGAAAGCAAGGCAAGTGGAGTATTATAGCACAAGGTATGGAGACCTAGAGAACAACAGCAGACAACAACAACAATAGAATAATTGACAAGCAGAGACAAGTTACAAAATAAAGTTTGGGATCTAGGAGGAAACAATTATCTAGACTTATGACCAGGTGGTCATAAATTTTCTTACATGGGGAGTCTGATGCAGGAGCATCTAGCTCAACATTATCAATGTATTCTAGTAGACATAGGGGTATGGTGTTTTCAAGGAAGTTGGTTTCCTAAGTATTGGATTTATGTAATTATTTAATGTTTTGAGTGATTCTAATGAGAATAGGAATTAATTGAATATTGTGAGGCTTTATTGTAAATGTTCTCGAATATAGGAGAACATGAGAGATTTAGGATTGTTGAGTGATGAGAGGATTGAGAATTGATTGTAAACCTCATATTAGGAATTAGTTCATGATTTTGTGGATTTGAGAGAATCCTTAGGGATGAGAAAGAGATTTTAGGATTTTGTTGAGGAATTTAGGGATCTAAACCAGAAATGGGTTTTAGAATCCCTTGGTATAAATGTAAGCCTAAAAAGCATGAACAGGGTTAGAGTTAGAAAGGTTGAATAGGAAAATAGAGAGTAGATTGGAGTGTTGTAAGCCTACGGGAAGATTAGGAAATAGAGGCCACTGATATTGAAAATCAGGCCAGAGAGACAGTGAGCTCGGTTTGTAATTCATTGTTTTAATTATAAAGACACAGAGGTTAATTAAAATCCTATTAAGCGCGTGATTGAGTGTTGAATGGTAGCTTGAGTGTATCATAGAATTGCATATATGTATTTATGCAGGTAAGGCACAACGAACGCAGAGAAGCGGAGTTCAGCGAATGTATAGAGAGGAAGAGAGCGAACCAGAGTTCGTAATGGATCTTGAAATCCATTGAAGGATCAAGGAGTGATCTGGAGCGATATCGATAAAAGGAGCTTAAGAGGATAAGCCAAAGGGAGTTGCGTATTATCATTAAGAAAACCCAAAAATCACAGAGAAAACTGAAGAAAATGTCGTAGAACCGAAATAAATAGGTGGACGAGAAAGCAAGTATTAACGCTCAGCAGTCGTTGGATCTGGAAGATCCGCGGTTGAGATTAAATCGCAATCAAGCCTTGGAGAATTGCAATGAACGAGCGTGATTAATCGTGGATCGTTGGATCATGGCCAGATCAATGGTCACGATTTAAATCACATATCGATAGTCGGAAGTGCAAAGGAGCCATTGGCGAAGGTGTGATATCACCGACAATGATAATCAACGATCGACATTTGGAATTATCAGCGATCGCCGTCGAAAGATTCGGAGGTCGGATGGGTCGTACGACGGAGAGTCCAGTGATGAGTCGGACCCAATGACATATATGAATGAAGTTATATAACATTTAAGTTCCACGTATATGGTCCGGAACGAAAATTCCATGTATTCCCTTTGTATTATGTTAAAGAGTGGTGGCAAGTCTTTTAAGGCTTAAACATGGAGATAACGATTCCGATAGTCAAGAGATACGAGTCGGAGGGTTGATGAGGCATATGCATGTTAAGGACCTATGAAAGGAGCCGATAGCGATTGTGATGAGGTTAAACCTCAGGGACTGTGCAGAGTCTATACAGAAGGTTGAAAAGGTATGTTTTTGCGGGGTTTTCCTTTGTAATTGAATTATAAAGGAATTAGCGTCGATAGAAGGTTTGATACGTAAAACCATATATAACCAAGGTTAGAAGAGGGCAATTATATATCTACGGGCTAAAAGTTTGAACTAAGGTTCTGAAGGGTTTTAATGCCCCATAGAAGGGTTGATTAGGAAGACTTTAATAAAGTCGTGAACCAAGGCTTGAGGATTGTCTAAAGTCTTGATAGGAGGTCTTCGCAAGGTGATTGGTTCTGATACAAAGGAACTGTAGATAAAGAGGGCCTTAACCATTGATAGTTAAATTCTTAAGATGATGGATTATGCATATTTATGCATACTGTGGGTATATGTAGGGGTAACCCTGCGTCACTTGTCCCTAAATCTGATCAAAACATATGTTGTAAGACGATAGTCCACATCCTCGTCACATGTACCCTGTTGTAACCTGTGCATAAGCTCCATGTATTGCCATCCTGTTGTCCTACCTGTAATATATGATCTTGTAAGTCTATCCCATAAGAACTCATAATTTTTATATGATTCACATGTATCCTCCTACCAAGAGCATTTGCAACCCTGTTCTCTTTACCTTTAATGCATTTGATCTCAAAGTCAAACTCACTAATCGTGGCCAACCATCTAGATTGCCTAACATTCAAATTCAGTTGGTCAAACAAGTATCTCAATCCAATGTGATTGCTCATCAATACGAACTTCTTGCCAAGAAGATAATGTTTCCACATCTTCAATGCATTGATGATTGTTTCCAACTCAAGATCATGTGTCAGATAATTCTTCTCATGCTCATTTGGTTTTCGTGACTCAAAGCACACTACTTGTCATTCTTGCATAAGGACTCCACCAAGTCCTCTCTTGCAAACATTTGTACACACCACAAACTCTTTTTTTGGATCCGTGACCTTTAATATAGAGCATTCATCAACAACTGCTTCAATTACTCAAAACTTGCTACACATTCTTCTGTCCATTCAAATTTCTTATCTTGCCTTTGTAGTGATGTAATATGATATGCAATTCAAGAGAAGTTCCTGATGAACCTCCTGTAGTAACCTATTAGCCCCATGAATAATCTTACCTCATCCACATTTCTAATAGTTTCCCACTCCATGATAGCCCTTATCTTTTCTGGATCCACTGCTATGCCTTCCTTGGAAACAACATGTCCCAAGTAATGTACCTCTATCTGAAATTTTTTAGAGCTTTGCATACAACTGATGCTCTCTCAACAATATCAATATTGTTGATAAGTGTTTAGCATGCTCTTCCTCATTCTTAGAATATATCAAGATGTTATCAATGAATACAAAAAGAAACTTATCCAAATAAGTATGCAACACACTATTCGTCAAGCACATTAGCTGGAGCATTAGTCAAACTAAATGGAACTACAACAAACTCATAATGCTCATACCTAGTCTGAAAAGCTATCTTGTAAATGTCCTCTTCTTTAATGCATACCTGATTATATATGAATCTCAGATCGATCTTTGAGAACATTGCTTCTCCCTTCAACTGATCAAACAAGTCATCGATCATGAGCAATGGATAACTTTTCTTGATGATTACCTTGTTCAACTGCGTGTAAACAATACATAACCCAAGAGTACCATCCTTCTTCTTCACAAACAACATCGGTGCACCACAAGGGGATACATTTGGCCTAATGTATCCCTTGTCAATCATTTCCTTTAACTACAGCTTCAATTCTACTAACTTTGATGTGCTCATCCTGTATGGTGCCTTCAATGGTGGTGTTTCCCCTGGTACCAACTCAATGGAAAAGTCCACTTCTCTGTGAGGCAACAACTTTGAAATCTCTGTTGGAAACACATCGTGAAACTGTTGTAAGATCAAGTACCTGCTCAATACCTCTGCATCCTCAACATCCTTATCTCTATCACTAGAAATATGCACTTCAAACCATGGGGGCTTCATTGGGGGAGCAATACCATACCACGTGTGTTCATATTGGGGGATATTTATTGAAGAAAAAATGACATAATACTGAAAAAATGGATACCTACAATATCTATTGAAAGTAGGGGTTTTTAAATTGGGAAGGTATATTGGGTTCATATTGGTAGGGGGTTAAATAATGTGATTTTTAGGGGTATTTTCCAATATGTAGTCAAATTAAGGGTATTGTTTAATATGCCATGAATGCGCGTGATATGTCAGAGGTTCATTGAGTGAAGCCCACGTGCTTCAAACAACACACACCCTTTTTTGCGACTACGCTTTGCCTGCATAGTTGTCACCATTCTAACCGATGTTGCCTTCTTCTTACCCTAAAATACTCTTTTTTCTCCATTATCATCTAAGCACTCAATGCCTTGTCATAACAATCGACTTGAGTCCTATGAAGAAACTCGAATGCACAAGCTCTTACCCAATGATGAACTATCTTCTTTGTGCCTGTAGCTAACTTCACTAACCAAGATTTTGCATGCACTTCTTTATTTAAACCACACTTATCCACCAGGTTTGGACTAACATAACTATAATGAGATCTAGGGTCAATCAAAATAGAAACAACTTGATCACAAAGATTACCATCCATCTCAATAATGGATGTTTGGTGATCTGCCTGCCTGTTATCCAATGTTGCATAGATACGAGGAATACTCTACCCAACATCCCCAAGAGTTTGTGCCTCTTATGCACTATAGATCTAAGGCCTACCGCCTTGATACTATGAACAATCTCTCTTGAATTGCTCCTTGCCACATATCCAACACTGCAACGGTCCCATATGATCACCTTTATTCTGCTGCCCCTTAGGTCGTGACCCATGTCCCAGTCTAACTACGTTGAACTTCGTATAAGGTGCAACATTTTCTTTCTCACCTGCATCCTGAGGCCTTGTTCTTTTCAGCTGCCATTTACCTTTAGCTATGTCTTTCCCTTTCCAGCCTTGCTATTATTTTGTATTACGCTTTGACTGCTCATAACAATGCTTCAATTTTCCAATAACTTCCTCAAGTGATCGAGGCTCATCATACTCAATTCAACCTCTAAATGCTAATGGAAATCCACCGACAAATCTCTAAACTTTGGCTTTATCATCCTTAAGATACGGTACACTCCTCAATAACTCCAGGAACTTGGTTGTATACTCCTCGTCTATCGTTGATCCCATATTTAGCTCATACAATTCATTGGCTTTATTGTCGTAGTAACTCTCTGACAAATATTTCTTTGTGAAAAGTCTCTTAAATTCATGCCAACTCAACTCTTATGTCCTGATGTCTCTAACCTACTTCACATCTTCCCACCAGATGTTTTCTTTCCCTTTGAGTATGAATATAGTTATTTCGGCCTTCATATTCTTTGTGTACTCATGCAGCTTAAAGAATTTCTTCATCCCAAGTAACCATGCTTATCCGTCCTTTGACTTCTTCAAATCTCCATCAAAGGTAGGTGGCTTCGATTTCTTGAACTCATATGGAAAATATATCTTGTCACTCCTCCTATACAGATGATAATGATGACGATCATAGTGCTTGTCAAAACCATAACTATAATAAAACCTATGTCCATCACCTCTCCTATCTAGAGTATCCAAGAGCCCACCATCTCAAATCATGTCATCCCTATCTGACCTGTGCCCACCATGAGATCTACTACCATATGCCCCATTAGTCTAATTGTTATAGACATATTTGGGCACTGCAACCCCAATCACATATGTCCATAAACCAAGGGATTATAAACCCCTAAAAGTGTTGTTTCATACCCTAAAGGAACAAGGTCAGTTGATTACATCATTTCCCAGAAGTTCTCCCTGAAAAACTACTCAGAATTGGTGAAGACTGGACCATACAGGCTGCTCCATGCATAGGGTGCGATGCATCTCACCTATTACACACGGGGGGTGCGATGCATACTGGAAATCCCTTTTGTAGGGTGCGATGAGCGAGAGCAGACAAATGGCAGAAGCAGTTTGCTAAGTGGAAACTCAAAGAATCTTCTAGAAACCGCTCATATGACACTCGCCTCTCGGAATTCGCCCAGGGATGAGTAAGAGACCATGAAATCTCCAAGTGGAACCAAGAACTATCAGTGAAATGACACTAATCAAAATCCCAGAAGCTGACTCACTCTCCTGCAAACATCTATATATGGATCCCTCATCCTAGAGATCCAAAGGCTGGAATTTTGTAATTTGCAAGGAAGTGTTGTTGGTTTCTCTTTGAAGACATTGTTGGGTGATCTTGCTTTGTATGAGGTGAAGAGGGCTTTCATGCTGGTAGGATGATGCTGGATCAAACAACTTGGTTTTTATCCTCTCTTCTACTACTTCTATCAATAAAGCTATTTGAGTTTTCCTCCATATGTTTGTATATCTTTGAATCTTGTATTTGTATATGCATTTATATGGTTAATGTACATCTGATCCTACATTGTTTATGGTTATAGATCTCTATGCTTTGTTGGTATTTTGCTGCTTTGACTCTACAGGTGTTCTTTGAAGCGGGACAAGTGAGAAAGGAGTGGTGAAAGCTCTATCAAGGGAGAGAGGAAACAAGCAAGGAGACTAGCGAAAGACCGAGGTTGGTACTCTTTGCTTCTCTCTCATCTATCTCCCATAAAGGAAAACACAAGTAACTTTAGTTTGTTTGTTTCTAAGATAGCTACCCTCTTAGTGGGACTAGCAACTTTGAATGGACACTAGTTTTCCCAGTAACACTGATCCTCCTGCCCATGGCTGATCCAAAGCGATCCCTATATTTGCAATTCTGACAAACTCTGAAGGATTATTGTAATGACTTCTGCATATTTCTCTTGTGCCTAAATAATAATGTCATAATCTGCCTTGCAACTTCTTATTTATGCCTTCAAACTTCTCAATGTGTCCGCTATGTCATAAGAATGCCCAAAACCATGCTATGCATATGATCCATAGGGAGAATCTCGTGAATTATAGGTTACCATCTTGCTAGTCATCTTTGATCTTCTTCCTGCAAGTATACCATGTCAGCTTAAACCAAAACATAACATAATCAACATACCTTAGTACATTTGGGGAGGATATCTTGTATGCAAGCTCAACCAAATTAGCACAATACATGTATAAGCATAATCATATCAGCATATAATCATCATTTCATCCATTATCTAGTTATCAATGCATGACCATACCAACCACACATCATGATCTCATGCATGACAACTATCACCATGTCAATGTATGCACTACAACATATAAACATTGGCATGCACAACCAATGCATAACCGACATACACTAACGACAAACACATCCAACAACAACACCATCAACTTTCACATGGTGACACAACTACAACCATGAGAACGACCATGCATACACAACAAGCACATAAACCACAAGCATAAGGAACACATATGCAACCGATATGTATGCATGACCAACACAACGCCTATCTAGTCTAAGGGGTGAACCATGCTCTGATACCACTCTGTAACACCCTCCTCCCACATTTACCCAAGTTAACTGGTCCGCAAGGGTAAACATGTGACGAGAGGCTACTATGATGTGATTCAACTCCTCATGTACAGTTAAGGAAGTGGAACTGATCAAAATAAAACCATCATGGCCTTCCACACATGCTACAAAACCTTCAGGAGCCAACCAACCCTTCTAGGTGATCAACCCTTGAGACATCTTGACATTTCACTGATATGGACCCTCAACCACTCCCATGACAAGCCATGCATGTGAGTGAGGCCTTTTAGTTGCTCCCACAGCAAGGCATGCCAACGACTATGGACTTTTTCAACTAGTTTTGAGCCAACGACCTCGAATTTTGAGCCACTTTTTTCAAAGCTAGGTCTCAGGCTACTACCAAGAACTTCATGGAACTTTTAGAAATGATAAATATCAATGGAATAATGCTATTAATGCAATCATTGTTACAAGTACTTGATCTAACCCCTACTAGCCATGACAGACATTTCGTCAAACATGTCACAAATATGTAATCTATAGGTCATAACAATAGATTTGAGCATAGGGGTCTCATACTTATCTGAGATTCGTAAAGGAGCATTTTTGCCTTATCACAATAACTGCACTATAATCTATTAGGTCATATATTCATTGTACATTCATTTTCTAATCAAAACATGTTGAGAGCCATACATTAAGTATATCATAAACGTACTCATAAAATCAACATATAACCAGCATAAATAACAAGGATATAATAGCCATGAGAATCAGATATGAACCAATAAATTTACACATGAAATACCAAGGAGAAGGAGCTCTTATTAATGAAGGCATAAGCCAACTATTTCTGGGACTTCTGCGAACCACCCGACCATAGATTGGGTTGAACCAAATCTTTATTTCAGTCAATCACCCCCATGCCATATTCCAAGCATGAATGTGGGGCTCACAATAAAACCAACTAGTGCTTCCCGAGGAAAAAACACCTCAACCCTCATTAATAGAACTGATATTTACTGCAATCCCCACCCGATCTCTAGGTACTAAACTAGCATGGATGCCTCCATATCTCTCCACCTAAACCATGAGGAATTTGTTAGTCTCAACCTCTCAGATTTACTGTGTATCCCACCATTACCAGTCAAGGGATTCCTAGGCCTACGAGTTCAACACCCTCTGGGATTTACCGTGTATCCCATCATTATCGTTCAAGGGATTCCTAGGCCCAATCAAGTGTATTCACCACTAAAATTTACCGTGTATCTCGCCATTCACTAGTCAATGGATTCTTAGGCTCAATCAAGGTGTTCACTACCATGCTTTATCGTGTATTCCATCCTAGGATTCCTAGGCCTTGTGAATAATCCTAAGACCACCCCACTCATCTTCGAGTCCATCCAAGAATCCAACTCAACCAAATATAAGAGAACCCACCACACATGATCCAGGGGGATCCTAAAAGGCTAAATTTCGAAGTCCTTGAAACACAGTGAAACTAGTGTCAAATAGAAGAGCTCATTGTTCTGAATCCAACGGTATGAATGACACCTCAATCTGGCATCACATGAAGAAGTTATAGCCCGCTGATTTTTTTTGGAAATAACTAATTTTTTTGCAGTCAAGACTCATAGGTGACACTTTGCATGCTAACGTCAGCAGTACGAACGTTAACGTCAGCTGTACGGATGATGATGTTAGCAGGGTGACGTGGTCATACAGATCGAGGAGATCCAACTACGTCGCGACACGTAGCAGGCGATGTTAGCGGGCTAGTCAACCGTACAAACCAATTAGGGCACGCCACATGGCGCCCAGTTAGCATTGCCAGACTTTCTTAAAGAAGTGACATTTTGGACCTTTTCGGCAGTGGGCATTAGCAAAATTGTTGCTTGGTTAATTTTCCCAGTAACCCCAAAAACCTCGGCATGAGAAAAGCACTAGTAGGGCTTAAATTGAATTAAAATTTAAAAAATTGGTCATCGGCCCGATCGACACGGTGGTTATCACATCCAATATTATATATAACGGTTTCGCTAGCGGTGATGGTCAAGTTGTGGTCGTTATGTGTTTATATTACGATAAAACCATAAACGAGTGGGTCACAAGGGTTTGAACCGTGACCTCCCCCTGCCACTTTTGGTCATGTTAACCGTCAGTTGTTGGGCGAAATGGATTGGTGTTGTAAACTTCACCAACAATACAATATAAAAAGCTAAGTTATTTCATGGGTCGAGAGAGCGCATGCAGACCTAAACACTAAACAAAACCCACATTGCATGAAACCCTGTGTGCATGAATACCAAGGGGATAATATTCCTAGCATATTCTAAGAATATTCCTAGAATATTCTTGTAGGGGAATCTTATAGGGAATCTAAAAGATTCCCTAGAGCTCTAGAGGTCACCAACAAAGAACAAGGTCGACTTTGTAGTCATTTTGCATGATTTTTCACCAAGAGTTCAACAGTGCAGTGTATTTCTTCAGTAGAGGTCTACATTTTTAGGCCATCCTCGGAAGTGGAGGTATAAGGTGTCAATTTGAAATTGCATGTAATTTGATTTCACTGCCAATTAATGAAAGAGGCCTCCCCGCATTGAGGAGGGTCTGAAGACATAGCCCATAGTGGGTGAACTCCATTATCAACTTGTTTGTGTGCTTTTATTCTCATGTTTGTTTTTTATTTCCACTTCTTTTATGTGTATGCTTCACTTGGTTACATGCTCTTTTAAATGCAATTTTGTATGCATCCTTGAAGTAAAATATCTGGATCAAGTTTGGTATTAGAGCAAGTCTTCTTGTGCCTCACTAATTGAGGAGAAGGAGGAGAGCCTCCTAAATCTCTCCCTCCATGTTGCATTGAAAATTCTTCATCTTCCTCTTCTCATCATTCTAACAAGCATCATAGGAATGCATCTAAAAAGCCATTTTTTAAGCTAGATGTAAAGTTTGATTTGCCCACATATAATAGAGAACGTAATGCAAAGAAGTTAAACAATTGGATTAGACATATTGAGGTCTATTTCTGAATTTAGCAGATTGAAGAAGATGAGGCCAAGATCCAATTAGCATCTCTTCGACTGAGTGGCACAAATATCATGTGATGGGAGAGAAAGTTGCAGAAAGGTAGCAAAAACTTGGGTAATCTCCTTTCTTCTTGGTCCAATTTTGTTTCTACATTAAAAGATCAAATCCATCATTTGGGTTATCGACAAAAGGATTTAATGGAATGACAATATTTGAGACAAGGAAAGGGTCAAAATGTACAAAGCTTCACATAAGAGTTTAGAAAACAAGCTTTAAATTTGGGCATTTCACTTGATTCACCAAAAACTGTAACAAAGTATATTGGTGCTTTACATAGCTACATCAGGCATTCTTTGTTGTTATTTGAGCGTACTACTATTTATGCGGCTATTGTGAAGGTCATTCACCTTGAAAGAAAGGGAAATAATGACAAAGAGGACCATCCCAAGAAATCATCTTTCAAACCTCATAATGGCAAGTTCCAAGGAAAAGGCAAGGGAAAGGAAAAGAAAACAGCTACAACCAAGAAGGAAGAAGGAGCAAAGCCATCTTGCACACACTGTAAGAAGGAAGGGCATGATGATGAACAGAGTTGGAAATTGCATCCGGAAATTAAGCCAAAGAGCTTTGGTGGAAATGGAAAGCAAAAGGCGATGGCAACCGTATAGTAGGACCTTGGATCCGAATCCGGTGACAAGACACATATCGCAGCAGTGGGAATACAAGGTAACCTTTCTCTTCATGCTAATGAAAATTCTGTTAGGTCCCTATAATACTAGTGTATTCCCTCATTGTTATTGTCAGTGTAACCCCATTGTTGTTATTGTTGTGCCCATGTAGTCCGCATATTTTTATTATTGTGCCCCATAGAAGTTCACTATTATTATACTTGTTCCCTTACATTATTATTGTTATGTTAGCTCTGATTATGTTGTGACCCCTTAGACTCCTATATATAGAAAGTAGGTTTTGTCATTTGAATCATCCAAGAATTGTTCATTTGTGTAATTTAAAGGAGGTTTCCCCCTCGAAGAGGCTAATTTTAAAGTCGTTGATCTATCTCTTCTTCTATTTTATGAGTTGGTTGCATAACATTTGGTATCAAAGCTTTGGATTCTAGGGTTTTGCTTCTTCAAATAGGTGATCTTGGAATTTTCGCAATAACTTTTTTTCTACGAGGCTTCAAAAGATGAAATTTTTACCACGTGGAGCCAAATTCTTAGAGACTATTGTGTAAAAATTTCAGATCTTGGTTTGCTATATTTTCGAAGATACGCTCTGAGGAAGTTAGGGTTTTTGCGGGCTCCATAATTATGTCTCAAACATGTGACCTATGAAAAATTGTCATAACTTTCGTTTCAGGTATCAGATTTGAATTCTGTAAAAATTGGCTTAAATTAAACGGACTGTAGTTTGTCATGTAGTCATTTCACGGCTGAAGGTGGAAACATTGACACGTGGCATTTCATACAAGTTAGCTCTACTGAACTAGTCTATAATTAGGTCATCGTGGGAGATCGGGCATAACTCTTTCTTGAAGACTCAAATCTTGGTTTGACTTGTGGGGTTGGAACAAAGACTCAAAGGGCTACCACAAGACAAAATTTTAGACCTTGGAGATAATAAATTACAAAGATATAACGGATTCAATATCGAGCTCCTATAAAGAGAAAAAAAAAGGTGTGTAGTTTTAAAATTTGCAGAAGTTTTTTTTGAAAGAATAGTTTGAAGTGATTCAAAGGGCATGGTGAAGCATAATTATCATTAATTGATGCCCCAAAGAAAGAAAATAGAAACACCTAGTAAGTAGCCCCAAATCTCTACTATGACACATTAAGAAGAGGAAGAAATGCAACATGATATATCAAAATTACGAGACCAAGTGCAACAACTTTCGCTCTCACAAAAAGTAACAAAAGCTAAGATTGATGGTTTGAAGAGTGGCATTGAAGCTAAGATTGATGGTATATAAGAAAAACTGAAAGATAACATGGAATATTTGAAGAAAGACATCGAGAGTTTGAAGGAAGGTTTGACAAAGTTGCTACAACAAAGGCTTCCTAATGGTGAAAAAGTAGTAGAGGAAACTCATGATGAGAACAAAAGAAATGTTAATTGTGATTTCATAGATTTTAATGTTGGATTGAAGACCCACCATATTCCAAATATCGATATGAGGAAGTTTGATGGCAACGATCTCGTAGCATGGATACTACAAATGGAGCAATATTTTGATCTCCATAATGTGCAGAACACATAAAAGGTACGCATTGCAACTTTGTATTTAGAACCCAATCAGTTTGTATGGTATCGATGGCTTTGCTCTCATAAAAAAATTGTCACTTGGTCAATTTTTATGGAGGAAATGATAGCATGTTATGAGTATACAAAGAGCAACACCTTCTTTAGCCAATTGATAAATCTCAAACAAAAGGGTTCAATGCTGAAGCCATTGAGGACTTCCAAAAATTGAATATAAGGGTAAGTAATATTCTAGAGGAGCATATGATTGATGTCTTCATAGGGATTTTAAAGGATAACATACAACATGAGGTTCACCTTTTGGAATTTGATTCATTGGAGAATGCATTCAAGTTGGCAAGAAAATTGAAAGAAAAATTATGGAAACAAGGAAGCCTTCCACTCATAACTATAAAGATGGAAGTGTTGTTGCTCCTAGCCTTCCTCAACCTACAAGGTTGACACTACAATGATTGGAAGAAAAAAGAGCAAAAGGGATTTGTTACAGTTGTGATAGAAAATGCACTAAAGGTCATAAGTATGTTGATAAGAAATTAATTTACATAGATTGTGAAGAGGAGGAAGAAAATGAACAAGAAACGTCCAAATAAGAGGATATACACTAGGAAACAACCCAGAGAAAGAAGAAATGAATTCGACCATATCTTGCAATGCATTGACATGAATTACCACTCCTCAAAATCTCAAGATAGAAGGACATATCAAGAAGAAAAATGTAATAGTGTTGATTGATTCAGATAATACCCATAATTTTATTCATTGTAAGATAGCCAAGGAATTGGATTGCTTCCTATTTCCATCACCAGAGTGTCAAGTGATGGTTGTAAATGGAGGAACCATAAATTGCTTTAGAAAGTGCCATAATATCAAGTTATCCATGGGAGAATATGTAGTGAATAGTTCAATGCTTTCTATTCCAATGGGTGGTATTGGTGTTGTACTAGGAGTCCAATGGTTACAATATTTGGGTACAATAACTTTTAATTTTCAAGAACCTTTCTTGAACTTTTTGTTGGGAAGGAAAGGAATTTTAATTAAGGGGCATCGCAGGGAAACCAGGAAAGATAATCAGCGCTAATGGCATGACAAATCTTCTAAAGAAAGAATATCAAGGTGTAATTGCACAATTATGTTCACAAGAGGTTTAAACATCCAAATCATTTATTTCTCTAGATCTCCAAAAAGTCTTAGAGAATCATTCTAAGTTTCATGCAGTGGAATATCACATCGAGCATCAACAACAAGTTCTCCAACTCTTAAAGGATTACCTCACTTTGGCGCATAATAGAATGAAACAACAGGCATATCAACATCGTAGCGAAAGAAGTTTTGATGTAGGTGACTGAGTATATTTACGGCTACAACCATACAAACAAATGTCCCTCGAGCAAGCTAAGAAGGATAATAAATTATCACCAAAGCATTATGGTCATTACAAGGTGTTGCAAAATATTGGTATTGTGGCATAGAAATTGGAGCTTCATGCATCTTCCTGAGTGCCCCCAGTTTTCCATGTTTCATGCTTAAAGAAGGTTATAGGTGACAATCTCCTAGTTCAAATAATATTTCCAAAACTTGATGAGTAAGGAAAAATAATATTGGAACTTGAAGAAGTCATGGAAACAAGAAATCGACAGCTACGAAATCGATCAATTTCAGAGTATCTCATCAAGTGGAAGAACTTACCTGCTGAAGGTTCCACATGGGAGGATGAGAATTTTATACAAAAGCATCTAGAACTACTCAATTGTTGAGGAAAACACTTTTTTGAAGGAGAGGGGCATGTTAGGTCCCTATATTACTAGTGTATTCCCTCATTGTTATTGTCAGTGTAGCCACCTTATTGTTATTGTTGTGCCCACGTAGTCCCCATATTGTTATTATTGTGCAACATAGAAGCTCACTATTGTTGTTGTCGTGCCCTTACATTATTATTGTTATGTCGGCTTTGATTATATTGTGACCCCTTAGACTCCTATACATAGAAAGAAGGTTTTGTCGTTTGAATCATCCAAGAATTATTCATTTGTGTAATGTAAAGGAGGTTTCCCCCTCGAAGAGCCTAATTTTGAAGTCGTTGATCTATCTCTTCTTCTATTTTGTGAGTTGGTTCCATAACAAATTCTAAAATGCATGCAAGTACAAGTTCTTCAACTGAGTCTCTTGTTAATGAACGAAAGAGGAATGAATTGTTCCACATTAGAGTTGTGATGAAACATGCTAAAGTGGAAACATTGTTTGATTTGAGCTCTCAAGTAAACTTGATTTCAAAATCTTTGGTTAAGAAACTAGGGTTGGAAACCAAACCTCATCCAAAACCCTACCCTCTTGGTTAGGTGTGTGACAAATTAAAATTGCATGTAACCAAACAATGTAGGGCTAGATTTGTGATTGCATCCAAACTAGTAGATGAGGATGATCTTGATGTTGTACCCTTGGATATCTATGGCCTTGTATTGGGGAGTCCATATTTGTATGATGGGAAAGCAATTTTATTTCGCCATGAAAACAAATATCATCTCACGAAATATGAGGCGGAATATGTTGTTAGGTCTCATTATGCCAAGATTAGTTCAAGTCTTGTAAGTGCAAGCCAAATGAAGAGATTGATCAATTCCATCAAAGGGTGCATGTTCATGGTTGTGAGAGAAAAAAGTGTGGAGACATCTGAAGATTTCCAAGGTTGTGATCCCACTCATAGAAAAATAATTGTATGAAATTGTTCCTAACTATAATGGGATTTTTCATGAACCAAATGGGTTGCCTCCAAAGCATGAATTCCAACATCAAATTCACTTGTAGTAGGATGCTCCTTTATCAAATATTGGTATGTACAGGTTGTCAGCCATTGAGATGGAGGAGATAAAGAAACAAGTGCAGGAATTGCTAAACCAAGGGGTCATAAGGCCAAGTTCTTCTCCATGTGACTCACCCATCATCCTAGTGCCAAAGAAGGATGGCACATGGAGGATGTTCTTGGACTATAGGACACCGAATAAAATAACAGTGAAGAATTGGTAGCCTCTCCCTCGCATTGATGATTTATTAAACCAATTGAAAAATGTTGTTGATTTCACAAAACTGGACTGGCGCAGTGGCTATCATCAGGTCAGGATTGCAGAACAGGATGTATGGAACACTGTATTCAAGACAAGACATGGGCTATTTGAATGGTTGGTGATGCCATTAAGGCTGTGCAATGCTTTGGCCAAATTCATGAGGGTGATGAATGACATTTTTAGACCTTTTCTTGATCATTTTGTAGTTTTGTATCTTGATGACATTCTTGTTTTCAGTAAAACTTGGGAAGATCATGTGAATCATGTTAAAAAGGGGCTTGATGTTTTTCAAAAAGAAAAATTGTATGTCAAAATGTCTAACTGTGAATTTTGTAAGGCCTCCTGGGTTTACTTAGGTCACATTATTGGAGGTGGATAGTTAAAAATAGATCCTTCTAAATTTGATGTGATTATAAAGTGGCCTAAACCTACCAAAGTTACAAAGGTTCGTAGCTTTTTGGATGCAATATAATACTGGAGAAAATTCATTGCCAAATTCTCCATCATTTCATCCCCCTTGCATGCATTGACAAGTGTGAAGTAAACCTTTCAGTGGGGAGGAAAGTAGCAGAAATCCTTTGATACACTGAAAGAGAAAATTAGTACCGCACTAGTTTTGGCCTTACTTGACCTCCAAAAACGTTTTGAGATCGAGACAAATGCCAGTGGGTACGCCATGGGAGTCGTGTTGATGCTACATAGGAAACCTGTAAGTTACCATTTAGAGACATTCTCCCAAGCTGTTGTGAATTATCTCACACATGACAAGGAGTTGTATGCCTTGGTCCAAAGTGTGAAAAAGTGGAAGCATTTTTTGATTAGAAAAGAGACCATCATTCACACCGATAGCCAACCCTTGCAGTACCTTCAGTTGCAAACCAGGCTTCAACAAGCACATCATTTGAGATGGATGGTGTTCCTTCAATACTTTCATCTGGTAATAAAATACAAGAAGGGCACTAGCAACAAAGTGGTAGATATGCTTTCTCGCCCTCCTATTTTTGTTTCTATTGTTTTGCAAAATGCTTCTTTATCATTTGAAAGTTATGCAAAACATTATGTTGATGACGAAGATTTTAAGGAGATTTATGCAAAGCTGACTCATGGATCGTTGGTAGACAATTACCATTTGTAGCGAAAATTGTTGTACCACTTGTGCAAACTTTGTATCCCCACCAATGAAAGAATACATGAAATTAGAGAGTGCATATACCTCTCTTGTGTCGAGTCATTTTGGTGTAGGGAAAACTTTGTGTCATTTCTAGAGGTTTTGTTATTTGCTTCACATGAAAAACATTATAACAAGATATGTAAAGGGATGTGTGTTGTGTTCAGCTTATAATCCCACTAATAGAAAATTGGGGCTCTACACACCACTCGTTTTGAGTCGTCCATGGGAAAGTGTGTCAATGGATTTTGTTGGTGGTTTTCCTTTGTTTAGGAGAGGTCATGACTATTTGTATGTCATTGTGGATTGATTTAGTAAAATGTGTGTCTTAATTCCTTGTAAAAAGAAGATCACTGCTCATCTCTTCTTCCAATTTGTATGGGTCCACTTTGGGTTTCCCACATCCATTGTGTTTGATCAAGACTCTCATTTCCTTGGAGAGTTATAAGCAATTTTATGGAGAATGATGGACACCAAGGTGAAGAGGAGTACGACATTCCATCTGCAGACCGACGAGCAAACAAAGGTTGTCAATAGCTCAATGATGCATTTACTCTGGGGCTATTGTGGCAAGCATCCCAAGTTGTGGGACAAGCAACTTCCTTATGTACAACATGGATACAACAAGGATATGCATTCATCCACTCAGAGCTCACCATTTGAGACATGCTTTTGATATTTTCCAAACGACCCCTTAGACATGGTCTTTGGGAGAGATGAAGATTCGAGTGAGCAAAATGACAGGGACAAGGCACAGAAGTTCATTCAACAGATCCAGATGATTCGCCAGGCAGTGCAGGAGCAATTGGAGAAATGTCAAGCTCAATATAAGGCTCAACATGACAAGCATCAGGTTGATCACCAATTTCAGGTTGGAGATAGGGTGTGGCTCCACATCAAAAGGATAGAATGAAAGGGGAAGGAAAGAAATTGAGACTAATCCGATATGGTCCTTTCAGCATATTGAGAAGACTGGTGACAATGCTTTTAATCTTGATTTGCCAACATACATGTGGATGTAATTAGTGGTGAACATCGAAAACTTGAAGCTTTATGAGCCTCCTTTGATTATGGACACCGGAGAGGTTGGACATGTTCTTACATTGGATGTTTTTTCACCTGAATACTTGGACAAGCTCTTGGAAGATATCATTCTTGATAAGAGGACTAGGACTTCATGATGGAGACACATGGAGTACCTTCGTGTTGGTTTCAAAGGAATGCATCCAAGTAAGGCTTGTTGGATTGAAAAGGAGAAAGTGAGGGAGCAATTCCCTCACTTGCCAATTGACTGATAAGGCTTTTGGCACCCCAAAGGTTCATTAGTGAGGAGAAATGTTCCAGGGGGATCCTAAAAGGCCAAAATTTCAAATTCCTTGAAACAAGACTAGTCTCAAATCAAAGATCTCTTCATTATGAATCCAACAACACAAACAACACCTCAATCCGACATCATATGAAGAAGTTATGGCTTGTTGAAGTTTTTTGGAAACAACTATAATTTTTGCAGGCATGACCCACAAGTGACACTTGGCATGCTGACATCAGCAGTACAGGCATTAACGTTAGCCATACGGTTAATGACATCAGCAGGGTGACATGGTCGTACAGATGGAGGAAAGACAACTAAGTGGTGACACGTGGCAGGTGACATCAACATGATGTCATCAACCCAGTTAGTCGTATGGACCAATCAAAGCATGCCACATGATGCCCAATCAATATTGTCGACTTTTCTTAAGGATGTGACATTTTGGACCTTTTCGGTGGTCGGCGATGGCGAAGTTGTCGCTTGGTTAATTTGCACGGTAACCCCAAAAAACTCGGTGGGAGAAAAGCACTAATACGACTTAAATTGAATTAAAATTAAAAAAAATTGGTCATCGGTCGGCAAGCAGTTAAACCCCGCCGCCTGGACCGGTGCAGTGGTTATCACATGCAATATTATATATAATGGTTTTGCTGGTAGTGACGATCAAGTTGTGAACGTTATGTTTTTATATTACAACAAAACCACAAATGGTGGGTCGTGGGGCTTTGAACACTGACCTCCATGCACCACTTATGAGTCACGTTAACTGCTAGCCATTTGGCGAAATGGCTCAGCATTGTAAACTTCACAGGCGATAAATATAAAAAGCCAAGTTATTTCATCAGTCGAGAGAGGGCGCACAAACCCAAAGACTGAATGGAACCCACATTGCACAGAACCCTATATGTACGAATATCAAGGGTATAATATTCCTTGCATATTCTTGTAGGGGAATATTGCAGGGAATCTAAAAGATTCCCTAGAGCTTCGGAGGTCACTAACACATAACAAGGTTGGCTTTGTAGTAATTTTTCACGATTTTTCGCTAGAAATTCAACTGTGCAATCTGTTTCTTCAGTAGAGGTCTACATTTTCAGGCCATCCTCGGAAGTGGAGGTATAAGGTGTCAATTTGAAATTGCATGTAATTTGATTTCGCTGCCAATTAATGAAAGAGGCCTCCCCACATTGAGCAGGGCCCAAAGACGTAGCCCACATTGGGTGAACTTCATTATCAACTTGTTTGTGTGCTTTTATTCTCATGGTTTCTTTTGATTTCCACTTCTTTTATGTGTATGTTTCACTTGGTTACATGCTCTTTTAAATGCAATTATGTATGCATCCTTGAAGTAAAAGATTTAGATCAACACCATGGCTATCCAGAAATGGAAAGGAAAGGTTGAAGAACATTGTCACACCTGGAAAAAACCATGCCAATTACAACACGAGAACCAAGAACACACATGGATGTACCATGCATCCACATATAGCAAGGAAATCACACATGCAAATTAATACCTTCAAATAATCTTGGTATAGCCGCTTGATTGTGCTCTTCCTTGCTTGATCTTTGCTTCCCTTTGCCTTCTTTGTCCTTCCTTTACTTTCCTTGATCCAATGCTAGTGATCCAAGTGGGTATTGTTGGCCACCCGCCAAGTCCACTTGGACCCCCACCATTGTTTCTTTCAACTTTTCAGTTTCCTTAATTGTAGCATAGTTTACTATTTTTAGTAGTTTTTTGGGTCCTAAACTTTCGGAGCCGTTTTGAGGCCCTAAATGACATTTTTTGGGAAAACTGGGTGCAACATCGGTCCATGGACCGATGTTGCTCTTCCAAAGTTGTAGTTCTCGGATAGATCTTTCTAATGAGATATTGTGCACATCAAACATAGATGTATGCCAAAGTTACAAGCTCGGGAAGTTGATGTACCAATTTACCGAAACGAGGCCCACAGTTTGGAGTTTCATCTTCTAGGGTTAGGTTTTTGGATGTTTAGGGTTTTCCATTGTTTCTCAACAACAAATAGGTCTTCGAGCCTCATTGTGACACAGTTCAGAGGCATGTAGCCGCCACATCTCTTCTCAGAGATAAGCTACCATCGCCCTAGCTAGTTTATTTCCATTTCTGTTTGTAAGCATATTTCAGTATTTTACAGTAATGAAATGAAGTATTATTTCTGTTGCATCTCTATATGTATGGTTATATCTGTAATTTTTTGCATTCCTGTTTAAATCCAGATCAATGGTATCAGAGCGATATGTTGTTTCTTTGTCTTTCTTTGCATGTCCCCAACGAGGTCAGGATATAAGGAGTTCGGGCTTGAACTGGTCGAACCTTTGCAAGATCAGCCTCGCAAATCCCGACGGCTTCCCATGGCGGATGAAAAGAAAGATGAGGGGGTAGGAGATCTTATCAAAATCTACTCAAAGAGGCCCTCGAGTGATAAAGGAATGCGATGATGGACAACTTTGCCCAGATTTTTCAGTGGCTACCCAGGGGCAACACATCTACTTCTAGCAACTACTCTGGAGGCGCCACACCCTTTAAGGTACAAGTTAACTTTGACATTCCCATATTTGAGGGTCAGATAGATGCAGAGCATGTAGATAAATGGTTAAATCTGTTAGAAGGGTATTTTTATGTTCATGATTTTTCTGGCCAAGAAAAGATTACTTTCTCTCTTCTCAAAGTAGGCCCCCACATCAAGGACTAGTGGGAAACGTACTGCGAGCAGAAGGATGAAAGTATGCCCTCACTATTTTAAGCGCACCCACTTGGAATTCATTTTGGACTGCCATTAAGGAGCAGTACTACCTTGTCGGAAGCTATGAGGATCAATACATAAAGTGGACCACGCTTCGGCAGAGAAGGGACCAAGACGTGCCAGAGTTTACTAATATTTTCCATACCCTTTGCACAAAGTTGGGTATCAAGGATTCAGAGCAACATTTGGTACTCAAATACCGTGGCTGCCTGCACAGGTACATCTAGGAAGAAATAGAATCCCTGAACATCTCCTCGCTCGGGACGACATACTGATATGTCGTTAAGATCGAGCAAAAGTTTAAACAGAAGAAGCGAGACTTTGGATCTGCGAATCCAAAGCAAGGGAAAGGTGCCCCCAAACCATAGAACAAAGGACAAAGCCAAGGTAGGGTAGCCCAAGATAACCCGCCAAAGCTCCAAGCAAATAACAACATCGCGAAGCCAAAAAAGGACATGGGAAAGTGGTGTGAGTTCCATAAGAGCTCCACTCACAACACAAGTGAGTGTCGGGCCAAGCAATCATTAGTGGCTAAGATAAAGGTTTTAGAATCAGATGCATGTTTCGACTCTGAATCAGAACCAAACAAGGGGAATTATAGGGAAGCAGATTATCGATGCGAAGCCCAACGCCACCGTTTCCACCATGAAGATCCAGAGGAGGAGGAGCATCTCTTCCACACCAGATGTGGGTAAAGGGCTCCCCGCTACAGTTCATTGTCGACAACGGGAGCCAAAAGAACCTCATTTCGGCAGAGGTTGTGAAGCGACTGGGCTTACAGATCATAGCACATCCACAACCGTACACCATCGGGTGGCTTCACCAAGGATGGGATCTTTGCATGAGCCAGTAGTGTTGCCTTCCGTACAACATCAAGCCTTTCACAGATGAGGTATTGTGTGACGTTGCTCCCCTTGATGTTTGTGATGTATTATTAGGACAACCATACTTGTGGAAGTGACATGTTGTGTATGAATCAAGGCCCCGTGCTGTTATTGTTACTTTGGGAAATAATTTGTACAGGATACCGGAGGTAGCACCGCCTCTCGCCATCTTTTTGGTTATTGCAAAACAATGCAGTAAGCTCATTTCCAAAACCGAGAAATTTGTTTTCCTGATGATATGCCCTCAAGGAAAGAAGAAGACAGTGGCCACCACCTCCACACAGGGCCCCTCTGCACGACAACTACAAATGGACAAGGTCGTGGAGGAGTAGAGGACATCTTCACCTCCCCTGTAGGGGTTCCTCTGCATTGTCAGGTCAAGCACTCCATTGATCCGACCCCAGGTGCGCTGCTGCCCAATGGACTAATCTATCGACACTCCATTCTAGAGAGTGATGAAATCAAGAGGCAAATTTGTTGTAGAAAGATCACATCCATCTGAGTTCATCACCCTGTGGAGCTCGATCATGTTGGTACAGAAGAAGGAGCTCAATACAAAATCATATTTTCTCAGAAAACCCGTTTGGATAGAGGCAAACCATTGCTCCGAAGTCGGGATTTATGGATGGAATAGTGGCTCGCCCCCCCCTTCCCCGTAGCTCGGGAAAGGTATAACCTTCTCTATCTAATAGTAGTAGTAGCTGCTCTGGATGGCTAGACTAGCCAGTGAACCGGGGGTGGGATGGATAGCTACAGGGGGAAAAAAGGATGGAGCCATAGGGTGGAAAGAAATAATGTTAGGTAGGTACCTTCCGGATAGAAACTTGATTTCCTCCGGTCCGGTAGAATTCAATTACTGAACTGTACAACTACCCTACCTCTGCATAGTTAGATTGGCAGATTGGCTTCAATTAAGAGGTACCTGATCCCATGGATTGATGACCTCCTAGACCAACTGAAGGGGGCAAAATATTTTAGCAAGATCGATTTGAAGTCAGGATATCACCAGGTACTAATCGAACCCTCTGATGTGTGGAACACTGCCTTCAAAGCCAAGGAGGGCCTTTTCAAATGGTTTTTTATGCCTTTCAGATTGACGAATGCTCCTACAACCTTCATGAGGCTAATGGATGACATCTTGTGGCCATTCACCAACTCATTTTTAGTTGTATACTTGGATGACATCTTGATCTTCAGCCAGAGTTGGGAAGAGAACCTCCACCACATCCGATAGGTTCTCCAAACACTACGACAACACAAGTTATGTGCCAATTTGGAGAAATACACTTTTGGCATGACCCAGGTTCAGTATCTGGGATACATTATTAATGAACGGGGGGTGCATGTGGATCCAGCCAAGATCCAAGTCATTCGGGATTGGCCATCTCCACCCACTCTAACAGAGCTTCGTAGCTTTCTAGGTCTTTCCAACCTCTACCGTGGGTTCGTGTTGGGATTTTCTCATATCGCTTGGCCCTTGAGTGAAGTCACAGAGGGAGGAGTGAAAACAAAATTCTTTTGGTTTGAATCTCAACAGAAGGCATTCACAAAGTTGAAAGATCGGCTCTGCTCAGCACCAGTGTTCGCATTACCAGACTTGCAACAACCATTTCAGGTCGAGACAGATGCCTCTGACTATGCTATTGGGGCAGTCCTTACTCAACATGGGCATCCGTTGGCATACCACAATGAGACACTTTCAGACACAGTCAGGAAGTATCCCACTTATGACAAAGAGATGTATTCCATTGTGCAGTCTTGCCAACAATGGAAGCATTGCATTTTGGGGAAGGAAACGGTCATCCACACAGACCACCGACCCCTACAGTTCATATAGACCCAAGGGAAATTGCAGAATGATCACCATAAGAAGTGGTCCATATACCTACAACAGTTCCATTTGAATATCAAGTATAAGAAGGGCAACACCAATAATGTTGCAGATTGCCTCAGTCGACCAACGATCATGGTGTTGACCATCGTGCTCAACTCTTGTGGCTACGAGACTTCTGATTGACCACTTCTCTATAAAAGCGACCGAGAATTCGGCCACACATACCAGACACTCTTGGAGGGTCAACATGTTCTATATTTTCACCTCGAGGATGCCGTGTTATGCCACCTGGGTCACCTTTGTGTTCCTTCAAGTAAGCTTGCCAAGATGATTTGGGAAGCACTCTACAATCAGGCTGTTGGGAATTTCGGGGTCAAGAAAACAGTGGAAGTACTACAGAAATATTTATATTGGCCGAATATTCGACAGGATGTTAGGAAGTACATCAGATCATGCACTTCCTGCACCATTGCCAAACCGACCATCAAGAAGCAAGGCCTCTATACCCTGCTGCCTACCCCTAGTCAACCTTGGGAATCCATCTCCATGGATTACATGTCAGGCCTTCCTTCTACTAAGCATGGAAACGATTGTGTTTTTGTGGTCGTCTACAGGTTCTCGAAGATGGCCATTATGGCAGTCTGCAAGAAGAATATCACAGCAGAAGCCACTGCTAAACTCTTCTTTGAACGAGTGTGGGTACACTTTGGGATCCCATAGTCTATCATCTCAGATCGAGACAGCAGGTTCCTCAGTACATTTTGGTCCAGTCTCTGGTCGATGCTGGACACCAAACTCACTAAGTCCACAACCTTCCATCCTCAAACTGATGGCCAAACAGAGGTTGTGAACAAGATGATCGTACACTTTCTATGCATGTACAACTCAAAGAATCCACGCACATGGGATGAGAGCCTCCCTTATGTTTAACAAAGCTACAACTAGGCTCTCCACAACTCGACTGGCCACAACCCTTTTTAGGTGGGCTTGAGATTCTAGTCACTATGTCCCATTGATGTGGCCATGCCAATTGCAGCTAGTCACGCAGATTTGGCTCATGTCCAGTCCGAAACAGATAAGGCAAACAACTTCATTGAGAACATCCCACATATTTTCCAATAGGTCCATGACATTTTGGAGAAATCAAATGCCAAGTACAAGCAGCGACATGATCAACATCGGGTGCCACAAAATTTTCAGGTGGGCGACAAAGTCTAGTTGCATTTGCAAAAGGAACGCCTTACCCGAGTCTATCGGAAAATCAGACCACTCTGATATGGTCCTTACGCCATTACCAAGGCTGTGGGAGACAATGCATTTGAACTCAACATTCCTCCATTCATTGGCTTGCACCCAATGTTCAATGTGGACTGCCTTCGACCATACTTTCCACCATTACTAGACACATCTGACATTGCAAAACAACTCACACCCACAGAGTTAAATCTAGATTACATGGAACAAGCTACAACTGATCGAATCATGGACACACAGATCAAGCACACTTGCTAGCAAAATATCCAACTGTATCTAGTTGTCAAAGCAGGACAACTCCTTCACCAGGGCAAGTAGCTCACTAGAGACCAAGTTCAACAGAAGTTTCCTCATCTCATGGAGGAACTCAACGCAATGGGGACCATTGCTTCCTTGGGGGGGAGGAATGATCCAGGTGGATATTGGTAGCCACCTACCAAGTCCACTTTGACCCCCACCATTTTTTCTTCCAGCTTTTTAGTTTCCTTAATTGTAGCTCATTTTACTATTTTTAGCAGTTTTCGGGTCTTGAACTTTCGGAGCCGTTTTGAGGTCCTAAACAATGTTTTTTGGGAAAAATGGGAGAAAATTGGGTCCATGGATCAGTGATGCTCTTCCAAAGTTGTAGTTCTCGGACAGATATTTCTAACGAGATATTGTGCGCGTCAAACAAAGATCATATGACAAAGTTACGACCCCGGGAAGTTGATGTACTAATTTACCCAAACGGGGCCCACAGTTTGGCGTTTCATCTTCTAGGGTTAGGTTTTTGGATGTTTAGGGTTTTCCATTGTTTCTCAACAAAAAATAGGCCTTCAAGTCTCATTGTAACATAGTTCAGAGGCATGTAGCCGCCACATCTCTTCTTAGAGATAAGCTACCATCACCCTAGCTAGTTTATTTCCATTTCTGTTTGTAAGCATATTTCAGTATTTTACAGTAATGAAAAGTATTATTTCTATTGCATCTCTATATGTATGGTTATATATGTAATTTGTTGCATTCCTGTTTAAATCCGGATAAGCTAGAGTTCTCCAAGAATGTTCTAAGTGTCCAAGAGTTAGAGAGAGAGATCTCCAAAGCTGAAATGAAAAAAGTTTGTGTACTCATCGTAAGAAAACTTTTTTATTAATGAGGCCTTAATTTTCTTTATTTTCAATTATTTTCCTTCATTTTCCTCCTCACATGCAACCTGTAACCTTTCACCTTCATTTTTTGCTAATTTCCATTATTTTCATAAATAAAAATCCAATTAATGCCACTTTTCCTTTCCAAAGCCTTTGCCAATTTCCTTAGCCATAATAAACCAAATTAACACCCATGAAGATGTTTGCTAACATTCAGCTTGGAATACAAGTCCCATGGCCTTGGTTATTATTTTTGCCTTTATTAACTTTATTACATGGAATTTTGACCAGGGCTGTTACAACATCGTACCGTTATTTGATGGGAAGTTTAAACTATCTCGTTACAACCAAGTTAGATATGGCATATTCAGATAGCATTCTAAGTTAGTCCAAGGCCAAACCTCTTGAAAGCCATTGGGGAGTAGCTAAGAGAATAGTTCGGTATATAAAAGGAATAATTAGTTTTTGTATTAAAGAAGCTAATCTAATTGAGATTGGGCCAAAAATCCTAATGATAGAAAATCAGATTCAGGTTATGGGTTCAGCCTTGGATCTAAGATTGTGGCATGGAGTAGTAAGAAACAACCAAATATTTATTTATCATATACTAATGATGACTACAAAGCTTTGTGTAATACTATATATGAAGTAATTTGGCCGAGTCGAGTTCTTGAAGATGCAAGAGAAGTAGAAGAAACACCAATCATGATCAAGTGTGACAATCAAAGCACCATCAAGCTAGCTAACAATATTGTGTATCACACAATATGAAAATGTATCCCATGACCTTGGTTATTATTTTTGCCTTTATTAACTTTATGTTGACGATGTTGGATCCACCAACATTAGGGGATCACACCGGTATGAAGTCCCAACTAGACCTCACACTGTTCAGTGTGGGAGTCCCATAAGGTATGATGGCCTGGTTGCCATTGTCTTAAGGATTTGCCTCAACTCTTGCTTGTCAGCGTTGGAGAGTGGTTCGCTTTGTCTTCAAGAAGTGAGGATCGCATGCCCAGTGAGTGTAAGTGTACTTGTGTCAATGGTTCTTTCACTATGAGGGGAAGAAGGTGAAGGTGAGTTCCAGGTTGAAAGGGATCAATCCCAACTTGGCTAGGAACACACAACACAAAAGGACATACAAAGCTTTCGGCGGAGCAGTCCACTTAGATGCAGCAATCATAACATACAAGGTAAGATAACACGTACAACGCTCATGGAACAGTCCGAACAAGTGCAACAGTTGTTACAACAAGGTTCAGGTGAAAGGTCTGTGTAATGTCCAACAGAGTAGTCAACACAGACGGGACAAAATTAACAACATATACAACACATTTCCATTAATAGATTATGCATTACAACAAATGTAACAATTTAGATGTAGAACACAAGTTAAAGCAACATGCATTACAAGTGTTAAAGATTAGTCTTACAATAGATAAAATACATGTGTGAAAACGTGCTGGCCTATTAACAGGTTTCTGAATTAAGTGAAAGTTCCAAGACACATCGTTACACCAAACATCACTAACCCCATCAGTGAGGCATTGGAGCCACTACTTACTCCTCAAAGAAAACATTACAGACTCTCTTGGCTATGTGGAAGGAGCTGAGGTGAAAAGTCCTTTGCATGTATAAATGAGGGGGTATTTATAGCCATGGGTGAAACTGACCCTTATGGTTGTTCGACTACCCTCATGACCATTTGACTTCCATGACTCTTCGACTTACATCTCTTTGTTCAACAAGTGAGTCTCTTGGACTTCCACGTTACATCACATTGATTGATAACAAGCCCATGGTGGAGATGTGGGTGACATGACTCGACATGACTTGACATGACAATGGTGGTACATTCGTGCTGCTGCTGGAGTTCATATCGAGCTATAGTGCTGTTGGATGATGGATGTCTTCATGCTGTATCATAGCTTCACCTCCACTTGGCGAAGTGTGTGGAGTCTTCGATGGTCCTTGGTTCACTTGATGAAGCTTTACCATGTTGTTCCTTGCTTGCATGTTGGAAGGCTTGACAGGCTCATCTATTCGCGAAGGTGCATGTTTATCGCGTTCGTCCGCTTCGCATGCTTCATTCATTTGTCCATTGGTGAACCTGTCATTCTGCATGTGCTCCCTTCGTTCATCCCATTCGTCGTCTTTCCATGTTCGTTGGTGTACCTATACCTGCAATCACTCATGACGAGACGACATCAAATCCAAAACCTCCTAGTCTACCATGACACATGATGATTCAGATGCAGGTGTCCGGGAGAGGCAGGAAGGCTGTGATGCGGGATGATGGCTTCAGGAAACTGCTGATGAAAATTGTGCAAGTGTTAGTGTGAGATGGAGACAGGCAATCTGAGTCGATAGTGACTGTCTACAAGGTCTGACTGTCTACAAGGTCTGGCTCGGTTGGGAGGCAAAATTGTGCAAATTTTGGGAGAAATAGTCTTGGCTGTTGGAAGGCAAGGCAAGCATTCTCTGTGCATTTTTTAGAACGAACGGGCAGCGGGGTTGGAAAATAAGATTTGTGCAATTTTCCAGAGGAACAGGTCGGGCTGCATAAAGGGTCAGCAAGCAGGGATTGCATAGTTTTTCTGGCGAAATTCCCGGGTCACTAGCAACCAAAACTACGCAATTCCCAGAGGGAACTACCAGTGGGCTGCTAGGGTCACTGGCAACCAAAACTGCGCAACTCCCAGAGGAAATTGCTAGTTGGTTACTGGGTAATTAGCAACCAAAACTGCGCAATTCCCAGAGGGAACTACTAGTTGGCTGCCTGGGAGATTGGAAATAGAAACTGTGCAATTCCCAGAGGGAATTGGCAGTCTGTTGCTAGGGTCTGCTAGCAAGGAAAAATGCACTAAGGCCAGGAGGATGGCCTGTTGATCATCGCTACACAATTTATGAGTTGAAATGACTGATGGGTAGCGAATGGCTTGCTCATGAACATTGTACAATTTTTGAGATGAACAGTTGGTCAACTATCGGGATGACTGACTGGGAAAACTGTGCAATTTTCTAAGGGAGACAAGAACAGGCACTTGGTGTTTGTCCGGCCTGTCTGCGCAATTTCCTCAGTTAGTTGAGTGGGTGAGGTCAGTGGCCTCTGGGCAATTTTTTAGGGGATTTATTCCCTGGGTGACTGCCGGGTCCGACTGTCCGAGAGGCTAGGATGAGAGTTGATTGAATTGCTTGCAGGCAGCACAGCTTGAAAAGACTAGCTTAGTTCTTCTGCGTTGTTTTGGTTGACAGTCGATCGAGTCGATGGCGGTGTGATGGTCCGACTATCAGAGGGGAGTCCGGTCATCAGAACTTTCAACAAAAATGGTTAAGTGTGTGAAAAATCGAAAGATGCATAGGTGATCATACGAACACACACTCGCATGACTTGACGACGAGACGACCAAACCATCTAGACACACATGTTCAACAAGACTAATTTATGGTGTAAGCGATAAGCGCAACACTCATGATTGATCGTTCATTGATTGAGACGACGCTTGCGCAATAGTGAATGTGACTCCGTGTGTGAGTGCGACATATTCTTTCATAGCAAATACAACAAGCACATACGAAGCAAAAACTTTGAGCATAACCAGAACATGGTCGCAAGCATGACTCAGATATCAACATGCAGAGACTTGAATGCAATGAATTAAGCAAGGCGGATGTAAAGACTCACACGAGCTCACGGAGTGAACCGAGTGTGTGCAATCATCAAGTGAAGCTCTTCAAGGGAGGCTTCGAAATTGGTGCAGGCCAAAATTTTGGAGGGTGGTTGTAGCCACTACAACACTTGGTGACACACTGGTAGAACTCCAACTTCTCTATTTCGGTTCATTTCTAGCACAGGGCCTTGGTCTTTAGGGGAGTATTGAGTCACTGTGTAGGTTACTTCAATTTCCCACTTATGCCATGGATGTACATGGTTCACCTTTTGCCAACTCAGTTAAACACAATCAAAAGCTTAGCTTAGATCTTAGTGTTTTGAATATGGGAAGGGCAGTTTAGCTCGCGAGTTGAAGATTTTCAGGGTATAAGTGTTCATCTCTGGTGTTGCTCTGCTGCCAACAGGCCTGGATAGTACCCCATCGAAGTCGCGCAGGAACACACACATTGCTCCACTGCCAGTGAGTGATCCGAATTGGATCCATGAAAATTATCAAAGTGCCATGACCATATCAAATCAGGACAGACTTCGAATTTATGAACAAAGAGCTATCAGGAAGACCTCTGGACAGTGGCAGTTACAGCCAGTAAGGAAAGACGAGGACCTCGGTCAAAGTGCGCTGACCGAGGCCCATGGAGACCGCACAAGAGGCAAACTAGCAGTTAGGGAGCCCGGATTGGGAAACGGAGGCCATTTCTGATGCACGATTAGCGCTTAGTGCTAATCGCGCATCACTGGGCAAAACCCCTCGAGACAGAAAGACCTCGAGCACTCGGTCGCATGAGAAGCCGGGAAACGTAGGGAAAGCGCTAAGGTGAAAGGCAGGTCCCGTGCTCCAAAACTGGTGGAATATCATAGGCATATTGGGCAGTAAGCGGATTTGGGTAGAGAACGAGCGATTCCATTCATCGCACGATGCGTGTCTGGCGGATGAGAGAGAAAACCACCTCTTATCACGTGCTAATGGTCGAGCAAGTCAACTATGCGAAATGAGTGAACACCGTAGGATCTTGGGGCTCCAGATATGACGACAGAGATTGCGCCCAATGGAGAAATCGGATTTGACGGGGGAATTAAGCCGCGACATGTGAAAGTCTGAGGTCCGATTTGACCGCTGAGTTGGTGGATGAGTGATTCCACAGTGTAACTGAAATACCAAACCATTGAGGAAGAACTAGCGCAGTTCGTGAGAGGACAAGTGGCCACTTCCCTGTGAGCCGTTGGCAATGACGCAGAGGCAGGGAACTCCAAGCAGACAACAGCAGGCGATCCGAAGGGGCAGAAGAGGAAGCGAACGATCAAGGATAAATTGGATTTAAGCCATGAATAGACATAGAACAAAACACGAAGACAGAGAGAGCGAGAGCGAAGAAAAGATAGTGAAGCAAGAAGCAAAAAATAGAGAGCCGAGCTGACCTAAGGTAGCATCGAGCAGACATAAGACTTGAGAGGTTCAAGCAATCCCTGTGAGGATCTGTCGGGGAATTGAGTACCACATTGGGCTCCTCCCATTAAAGACCAGAGAGGTCGAGACTTGGTAATGAAAGAGTCTGTGCACTCTAGTGGCTTGGGGAATCCAAGAACCACCCTACTAAGCATCCTCTGTTTCAGGAGACTCAAGCTGAGCTCCTCATTGCAAATCTTTACTTTAAAGACACAATAAAAGAAGGCCACCACCGAAAGCTGGACTGGAGACGTAGCCCTGGAGAATAGGGTGAACTCCTTATTAATGTGTTGTGTTCTTGTATTTGCTTACTGTGTTCTCTTACTGTTTTCCATTTTCCAGTGTCTGTGTATTTTGCAATATGATCGATCCATTGCCTAGGATAACATAGACACATACCAGCACATGAGTCTGTAATACCTTCATTAATTAATTAATTAATTGAGGTCACTCACGAGTGATTTTCAGATCAAGTGGTATCAGAGCCTAGGTTGTTAAGGTTAGACAAGCTTGTGTTGGTTTCGCTGTTGAATGATAACTAGATCAAAGCTCAAATTAGGAGAAGGAGAGTTGGTCAAAACTAATCCTGAAATTGGGAGAGTCTATTCTCAGAAGACAATGTCAAAAGAAGGTTCTGTAGGGCCAGATTCTTAATTCATAGATAGTTTCTGTTTGGTCAATTTAGAGTGTCCTAAATTGCTATATTAATTGTCAATCCGGGAGTCGTAAACTGTTGAAGTGTGGTGCACTATATGTGCAAGATAACCTATTTCTTACTTTTTGTCGTTTTTGATTTTTTATTTTGTTTTGGGGGTTTTTATCTTCATTTATCTCCTAATGTGAAATGGAAATTCTAAAAGACAAGTATGGATATAAATTTTCAAGGCAATTATGTCCTTTATAATGATTTCCAAAACTTCAAACTTCAGAGGGTCTTAGAACATACTAATGATGAAATAAATTCTTAAAAGAAAATGAAAATGTGCCACTATTCTAATCAAACAAACAGTGAACTATTGATCATGAAACCATTATCCCTGCTGCTGTCTAAATACAAAAGAAATGAATTAAGCTACTATACTCAAAGAAATCCAAAAATTGCAAGTAAAGTAAAGCTAAAATCAAATTACATCAATTCATATTCTGACCCCTCGCCAGTTAGTCTCGTTATGGCTTTCGGAGGTAATCATCAACAACTTGAGCAATCTGATATCTAATTGCAGAAAAATAAACTTAAAATCAAATCACATCAATTCATAGTCTGACCCCTCGCCAGTTAGTCCTGCTATGGCTTTTGGAGGTAATCATCAACAACTTGAGCAATCTGATATCTAATTGCAGAAAAATAAAACTAATATCAAATTACACACTCATACTTCAATCCCTCACCAGTAGTCCAGCTATGGCTTTCAGAGGTAACTGACAATGATATGAGCAATTTAATATCTAAGCTAACTAATAAAGCTAATGAACAAAACTAAAATAAACAAAACAGAACTAGAATTAAAAGCTAAGAAAAGTAAGTCAGCAAAAAGACTAATTCCATGTCATTAGTCATTGTGAAAATTATATGCAAATGCCCGGGCTGCCTACTGTAATCTGGAACATAAACACTGGTCAGTGTTAACAACAATGTATAAAGCATGTAAAACTATGAACAAAAATGAAGCGTTAGTACCATAGTAAATGAAATGTACATAAGTGAATAACTATGGAATATATGTAATGGAGTTAAAGAAACACCACATAAATCTGTACAACAATAAAAGAACAAAACCTCGGCGTGTGCAGGGGCCCTCTGCACAACCTCGGGCAACAACTATCAATCAAGAATTATGCTCAGAAACAGAGTCTTCTCATATATTTTAGAATGCAGTCACAATAATGAAACTAGTGTCATGGCACAGTGGGCTTTTTAACAACAAAATTATATTCAAAAGACTAACTACTATGAGTATAGAAACGCATTATTTATAGCAAAATTTTACGTAACTATTTTCCTATAAACTACGCTGATAGAGGACACGTAAACGACAGCCTCCATGGATCTAGCATCATGGCTGCCGAGATGATGCAATCTATTGAAAATGGCTTGTTGGATTTACATCGTGGGCAGCCTACAGGTGTCAGCGTGCCTCCAGAAATCTAGAAACGGCCACGAAAATCTTTCACGTGCTTGGAAACGGAGTCCTGTTGCCGTAGGACTCTTATGTTTGACCACCGCTTGACCACCGTTGACCACGGACTCCTTTGATGAATCCGACTGAGCCAATAGGACTTGGTCCATGTCCAAGTCATTTCCAACTTGCCCATATGGCTCGCTTTTCCTGAAGACACCTGCAATGTAGACTTTAACAAAAACAACTTTGGAAAGTTGAAGCAGCTGCAGAAAGTGACAGGATTCCGCAGCTCAATGAGCAAAAATCTAGTTCAAACAACAGACACAAAAATAGTTAAAAACCACTTTAAGTGCTCTTTTATGATTAATATGCAATGATGTTGATAGCTTAGGAGGTCCAGGTGAATGGAAAAAGTCTAGGAAGGTGTATAGGAAAGATGCAAGTTCAGGGCTCAACAGTTTCCTAGCCGTAAAGTCCATGGTAGAAGAAATGTATAGGGAATTTAGAAAACATAAGGATGAAGATTCATCAGGCTCTAAACAAGACCAAGAGAAGATGAGTCTCACTTCCATGACCACTCAAAAGGCAAAGGGAAAGAGGAAATATTTCTCACACCTCCTAATAGCCCTGAACACAAAAAGAAAGCATCTTTGATCAAACTGGATGTCAAATTTGATTTACCTATATATGATGGAGAGTTGAATGCAAAAAAGTTGGACAATTGGATTAGACAAATTGATGTTTATTGCAGAGTGTAGAATATCGATTCAAACAAGAGCAAGATTCAGCTGGCAAGCTTACGCCTTGGAGGCATTGCCTTGGTTTGGTGGGAAGGCAGGACCCAAGCTGACATGAAAAGACATGGTAAGACTATCTCTGCCTGGAGTGAATTTGTTTCTATAATCAAAAAACAGTTCTATCCATTGGCCTACATGCAGCAAGCCATTATGAGTTGGAAAACTCTTCGACAACTGAAAGGACAAAGTGTGCAAGGTTACACTCAAGAATTTAGAAAGAGAGCATTGATTCTAGGAATCTCATTAGACTCACCTGAGACTTTGTTGAAGTACATTGGTGGTCTACACAGCTACATGAGGCATACTATCCTCATGTTTAATCCCACTAGTATAGCTGAGGTATTTGTACAAGCTACTCATCTAGAAGCTAGAGGAAAGAATGGAAGTCCAGAAGTTGGGGGATTATCCCAACCCACTGTAAGCAAGAATAAGGAGAAAAGAAAGCAGAAATGGAAAGCAAGGAAGGCTAACACTGCACAAAAAAACAAGGCTTCATGCACTCACTGTAAAAAGGATGGGCATGATGATGAGCACTGTTGGATTTTTCATCCAGAGCTAAGACCTAAGACGTTCGAGGGCAAGAAGAAGAAGACTACTACAACTATTCAGAAAGATTTGGGGTTAGACTCAGGAGATGAAACAACTATTGCAGCCACAGGTATAAAAGGTAAGAATTCGGAAGCATCTACTAGTAATTCTGCACAATCTATTATTGATGAAGAAAATGAGAGAAAAAGACATGAGCTTTTCCATATTCGAGTTATTTCCAAACATCAAAAGATTGATACTTTGTTCGATAGTGGTTCACAAGTAAATTTAATTTTTGAAGTAATTGTAAAGAAGTTGGGATTAGTAACTACACCTCACAAGAAACCATACCCATTAGGATGGTTGAATGATAAATCACAACTACAAGTGACTAGACAGTGCAAACTCAAGTTTTCTTTTGGGTCAACATTTGTAGATGAGGTTGAGTTAGACATAATTCCTTTGGATATATGTGGAATTGTTTTAGGAAGTCCTTACTTGTATGACAGAAAAGCTATTTTCTATAGAGCTGAGAACAAGTATCTACTTGTTAAAAATGGAATCGAATACTTTGTAAGAGCTCATAAGCTCAAGAATAAGTATACTCTCATAAACTCAGGGCAGATGAAATGAATGATAAATTCATGTAAACAATTCTTACTGATGGTTGTAAAGGAAAAGAAACCTGATAAAACCAATTTATTTGAAGGCTATAATGCTGAAAAACAAGCTAATTTAGAAAAGGTTGTTCAGAGTATGATATCTTGTTTCAAGAACCTAAAGGTCTGCCACCTAAAAAGGAAATAGTGCATGATATTATTTTGCAGCAAGATTCTCCATTGCCTAACATTGGAATGTACAGGTTGTCCGCTTTAGAGAAAGCTGAAATAAATAAGCAGGTGCAGGAGGTTCTTGAGAAAGGGTTCATCAGACCTAGCACATCACGATGTGGGTCATCAATCGTTTTGGTGATAAAGAAAGATGGCTCGTGGAGAATTTGCATTGATTACCGAGCACTGAACAAGATAACAATAAAAAATCTTTATCCCCTTCCTTGCATAGATGATATTTTAGATCAATTGAAAGAAGATGTTTATTTTTCCAAGCTAGACTTGCACAATGGATACCATCAGGTCAAAGTTGTAGAACAAGATGCATGGAAGACTGCTTTCAAAACAAAGCAAGGATTGTATGAGTGGCTAGTTATGACTTTTGGCTTAACTAATGCTCCTGCTACTTTCATGAGATTAATGAATGATGTACTCAGACCTTTTCTTGATGGTTTTGTTATTGTTTATCTAGATGACATTCTGATATTTAGCAAAACATGGGAAGAACACTTAAAGCATGTTAAGTAGACATTAGATGTTTTGAAAAGAGAAAAACTTTATGTTAAACTCTCAAAATGTGAATTTGGCAAAACATCTTTGAATTATTTGGGACACATAGTAGGGGGTGGTGAATAGAAGATAGATCTCTCTAAGGTGGGAGTCATTGTAAATTGGCCTAAACCCAATTCTGCTACATAAGTTAAAAGTTTCTTTGGAGCAGCACAATATTGGAGGAAGTTCATTTATAACTTTTCCTTAATTGCAACTCCCTTACATGCTTTAACAGGATTGAACAAGGTGTTTCGGTGAGGAGGTAAACAACAAAAAGCCTTCGACATCTTGAAAGAAAAGATTAGTACAACACCTATACTAGCCTTACCTGATCTTCAAAGGCCATTTGAGATCCAGACAGATGCCAGTGACTATGCCATGGGAGCAGTGTTGATACAGCATGGTAAACCCATATGTTACCATTCTGAGACATTTAATTCTGCAGTAGTTATCTATCCTGCATATGATAAAGAATTGTATGCATTAGTACAGAGTGTGAAAAAGTGGAAACATTACTTAATGGGAAAAGAGACAATAATACATATTGATCATCAACCACTTCAATATCTACACTCCCAAATTAAGTTGCAACAATCAAGACACTATAGATGGATGGGGTTTCTACAATAGTTTCATTTAGTCATCAAATATAAAGAGGGCATACACAATAAAGTTGCAGATATGTTATCTAGACCCATTATAAATGCATCTACTATACTTAAGCATAATTCTGTGTTACATGAGAGTTACATTGAACAATATGCTCAAGATATAGACTTTAAAGATGTATATGCAACTTTAAGTCAAGGCAAACGAGTGGAAGAATTGGATTATCATGTAAAGGACCGACTCTTATATCATTGTGGGAAGTTATGCATCCCACAAACTGAAAGAGTAAAGATAATTTGAGAAGCACACACTTCTCCAATATTAGGTCACTTTGGGATAAGTAAAACATTTGCACAGCTACAAAGATTTTTTTATTGGCCAAAAATGAACGAGACAGTTTCTAAATATGTAAGAGGGTGTACTATGTGTGCTAAAAGCAAGCCCAACAATAGAAAACTAGGCTTGTAACTCCATTACCAGTTCCTTCTCACCCTTGGGAAAGTGTTTCCATGGATTTTGTTGGAGGACTGCCTAAATCTAGATAAGGTCATGATTATCTGTATGTTGTTGTGGATAGGTTCACCAAAATGTGTATTTTGATACTTGTAATAGACAGATTACAACTGAACAAACTACAAAACTTTTCTTTGAACATGTATGGGTTCATTTTGGATTACCCACTTCCATTGTATCTGATCGAGACACTCCATTTGTGGGGAAATTTTGGTCAAGTCTGTGGGAACTGATGGACACCAAACTGAAGAAAAGCACAACTTTTCATCCACAAACTGATGGCCAGACAGAAGTAGTTAACAGGACAATGATATAGTTACTCAGAGGATATTGCAGCAAACATCCTAAGCTTTGGGATGAACATTTATGTTATGTGCAACATCCTTACAACAGAGAAAAGTATTCTTCTACACAGAGATCTTCTTTTGAGACATGTTTTGGTTTCACACCAAGGTCTCCTTTGGATTTTGTCTTTGGTAAAGACACCACAGTTGAGGGACACAATGATGTGGATAGGGCAACTAGGTTCATTGAACAAATCCAAGAGATCCACTAGGCAGTACAGGAACAGCTGGAAAAGAGCCAATCCAAATAGAAGGCGAGGCATGACAAACATCAGATGGAGCATAATTTCCAAGTTGGTGACCAAGTCTGGTTGTATATCAGCAAGGACAGGATGCAAGGGGAAGGTAAAAAGCTAAAGCCTATCAAGTATGGACCCTTCAAGATACTTGATAATATTGGTGAGAATGATTTTCGCCTTGATCTACCAGCGTACATGTACATCTACTCAATCGTAACTGAAGATTGCTTGAGATTGTTTGAACCCTCACTAATTGAGGATCTTGAAGAGCAGAGTCAATTGCCTTCTATTGATGACCTGCTACCTGAATATCTTAATGAATTGCAAGAAGACACAGTTCTGGATAGGAAGGTGAGGACGATGCACAGAGGAGATGTTGAGTACCTTAGAATTGGGCTCAAGGGTTCAAAGTAGAGCAGTGAAAAGTGGATATAGATTGGACAAGTGAGACAATTGTACCCTCACTTAGTCGATGCTTGAAAACCAACTTTTGGTGGTCCAAGAGCTTTTTCAGTGGGAAGGCCATGATCTGAATTGGATCCATGAAAATTATCAAAATGCCATGACTATATCAAATCAGGACAGACTTCGAATTTATGAACAAAGAGCTATCAGGAAGACCTCTAGACAATGGCAGTTGCAGCCAGTGAGGAACGACGAGGACCTCAGTCAAAGCGTGTTGACCGAGGCCCATGGAGACCGCACACGAGGCAAACTGGCAGTTAGGGAGCCCGGATCGGGAAACAGAGGCCATTTCTGATGCGCGATTAATCGTGCATCAGCTGGGAAGAACCCCTTGAAAGGAAAGACCCTAAATTCTTGGTCACATGAGAAGCCGGGAAACCGTAGGGAAAGCGCTAAGGTGAAAGGTGGATCCCGCACTCCAAAACCAGCGGAATATTGGGCGGTAAGCAGATTTGGGTAGAGAACGAGCGATTCCATTCATCGCACGACGCGTGTCTGGCGGATGAGAGAGAAAACCACCTCTCATCGCGCGCTAACAGTCGAGCAAGTCAACCGCGTGAAATGAGTGAACATCTTAGGATCTAGGGGCTCTAAATATGATGGCGGAGATTACGCCCGATGGAGAAATCGGATTTGACGGGGGAATTAAGCCGTGAAATGTGAAAGTTTGAGGTCCGATTTGACCGCTGAGTTGGCGGATGAGTCATTCCATAATGTAATTGAAATACTGAATCATTGAGGAAGAGCTGGCGCAGTTCGTGAGAGGACAAGTGGCCACTTTCCTGTGAGCCGTTGGCAATGACGTAGAGGCAGGGAACTCCAAGTGAACAACAACAGGCGATCCGAAGGGGCAGAAGAGGAAGCGAATGATCAAGGATAGATTGGCTTTAGGCCATGAACAAACAAAGAATAGAACACGAAGATAGAGAGAGCGAGAGCGAAGAAAAGACAGTGAAGCAAGAAGTAGAAAATAGAGAGCTGAGCTGACCTAAGGCAGCATCGAGCAGACAGAAGGCTTGAGAGGTTCAAGCAATCCCTGTGAGGATCTGTCGGGAATTGAGTACCACATTGGGCTCCTCCCATTAAATACCAGAGAGGTCGAGACTTAGTAAGGAAAGAGTCTGTGCACTCTAGTGGCTTGGGGAATCCAAGAACCACCCTACTAAGCATCCTCTGTTTCAGGAGACTCAAGTTGAGCTCCTCATTGTAAATCTCTACTTTAAAGACATAATAAAAGAAGGCCACCACCGAAAGCTGGACCGGAGACGTAGCCCTGGAGAATATGGTGAACTCCTTATTAATGTGTTGTGTTCTTGTATTTTCTTACTGTGTTCTCTTACTATTTTCCATTTTCCAATGTCTGTGTATTTTGCAATCTGACCGATCCATTTCCTAAGATAACATAGACACATACCAGCACATGAGTCTGTAATACCTTCAATCATTAATTAATTTACTGAGATCACTCATGAGTGATTTTCAGATCAGCGAGCCTGCTTAGTACCTCGGTGGAGTTGCATACTTCACCTCTCTGTGCATGAAGCCTTTCTCTTCTTTTGCCTTTATATTTTTCAAGACGACTGTGCATAGGCACTTATTTATTTTTGGGGCGGAATAGGGATCCCAACTTATTGAGAGCAAAAGAGGTTGTTCCTTCAGAGACGCATGTAAGACCTCTGACATAGATTTGCTCATTTTGATTTTCCCCTTCTCCATTTCTACTAGTTGGATGAGCTTGAACACACAGAGCAGAAGGTTGAGTACAGACATGGGTCTTCCTAGTGTGGACACAGGTTCGTGGTTGGGCCAAAACTTCCCTTACAGATGGTTTATATTTTCTGTCAAGACTTCATCGACCGAAGGTTATAAGGAAGCACAGAGAAGACAGGCAAAAGATTGGCCAAGTGTTGCAGTGACAATTCTCTTCAAATCTCAGCCACATACTCTATTCAAAAGCTAGAATGTAGTAGTTGGCAACACTTCCAGAAAAAAAATAGTAATATACCAAGCAAACAAAATAAACGTAAACAAAAATAGTAAGCAAAGCAAACAAAATAAACGTAAACAAAAATAGTAAGCAAAGCAAACAAAATAAACGTAAACAAAAATAGTAAGCAAAGCAAACAAAGTGAAAACAATAACAAGTAAGCAAAGCAACCAAGTCAACAAGCAAACACTCATGCAAACTAGAAAGAAAAGACAAGCGAAAAAGCAAACGCTAATCTTACTCATAAGTTAAACGGTCGGGGTTACATGAAATGAAATTTCCAATGAAGCCACCATAGGTGTACCCGACCTGCAATCACAAAGATACAAGCGATTAAAACAAATAAAAAATAGTGTGCAACAGAAAATGAAAAAGCTTGAAAAACTTGCACACGAGAGACAAGGTCTCGCCTGTGGGCGGAAGAATGTGTCACAACCACCCAACACACATGCTTACCTCTTTTGTGACTATCGTTTTTTAATAAACCTTGGAGGCCTCTTGTGAGTGTGTGTTGTTATGCACCAAGTTTCTCAGCGAGTGCAAGGAAGGACTGAAGCTTTTTACCTGCAACGTGACTCACCAAGTAAGATTGTTCCAACCATTCAACGATTGGATCATAAAATTTGTGATGGCTATTCTGAAAGATTCATGATATTTCAGTAGATGGAGTCCTGATTCGAGAGAGGGGATCATGATGGGAATATGATGTAGAAAGATAGATCTGGTCATTCTCATTGCCATGTCAAGACAGTGAGGGCCTAACATAGCCATCGGTGTAGAAAGGATGCCAACACTGTGAATGTGTGAAACCAGTTGGGGAGTGGCAAAATAAGAGTAACTTGATTTGCACGATAGGTTGTGCACTCATCATCACATAGGGAGATTGCTGGTGTGAAGAGTGGGCAGATTTGACGTGCAAAATTTACAAAAATACCAAGGAGTTGATTACGAGAGAGAACATCTGATAAGTGTGATTCCAGATAGAGATGATCAACTGCTGACAAGGAAAACTGCAGTAAGGCCGAGAGGTTGGTCTGCTGATCATATCTGTGCAATTTTTATGCTGAGTTGACTGATGGGCAATGGAAGGCTTGCTTATGAACATTGCACAATTTCTGAGATGAATAGTTGTTCGACGGTCGGGATGACTGACTGGGAAAACTACGCAATTTCCTAAGGGAGAGAGGGACAAGAAATTGATGTCTATCTAGCCTGTCTATGCAATTTCTTCAGTCAATTTAGCGGGTGAGGTTAGCGGCCTCTACACAATTTTTGAGGGGATTCAGTCCCGGGGTGATTGTCAGGTCTGAATGTCCAGGTGGCCAGCATGAGAGTTGATTGAATTGCTTACAGGCAGCGCAACTTGAAAATACTAGCTTGGTGCTTCTGCATTGTTCTAGTTAATAGTCGATTGAGTCGATGGCGGGGTGATGGTCCAGCTGTCAGAGGGGAGTCTGGTCGTCATAACTTTCAACAAAAATAGATAAGTGTGTGAACAATCGAAAGATGCATAGGTGATCATGCGAACACACACTCGCATGACTTGAGGATGAGATGACCAAACCATCCAGACACACATGTTCAACAAGATTGACCGAGGGTGTAGGCAACAAGCGCGACAATCATGATTGATCGTTCATTGATCGAGACGATGCTTGCGCAACACTAAATGTGACTCCATGTGTGAGTTTGACAGATGCTTTCATAGCGAATACAACAAGCACATATGAAGCGAAGACTTTGAGCATAACCAGAAAACGGTTGCAAGCATGACTTAGACATCATCATGCAGAGATGAATGTAATGAATCAGGCAAGGTGGATGTAAAGACTCACACGAGCTCACGGAGTGAACCCGAGTGTGTGTAGTCATCAAGTGAAACTCTTCAGGGGAGGCTCCGAAATTGGTGCAGGCCAAAATTTTGGAGGGTAGTTGTAGCCGCTACAACACTTGGTGACACACTGGTAGAACTGGAGCTTCTCTATTTTGGTTCATTTCTAGCACGGGGCCTTGGTCTTTTGGGGAGTATTGAATCGTTGTGTAGGTTACTTCAGTTTCCCACTTACCCTGTGGACATACATGGTTCACCTTTTTCCAACTTAGTCAAACACAATCAAAAGCTCGGCTTAGATCTCAGTCTTTCGAATCTGGGAAGGGTAGTTTAGTTCGCGAGTTGAAGATTTTCGGAGTATAAGTTTTCATCTTTGGTGTTGCTTCGCTGCTAGCAGGCCTGGACAGTACCATGGCATAGTCACGTAGGAACACACACATTGCTCCATTGCCAGCGAGCCTGGTCAGTACCTTGGTGGAGTTGCAAGCTTCACCTCTCTGCGCAGGAAGCCTTTCTCTTCTTTCACCTTTATATTTTTCAAGACGACTGTGAATATGCACTTATTTATTTTTGGGGTGGAAGAGGGATCCAAACTTATTGAGAGCAGAAGAGGTTGTTCCTTCAGAGAAGCATGTAAGACCTATGACATAGGTTTGCTCGTTTAGATTTTTCCCTTCTATGTTTCTACTAGTTGGATGAGCTTGAACACACAAAGCAGAAGGTTGATTACAGGCATGGGGCTTCCTAGTTGTTATAGACATTTTTGGGCACTGCAACCCCAAGCATAAATGTCCATAAACTAAGGGCTCCTAAGTCCCTAAAAGTGATTGTTCCAACCCCTAAAAGAACAAGGTCATCTGATTACAGCTTCTCCTAGAAGTTCTCCATGAAAAACTGCTCAGAACTGGTCAAAACTGGACCATTTCACCTGCTCCATAGGCAAAGTGTGTTGCATCTCACCTAAATACACACAGTAGGTGCGTTGCATTTCAAAAATCCCTTCTATGGGGTGCGATGGGCGAGAAGGGACAAATGGCAGTGTCAATCCGCGAGGTGGAGAAGCATGGAATGTTCCAGAAACTTCTCCTGTGACACTTGCCTATCTGAATTCGACCAGTGATGAGTAAGAGATCATCAATCTCCAAGTGGAAGAAAGAACTATCAGAGGGAAGACACTAATCAAATCACAAGCTGACTCATCTCCCTTGCAGACATCTATATATGGATCCCTCATCCTAGAGATCCAGAGGCTGGAATTTTGCATCTTGTAAGGAATTGCTGTTGGTTTCTTGAGGCAACATCATAGTGTTGGGTGATCTAAGCTTTTCATGAGGTGAAGAAGGGCTTACTTGCTGAGAGGATGATGCTGGGTCAGAACAACTGGTTGTAACTCTCTTGGCTCTTTCTTGATTATCAATAAAGCTATTCAAGTTTTCCTCCATACTCTTGTGTGATTTATGTTTTATGCATTTGTATGGTCAATTTACATATGATCCTAGATTGTTTATGATAATAGATCCATGTTCTCGTATAGTGTTATGCTGCTCTGATTCTACAGGTACTCTGTGAAGCTGGGTATACAAGAAAGCAAGTAGCAAAGGACTATCGGAAGAGAGAGGAATCGAGCAAGGAACCAAGCGCAAGACAGAGGTTGGTCTCCTTTATTCTTCTCTCATCTATATTTCATAAAGGAAAACGAAAGTAGTTTTACTTTGTTTGTTTCTAAGGTAGCTACCAGCCTTAGTGGGATTAGTAGTTCTGCATAGACACTTTTCCCTGTAACAAAATGGCGACTCCACTGGGGAGTGAATAGATTGATTGTTTATCTACATTTGTTTACTTTATAAAATTACAGACGGAGCCTGAAGTCAAGCTAGCTAGCCTTCGAACTGCATTTGCTATGCAAGTGAAAAATAGATCAACGCTGCTTCAGTCAATCTCCGGGTTTTGTTTATGAATTAAACAATTGATTTACAAGCTTTCTAATTTCCCTCGTGGTGGCTCTAGTAACCTCCTTGGATCTACCCCTGTGATTGATTTACTGATTACCACTTGCTCGGCCAAAATCCCTGAACTGAACTGCAAACTGTGACGCGGAACCCAATCAAAGTCTCGTCCCTGGTCCAGCGCACTGTCTATTCTGTGAACTTCAAATGTAGCGCACTTCCCGAGTGTAGCAGGTGCGTTGCATTTCAGTTTCACTGTGTTACAGGTGCGCTGATCAGACAAGGCCTTGTTCCTAAATTTTGGTTTCTGTGTTCACTCTTTTCAGATCTATTCAAGAGTTTTGCTGCCTGTAGTCAGTACACCTCTATTTGAAACCCCTTTCCTTGCTGTTATTCCACCTCCATTGTCCAAAGAACTGTAAATGTTTTTATGTATTTGTTGAGTCATTTTCAGTTCTCCTTTACAAAGAAGTAACGCAATTGTACATTCGTTTCTTGATTTGAAAGTGTCGCAAGTGTCGTTTTCAGTCATAGAAGAGAATCTGATTGTTATTGATAGTCGATTGTCCTGTTACTATTGTATTTGATCTGAATTAGTAGTTTTTCTAGTGTCAAAAGCAAGTTTTCATTTCCAAATCGCAAAGTGTTGTCATTGTCTTCATTTTGATTTTGAAAAGAAACTTGTTAGTAATTGTCGCTTTGAAAAATAATTCAAATTTGCGCATTAGCTTTCTTTTTATCATCCACATATTAAGAAGGCTGAAAACAAATACATGCATGTGCATTTGCATTTAGACTGTTTGATTGGTCTGATTTAGGACAATGCATATAATGTGTGCTCTTTGTTCTTTGTTGAAAGAATACTGTCTCTCTTTCCTTAGTAGCTAGGATTTTCATTGCACAAAGAAGATAAAACGACTGTTTATCATCTTAGATTGCATTTTAGGAATTGTACATCTACATCACGCGGTGAACCTGAAAGGAAAATTTCTTAAGCAATATCAACTATAAAATAAATTTAATGAATCTAACAACGCTTTGGAACCTAACGCACAACATCTAGAAGTCTAGGCTAGAGACGTATTCCGACGTCGTAAAGCCTGGTAACTGTTGTTTTCACTGTTGGTTGGGTGATTCCTCCACTTTGAGACGATAAGTGCCAGTACGGACTTGTGCTCCCACGTACCGTCAAGTATATTTTGGGAGACCACAATAGGCTTTATCCTTTATCCATAGGAAGCCGTGTCTGCCGCCCTATCGATCGCAATGCACTGAACACAGCATTCGGGAAGATTGACTGCCGTACCGTAAAAAGTATTCTACAATTTTGTGATTGGTTTGGTAATCCCTCTGTCTAGATTTCCAGAGCAGTCCCTTTCGTTCCTTTTCAGACTCCTTAACGGAAAAGGTCCATCTGAGAACTTGTCACTTCAGGCTCATTAAAAATCGAAGGCGACTAGAGTCATCTTTTGTTTTTTCTCGACTTTTAAAAATTGAAAAAACAAGTTGTGTCAAAGCATCTAAAATTTATTTTAAACGGAATAATCATCACCTTTCCTACGTTGGTCTTAGGTTGAGAAAATGGAGTCCACCAACCAAGGAGTTCCCCTTGGAGGAAATCCTAGTCCCTACTCCTCTTGGGGAGATGTTGGTGCACCCCATATGGCCACATTGTCACTTCCAGGATTGACAATCGGCTTGCCTGTATGGCTTTTCTCAACCTCCGTCATTCAGAACACCACAATTTCTGAACAATCAAGTCAACAACGAGACAATTCCAGAGTTACCCCCCAACCCTCTACTTCGTCCAATTCTTCCTCTCCTCCTTCCTCTTTGCTTGATGTGGCTGGTAAAGCCAAAAATCAAGTACCTGAGAAGAAGAGGGAAAAGAAGAAGAAAGAGAAGAAGAAGAAGGAGCCAAAGGCGAAAAGGGGCAACCAAGTGTCGTCTAGCGAAAATCCACACACTGCACCGACCAGGCCTAAATCGCCATGTGTCATTTGCAAGGGAGACCATTATCATAGAGATTGTCCTTGCATCCCTCGGATCTTAAGGGACTGGTCTCCTCGTTTTCACAACCCGGTGTCGTCAACCTCTGATGATCATGTTGAAAACACACCGTCGACTAGTGAAAGTGAAGCCCTTGGACAAACAGGAAAGTGCAAATTTCCTTGTAAACTGTGTGAAGGCGATCACGCCGTCCACCGTTGTCCCTTCTTAGACGAGGCTAAAAGAGTTATGGACGATCGTCTGGTTTCACCGTTACGACTTCCTCCTGGATATAAGAAACTCTTGCCGAGTCCGTCACTAGTTGAAAATTCGGCTAACCCGCCCTTGTGGTTGGCCGAAGCATCTATCATTGAAGATAAACCATCTAAACCCATACCAGACGAAAGTCAAAATGTCGAGGCGATAGTTGACCCGGTCTTGCCTTCAGAGGTTCCATCTTCAGATGATACAGTCATCGAAGAGAACAAGGATGACACCGTCCAAATTCTTTTCGTAAGCACAAAATATGATGAACATGGGGGCAATTTACCCATTCCTTTACCGCAGGAAGGAAGTTCGTCAGAGTCGTACCCGGCCGTCTCTTCGGTCCCACCTCCAAGCAACCTAGTTGTTTCCTTTGACTGGAATATACTAGGCAGACCCCGTTTACCGGCTAGTATACCATTCCGAATCATTGCTCAAATATATAGAATGGTTATGGCCGGTACCATCATAGATGAAGGGGATTCTGTGAGTATCCTTTCCTCGACTTCTTGGAAAGCGCTTGGTTCGCCATCGCTTTTGCCTGAGATGAGAAATCTAACAGGCTTTGACAAAGGAAACAATCGACCGTTAGGGATCCTTCCCAATGTGCCCATAACATTGAGAGGGAAAACCGTTCAAATGAACGTAATGGTAGTCCAAGGACCCCTAGATTATAATCTACTCCTTGGACGAGACTATATTTATTGCATGGGAGCCATTGTCTCATCACTCTTTAGAGTAATGTGTTTTCCGCACGAAGGAAGAGTGGTCAAGCTCGTAGACCAGCTTTCATTTCTCGGTTCACACATGGCAAATAGTCATATACCATCCCTGAATGGTCTTTTCACGTAAGGAATGTCTCATCAATCCCCAGTCTGCCCACCTGATGAGCGCGAGTAATTTAGGGGACATGACTGAAACCCAGGGGGCATGCACCCTGGTCTGCTTGGGCAGGAAAACTTCAGGTATAGAGTAGGTTTCCGCGAGAGATATATGACTAGTCTGTCACTCCCATCCGTGATTGGAAAAGGGGGTTAGACTGGAATAAGATTCCCTCGTCAAAGTTATGTGAGTAGAGGCGTTTGCGCCACTCGCCTTTGTCTATTTCGGTAGACATCGCCGAAGAAGTGTTTTGTTTGCGGTGCAGATAGAACAATCTTTGGTAACCTAAAAGAGGTAAGCCTTTCCCGATAAAACAAATGTTTTGTCGGTAGATTGAAGGGTGGCCTTGAAACTCTATTTTATACCTGGGGGCATGCAAACCTTTTGGCATGCAAGCGAAGAGCGACCATTTATTTTTTAAATTTGTAGGTCCTCTAACCCTTTAAACTCGTAGGATTAGTCGTTTCCTAACTTGCATAAAGAAAGGATGTGGGGCTTAGCTTTGAAAAATTGTCGTTTTTATATATGAGACATCCTTACTATGCGACTGGATTAATTGAGCAGTTTTAACGCGGACTTCATGCTCGTTAAAAAATAAACATAAGCAATGAGCAAATGTTTCCCCCAGCGTTTAAGCTCATTAAAAAATGAACCAATTTTTGGTAAATAACTGTCGTGAATGTAGTACTTCAGCCTTTAAAGCCTTGCTCGTGTTCTCATCATCACCTCCACTCTGTATTGGCCGATCATTCACCCCCATTTGATTGTTTACCCATTTTGAGGAACAGCTGTGAAGAGTGATCCTGTTAGCCATCCTTGTAACACTGTCGTGATTAGAAAATTCCAAACCTTACCTGGAATCAACTGCTACCCAAATTTATCACTCGTTCCTCAAAGACGAGTCTCCTTTAAGCTCTTTTCAACTGACTCGTAAAATATGAAAAGATTGTCGAGCCATTGGCCTCTCCAGCTCATTAAAGGGACCTGAAGTGCTATCCCTCCTTTAGATTTTAATCTTTTTGGACCTGAGGGATTATTTCACAAAAAGATCGAGAGCTTGTTTCGTTCGGCTTGTTAAAAGTACCGAAAATTCATCCCTTCTGTATTGTTTTATACTTTTTTGGACCTAAGGGATTAGATGACGAAAAAGGAATTTTTGGAGTTTCCTTTACATTCCTTTTCAGACTCTCTAAAATTGAAAAGGACTGAGTTATCTTTGTCGTTAAACTCGTTAAAACCTAATAGCGACAAACTTGTCCATAACAGACAAGAACGAGTTTCACTATCGCTAGGCTCGTTAAAACATAGCGATGGGTTTGCCCGAAGGGAAAATTATAGAACAAGCATATGTTATCCTCCTCAAGCTTGACAAAAATAAAGAGGTACTGGTCAGCAATGACTGTGGAAAAATTGGGAAGAAAACTTGAAGAAACTTTGTTGGTAGCAAGTCGCTCTTGAACATGACACTTCCACTCCGCATCCAAGTCGGGTTGGGTTGTTTCATTCACCGGTCATATCACCATGGTCACATCACACCATCCACATTTGGGGTTAATGCTACTAATCCATCATGTCAGTGTTGCCGATATGTTCAAGAGAAGTCACTCAGAGAATTCACCTGTGTCTCAGCCGCTGCAATACATTTACGCTCCATTCTTTCATGACCGCCACCCTGAACCTTATATCACCAGATTGTTTTCACCTCCATTAAAATCATTTTCTCCGTTCCGTGTCTTTGATGTGGGATTCATTAAGGCCCTCCTATGATGGATCGCTTCTTGTCGACATCAGCTCATTATCCAAGAAGTCGATCTAGGAACACCCCTTTCAGTACTTTGAAGCTTGCATGCCTCAATGGCAAGTTTCTCACTTTCAGCGACAGGTTTACATCAATGACCTTCGACCGAAAGATTTTGCATGGTGTTCGACGCCAAGTCCTTTATTCACACCACGTGAATTGTACTACAGTACCTTGAGGATCATTATCATTATCGGTGATTCCTCTCGCACCTGTTAACAACTTACATCATTGGCTGGTAATCAGGCGATGTCTTTCCATGTTCGACTCCAGAACATCTCTCACATGGATCGACTTGTACTTTGAGTGAAGATCGAATGAGATTGAAGACCCCGGATCTAGTTTCATCCATCTGGGCTGCGATATATATTCAGGAAAATAAAGACATCAAATGTACATCGTTTCTGCACAGATAATCATCCAATCTAAGGGATGATGGCTCTACCAGAATCATCAGTGTACACTCAGACGATTGTCTGTCCTATGTACATGAAAATGAATTTATAAAGCTGAGCATGGGAATACCCGCCTCAACTAGATCATGAAAATATTATGAAGATAATGTATTGTATTGTATCTTATTACAGGTCTCCTTCCATCTTGAAAGAACTTCGGATCCTCATGATAAAGCATTTCACCCGGCATCAAAAAGATTAACGACCTCATGCTTTAGGGGGCAACTGTTATAGACATCTTTGGGCACTGCAACCCCAAGCATAAATGTCCATAAACTAAGGGCTCTTAAGTCCCTAAAAGTGATTGTTCCAACCCCTAAAAGAACAAGGTCATCTGATTACAGCTTCTCCCAGAAGTTCTCCATGAAAAACTGCTCAGAACTGGTCAAAACTGGACCATTTCACCTGCTCCATAGGCAAAGTGCGTTGCATCTCACCTAAATACACACAGTAGGTGCGTTGCATTTCAAAAAGCCCTTCTATGGGGTGCGATGGGTGAGAAGGGACAAATGGCAGTGTCAATCCGCGAGATGGAGAAGCATGGAATCTTCCAGAAACTTTTCCTGTGACACTTGCCTATCTGAATTCGGCCAGGGATGAGTAAGAGATCATCAATCTCCAAGTGGAAGCAAGAACTATCAGAGGGAAGACACTAATCAAATCACAAGCTGACTCATCTCCCTTGCAGACATCTATATATGGATCCCTCATCCCAGAGATCTAGAGGCTGGAATTTTGCATCTTGTAAGGAATTGTTGTTCGTTTCTTGAGGCAACATCATAGTGTTGGGTGATCTAAGCTTTTCATGAGGTGAAGAAGGGCTTACTTGCTGAGAGGATGATGCTGGGTCAAACAACTGGTTGTAACTCTCTTGGCTCCTTCTTGATTATCAATAAAGCTATTCAAGTTTTCCTCCATACTCTTGTGTGATTTATGTTTTATGCATTTGTATGGTCAATTTACATCTGATCCTAGATTGTTTATGATAATAGATCCATGTTCTCATATAGTGTTATGCTGCTTTGATTCTACAGGTACTCTGAAGCTGAGTATACAAGAAAGCAAGTAGCAAAGGACTATCGGAAGAGAGAGGAATCGAGCAAGGAACCAAGTGCAAGACAAAGGTTGGTCTCCTTTATTCTTCTCTCATCTATATTTCATAAAGGAAAACGAAAATAGTTTTACTTTGTTTGTTTCTAAGGTAGCTACCAACCTTAGTGGGATTAACAGTTCTGCATAGACACTTTTCCCTGTAACACTAGTGTGGACACAGGTTCATGGTTGGGCCAAAACTTCCCTTATAGATGTTCGTATCTTCCATCAAGACTTCATCGATTGAAGGTTATAACGAGGAACAGAGAAGACAGACACAAGACTGGCCAAGTGCTGCAGTGTCACAAGTCTCTTCAAATTTCAGCCACATACTCTATTCAAAAGCTAGAACGTAGTAGTTGGCAACACTTATATCCGGAAACAAAAATAGTAATATACCAAGCAAACAAAACAAACGTAAACAAAAATAGTAGACAAAGCAAACAAGGTGAAAACAATAACAAGTAAGAAAAGAAACCAAGTCAGCAAGAAAACAATCATGCAAACCAGAAAGCAAAGACAAGCAAAAAAGCAAAAGCTACTCCTACGTTAAACGATCGGCATTACATGAAATGAAATTTCCAATGAAGCCATTGTAGGCATACCCGACCTGCAATCACAAAGATATGAGCGATTAAAATAGATAAAAACTAGTGTGCAACAGAAAATGAAAAAGCTTGAAAAACTTGCACATGAGAGAGAAGGTCTCGCTTGTGGGCGGAAGAATGTGTCATAACCACCCAACACACATGCTTACCTCTTCTATGGCTATCGTTTTTCAACAAACCTTGGAGGCCTTTTGAGATTGTGTTTTGTTATGCACCAAGTTCCTCAGCGAGTGCGAGGAAGGACTGAAGCTTGTTACCTGTAACATGACTTACCAAGTAAGATTGTTCCAGCCATTCAACAATTGGATCATAAAATTCGTGATGGTTGTTCTAAAAGATTCGTGATCTTTTAGTAGATGGATTCTTGATTCGAGAGAGGGGATCACGATGGGAATTTGATGCGGATAGATAGATCTGGTCATTCTCATCAGCCATATCAAGACAGTGAGGGCTTGCCATAGCCATCGGTGCAGGCCGAAGTGCCTCACTTGCTTGACAAAAGTCTAAAAAGAAATATGTTACATGGTGAAGATCATAGTGCGCAAAGAGACTGTCATTGGATGTATTGTTGGGAAAATGATAAACTAAATGATAACCAACCAAGATAGAAGAGAAATCACACTAGTCAGTTGAGATGCCAGATTCCCAGTTTGACATGAGCAAAGAAACCTTTTCAACGATTGTACGAATGCTCTGAATGAGGGAACCAAGTTCATTATGTGCCAGACATGATAGAACAACCACCTGCAACTGGTGAAAAAGTGCGCATGCATCATTGTCATCACATAACTGTAGAAAGGATGCTAGCACTGTGAATGTGTGAAACCGGATGGGATGTGGCGAAATAAGAGTAACTTGATTCACTCGATAGGTTGTGCGCTCGTCATCACACATGGAGATTGCTGGTGTGATGAGTGGGCAGATTTGATGTGCAAAATTTGCAAAAAGACAAAGGAGTTGATTACTAGAGAGAAAATGTGATAAGTGTGATTTCAGATAAAGATGATCAACTTTACTGTCTTGTGATTGGATGAGGGACGTACACTCCCAACCTGAACTGGATGTAAGAGAGGTGCATGAACATAGACATGTTGTAATGGACTCGTGGACTTGATCATTAGAGAAAATTTGAAATTTTAAAATATCATACCCGAACAGTAAATATTCTTTACAGGAGGATCCACGTCGAGTGCAACTATGCAGATAGACGGATTGTGCATGAGAAACGAGATCTGATTTGGTTTGACAAGCTTACCAAAGTCGCGAGGTCCTGACATAACCATCAACGGATGTTGAAGTGCCTCGACTCCCCGACATGTCCTGAAACTTTGCAGAATTGAAAAATTGCATTTTGTGATGTGAACCATATCATGAATGGCTTGAGGATGGATTTTGTTACTGATTTGAAAACTTCTCTTAGGATGAAAATCATCTCTGTCACAGGTTTCATACAAATTTTTAGCAAGCTAACTCAACGAGCTGTCTTCATGCAACACACAAGATGATGACGAGTGGGAAGAGTCATGCGTGTTGAAACTATTATCATTATGGACATCCTCATTGCCTTGTGTTGATCAAGGAGATAACTCAGAATATGAAGAAGCAAGAGAATGCAGAGTGTCTCCGAGACATATTAATGTGCTGTGAATGATAGGACAAACAGGCAAGTGAGGTGCAGAGGAACCTTCGATATGGATGTCTGCTTTGAACAGTGTGCATTCCAGATCTGAGTTAGAGTATACATGACATGAGAATAGATCATATGAAGTGATTGGGTGTTCATCACAACGTACATAAGCGTGGGTGTAATGATAGCCCAACACTGGAGGCTGATCAAAAGAATTGATTGTGCATGATGTTACACCAAGATTCGCGGATCGAGGATCAATCAAGAATTGAAGCTCGATGTTTTGAGAGGAATTGATTGTGTGTCCACCATCGTGCTCCTCCGCCTGTATGATGAGACTTCCTTGCACATGACTACAACTTGAGCCAACAGCTCGAGAATCAAGAGAGTGTGCGCAACTAGCTTGTGAAGTAGATCACTCAAGTGAGTCATGGTGCAAGGAGTCATGGCTTGTAGATGGTGGAGGATGGCAGAAATGTAGATTAGACTCAAGACTTGGGTTAGGAATGGTGATGTCCTCTTACGAAATGGAGGCATGAGTTTCCACCATAGGCTTTCCTAACCATTCTAGAATTTCCTCTGTTGGGGCAGGGGACAACTGAGCAGATGGATTGGGAACATGCTGCCCAGATTTCTCAGCTTTGCAACTGCTGCGAGGGGGCACCCTTTTCAAGACATGAGGTGTCACATGATCTGAAAGAGTTGAGCAAGAAGGGAAATCAAGAATTTCACGTTTCGGGAGACATAACCTAAGCGTTTCATCTCTTGGCTCATGAAGTCAAGGTCTACAAACTGCTCAGGAATTTCGTGACATAGGTGAAGGAAGCATGTAGCAAATTCCTCAACTAATTTGCCAGGATTATTCTTAAATGAGAGATTCTTTCATAGACATCTTGGTGGTCACACTCATCGAAGGCTTGATGGAGCTCCGTGGTGAAAGTGAGAAGGGAATAGATGGAAGTAGGTGGCAGGGTCTGACACCATCGATTAGTATGGTGTTCAAGGGTGAGGAAGAAGAGTACACAGGCAAGCTCATCACCATCGATTTCATGAGATTCACAAAAATGAAGAAAATAAAAATTGTGTTCAGTTACGGACATTCCGTCCTCATCGTCAAACTTTAACAAGGACAAGTGATCGAGAAGTGCATCGAGGATTGATAACTGATTAAGGGAGAAATGAGAGAAACACCCAAGGAGCACGAATAATGTATTATTCATTGGGTAAGAGATTAAACCCAGATGTACAAGCTCAGCTCGTCATCTGGCCCTCCTTCTAGTGCCAAAATGTTGACGGTGCTGGATCTGCCAACATCAGGGGATCACCCCGGTATGAAGTCCCAACTAGACCTCACACCATTTGGTGTGGGAGTCCCATCCGGTATGATGGCTTGGTTGCCACTGTCTTAAGGATTTGAATCAACTCTTGTTTGTCAGCATAGGAGAGTGATTCACTTTGTCTTAGACAAGTGAGGTTCGCGTGCCTGGTGAGTGTAAGTGTACTTGTGTCAATGGTTCTTTCACTGTGAGGGGAAGAAGTTGAAGGTGAGTTCCAGGTTGAAAGGGATCAGTCCCAACTCTGCTAGGAACACACAACACAAAAGGACATACACAACTTCCGGTGGAGCAGCCCACTTGGATGCGATCATCACAACATACAAGGTAAGATAACATACAACGCTCATGGAACAGTCCAAACAAGTGCAATGGTTGTTACAACAAGGTTCAGGTGAAAGGCCTGTCTAATGTCTGACAGATCAGTTGACACGGATGGGACAACAGTAACAACATATACAACACATTTCCGTTAACATATTATGCATTACAACAAATGAAATAGTTCAGATGTAGAACACAGGTTAAAGCAACATGCATTACAAGTGTTAAAGATCAGTCTTACAACAAATACAATAGATGTGTGAAAACGTGATGGCATGTTAACAGGCTTACGAAATTTCCAAGATACATCGTTACATCATACATCTCTAACCTCGTCAGTGAGGCGTTAGAGCCACTACTTACTCCTCAAAGAAAATATTATGAACTCTCTTATCTATGTGGGAGGAGTTGAGGTGAAAAGTCCTTTGCATGTACAAATGAGGGGGTATTTATAGCCAAGGGTGAAACTGACCCTTGTGGCGGTTCGACTACCCTCATGATTGTTTGACTTCCATGACTCTTCAACTTACATGACTCTTTGTTCAACAAGTGGGTCTCTTGGACTTCCATGTTACATCACATTGATTGACAACAAGCCCATGGTGGAGATGTGGGTGACATGACTCAACATGACTTGACATGACAATGCTCATTCGTGCTGCTGCTGGAGTGCATGTCGAGCTATAATGCTGCCCAATGATCGATGTCTTCATGGTGTATCATAGCTTCACCTCTGCTTAGCTAAGTGCATAGAGTCTTCGATGGTCCTTGGTTTGCTTGATAAAGCTTTCCCTTGTTGTTCCTTGCTTGCATGTTGGAAGGCTTGACAGGCTCATGTGTTCGCAAAGGTGCATGTTCGTCGTGTTCGTACACTTCGCATGCTTCATTCATTCATTCATTGGTGAACCTGTCATTCTGCATATGGTCCCTTTGTTCATCCCGTTCGTCGTCTTGCCATGTTCGTTGGTGTACATGTACTTGCAGTCACTCATGATGAGACGATGTCAAATCCAAAACCTCCTAGTCTACCATGACACATGATCATTCGGATGCAGGTGACCAGGAGAGGCAGGAAGGCTATGATGTGGGATGATGAATTTGGGAAACTACTGATGAAAACTGTGCAAGAGTCACTGAGAGATGGAGACAGGAAATTTGAGTCGATACTGACTGTCTGCAAGGTTTAGCTCTGCTGGAAGGCAAAATTGCGGAAATTTTGGGAGGAACAATTTGGAATGCTAGAAGGCAAGGCAGGCATGCTCTGCACATTTTTTAGAATGAATGGGAAGCAGGGCTAGACAACCATATTTGCAAAATTTTCCAGAGGAATGGGTCGGGCTGCATGCTGGGGTCATTGGCAGCCAAAACTACGCAATTCCCAGAGGGAACTGCCAGTTGGCTGTTGGGGTCACTGGCAACCAAAACTACGCAATTCCATTAGGGAACTGCCAGTTGGCTTTTGGGGTCACTGGCAGCCAAAAATACACAACTCCCCAGAGGGAACTACAAGTTGGCTGCCTGGGAGATAGGCAGCATAAACTCTGTAATTCCCAGAGGGAACTGGCAGTCTGCTGCTAGGGGCTGCTGGAAAGGAAAACTGCACTGAGGCCGGGAGGCTAACCTGCTGAGCATCTTTGCGCAATTTTTGAGCTGAGCTGACTGATGGGCAGCGGAAGGCTTGCTCATGAACATTGTGCAATTTCTGACAAGAACAGTTGGTCGACGGTTGGGATGACTGACTGGGAAAACTGTGTAATTTATTGAGGGAGGCAAGGATGGGCACTTGGTGTCTGTCCGTCCTGTCTGTGCAATTTCCTCAGTCAGTTGAGCAGGTGAGGTCAGTGGCCTTTGTGCAATTTTTGAGGGGAGTTAGTCCTGAGGTGACTTTCGGGTCCGACTGTGCGGGTGGATAGCATGAAAGTTGACTGAATTGCTTGCGGGTAGCGCAGCTTGAAAATACTAGCTTGGTGCTTCTGCGTTTTCCTGGTTGACATTCGATCTAGTCGATGGTGGGGTGATGGTGCGACTGTCAGAGGGGAGTATAGTCCTCAGAAATTTTAGCAAAAATGTCTAAGTGTGTGAAAAATCGAAAGATGCATAGGTGATCATACGAACACACACTCGCATGACTTGACGATGAGACGACCAAACTATCCACACAGACATGTTCAACAAGGCTGACCAATGGTGTAAGCGACAAGCGTGACACTCATGATTGATCGATCATTGATCGAGACGATGTTTGCGCAACAATGAATGTGACTCTGTGTGTGAATGCGAAAAATGCTTTCATAGCGAATACAACAAGCACATACGAAGCGAAGACTTTGAGCATAACCAGAACACGGTCGCAAGCATGACTCAGACATCAACATGCAGAGACTTGAATGCAATGAATTAAGCAAGGCGAATGTAAAGACTCACATGAGCTCACGGAGTGAACTCGAATGTGTGCAGTCATCAAGTGAAAGTCTTCAAGGGAGGCTCTGAAATTGGTGCAGGATAAAATTTTGGAGGGTGGTTGTAGCCACTACAACACTTTGGCGACACACTTGTAGAACTCCAGCTTCTTTATTTCGGTTCATTTCTAGCATAGGGCTTTGGTCTTTTGGTGAGTATTGAATCGATGTGTAGGTTACTTTAGTTTCCCACCTACCCCATGGACATACATGGTTCACCTTTTGCCAACTCAGTCAAACACAATCAAAAGTTCAACTTAGATCTCAGTTGTTTCGAATCCGGGAAGGGTAGTTTAGCTCGCTAGTTGAAGATTTTTAGAGTATAAGTTTTCATCTTTGGTGTTGCTCCGCTGCCAACAGGCCTGGACAGTACCCCGGCAGAGTCACGCAATAACACACACATTTCTCCACTGCCAGTGAGCTTGGTTAGTACCTTGGGTGGAGTTGCATGCTTCACCTCTCTACGCAGGATGCCTTTCTCTTCTTTCGCCTTTATATTTTTCAAGACGATTGTGCATAGGCAATTATTTATTTTTGTGGCAGAAGAGGGATCCCAACTTATTGAGAGTAGAAGAGGTTGTTCCTTCAGAGAAGCATGTAAGACCTCTGACATAGGTTTGCTCGTTTAGATTTCCCCTTCTCCGTTTCTACTAGTTGGATGAGCTTGAACACACAGAGTAGAAGGTTGAGTACAGGCATGGGGCTTCCTAGTGTGGACAAAGGTTCATGGTTGGGCTAAAATTTCCCTTACAGATGGTTCATATCTTTCGTCAAGACTTCATCGTCCGAAGGTTATAACCAAGCACAAAGAAGACAGACATAAGACTGGCCAAATGCTATAGTGTCACAAGTCTCTTCAAATTTTAGCCACATGCTCTATTCAAAATCTAGAACGTAGTAGTTGGCAGCACTTATTTCCTGAAACAAAAATAGTAATATACCAAGCAAACAAAACAAACATAAAAAAAAGAAGTAGGCAAAGCAAACAAGGTGAAAACAATAACAAGTAAGCAAAGCAACCAAGTCAGCAAGCAAACAATCATGCAAACTAAAAAGCAAAGACAAGCGAAAAAACAAACACTACTCCTACTACTACGTTAAACGGGCGAGATTACATGAAATGAAATTTCCAATGAAGCCACCATAGGCGTACCTGACCTGCAATTACAAAGATACGAGCGATTAAAATAGATAAAAAATAATGTGCAACAGAAAATGAAAAAGCTTGAAAAACTTGCACATGAGAGAGAAGGTCTCGCTTGTGGGCGGAAGAATGTGTCACAACGAGCCAACACACATGCTTACCTCTTTTGTGACTATCATTTTTCAACAAACCTCAAAGGCCTTTTGCGAGTGTGTTTTGTTATGCACCAAGTTTCTCAGCGAGTTCGAGGAAGGACTGAAGCTTGTTAACTGCAACATGACTCACCAAGAAAGATTGTTCTAGCCATTCAGCCATTGGATCATAAAATTTGTGATGGTTGTTTTGAGAGATTCGTGATCTTTCAGTAGATGGATTCTTGATTCGAGAGAGGGGATCATGATGGGAATATGATGTGGATAGATAGATCTGGTAATTCTCATCAGCCATGTCAAGGCAGTGAGGGCCTTCCATAGCCATTGGTGTAGGCCAAAGTGCCTCACTTGCTTGACAGAAGTCTAAAAAGAAATATGTTACATGGTGAAGATCATCACACAAGGAGATTGCTAGTGTGATGAGTGGGCAGATTTGACGTGCAAAATTTGCAAAAAGACCAAGGAGTTGATTACGAGAGAGAACATTTGATAAGTGCGATTTCGGATAGAGATGATCAACTTTAGTGTCCCATGATTGGATTAGGGATAGACACTTCCAACCCGAACTGGATGTAAGAGAGGTGCATGAAGACAGACATGTTGTAATAGACTTGTGGATTTGATCATTAATGAAAATATGAAATTTTGAAATATCATACCCCAAACAATAAATATTCTTTACATGAGGATCCATGTCGAGTGCAACCATGTAGATAGACAGATTGTGAGTGAGAAACAAGATCTGATTTGGTTTGATGAGCTTACTAGAGTCTTGAGGTCTTGACATAATCATCAACGTACGTTAAAGTGCCTCGAATCCCTGGCATGTCCTGAAACTTTGAAGAATTAAAAAATTGCATTTTCTAATGTGAACTAGATCATGCATGGCTTGAGGATGGATGTTGTTACTGATTTCAAAACTTCTCTTAGGATGAAAACCATCTCTGTGATAAGCTTCATAAAATTTTTTAGCAAGCTAAATTGACAAGCTGTCTTCATGCAACACACAAGATGATGATGAGTGGGAAGAGACATGTGTGTTGAAACTATTTTCATCATTGACAACCTCATTGCCTTGTGTCGATCGAGGAGATAACTCAGAATATGAAGAAGCAAGAGAATGCAGTGTGTGTCCGATGCTTATTGATGTGCTGTGAATGATAGGACACACAGGAAAGTGAGGTGCAGAGGAAGCTTCAATATGGATGTCTGTGTTGACCAATGTGCATTCTAGATCTAAGTTAGAGTATACATGACATGACAATAGATCATATGATTTGCTTGGGTGTTCATCACAACATACAAAAGCGTGGGAGTAATGACAGCCCAAGACTGGAGGTTGATCAAAAGAATTGATTGTGCATGATGTTACACCAAGATTCACGGATCGAGGATCGATCAAGAATGGAAGCTGAGAGGAATTGATTGTGTCTTCACCGTCCTACTCCTCCGCCTGTGTGATGATATTGCCTTGCACATGACTGCAAGTTGAGCCAGTAGCTCTAGAATCAAGAGAGTGCGTGTAGCTAGCTTGTGAAGTAGATCGCTCAACTGATTCATGGTGCAAGTAGTCATGGATTGTAGACGATGGAGGATGGCAGAAATGTGCATTAGACTCAAGACTTGGGTTAGGAATGGTGATGTCCTCTTGCGGAATGGAGGAATGAGTTTCCGCCATAGGCTTTCCTAACCATTCTTGAATTTCCTCTGTTGGGGCAGGAGACAGTTGAGTAGATGGATTGGGAACATGCTACGCAGATTTTTCAGCTTTGCAACCACTGCGAGGAGGCACCCTCTTCAAGACATGAGGTGTCTCGTGAACCACAAGAGTTGAGGAAGAAGGGAAATCAAGAAGTTCACCATTTTGGGAGACATGAACCAAGAATTTCAGCTTTTGGCTCATGAATTCAAGGTCCACAAACTGCTCAGGAATTTCGTGACATATGTGAAGGAAGCGGGTAGCAAAGTCCTCAACTAATTCACCAGGATTCATTCTTAAACGAGAGATTCTTTCATAGACATCTTGGTGGTCACACTTGTCAAAGGCTTGATGGAGCTCTATGGCAAAAGTGAGAAGGAAATGGACGGAAGCAGGTGGCAAGGTCTAACACGATCGATTAGTACGACCTTCAAGGGTGAGGAAGAAGAGTATGCAAGCAAGCTCATCACCATCGATTTCATGAGATTCACAGAAATGAAGAAAATCGGAAATGTGCTCGGTTACAGATGTTTCCTCCTCACCGTGAAACTTTAACAAGGACAAGTGATCGAGAAGCTCATCGGGGACTGATAACTGATTAAGGGAGAAATGAGAGGAATAACCAGGGAGCACAAATCATGTGTTATTCATTGGGTAAGAGATTCAACCTAGATGTACAGGCTCAACTTGTCATCTGGCCCTCCTTCTAGCATCAAAATGTTGACGGTGCTGGATCCGCCAACATCAGGGGATCCCCCCGGTATGAAGTCCCAACTAGACCTCACATCGTTTGATGTGGGAGTCCCATCTGGTATGATGGCCTCGTTGCCATTGTCTTAAGGATTTGCCTCAACTCTTTCTTGTCAACATAGGAGAGTGGTTCACTTTGTCTTCGAGAAGTGAGGTTCATGTGCCTGGTGAGTGTAAGTGAACTCTTTTCAATGGTTCTTTCACTATGAGGGGAAGAAAGTGAAGGTGAGTTCTAGGTTGAAAGGGATTAGTCCCAACTCGGCTAGGAACACACAACATAAAAGGACATACACAGCTTCCGTTGGAGCAGTCCACTCGGAAGCAGTAGTCACAACATACAAGGTATGATAACACGTACAACACTCACGGAACAGTCCGAACAAGTGCAACGGTTGTTATAACAAGGTTCAGGTGAAAATTTTGTCTGATTTCCAGCAGAGCAGTCGACAGGGATGGGACAACATTAACAATATATACAAGACATTTCCATTAATAGATTATGCATTACAGCAAATGAAACAATTTAGATGTAGAACACAAGTTAAAGCAACATGCGTTACTAGTGTTAAAGATCAGTCTTACAACAAATACAATAGATGTGTGAAAACATGCTGGCTTGTTAACAGGCTTTTGAATTAAGTGAAAGTTCCAAGACACATTGTTACACCATACATCACTAACCCCGTCAGTGAGGCGTTGGAGCCACTACTTACTCCTCAAATAAAATATTACAGACTCTCTTAGCTATGTGGGAGGAGTTGAGGTGAAAAGTCCTTTGCATGTACAAATGAGGGGGTATTTATAGCCAAGGGTGAAACTGACCCTTGTGGCTATTCGACTACCCTCATGACTATTTGACTTCCATGACTCTTCGACTTACATGACTCTTTATTCAACAAGTGGGTCTCTTGGACTTCCACATTAGATCACATTGATTGACAACAAGCCCATGGTGGAGATGTGGGAAACATGACTCATGACGTGACTCGACATGACTTGTCATGACAATGCTGATACATTCGTGCTGCTGCTAGAGTGCATGTCGAGATATAATGCTGCTGGATGATGGATGTCTTCATGGTGTATCATAGCTTCACCTCCGCTTGGCGAAGTGTGTAGAGTCTTCGATGGTCCTTGGTTCACTTGATGAAGCTTTACCATGTTGTTACTTGCTTGCATGTTGGAAGGCTTGATGGGCTCATCTGTTCGCGAGGTGCATGTTCGTCGTGTTCATCCGCTTTGCATGATTCCTTCATTCGTCCTTTGGTGAACTTGTCATTATGCATGTGCTCCCTTTGTTCATCCCATTCCTCGTCTTTCCATGTTCGTTGGTGTACGTGTACCTATAGTCACTCATGACGAGACGATATCAAATCCAAAACCTCCTAGTCTACCATGACACATGATCATTCAGATGCAGGTGACTAGGAGAGGGAGGAAGGTTGTGATGTGGGATGATGGCTTCAGGAAACTGCTGATGAAAACTACGCAAGAGTCACTAAGAGATGGAGACAGCCAATCTGAGTTGACAATGACTATTTGCAAGGTCTGGCTCTGCTGGGAGGAAAAATTGCGCAAATTTTGGGAGGAACAGTCTGGGCTGTTGGAAGGCAAGGAAGGCATGCTCTGTACATTTTTTAAAACGAACGGGTAGCGGGGCTGGACAGCCAGATTTGTGTAATTTTCTAGAGTAATGGGTCGGTTTGCATGCAAGGTCAGCAGGCAGGCATTGCACCATTTTTCTGGGGAACTGTCGGGGTCATTGGCAGTCAAAACTACGCAATTCCCAGAGGGAACTGCCAGTTGGCCGCTGGGGTCAATAGCAGCCAAAACTGCGCAATTCCCAAAGGAACTACCAGTTCGTTGCTGGGGTCACTGGCAACCAAAACTGCATAATTCCCCAGAGGGAACTACCAGTTGGCTGCCTGGGAGATTGGCAACAGAAACTGTGCAATTCCTAGAGGGAACTAGTAGTCTGCTACCAGGGCTGCTGGCAAGGAAAACTGCATTGAGGCTGGGAGGCTGGCATTTTGATAATCTCTGTGCAATTTCTAAGCTGAGCTGACTGTTGGGCAGTAGAAGGCTTTCTCATGAACATTGCGCAATTTCTGAGATGAACAGTTGGTCGACGGTTGGGATGACTAACTGGGAAAACTGCGCAATTTTCTGACGGAGACAAGGATGGGCACTTGGTGTTTTTCCGGCCTGTTTGCGCAATTTCCTCAGTCAGTTGAGCGGGTTAGGTCAGTGGCCTCTGCGCAATTTTTGAGGGGAGTTAGTCGCGGGGTGACTGCCAGGTCCGATTGTCAGGGTGGCCAACATGAGAGTTGATTGAATTGTTTGCGGGCACCGCAACTTGAAAATACTAGCTTGGTGCTTCTACGTTGTTCTGGTTGGCAGTCGATTGAGTTGATGGCCGGGTGATGGTCCAGGTGTCAGAGGGGAGTCTAGTCGTTAGAACATTCAACAAAAATGGCTAACTGTGTGAACAATTGAAAGATGCATAAGTGATCATACAAACACACACTTGCATGACTTGACGATGAGGCGACTAAATGATCGAGACACACATGTTCAATAAGACTGACCGACGGTGTAAGAGACAAGTGCGACACTCATGATTGATCGTTCATTGATCAAGATGACACTTGCGCAACATTGAATGTGCCTCTGTGTGTGAGTGTGACAGATGCTTTCATAGCGAATACAACAAGCACATACTAACTGAAGACTTTGAGGATAACCAGAACACGGTCGCAAGCATGACTCAGACATCAGCATGCAGAGACTTGAATGTAATGAGTCAAGCAAGGCAGATGTAAAGAATCACACGAGCTCACAGAGTGAACCCGAATGTGTGTAGTCATCACGTGAAACTCTTCAAGGGAGGCTTCGAAATTGGTGCAGGGAAAAATTTTGGAGGGTGGTTGTAGCCGCTACAACACTTTATTACATGGAATTTTGACGAGGGTTGTTACAACATCATATTGTTAGTTGATGGGAAATTTAAACTATCTCACTACAACCAAGCTAGATATGGCATATTTGATAGCATTCTGAGTTAGTTCAGGGAAAAACCTCTTGAAAGCCATTGGGGAGTAGCTAAGAGAATACTTCAGTATATAAAAGGAACAATTATTTTTGGTATTAAATATATTGATGGCTTGATGTTGAATTGACAAGCTAATCTAATTGAGATTTGGCCAAAAATCCCGATGATAGAAAATCAGATTCATGTTATGGGTTCAGCCTTGGATCTAAGATTATGGCATGGACTAGTAAGAAACAACCAACTATTTATTTATCATATACTAACGATGAGTACAAAGCTTTGTGTAGTACTATCTATGAAGTAATTTGGCCGAGTCGAGTTCTTGAAGATGCAAGAGAAGTACAAAAAATGCCAATCATTCTCAAGTGTGACAATCAAAGCACCATAAAGCTAGCTAACAATCTTGTGTACCATGCAATATCAAAAAATATTGAGACACATTATCATTTCATTGGGGAAAAGATGCGCTCCAAGGAAATTGATTTAATTTATTGTAATATTTATGAAAATATCGCTGACACCTTTACAAAGCTTCTTAGAAAGGCAAAATTTGAAGTATGTAGGAATATATTGGGTGTGGTAGAAAACACATTCCTCCATTAAGGGGGAGTGTTGGAATAATGGAGAAGTCTCTAGAAGATTCTCCCATAATTAGAACCTGTTATATGTTGTTAGAATCATTTGGCTTAATTAGACTTTGTTGGTTGACAATTCTTATATCCTAAGACTCTGTTCAATAATAATCTAATCCTATATATGTAAAAGCTTGTTGGCTTGGTGAATGTAAGTGTGTGTCTGGTGCAGTCTCGTGAGTGAGTGATTGTCTCACCAGAGAGTTGCTTACGTCTTCAATTCTATATTTCTATTTTTGTGTCCAATCCTACCAAATGACAATTTTAGTGTCTTATTGTAGTGATCACATATTTATGTAAAGTATAAATAAATATATTTTAAAGGGAAATTGTATATGTGAAAGAAAGGTTGAATATATTCCTTAAAAAAATATGAATATTAAATATAGAGTTGCTTTATTTACTTAAATCATTTGTCATTTGAATTGATAACCATTTTAATTTATTATTAATAGTTTTTTTTACTGATTTCTTATTGATATTAAGTAAAGCCATATAATTTTTTTTACTATAATTTAATTTATTTATTAAAATTCATTTCATTTTCATGAGCTTAAACCAAATTCTATAGTAAACAATAAATATATAGCTAATATAAATAAGTGATTTTTATTTTTAAAATAATTATATAATAATTAAATAAATCTATATCATATTTTTGAAGTGTCTAACTATTTTTAAAATTCGGCCTGGAGTATGCCGTAAAACTGCTTCTGCTTGGCTAAGAGCTCGTCTTCCTCGGACGTAAGGAAACAGGTTAACGGCCCAAGACCCAGAGGCATCTGGCAGGAGTGAGAGCCTGCTCCCGATTACGGACCACCAGCAGGGTTATGCCAGGTGGCGTGGTTTTCCTATTTAACAGTGATGAGTCAAACCCAGCATTCGCGGATAGCAGCCAGCGATGGCTGTCCTCACTGTTGGTTTGACACCTGAGTTGATAGGTTTTACCACCTTCGGAAAAAAAAAAACTATTTTTAAAATATATTAAATAAAAATTAATGGTTTGAACCAATTTTCACTTAATTATTAATGAGTTTATCCCATTGTATTTGTTTATGAATAAAGTTATTTAATTCTACTAATAAGATTTTAAACTTGTCAAGTAACAATATTATTAATTTTGAACTTGTTAATTTTTTTTGTAAGTGTGGTAGGACTACATCTTCATCATGTATATTAAATAAAAATTTATGGTTTGAACCAATTTTCGCTTAATTATTAATGAGTTTATCTAATTGTATTTGTTTATGAATAAAGTTATTTAATTCTACTAATAAGATTTTAAACTTGTCAAGTAACAATATTTATTGATTTTGAACTTGTTAATTTTTTTTGTAAGCCTGGTAGGACTACATCTTCATCATGTCCAACTTCTCACCCTGATCGAGAGGATAGCACAAGATTTGAACCCAAGACTTTCGGTTTGGTGAGACTTCATTTCCACGGCCATTGCCAATTGAGCTACCCCAAGCGGACAAATTTGAACTTGTTAATTAATAATATTTATTATAGAGTAATTTAAATATTATAAAATAAATGAGTTACTTTTAATTCATTAATGGTTAATAAAATTTCGGAAAAATTGCAAATTGATATATGAAATTGAAAAATTAATTGCCTACTAAGAGGCAAAGACTTGCATAAATTTTAGTGGGTAGTAACCATAAAAATGTGTGCACATTTACATTTTTACTCCTACTTATTAAGTCTACACAATTACATTTTTACTTCTACTTATTAAGTCTACACATTTACAATTTTACTCCTATTTATTAAAGTGTTGAAGAAAACATATGGGAAAATCTGGACAAAAACTCCGAAGGGAATCTTTTAAGGCCCGTTGGCGAAACTAGCAAGGCCTAACCCAAAGGGCGTCAAGGAGAATTGACCCTGTGACCTCCCGATTGGTGAGGTACTTAACAACGGGGACTCAACCAATTGAGCTAACCCTTGGGGCTTATCCACCATTACTATTTATATTCACTTACAATGAATTTCTTCTCAAAATGAAAAGAACATTTACTATTTCAACTTTCAAGCCCTGTGATTTTCCTACGTCGACTACACATAAATTGAGCTCCACACACATTAAATTATTTGCTCTGCTGCATTTGCTCTGCAATTTTGACACACGTACAAAGAAAGGGAAGATGGTCTATAGAGTACGTTAGAACAAAACTCTCCAACCAACCACATATGGACACACATACATTTAAAATGTGAGATGGTCCAACCAACTGGGTGGGAAAGGAATTTGTTTCATAAGTGCCTGTCACCCTAAATTCTCATCAAATTTCTTCTCAAAATCAAAAGAATATTGACTCTCTCAATTTTTTGAAGTTCTTTATATATTCCACTGGTCACACAAATTTATTTTTCCCTCCTTTAAACTTAAAATGATTTTTAATATAAAATTAAAATTTCCTATTATTATTGTCCGCTTGGGGTAGCTCAATTGGCAATGGCTGTGGAAATGAAGTCTCACTGAAACGGAAGTCTTGGGTTCAAATCTTGTGTTACCCCCTCCCTTGATTGGGGTGAGAAGATGGACATGATGAAGATGTAGTCCTATCAAGCTTACAAAAAAAAATTCCTATTAATTTTTGCCACTTTTTTCTTTCCATATTCAAAAAATAATCATGTCTATGATTTTCATATGTGAGAATATCTCTCATTGAGGCAAATAAGAAAGATGATGTAGTCCTATCAAGCTTACAAAAAAAAATTCCTATTAATTTTTGCCACTTTTTCTTTCCATATTCAAACAATAATCATGTCTATGAATTTCGTATGTGAGAAGATCTCTCATTGAGGCAAATAAGAAAGATCGGTCTTATACGTGATATGTTTTTCATTTTATTTCATGTGCTTTTATTATGTCTTTTGGTTTTAACATTATAATCATATTATTACATAGGGTATATACATAAATTTAGTTATATTTAAACTAAGTGGCATAGACTAGCTACTATGTAGCACTTGTTTATGTGAGTATGAGCGATTTTCAAGGATTTTATTTTTTGGGGTTTCCTATGAAGCTTAACAATGAAAAATCTAAAAGTATATAAAAATCAAGGCATAAATATTGCAACTGCATCCAAAAATTATAGCAGAAAAATTAGGGGCAGTTATCTACCTCGCATTATATTGTGCAAGGTCATAATAACAATTGTTATAGAATAAGACCTGAACCAATGATATTGCAGATAAATAATTTTAAATATAATAAAAAGTAATAAAATTCAATCCATTATTATTATTATTTATTTATTTTTTATTTTTCTTGTTGTGGATCACAAACATTGAGTGGTTGCTGCATCCACGGGGAATAATCGAGGCAGATCAACCTGAAGGGATCTACCCGCCAGCTTATTTGGTTGGGCATAACCTCAAGGACATCGAGGAGATTTGACTCTGTGACCTCCCTATTGGAAATGCAACCAGAACTCGACCAAATGTGCTATCCCTTGGGGCTATTCAATCCGGAATGTTAAACTATGGAGAGACTGCAATTTGTTTTGTTGTTGTCAAAAACAAAGTAATACCTAGTCAAAGGAAAAATCTAATGCGTAATATCATGCTTGCGGCATGTATAACAAGCTTCGAAACTTATATGATTACTATTTTTTGTTTTTGTTTTTGTGTTTTTTTTGGTTTTGTTTTGTTTTGTTTTTGTTTTTGTTTTTGTTTTGTTTTGTTATTTTTGTTTTGTTTTGTTATTTTTGTTTTGTTTTTTGTTTTTTTGTTTTTAATTGGAGAGAAGTTGGTTTGGACATGTTTCTCGTATATATAACACAATTAAATAATAATAATAATAACATCTTAACAATACACAAATATTTTTTTATTATGTTGAGAGGCTTTCTCCAACCCGGTATGGTAGAGATGTTGTAATGTTTAACAATTTGACTTAGTCAAAATAAAATAAAATAAAAAACAAAAAATAATCCAACCAATCATTTTTTTCATAGTATGCTTAACTAATGGTTTTTTTCCATGATATTCTTCTCTAATGTGACCTATTTAATGGCTACTAATTAAATCACCTTAAACCCATATTAATTCTGGATCTACCAATCCCTGAGAAGAATCAAATATCTTTTTAGTCTAAAAGAGATTTGCACCTCAAGAGAGAGATTTGATCCCTCTCCGTGTTTGGTAAATCCAGAGTTAAGATGAATCTAGGCTGGTTATAATTGATTAGCTTCTATCACATAATTTTATAAATTTATTTAATATAATTTCTTTAAATTGTTATATTAAAGTAAAATTACACAATACTAAGTTTAAACAATTTAATAAAAAATAAATAAATCACATTTACTTTAATTTAATAGTTTTGCAATAACTATTCTAAAAACTTTCAAAATTTGATAATTTTCACTATTATGAGAAAACAAACAAAAAAATTGCATTGCCTCTTTATCTTCCTTCAAAAAGGTCATTGGTGCATTTCTACACGACTTTTTATCTCAAAATTTAAGGATGGTATTTATCTATAGTGTTCCTTATGGCTAATGTAGGCTTGTACGTGAAATACAAAATAGAAAACAAGTTGTAAAGTTTTCTCTCATTATTGAAGTATAAACCTTAAAATTACGTTTAAAGTAAATATCTAAAGAAAAATAATTCATTGTGGAACTCATTTACAAAATCTCTTTCCAAAAAAATCATAGAGTTATCTCCAAGTCATAAGGCACTCTTCTTTAGGACATATGTCATGTTTGTCCCTTGGACACTTGGGAATTGAGTAATGACACTTAGGAGGCACATGTCGTAATTAGGTCTTGTGTCATATGTGTGTCCAGTGCTCAAGTAATGCGTGTCCGAACATTGGCCAATGGCTAATGTCTCGATAGTGAATTATGTTCAAAATACCAATCCCTAAATCTTAATGTACCAACCCTGTAGCGGATCACTTTTGAGATGGTATGCTCTAGGTTGTACAAGAAACGAAATGAAAAGTGAGAAAGGAAATGGAACATAGACAAAAAGAAATATAGCAAAGAGCACAGTAATATAGTGAGAACCCAATTGCTATTAATGATAAAATAACACAATAGTGTAGAACACAAATTGTCTAGAATGTTGGTTGCTTCTCTAGAGAGAGAGAGAGAGAGCGACAATGCTCATTGGCAAAAATCCAATAAAAGAGGCTAAAATAACGACCTATAAACATAATGAAATAACCCTAAAGGTCCAAAACCCTAACTTTAGAAGATGAATTTCCAAAAAGTTTGTGGGCCCCGAGGTGGTTAGTTGATACTCAACTTCCTAGGGGCACAACTTTTGCATACAATCTCCATTTGGGACTCACAGTAGCTCATTGGAAAGAACTATTCTAGGATTGTAACTTTTGTCTAAGGCTAAGGATTTTCGTGGCAACCCTTAGCCCCATAAATCCAAAAAACACTACTTAGGGCCTCAAAATAGCCCCAAAAGTTTGGGACACAAAAAATAGTAAAAAAACTACCAAGAAGACAAAGATTAAGCCAAATGGAAGGGGTGGGTGGAAACCAATATCCACCTATATTAATACTCTCCTTGAGAAGAAATTGTATCCATTACATCAAGGTACCTCATCAAATGGAGAAACTTTTACTAAATATGGCTCGTGGTGAGCCATTTACCTTGGAGAAGAACCTGCTCTACTTTAACAACCCATTAAAGTTGTATATTATATTGGCAAGTATCCTTCATCTTGGTGTTCATGATCTAATCCACTATAGCTACTCAATGCAGTTAGGATTGAGTTTTGTGGGAGCCAACTGTTCAATTGCCTCCAAAGTGTTCAATAGAGGTGGAAATATGGTTGAAGCAACTCCACATTAAATACTATGTGCAAGCCAAAGAAAGGGGGAACAATCAATCCAAAAGCATTTTCAACCAAAACCTTTATGGTTGTGTAAGTCCCATATCAAAGTGATATGAGCTTCCCTTAGGAGCCAACGAGGGCAATCTTTCTATAAATATAACCACAACTTATAACTAACTCAAAACTTATGTGGAACTCGATGCTAGTCATGTGATTATTTGTATTTGGAATTAGATTTCTATGATATACCATGAAATTATTGTTGGATCCATTTAAAAAATTTGGTTTCTCTATTTGCCTCAACTTGGGTATGGGATGGCTCTATTAATGAATATGCAATGGGCATAGCTACATCGATAGGGGCCAATGGCTAGAACCCTAAGCACACCCAAAAGGATTGTGACCAATAGAGCCATGGAGGTATTTGTTATAGATATGTTGAACACAAGGAAGGATTTCATCCTATGCACATAGATGCTTGGAGTTGTATATGTGGAAGATATGCACAATCATCCTATTGAACACTTTTGATTGTCGATCTATTTAGGGGTGAAAGGCAATTGTTTTGGTTAACTTGGTATACATCAAAGACTATAGGTTGGACCATAGAGTACCAAGGAATATATTGTCCATATCTAATACAATGGTTTGAGGTAGCCCAAAATAAACCCATACATGCTCGAAAAATATTTTAACAGTAGTTTTCACTATGACACTCTTCTTGCATGGTACTAAAATGGCCATCCTAAAGAACAAAATAAAAATAACAAAACTACAATTGTTACCATGCTTAGTGTAGGGAAAACTTGACATGTAATCCATGGAGACCAAGTCTCAAGGCTTGATTAGGTAGGTAGAGGAGTGTACAACCTTTGCTCCTTGATGGTTGGTTTAGTGATGCCAAACATAGTGGATGATATAATATATCAGTTGATGTCTTGTTGAAGCTTCAACCGGTAGAAATAGTTATGAAGTATTATCGCAATCTTCCCCACATTGAAGTGCCTTGGCACTCAATTGTAATGTGCCTCCCAAATCAGTTTGGCATGCTCGCTTGAAGCACATCCTGGAGGTCGAATTCTCGAACTCGTTTACCTACAATCAACATTTGGTATGTAGCAATAAAGTAAAAGTTGTTGTTATATCATTATGGCCACCTATATGTATTATGCCCACACGAGTTAAGAACTATTTTTTGCACCAGCTTTAGGGGAAGACTTAGGAAATCTACAACATAATTAATGTTTCCCTTTGTGTACTTCGATGTTCAAGTGGAATTTTTGCATGTATGTGCACCATTTATTATGGTAATAATTATGTCATTTCCCTTGTATCAACATTAATCATAGATGCATCTCCTTCCCCATAATATAATACTTACACCATTGACATACCTACATGACGGAGTACATCTCCTTATCATAGGTGGGGTATATATGAATAGTATTAGAAAGTATTCCACTGTGACAAGCCATTGTATGTCCCTACTAAGTGAGGATTGCATCGATAGAATAGTCAAATGTATCTATCTATATCTAGAATGACTATTGCATGTCTGCAAGGGTGAGGACCAGTGCGAAGCATAGGCAATGTTTTAGGTCCTCGAATGCTTTTTGTTGCGACTTAAACCAAACAAAATTTACTTCAGCTTCAACCTTGGTCACTTGACTAAAGGCCCATGTGATATGAGAGAAGCGTAATATGATCCGTCGCTAGAAGTTGGTAAGGCCCTAGAAACTATGGAGGTTTGTCAAAGTCATTGAGGTTGCTTAGTCCTGAATGACATGGGCCTTAGTTGGGTCCACCTACATCCAATTACCCCACTTTCAATATGGGTGGCCCAAAATTTTTAACAAAGGACCACACCATTTGTAAGCCCAAATGTGTGAAATCTATGGGGATTGATCTTTGTAGTTCATTTCCATCGTGCTTGGTTTTATGGCTTTTATAATTGCCCCCTGATTGGTGGTAAGTCCATGCCCTAATGGACATTATTATGTCCTAGGTTGGAATTCAAGTATCAAGGAGGTGGATCTATTAGATAGATGATTCAAATGAATACTTAATATATTATCCTTGTAAAGGTGATCGCACTATGCAACGGTGCAAGTTCCCATTTTATTATTGTACTAGTTGATGAGGCTCATCAATAGGTAAGCTACATGGTTCACAATGCCACTCTCCAACTTATTAAAATTGACTTTTCTCACATTTATTTACATATTTTGTTATATTTTGCTTAGTGAGAAGGGTGAAGGTGAGTTACTATGTCATGTGGCCTAATATGTATTAAATGCAAGAATTGGAGTAGTTTTGGGTTGAATTAAGTGCAAGAACTCAAAGTGGGCAAGAAAGAGAGATTTTAGGAGATTGGTATCCCTCCTTAACTCCTCAAATCATTCGAAGATTCCTCCACCATATCTCATCAGCTCAGAGTTACTAGCAGCCAAGCAAGCCGAGTCCATTAGCAGCCAAGCCAATGATAGTTAAGAAAGAGTCATTCTCGAGTTAGGGAGCCAAGTCTCCCTATTTTCTAGGGAGTTGTTGGGAGCTCCAGTTTTGTATAAATAAGAGAGTCAAGGGACTCATTAGGATTCGATTTTTTGTTGTAGACAAGAGGCCATTTTGAGCTAAAATATTGTGACTGTGATTGTTTTGTTGTAATTTACATTTTGAAGATAATGAGAGATTTTGTTTTGATCCAGCACTGAGTTGACTCAAAGGGATGAAGCTCTTGGGTTAGGGCCCAACACTAGCAGCATAAGTTTCTCTTTTTGTATTTGTATTCTTCAATTAAAATGATAGTTAACTGCTGAAGTTTATTCATGGGTTGTTTAGCTTAACAAGTATTTGAATTATTGCTGAACCTGGTTTCCATTTGTTTGAAGAGGTAGATCAATGGTGCAATATTGAAGGAAAGTACTTAAGAAAAGCTTGTGACACTGGTCTCTATCTCATCTCACTCATGGGATCATGATCAAAGGGCCCCACTCTCACAACCCCAAAAACAGAGTTTATCTTTTGGTCATTACATAGCTTAGGGTTCATTCTTAGCTAGATCATTGTTTATGATTTCTTGGAAGCACCCGCAGTTGTTATCTTGTTTCCTTAAGTTTGTTGTAGCTTAAAAGTCATTCCATTTCATAGATCTGGTCCTTAACAATACATAGATCAACTTTCTCAAATTCAATTCTTCTTTTCTATGTTGACATATAGTGATGCATAAATGAAAATAAAAACTGGTTTTGTTGTAGGGATTGTTGATCTGTAGAGAGGAACTCATCCAACTAGCTTCACCTAGGTCCTCTACACTTTTTCCAAGGCATACCAGCCCATAGTCTGAACCTCTGTTTTCCAGCCACCGTGAGTAAGCACACCTTAAGCAAATCCAACCTCCTTGGAGTGTTGGGCTTAGTATTGGGTAATGCGCACCTTCCCTACACCTTCTATCACCATCATACATCTCTCTAACACCTCATCTCAGTTTTCTTGCCCCCATAATCCCTTTAACTAACTTCCTGTAGCAAACCAGGACATCCTGTAGCAGATTAGGACATCCTGTAGCAACTCCCTGTTGCAGCCTGTTTGACCCTGTTTTGACCGAAGATGGTAGTATAAGAGCATATTAGGCCCTTATCTTGGATTCCATGCCTATTGGTGCCACCCGAGACCAACTCTCCCATGCCTTCTCCCTCTGCAAGATCAGACAAAATATCATAACATTTACATTTATGAATTAAAATAATGAATTAATTATTTTATTATTATTATTTTATTAATTATTATTATTATTATTATTTTATTAATTAATTAATTATTATTATTATTATTTATTTTATTTTATTTATATTATATTTTTATCTATTTATTATTATTTTTTGCAAATGTAAAATGAGATAGTTAATGCATGTATGTGTGAGTCCTAGAATGATAGAACAACTTTCCATTTCCAAACAGTCCTAATAGCAAGAGGATAAATTGCAAGGTTAGTATAGTTATTTTCTGCAAGTGAGTTGTGTCATTTCCTAGCTAGATGGTTTATGGCATTTCATAGCATTTGCCATTCAATAACTTTCATTTCCTAAATAGGAAAGCATTTACTTTCTGCATTAGAACTAGATTTATGTTCACTGTCAGTAGTCAAACTCCTTCTAGTCAATAAAAGATTGGTCTAGAACCCTAGTGGTCTAGTGGTCTAGTGGTCCAATTGAGAAGTGACATGATTAGAATGTTGCATCGATTGTGTATATAGCATTGTCACCTCCAAGTTTGTATGAAACCTTGGGTTGATAAAGTAAAGTTGGTAGCCCTAGGAGTTGCAACATCCTTGCTGCAATACTAAGGCTCATCACTTTTTGGTGCCATTTCCGGGGAGGTGTCTAGGTAGATGTAATATATATTTTTCTTTCTAATTTTCATTCAATAGGTAGATGTTATTCTGCTTTCTGTTTTGCAATTGATTCTGAAAAAGACCTTAAAAAAATTATTTCATGCCTTGTAGGAGTAGAGACAATTTAAGGAATTTTTTTCCAAATACACCCACACCATCAAATAGTCAACCTTCCCTCTTCTTCGGTGGTTGTCATCTTCCCTCTTTGACTACAGGGGAGTTAGAGGACCCATTAGGTGAACAACCAGAGATCTTTGAAGAGCCTATTGGGGAAGAAGAAGAAGAAACCATTACACACACTTATACCATGGCTGAAAATTGAAATAGGACTGAAAACAGAAATGAGGTTGCTTTTCCCATTAGAGAGACTGATGGAGATGCTAGGATGAAAAACATAATCCCCTCCGCCCTTCCTCACTTCCATGGCTTCACCTCGGAGGACCTTGATACCTTTTTGTTTGAGTTTGATGTCATTTGCAAAACTTATGATTGTACCTCTAATGACCAGAAGTTGAAGTTGTTCCTATCCACCCTTAAGGATGAAACCTTGTGCTGGTTCATGGGTTTACCTAGGGACTGTTAGAGCCTAGATTGACCTCAGGATGAAAGAAGGCAATCTTAGGATAACCACAAACCAAGCTTAACCTGGTAGATAACCCTACCAAGTCGGGAGAGGGCTCTCTCCTTGTCAATCTTACTCAAGATGACCGGATAAAATTTGGATTTTAGGCTAGGTATAGTAGCTCTAGGGTTTCTGATTGATTTTTTTGGGTTTTTTGCTGGATCAAATTGAGCAAGCAGATTTGGGTTCGAGAAATCAAGTTAGGAATGCAGGGTGTTCTATGGGGCGAGGTAGGTAGGTGTTTTGGCACTTGAAATTGAGTGAGATGGTAGGTCTAAGACTGGTGAGGAGCTGAGGAGGGCATGCAAATATCATGTATCCTTCTCAAACAGTATAAAACATCAAAAAATAAATGGTTTCCCAAGGCAGAGCACTATAACCAATGTATTCTACCTATCTATCTTGATATCATTTAGCTAGAAGAAATGAATTAGATTGTGGCACACATAACACATGAGAAAAACTAATAACAGAAGAAGAAACTATGCAAAAAAACTTCACCACAAGTATCCCATAAAAATAGTTGCAAATCCTGGTTTATTTCCTTGGAAAATTGCTGATAAAGGTGCACAATATAGCTCAGAGCATCCAAGAGAGTCCAACCTCTGCTAATGACTGAAAAAATACATAATATAGACATCAAACCACCTATGCTAGCCATCGGGGGTCGAATCCAAGAGATAAGGAACTGTTACAACCATTTCCAAACAAGGAACAAGAATATAGGCAGTGGAACAACGTGCCTCTAAAATCATGGAAACTGATTCATTGACCCCCAAATCGACTCAAACTGATGAATCTACCCTCTAAGATTATTTCACAATTACATTTACATACCACGGCATTAATTAAAATCGTAAATTCATCCATGAAGAGAGAAAAAGTAAACTTGCAGAAAAACTAGGTGAAAACTAGATTTTTTGCCAAACTGGCTCTATGCGCAGCGCCCCTGGCCAGGTGCGTAACTCCGCTTCTCAGCCACTTTTGGAGGCCTTACCCTTAGCCAAATTGAGCCCAAAATAGCTCATTGGAAAGGTCTTCCTGTCTAGTTTCTGGAACATCTTGATCTTTTTCATTTGGGGGTCAGTTTCCTCCTCAAAAGTGAAATCTCCAAAGGCTGCTTCTGTGTGTCCAAAAAGAGGTAGAGAGGTCATTTTTTGGTAGTTTTTTTACCTTTTGGTGACCTAATTTTTCTCCACAATTGTTGAGATTTTTTGGGTTTGATGCCCTCATCATGATGAATCCATATATATAAGCCATTCCTCCAAAAAGTCCTCCAGGGGAAAGCGCAATGCCACCTAGGGCAATTTCCTATTTTCAAAATTCCAAAATTTGAAAATGACACAAATTTATCAAAACTTGCCCAGACTTGGCACAGGGCACCACCATTAGTTGCTTTGATGGACTAGTGAGGCTTCAGACAAGATTTTAAACTTATCATGCTCCTTTTTGCTCCTTAAGGCCTTCCTCAACCTAGCCTTAAGCTTCCTCATTCTTATGTTGCAGATCTTGTTGTGGGTCATGTAGTGGCAGGCCATGTGGCGAAGCATCTTCTTGTCTCCGTTGGCCTTCTCAATCAGCCCCTCAAGGTGTATATTAACCCTCTCAAGCCAAGTTTCCCTGTCATTCTCAATCTCTTTTTCAATTGAAGTCAACTTGACCTTAGCCTTCTTGGCCTTTTGCCTGTTTTCCTTGATCATTTGCAGCTCCATGAGGACTTGCTTGTCGCTCAATTGTTTGTTTTCTTGCTCTAAATATTTGATGACCCACTTAGCCCTCTCTAAGTTATCTGATAAAAATTGTATCTCAACCTCTTGTTCTTTTATGATCATGTCTTTGGCAGTCTTTGGATCTTGAGTTTCCAAGTCAATGACATCAACTCCTTGTGTCTCTTCATGATCAACAAGGTCAAAATCTCTTTCTTGCTCCTCATTAAGATCCTTCTTATGAATATTTTTCTTGCCTTTACCTTTACCCTTGCTTTGTTGCTCAACCTGTACCTGTTTAGCTGAAGAAGAAGGCAAAGCCCCTTCCACTCCTTGTGGAGATAGCATTTGCCTGTAGCCTGATGATGAAGGCGAGACCCCTTCCACACCTTGTGGAGATAATACTCGCCTAGTAGCTGTAAAAAGTTTCCTAGTGCCCTTCTCATATGTCACAAACATTGGCACTCCAACAGTTTCAGTCTCTTTGACCTTCTCATGTCCTGAATGTCCACCTTCTTCTTGATGCACTGATGAAAAGATTTGTGGGCCTTTGAACATCTCATGAGAAATGAAAGTCTCCCATGGCATGTTAAGAAGGTTCAACTGATGTAGAACAATGATTTTAATCAAAAAGTAGTGGCAAATGCTATTTAACTGCTGGGGGTATGGTTTCTTCTTTACAATAAGTTCCATATTCTCAATGTTTCTGAACATGAAGGAAGGGATATTCATCATTTTTACTCTAGTGAAATGCATCAACAGTCTAATGTGGTAGGCATACAATCAGGAGAACCTACCTTCATAAATAAAGTACTTGATAATGATCTTCATCAATGGAGCAAACCTGTCTTCCAAGAACTTGAAGGGGAATACTCTCTTGAGTTTGTCTTTTTATCTAGCCTTGATGTAAGGCTCATAGTACTCCCTATCAATATCCTGACCTTTGTTCCATTTTTCACCCACATCTGGAATACCTGTAGCCTCTGAAATGACAGCTGGTGATAAGGTGAATGTAATTCCAGCAAGGGATACTTCATTATTGTGCAAATGTGTCACAAACAACCTTGCCAACTCATGATGAAATTTAAGTCTTTCTACCATTTCACAAAAACCAAAACATGACTGGTGTTTAAAACAAGAAATGGCAAGTGGGCAGGTTTGAAACTCCCTCAAACTAGTGGGCCCTCTCTGATAATCCTTCCTCCTTTATGAGGCTTCCTATGTTGTATGTTTCTCTCCCTGGAACTGTCACTAAGGGTGTCTTCTTTAAGCTCATATTCACTGTCTCTTTCCATTGTTTTTATAGCTGTGATCACTTGGGGTGAATGAAGAGATAGGGTGGATGAATGAAAGATAAGTATGAAGAGATTTTATGGATGAGCAGGTGAGAGTGAATGGGAGTGTGAATAGGATTTAGGGAGTGAGTAGGGTTTGGGGATAGTGTAGGGTTTAGGATGTATGTAATATAAAATGTATAGGGTTTTGGGGAGAATGTATAGGGTTTGGGAAATTTGTATGTGAGAATGGGATTTAGGGAGAATATATGAGGGAATGGTGTTTAGGAAATTTATACGAGGGAATGGGGTTTAGGTAATTTATATGAGGGAATGGGGTTTAGGAAATTTATATGAGGGAATGGGGTTTAGGGAACAATAGCAAAATGGATAAAATAGGAAATCAATAAGAGAGTGAGCTTGTCAATTTTGTGAGACAGTTTGTGTGAAAACTAGGGTTTTTACTTTGTGTGTGAAAGAATTACCAAAGCTTGATGTATAAACCCTTTTCAACAAGAAGCATTGATGTAATTACTTGGAATGAGGTAAACTTGGATGTTTTGAGGCAATTTGGGCGATTTGGGGCGATTTGGGGCTTGGCTGCTAGGTGCATAGCGCCTCACCCAGGTGCGCAGTGCCCTGTAGTTTTACATTGAGAAAGTCTGCCAGGTGCGCAACGTCGGCCTCTAGGTCACAACACCGGTCAGAACTTGTCAAAAAACGTAGCAAATTCACTTCTTTCGCTCAATGACACTTTAAAATCACCCTTTAGCTCTTGAACTTCAACTCAAGCAATGAAATGATCAATAGAGGGATGATCTTTATATAGCTTTTCAACTTTTTGATTTTTGATGTACAAAACCCACTTTGTAATGTCTATTTTCTTTTTCAAATACTCTGTTTTTGGATGCTTGATCTTTTTGTTTGGATAGGTGAACTGATGCTCAATTTCTTTGACTTTTGCAGTGGCAAGTACTTGGCAATATCACCAGGTGACTAGGAGCAGCATGGAACCATTTATTACATATGAGATCAATAAAATTACATGAAATTTAACAATAAAATACAAATGCTCTATTTTCACCTACAAATTAGTTTTGAGATGAGAACTTTATTAAGCTTACAAATTAAGAAATTAGAACCTTCTGATCATTATTAACATCCTCATGTGTCTACTAACCATTATTAACAATAGTCACTGAAATTTGACCATGGTAAAACCCTAAGACCTAATGAGACTGAAACCCTAAATAATTGATGAAATGAACTGAAAATAAGCATAAATTGTTGACTGAAAAGTATAAAAGGAGGTCAGCAGATATATATCATGAGGGAAAAAAACTGAAATGAGCCCTACTGTCAGTAGATCCATGACCTAATGGAATGCAACTCATCAGAATGGAACTCCTAATATGAAATGCAAAAGAGTAAATTTTGATCACTGATGGCGGTGTGAAGACACTGACACTAACTGGGACATCATCTCTACCTGGGCTCAAATACAACAAGCCTTCAATGACAAGTATAGGGACTATTGTAGGTCCAAAGACACCAAAGAGGAAATCTTTAGAAAGACCTTGAGACATGATGAATCCTTGGAAGATTATGACGAAAGGTTTCAGCTCAGTTATAAAAGGGCTAGATTCACCCTTGATCTTGAATCACCCAAGTTAGTCCTTCGTAGAGGAATCAGGGAGGACATCCTGGAAAATCTAAACATGTTGTCTGGAGGGGACATTTATCAACTATCTTATGATGATATTAAGACAATTTTCAAAAACCATTCTAGGGCTGCCAGAAAGAAGGGTTGGGCTAGTCAACCTTTGACCAATTCCTCTTCCTCCAACACATCTATCAAGAGTGAAATTGGAAACATGTTGGAAGATTTTAAAAGTTAAATGTTGCACACCCTTTCTTTGCAAATGGACAACATGCAGATTGAGAGGAAGCATGAGGAAGTAAAGAGAGCCTTAGCTATCTTTTTCTCTAGATGCACTAGAAGGCACCCCAGAAATGGATGTCCATTAAATGTTATAGATTTCTACTCGGTCTATGAGGAAATCCATTCCACAGATAAGTGCCCTTCACTACCTGCATTGAAGGGTGTATACCAAGGGGCTGAAGGTGGGGCTGAAAAACTCTGTTATATCAATCAAAGGAGACCTCAAGGACCTTGACCATACCAGCAAGGCCTGCAAGGGGCATCCTACTCCTAATACAATCCCAATCAGAATTGATCCCTTCCCCCTTGGTGTTCTCCTGCTCATCCTTCATGGTTTTTATCGGGAAATCTAGTTCCATTCAGAGCTGCTAGTCCCACTAAGACTGGTAGCTATCTTAGAAACAAACAAACTAAAACTACTTTCACTTTCCTTTATGAGAAGTAGACAAGAGGGGAATAAAGGACACCAACCTCAGACTTGCGCTTAGTTCCTTGCTTGGTTCCTATCCCTTCTGACAGATCCTTGTCGCTTTTCCTTCGTCTACACAGCTTCAAAGAGCACCTGTGGAATCAAAGAAGCATAATACTATCGAAGAACAGAGATCTACAATCATTAACAATATAGGACCAGATATATATTGACCACTTAAATGCATATATCATCAAACATACAAGAATGTGGAGGAAAAATTGAATAGCTTTATTAATATCAAGAATAGCAAAGAGGATTACAACCAATTGTTCTGACCCAGTGTCATCCTCCTAGCATGAAAGCCCTTCTTCACCTCATGAAAAGCTTAGATCACCCAACACTATGATATTCTACCAAGAAACCAACAACACTTCCTTACAAGATACAAAATTCCAGCGTCCGGATCTCTGGGATGAGGGATCCATATATAGATGATTGTAGGGGGGTGAGTCAGCTTCTGGGATTTTGATTAGTGTCCTCTCTCTGATAGTTCTTGATTCCACTTGGAGATTGATGATCTCTTACTCATCCCTGGGCGAATTCAGAGAGGCAAGTGTCACAGGAGAAGTTTCTAGAAGATTCCATGACGATCCACCTTGCAAACTGTCTCTGCCATTTGTCTACTCTCGCCCATCACACCCTACAGAAGGGATTTCCAGTATGCATCACACCCTTTTCGCTGGGTAGGTGAGATGCATCGCACCCTTTGCACTGGGAAGTCTGTATGGTCCAGCTTTGACCAGTTCTGAGCAGTTTTCTGTGGAGAACTTCTGGGAGATGATGTAATCAGCTGACCTTGTTATTTTAGGGTGTGAAGCAACACTTTTAGGGACTTAGGAGCCCTTGGTTTATGGACATGTTTGATTGGGGTTGTGATGCCCAAAAATGTCTATAACAGTTGCCCCCTAAAGCATGAGGTCGTTAATCTTTTGATGTCAGGTAAAATGCTTTATCATGAGGATCCGAAGTTTTTTCGAGCTGGAAGACGACCTGTAATAAGATACAATACAATACATTATCTTCATAATATTTTTCATGATCTAGCTGAGGCGGGCATTCCCATGCTCAACTTTATAAATTCATTTTCATGTACATAAGACAGACAACTGTCTGTGTGGTAGACTGATGATTTTGCTAGAGTCATCATCCTTTGGCTCGTATGATCATCTGTGCAGCAACAATGTACATTTGATGTTTTTATTTTACTAAATATATTGCAGCCTATATGGATGAAACTAGATCCGAGGTCTTCAAACTCGTTCAATCTTCACTCGGAGTACAAGTTGATCCATGTGAAAGATGTTCTGGAGTCGAACATGGAAAGACATCTCCTGATTACCAGCCAATGATGTAAGCTATTAACAGGCGCAAGAGGAATCATCGATAATGATGATGACCCTCAAGGTACTACAGTACAATTCGTGTGGTGTGAAAAGGGACTTGGAGTCAAACACCATGCAAAATCTTTTGGTCGAAGGCCATTGATGTAAACCTGTCGCCAGAAGTGAGAAACTTGCCATTGAGGCATGCAAGCTTCAAAGTACTGAAAGGGTTGTTCCTAAGTCGACTTCTTGGATAATGAGCTAATGTTGACAAGAAGCGACCCGTCATAGGAGGGCCTTAATGAATCCCACATATACGACACGGAATAGAGTAAATGATTTTGGAGGTGAAAATGATTTGATGATACAGGGTTCAAGGTGGCGGTCATGAAAGAATGGAGCGTGAATGTATTGCAGTGGATGAGACACAGGTGAATTCTCTGAGCGACTTCTCTCGAACATACGGCGACATTGACATGGATTGGTAGCATTAACCCCAAATATGGATGGTGCGCTGGACCAATGGTGATATGACCGGTGAATGGAACAACCCAACCCAACTCGAATGTGGAGTGAAAGTGTCATGTTCAAGAGCGACTTGCTACCAATAAAGTTTCTTCAAGTTTTCTTCCCAACTTTTCCCCAGTCATTGCTGACTAGTACCTCTTTATTTTTATCAAGCTTGAGGAGGATAACATATGCTTGTTCTATAATTTTCCATTCGGGCAAACCCGTCGCTATGTTTTAACGAGCCTAGCGACAGTGAAACTCGTTCTTGTCTGAATGGACAAGTTTGTCGCTATTTGGTCTTCAATTTCGTTCTTGTCTGAAAGGGATGTAAAGGAAACTCCAATAATCCTTTTTCTTCATATAATCCCTTAAGTCTGAAAAAGTATAAAATAATACAAAAGGGATGAATTTTCAGTAATTTTAACGAGCCGAACAAAACAAGCACTCGATCTTTTTGTGTAATAATCCCTCAGGTCCAAAAAGATTAAAATCTAGAGGAGGGATAGCACTTCCAGTCGCTTTAACGAGCTGGAGAGGCCAATTGCTCGGCAATATTTTCATATTTTACGAGTCAGATGAAAAGAGCTTAAAGGAGACTCGTCTTTTGAGGAACGAGTGATAATTTTAGGTAGCAGCTGATTCCAGGTAAGGTTTGGAATTTTCCAATCACGACAGTATCACAAGGATGGCTAACGGGATCACTCGTCGCAGCTGTTCCTCAAAAGGGGTAAACAATCAAATGAAGGTGAATGATCGGCTAAAACAGAGTGGAGGTGATGCTGAGAACACGACCAGGGCTCAAAAGCTGATGATAATGCATTCACAATGGTTATTTACCGGAAATTGGTTCATTTTTTAATGAGCTTAAACTCTGGGGGAAACATTTGCTCATTGCCAAGGTTTAATTTTTAACGAGCTTGAACTTCGCATAAAAACTGCTCATGATAATGATCATTGATTATTTGATTTCACCGCTAACCACTTTGTTCCTTCAAAGGTTGTACTGCCTGTTCAATTGCTTCATCAAACCAATTAGAAATGAACAATATATGTTTGAAATATGAGTTAAAACACTAATATTTTACTCGAATTACGTGAAAAGTAAAAAGTGGTTTTTACCCCTCATTTTACCATTTCATTCGAACTTTAGTTTGTTGGAGCTCTAGAGGTGCTTTTCCCCCTTGATTTTCACTAGCTAATTCCGGGAGATTTTGTGGACGATTTTTGGCACCGTCTGGACCAGGTAGGAGCTAAACCTAAGCTCTTCAGTTTCATTCCTTCCTTTTTGAATTCTGAGCATGTTTCCCTGTTTTTCTAAGCCCCTGGGGTTTGAAAAATTTGCCCTGGCTCCATTACACCCTTTCTATATCGAAAGGTGCGATGCATACTAGCTTGGCCATTGGCTAGTCAATATGCATCTCACCCAGTACACTGCTGGGGTGCGATGGGCGCAAGAAGGGAAACTTTTGCACTGTTTTCTCATGGAATTTTTGCCTGTTTTTTGCCAAATCAGGACCTTGACTCTTCTCTTGCTTGTTTTGCAGAGATTCATCGGAGCAAAATGGTTGTTACATGGCGAGAACGCGAGCATGAAGAAGAGGACATGCTTTCTTTACATGATCCGGTTACGGTAACTGCACTGCGGAACTGTGGCCTGTTCAAGTTTTTCCGCATCTCTAGCATGAGGCAACAAATCAACTTGTTGCAATATCTTCTCGATGCATGGGATACTACTGACCAGGTGTTTCAGATCAGAGGCAAATCTATCCCCTTGACTGTCGTGGACATCTATTTTTTGACCGATTTATCGAGGCGTGGTGCCCCTATTTCATTATCAGGTTCTGCCCCTGGGGGCGAATCCGTGAGAGATTATATTCACCGGTATTGCAGAGAGGGATCTCAGCCGAGTAGGGATGGCAAGATAAACATCCGAGATGTCACTGACCGGTCCTTGAGGACCATTTTGTTCACTTTTGCTAGACTAGCTAGTAGTGCGGCTCTTCACGTGGCTAACAGGTCCTATATGCAGTACGCCTTGGAATGCCTTGAACCAAAGGTGTTCAACTGGTGTGACGCAGTAATCCCTATGATGAAAGAACAACTGACCAAGGTAAAAAGCGGAATATCCAGGAACTTCGGCTATGGTTCTATTTTGACCACTTTCGCCTTGGAAAAGATCCCACTGATGCAGCCGCAGTACATTTCACTTTTCTTACCTCCACCGACTGAGCCACAGATACAGAGATGGGTCGACCTTATGGCCCGACATGCTGGTTAGTCCCAGGTTTCCTTTTTTGCTACCTTCTTTGAGTGGTTCAACCGTCAGGAGATGGTTTTTTCCGAGTATCCATAAGTTGGTATGGATTTCTGGGGTGACCCGGATTTGGTGTTGTCGGCTGGTGAGCAGTGGGGTGCTATCGATAAATAATCTGACCATATCTCTATTTATCGTTACTTTTTATAAATTTCTTGTGCTTTCTTCTATCAGGACTAATCAAAACTCATGTGCCCATGCAGATATTGGACCAATTCGGCCAGCAGTACGCCTGAGAGTACCAGCTGCCGCTCTAGCAGGAGAGGCTGTGGGGAGGGTTATCCTTCGCGACCTTGATGTGGCCGAGACTCTTTCAGCATTACAGGATCAGGTCGAGGGCCTCACTCTTGGTATTCCGGACGTGAGGACCGACGAGCTGCCTCTGAGGTTGCAGCGACATACTACTGGCGTGCCGAGTCGATGGACTAGGCTTTTACGCATGATTGCACAGGCGGTGACTTGTTATCACCAACATCATTAGACTAGGGTGCCCCCTAGCATTTTGAGTTTTGGGTCATTTGACTGATTTTGTCTTGGTTACAAAACATTATGTATAAACCATAAACAGTTATATATATATTTGATTTTCGGAGCTTTATTTTGGTTGAGTTACGTGATCTTGATGCAAATATTGATGAAATGCTTCTTTTATAAATGTTGCAAATGTCTATCTAACACATAATTTTCCAATGAGTCTGTTAATGTGTTTAAGTTTCTAGAAATATGCTGATATTGAATAGAATCAAGCTACCTTTCCAAAATCTTGACCCTTAGGAACATGTGATAGATAGCTGGATTGCGTATGGAGTAGATATCGGTGAGCTGTAGGATGACAAGTTGTGAGTCTAGCCTGACGACGAGTCGGCGTATGCCATGCGTGATGGCATCAAAGAGGAGCTCTATCAACGCGCTGTATTCAACAATATTGTCTGTTGAACGACCAATACATACCCCTCTGAAACTCACTAACTCGCCGCTTGGATCGAAGATGGCCCAGGCTGCAGAAGATAGGTTCTGCGAACTACGACTCGCTCCATCAGCATATCCAACAAATGATTCCAATAGGTTCGACATCTGCAACAAACGTAAAAGCGAATCACTTAACCAAAACAATTACCATTAGCAAAAACAAAAATGTAACAAAAGCATAGGGGTTACTATCTTGAGTCAACCATAGTAACGCTTAAGGTACAACCCTTTGCAGGGTTGCGCCAGTGGAATCCCATCATAATCCACTAACTTGTAGGCTCCTTTTGCTAACACGCGCTTAACAATATAGGGGCGCATCCATAAAGACTTGAATTTTCCTGCTCCCAATTTATCGGAATCCTGGTTGTAAAGTAAGACCAGGTCACCTTCTGAGAGGGCAGCCGTTTCGAGACTGTTGTTTAATGTAGGCATCGCTGTTGAGCCTCAAACCTGCACTTCTTTACACATCCTCTCAGCCTTCTTTTCCTATTCATTTCCTTCTTTTGCCACTCATTCCCTCCATCAAATTTATCAAATCATTGTATTTTAGGAATTTTTACATGATTTGCTAATTATGCTAATGACTGTTGTTGGTTTAGAATTTTGGTTCAAAGTGTTGCGTTTCCGCAGCTCACACAGGGTTTCCGCATTTGATCTCGGTTTCCGCAGCCAACCCCGGATTCCGCAGCTGTTTTATTAAATGATATGTTCCAGGTGTCCTCCGGGAAGAAGAGCCACATGGGCAAGTTCGTGGAACCGAGGACATGGTGTGTGTCCTTCCAGCTCACCCAAACCGGTCATAAAAACCCGTGGTCAACGAGGAGGCAAATACGGTCAACAGAAGTCAATGGCGGTGGCACGGCTCTGCGTGTTCTGTTTTGGAGCACGTGAAGAACAGGTGGCATCTTCCTCAGCCACGAAGACAGTGGGAAACATGAATCCAACAGCAGATTGAATGCCCACAACGACCGTTGCCTAAATCTGAGGACACAACAAGATTACATGTTTTTACATAGCTACTTGAATAGCTTAGTTTTTGTTAAGTTAGTTTGCTTTCCTCTGTTATAAATAAAGCATCTTTGAACGCTGGATAGTTAGTCGTTGCTGTAATCGTTTTGTAATTTTGAGCTCCCCACTGTACTTGACATTTTGATATTTAATACATGAGAAGACTGTTTTACATCTAAGTGTATATTTGCTCATTGAATTGGTTGAAGTAGGCAGAGGGCCCCTGTTTGCTGAAGTCCTATATAGTAATCTTTAATTTCTTGCATTTCTTTTTCTGATTTCATGTATAATAGCTGTACAGATGTCTTTTAATTGCTGCGTTTTCAACATGTATAATAGCTGTACATAAACTTTGATTTCTGCTGATTTACATTTCTGCACTTTTGTTCATGACTGATCAGTGCGTTATGCAGGTTTCTTAGGCGAGCCCGGGACAGTTTTCTTTCTTTTCTTTGTACAACTAGTGGCATGTGTGATCATCTTGTCTAGGCTGCTGACCTTTATTTTTCTGCAGTTTGATTTTCATTAGCATCATTTCTTTAACTTGCACTTTACTTTCTGCTCAGTAGTTATCAAGTTGTTCATTTATTGATGGTTCTTTTTCTATAATCAACTAACTTTATTGGAGCCAAAATATCACTTAGTGCAGCTTGGTTTATTTTGCTTTAAGACTCACATTACTGACCTGTTCATAATTGTTCTCACATGATCAAGAAAAGGTTAAAATAGTGTGATTTGTCTCACTTAGATTTCACATTGATTAGATTTAAATGAAGAGTTAAAATAGTGTAAAGTAATGTAAAGTAGTTGTTCTTGCTTTTCATTGAGTTAATATAGATTTCATTTTCATTTTCATCAGCAGCAGAGATACTGGGCCGATGCCATTAGTCCTTTATTTGATTTTAAGCTTTGATTTTATTTCAGTTATTGTTCAAGTTTTCTTTTAGAATACTCTTTAAGTTTCAAGAAATCACTTAGAAATCATCACAATCACCCACATTCACTCGCTTTATTACATCTCCATCACATCACATTAGGAAAGATACAATCAAAAACAAACTAAAAAGATAAAAACGACAAAAGACTTAGAAAAGGTTATCTAAGTACATATAGGACACCTCACTTCATCAGCTTACGAGCCCTGGGTTGACATTTAAAAGTTGCAATTTAGACATCACTAAATTGACCAAACATTTTGGCGCCGTTGCCGGGGAAGTGAAATTAGGTAGCTAATTCTTAAAAAAAAACAAGAAAATTTCAAGGAAGGAAAATTGATAACCTCTCAAAGTATGCTCTCCTCTTGCACTTAATGTGATCTGGAGGATCAGAAAAGGGAAAGTTATTGGTTTAATAGTTTCTTGAGTATGCTCTCTTCTTGCACCTTGAGTGACCTGGAAGATCAGAAAGAGAATTATTACCTCGACTTGAAGGAAAATAAAAAATGACATACATAGAGCAAGAGATTCTAGGGGAAGGTTTTTAGCTAGAGCCAAGAGTTCGATTTTTACAAGTCCATCTACTTCAAGGAATAGACAAGAGACACCTCCATCATCTCCAACTTACACTCCTAGCCCTAGGATTCCTGGAATTCAAGAGGCAATAGTTGACTCTCCCACACCATCCATCGAATCTGAATCAGAAAGGGGCCCTTTTCTTCCTTCCATAGGAGGACAAATTGTAATTGAAGAAGTAGAATCATCTGAAGAAGAGGGAGAAATTCCTTCTCGTTCACCCTTAGTAGAAGAACCGGAAAACTCTGAAGTCTCCGGGGAAACTACCATGACAGAGAAAGGAGCACCTGGATTTGGTAGAGGTAGAGGTAGAGGAGGAGGAGGAGGAGGAAACAATGGAGGAGGTAGAGGTAACATTGGGGGAAATACGGATGGAGATAACTCATTTGGGTTTCCTATAGTTGATGAGGACTCCCGAGCCACCATGAAAAACATCTCACCATTTGTCCTCCCAAACTTCCATGGGATGAGGAATGAGGACCCTGAAACATTTCTATTTGAGTTTGAAGTCGTTTGTCGAACTTATGATTATCTGGAAGACTCTCAAAAACTCAAACTGTTCCCTTCAACATTGAAAGGAGCAGCCTTGAAGTGGTTCATGGGATTACTCACTCAATCCATTAGGTCTTGGAATGATATGAAACAAACATTTTTGGATAGGTACCTGGACTATTGTATGCCCACCAATCACAAGGATGAGGTATTCAAAATGATGCAAAAAGAAGATGAAAATTTGGAGGATTTGCTTGAAATATTTCAATACAACTTGAAAAGAGCAAAAATGAACAACTTAGATGAGGAGACCTTAAAAGCCCTTCTATTGAAAGCCATTAGAGATGAATGGATAGATATTTTGAACATAATGGGAAACGGAGATATATCTCAACTTTCACTCAATGATATAGCAGAACTATGTGTCCATATCTCAAGGGGGAAGTCTAAAACTCAAAAAGGGCCTAGAGATCCTTCTCTCATCAGAGCAAACAAATCTGCAACTGGATCAGTAAGTAGGGCTGAGATTGGCAATATGCTTGATGAATTTAAAACTGATATCTTAGGGAGTCTTAGCGAGCAACTAGACACTCTTAAGATTCACAATAAGCAGAAAGCAGAAGCTGAGGCTTTATCCATCTTTTGCCCAAAGTGTAGGAAGAAACATGCTCTAAGGGAATGTCCCTTGGATGCAAAAGTTGTAGAGACATGTGTAATTTTTTCAGAGAATCATGAGACCAAGGATTGTCCTTCAATCCCTGGGCTCAAAGCTATCTTTCAAGAAGATCCAAATACACTCGAATATCTCTGTTTTGCCGCAAGGAGACCTTGGCAGGGGCAACAAAATCAAGGGTTTAACAACTCTATGAATTTTCAACCCCAACCAAATTGGAATCCTTGGCAACAACCTTGGTCCCAACCTCAAAATCCTTTTCAATCATGGGTACAAGGTATGCAAAATCCTTATGGGAGATTTGCTCAATTTTACCAGTATCCTCCATCTTTTCAAAATCAACAAGCTCCACAACTTCCAAATCAAAATCCACAACTATCATTGCCATTTCCACAACAACAACAACCTTCTCAACAGAATCCAAATTCTCAACTCTTGCTTCCATTCCAACAGAAGTCAAATCAACTTCCTTCTCAGCCATTGCCAAACCCCAATAATAAAAACCCTCGAAATGCTTATATGTTGGAAGGTCAACAATTTCCTACCTATATGATTGTTCCTCTCAATGAAGTACAACTCAGATCAGGTAGAGTCTTAGATAAGCCTTCTATAAATGCTCAAAAGTAAAGCATTTTTGAGGAAGAATCTCTTGAAGCCAATAAGGGTTCTGAAGCATCTCTTCAAAACCCAAACACTCAAAAAGAAAAAGAAAAAGAATTAACCCCCACAACTCCCATAGTTGAGCAACCTGCATCTTTATCCACACCTCCTTTTCCTGAAAGATTACAAATTGACAAAGGAGTGGAAAAACAAATTTGGTTGCCTGAATATAATTTTCTAGATGAATTGAAGAATGTCTGTATCAAGATTCCCTTGTTACAAGCCATTAAGGAAATTCCTATTCTAGCAAAAACAATAAAGGAGTTGAGTCTTAAAAGACCAGGAAGGAAACCAAGAGATACTAGAAGGATCCACCTGGTAGGGAAAATTGCAGATATCATGATGGGAAAATTACTATGCAGAAATATGTAGATCCCGGTAGTCCAATTGTCAAAACACATATCAATGGGGTAGAAATACCAAATACTTTGATTGATTTAGGGGCTGCTATCAACATCATGAGTAGACAGACTATGGAACAACTAAAACTTCCTAATCTTCTTTTTACACCTACTTTATTGCAATTGGCAGATCGATCAATTATTAAACCAGATGGTGTATTAGAAGACATTCCAGTCTCCCTAGACTCTTGGGAATATCCAGTGGATTTTATGATTTTAACTCCCAAGAGTAATCTAGGAGGACATCCTCTTATTTTAGGAAGACCTTGGCTAGCCACAGCTGATGCTTTCATAAGTTGTAGGTCTAGGGATATGTATATTTCTGATGGTAATTCGACAAAGAAGTTCAATCTGTATCCTCCAGCAAAGGCAATTACAGAAATAGGGGATAATGAGTGGATTGATGATGAAGATACTATACAACCTGTCTTTACCATTTCTGAGATTAGTGAAGATAGTCAAATTCTGAATACATTAGAAAACTTTGAACCATCTTCAGAATATGACTCCACACAATTTCAGTTGGATTCTGACATTGAGTGTCTATCATCTAGACAAATGTCTCTTTTCTCTATGGAAGAGTTTGGTAGTTCTGCCATTGAGATTTTTCCAGGAAAAACATTGAATATCAACAGAAACTTGGAAAAATCACAACAAGGGGAGTGTTACACTAAAAAATGTCACCTTGACTACTTACAGTTAGTATGGCTCAAATCAACAGTCATGCTACCCTCTTAGGCAAGTCTCATGCCTCTGTTATCCATCTCAAACTCAAAGAAGAGAGAAAGTCTTGTAAAAACTATGTTTATCTCTGGGGTCGCAGGTTCTCTCTAGCCTTACCTGCGGGGACGCTGACCTTGTTCACAAAATATGCGTCCATGGACGCTCTGTATGTTAAGGGACAGGTGCGTCCCTCTGTAAAAGGCAAAATGCGCGAGTTTTATCTTGAAAAAGTTACTTGTGGTTACTTCTAGAACATTCTAGAGGTCGGTTTGATGAAATGGATGCGCCTCCAGTTGGTTCATGTATCTCTATTAAGGGGGAACTTATCCCATCAATAAGGGAGCTATCCCACCCATAGAGGGGGATGATCCCATTGATAGTGGACCTGAATAACCTCTTTACAGCACTATAAATAAAGGCATTGAGCCAGAAGGAGAAGAGGTTGGAGCTATACATTTTCTTTGGGTAAATGCTGCAGGATTTAGGTCTTCCATTAGAGCCTTTGTGAGGAGAGATTGTCTTCACTTGATTCTACTTGGGATAGGGTGAGCTTTGTCAAAGTAGAGGAAAACCCTTGATGGACCCTGGGAGGAACTTGCACAACACCAAGGCCAGGTTGTAAGAGTTTCTTTGTTTCGTTATTAATACAAACTGGTTTATTTTTCTCAATAGCTTGTGTTAATGAGTTATTTCATGTGTTCCTTGGTCTGCATGTTGAATATATGTTTTATTATATGAAATACAAGTGCTTGGTAATTGTTTGATTGTTTGTGGTTGCAGGAATTGACTTGAAGGAGGAGCTCATCCGGATCGTCAAGAACGGACTTCAACAACAGCGTTTTGGAATAAGGTAAGCCTAAACACTTGTAGTTTTCATGTTGTAAAAGGTGTATTTAGAGAAAGATCACTCCATTTTGTCTTGTTTGTCATTAGAACGTCTTAGACTTCTAGGAAGGTCTGTCGTGTCCGCACCCTTGACCAATTCCGTGTGACAAATTGGCGACTCCACTGGGGATTCCATTAATGAAAAAGATTTTTCCTTTGAATGAACTTTTCTCTGAGAAAATCATTTTTATTTTCTGGTTTTTGACTGTGAGAATTAGTATTTGGGTGGCTTAGCTTTAGATTTAGTTAGATTTGGTTTTTCTTAACTTTTCGAGAAGGACGCACCCTCTGAGTACTGCACAGTGCGTCTTTGGACGCGCTGTTGCCGTTTGCACAGAGCGGGCCCGCGCCTGTTCTAACGGGTTGCCTGCGTCTTCCTGTAAAAAATTAGGAAAACTCCATTTTTGCTTTAATTGCTTTTAGATTTTGTTTTTTCTTAGTGTTTTCTGCCCAGATCCTTTAGTACCCTGTCAAAGATCTTCACCTAAGCTTGTTCCTGCTCTTAGCTTTCATCAATTGGGTGTTTTGAGTCTCTTTCTTGAGAATTTCTTGATTTGATTTCCTTTGGTCATTACTTGGAGGTTTCTCTTAGTTCTTTCACAATTTTGCATCTTTTTGCTTCTGTTTTTGCAAAAAAATTTCCCCCTCATTCGCCGGGGGGGGCTAAATTGTGTATGAGTGTTAATCGCCTTTGAGTGTTTTTATGTTTTGATCTTTGGAACTCTCACCCAATTTTCTCGACTTGCACTTGATTGGTTCTTAGATCACATTAGAATCGTCTTGTGTCTGAGAATTCTCTTGCATAGATCACATTTGCATAATTAGAATTCTCATTTTCGGAATATGAATGAAAAATGTGCATAGATTACATTTGCATACTTTTCGAGTGAATTGTGCATAGATTACAATTGCATAGTTTACATTCTGGAAAATCAATCGTAGATTTAGATCAGTTTTCTTTGATTTGAATTTACACAAAAATAAAAATAAAAAAATGGTTTGGAATTGATTTGCATTAGTTTTTCTTGATAAAATTAGTGCATTAGAGAATTTGTTATATTTTCTCTTAATGATCAATTTTTTGCATTGTTGGAAGTGAATGGAAACTCTCTCCTTACTTTAGTTAGGATTCATCGAATTGAAAAGATTACATTATCATATTCGATTGCATTCAGTTGAGTCAGGTCATAACACCATTGGTTTCATATCCATTTACCCATTTGAGTAATAACAGCCTTAATAACACAGCGCTTAATTAAAATTCATCTAGTAATTTTTATTTTTCTAGGGCTCTGAAACACCAACATAGCTTAGGCTAGGGTCTTGGAGTAGGTGAGTACTTAACTCTCCAAGACTACAAAACCAAACAGATAGTTTATCTTGAGTAGATCAAATCCAATTATTTCAGTTACACTCTGGGAAAGCTCCTCTTAAAGGAGAAGCACGAGCTCGTGTCCGAACCAGTGAGGGGATCATTCCTCCCTCGTTGGGAACGACGCCAGACAGTACGTATTACAAACGGTAAACCTCGGATTAACCATTGTCGAGGAGCCAGGGGTCACTTATCGGTAAACCTTGGATTATTGTCAAGGAGCCGGTAAGGGGATTGAGCTTGTTACTCTGCCCTTGCGTGCTGTCGGAGTTTAGACTGTTCCCCCAGGTGTAATTGTTGTGATTGGTAACCTTAGTGACCATAATCTCTAGGATTCTACCCAAGGTGACGGTGGAGGGAAGGTCCCACTGTACCTGGAGCAGACGTCGGCTATACTCACTTGGATTTTCTGGGGGGTTCACTTCACTCGAGACGGTTAAAGTGGAGGAACTTGGTCCAGTCTATTCATTAAGCAGGTTGTCGGCGTAACTGTTCCACCCGCCATTTCTGTACTGAATCCAGCGAGGTTGGGCTTCATCACCAACTAGCGTTTTTGGTCCGGAAGAATACTGTTTGTGTGTGGTTTGACTCCTAGATTTGATAGCGCGTGTTAATTTGTTTGTTTTTACTTTTAGAGACCATAGGTGTGAATTGTGAATTTTAATTGTTAGGTGTAAATTGTGAATTGTTAATTTTAGTTTAAAATTGTTAATAAAATTCACTGAAGTTGAATATAATGGCAAATGTTCTGGAATTTATCAACCTAGGAACCCCTCCCAATGAGAATCCTAGTACTTTTCCTTACTTTGGAAATGTTGGTCCTCCTTATATGGCTACTTTGTCATTACCTGGATTTACAATAGGTTTACCGATATGGTTATTTTCAACTTCGTTGGCCCAAAATACTCCAATTGTTCCATCTCAACCGAATGCTTCACCTCAACAGAGTTCACCTTCTCAACATCACCAACCTTTTGTTGACCCTTTACCTTCTTCGCCTAATTTTTCTTCCTCCATTTCTCCCTCTTCGCCTGGTAAAAGCCTCGATGCTAGTAACGAGGAGGCTAAGAAGAAGAAGAAAGGGAAGAAGAAGAAGAAGAAGAAGAAGCAAGATAAGAAAGACGTCAACCAACCAACCATGGCTGTAAGTGTTAGTTGTGTTGAGGAACATTCCGACATGCATCGTAAACCCAAATACCCTTGCAGACTTTGTAAGGGTGACCACTTCCTTGTCAATTGTCCTGGTATTCCAAAGGTCCTGGAAGTATGGTCAGAAAAATCCCATCAACTTTCCATTGATCCATCAACCAGTGATAGTCAGGTTCCTGAGAAAAAGGGTAAAGTTAGGTTTCCTTGTAAGTTATGCAAAGGGAGTCATCAAACTCACATTTGCCCTCACATGGATGAAGCCTCAACATTGTTGGAAAACCTTACTGTTCCACAGCAAGCATTTCCAACTGGTTACCGTAAACTTTCTCCCAACCTACCGTCCACTGACGGAGTGATTGATCTAAATTCAAGTACAGTCAATCACACTCTTCCATTGGAGAGTGAAACTCATGTCACTCAGGTTGATGATCCATTAGTTGATCAAGTGGTCGATTCAATTTCACATTCGGTCGATCACACTCTCCTTTTCGAGAGTAAAATTCATACCGCTGATGTTCTTCTTGTTACATCGGATTCTTCTATGCCGGGGGGCATTTCACCTGTTTCTACAGAACCCCCTCCAAGCACTGAGGTCTTTTCCTTTGATTGGAATAGACTGACAGAACCTCGTCTTCCTTCCTCCATCCCTTTCCAAATCATTGTCAAGGCTGGTGGTAGGGACATCCATCGTACTCAGGTAGATGAGGGTGCTTCTGTTAGTATTTTGTCTTCAACTGTTTGGAAAGCTTTGGGTTCCCCTCAGCTTGCACCTATTACGCAGAATCTGAAAGCTTTTAACAGAACCATTAGCGAACCTTTAGGGATCCTTCCTAAGTTTTCTATTACCTTGGAAGGTAAAATTGTCTGTATTGATCTTATGGTAGTTCGAGGCCCCTTGGATTTCAATTTACTCCTTGGGCGAGACTATGTTTATGCAATGAAAGCTGTCGTATCGACACTCTTTCGCGTGATGTCTTTCCCTCACAATGGCAGTATTGTGACTGTAGACCAGCTTTCGTTCCCTAGTCTTGTTTCAACTACCGATAATATGACACCCCTAAATGTTCCTGATTCTAAAGTGGTATCTACCCTGCCACGGGTTAATTATGTGGCAACCGATCCCATGTTTTCAGTTACCGATGTAAGTGAGCCTCTCACTGTTGATTTAGATCCGGTAATTGACATGGAAAACTCTACAGGGTTATTTGAACACGATGTTCTTATCCCTTTAGAGTCCCTTGACATGTGTTCCTTCCAGAGAAGTATTCTTCCTTCTGATGAAGATCTCTTGGAAGCCATGATCAAGGTGTGTCCATTGACATGTCTTTCTTCCAGTTGGAAGCCATGATCAGTGAGCACGAGGATAGTTTGTTCCTCTCTCAACCTCGTTAAAAAATGAAACTGGATGGTCCGAGGAAAGTTCCTTTTACTGTGTCAACCTCATTAAAAAATGAATCAGTTGATGAGGATAGTTCTTTTACTGAGTCAACCTCATTAAAAAATGAATCAAGTAGATTTTAGGTTATATAGACAGTTAGAAAGTAGGATTTTGAGGATAGTTCCTGTTACTGAGTCAACCTCGTTAAAAAATGAATCAGGTATGAGGATAGTTCCTGTTACTGAGTCAACCTCGTTTAAAAAATGAATCAGGTCTGAGGATAGTTCCCGTTACTGAGTCAACCTCGTTAAAAAATGAATCAGGTATGAGGATAGTTCCTGTTACTGAGTCAACCTCGTTTAAAAAATGAATCAGGTTTGAGGATAGTTCCTGTTACTGAGTCAACCTCGTTAAAAAATGAATCAGGTATGAGGATAGTTCCTGTTACTGAGTCAACCTCGTTTAAAAAATGAATCAGGTGTGAGGATAGTTCCTGTTACTGAGTCAACCTCATTTAAAAAATGAATCAGGTGTGAGGATAGTTCTCTTCTTGTGTCAACCTCCTTAAAAATGAAACAACTCCCTTTTCAAGTTAAATATTGAAAGTAAACCTTCATTTCATCCAGCCGGTTGAATGCAATGAAGCCTGGGGGGCATGTACCTCGCTTTGCATCATTATGCTGGGGGCATGCGAATTTTTGAGCACAGTTCCTTGTCTTGTTTCAAGCTCATTAAAAAGTGAATCAAGGATTTTGGAGCATAGTTCCTTGTCTTGTGTCAAGCTCTTTTAAAAATGAAACAAGGGTAGGTTAAGTAGGTAGATTCTAGATAGTAGTCATGAGCATAGTTCCTTGTCTTGTGTCAAGCTCATTAAAAAATGAATCAAGGATTTTAGAGCATAGTTCCTTGTCTTGTGTCAAGCTCGTTAAAAAATGAATCAAGGTTTTTTAGAGTATAGTTTTTTTGTTAGGTAGATTGTAGAAAGTAGTTATGAGCATAGTTCCTTGTCTTGTGTCAAGCTCACTAAAAAATGAAACAACTCCCACGAGTCTTTCCAAGATTTTGAAAGTAAAGCTTCATTCCATCCACCTCATTGAATGCAATGAAGCTTGGGGGGCATGTACCTTGATTTGCATCATTATGCCGGGGGCATGTGAACTTGTAAGAAGCATAGTTTTTCGTTTCAAGCTTGTGTAAACATGAAACCGAATCCGAGCATAGTTCTTTTCCTGTGTCAAGCTCGTTAAAAAATGAAACAAATCCTCCTCTACTTGAGTCGAGAGATTGACTAGATCTCATAGATGTTAAGTATTTAGTTTAGTTATTTGCATAATTTTCTTACAGTTTTAGGTCAAGTCTTTCAAATGATCTCGTAACTCAACCTTCATTTCATCCACCGTAGTTGAATGAAATGAAGCTGGGGGGTCATGCGCTCTAGCAGTTATGCTTAGGGGGCATCAAGCACAGTTTTATCTCTGTTTCAAGCTTGTGTAAAAATGAAACTACTTTGAAGCATAGTTTTTATCTGTTTCAAGCTTTTGTAAAAATGAAACCTATCTCGAGTCAATTTCGGTTATTTTCAAGACTCGTTAAACTTATGAAAATCCCGAGATTATTTTGCTATTTTTCATTCTCGTAAAATAAATGAAAATGCCGAGTTCTTTCCGTCTTTTCCTGCTCGTAAATTAAATTGAAAGTCGGCCATATGAGTACATTTTTATCCCTTTTTCGAACTCATTAAAACTTACGAAAAAATGAAAACCATGAGTACATTTTTATCCCTTTTTCGAACTCGTTAAAACTTACGAAAAAGTGAAACCTCAGAGTCATCTTTTAAGCCCTTTTCTGACTCCTAAAATATGAAAAGATCGCTGAGCGTTTCTTTTACACTCGTTAAAACGGAATTAAAAGACGGTCCCCTTATAGCTCTTTTCTGACCGTAAAATCAGGAAAAGATTGCCGGGTTTTTGTCGTTTCAAACTCGATAAGGAAATAAAACGACGTGTCCTTGATCGCTTTTTACTTTTCAGGTCAACGACACTATTATGAAAGTACTCCTTGGTCGCAAGATCAAGCGGTTCCCCCAGGTATTATTTTATACTTTTTCGGGCTTGAGGGACACAAATATACGAAAAAGTTCAACGTGGAGTCTCCTTTTGTTTTTTCAGACTCTCTAAAATTGAAAAACGCCGAGTTTCTCCTATACTGGGCTCGTTAAAACTTTTACAGTAGAGGACCTGTTCAATTACAAACAGGAACGAACCACTCCTTCCTAGGGTTCGAATTTAAACTAGGTTGGACTCGTCCGAAGGATGAGCTTATAATCAAGCATATGTTATCCTCCTCAAGCTTGTTAAAAATAAAGAGGTACTTGCCAGAAATGGTGGGGGAAAAGAGAGAAGAATGAACCTGTTTGTTACCTTTTGTCTCAAAAGAAACTTTATTACCACTCTTGAACACGACACTTTTTTCATTCACCTGGGTTGGGAAATCTTTTACCTCACAGTTGACCAAACCACTTTGAAAGTCTTTAACCGGGTTCCGGGGATTAACTTTGAGTTATTTGTCACCAAGCCATCTGTCGTGTCGTTATGTGTTCAAGAGGTCTGCAAGAAAAACTTTCATCTGCAAAATACTTGTCATCCATTTGACCATCCCTGAGTCAGTCCTTACAACAACATTTCTTCAACTTGAACAATGATTTCGTGTTGCGGGCTTGCCTGCAACGGGTCGCTTTCTATCGACATCGACACATTATCTAGGAAGATGACTTAGGAATCGACAGTACCTTGAAGTCTGCATGCATCAATGGCAGGTTTCTCGCCTTTGACGTCAGTTTACATCATTGACTTTCGATCAAAGGATTCCGTGAAGTGTTCGACATCAAAACATCTATTCACATTTCACGGGTTGTGCTTGGTACTTTGAGAACCATTGACATTACTGGTGGTCTCTCTCATGCTTGTTAACAGTTTACATCATCGACTGGTAATCAAGTGGTTTCTAACATGTTCGACATCGAATCATTTAATCACATGGCTAGAATCGTACCAATTCGGGAAGTAGAAGTGAAGACCTTGGATCTAGTTTCTACCATCCAGGCTGCGAGGAGTTTTGTATTCATTATCTATGTAGACTAATCATAAACAGATGGCTGCGTCCATACTGTGTCTACAAAAGTCTATAAAAATGATGTACTGCAAGATCATTCCTGTATCAGAATAGTTAGTCCATTAGTTAAAGTTTTGAATCTGAGTATGGGAATGCCTACCTCAGTGATGATATAATCTTATCCATGTATTTTGTGTTGAAAATTGCAGGTTCCAACCAGGCCATCCACAAGACAATCCTTGAAATGATAAAGCGCTTCACCCTTCCTAGAATTACAAAACCCTACTCTATTCCAGGCTTCGCACTTTAGGGGGCAATCTGTTACACTAAAAAATGTCACCTTGACTACTTACAGTTAGTATGGCTCAAATCAACAGTCATGCTACCCTCTTAGGCAAGTCTCATGCCTCTGTTATCCATCTCAAACTCAAAGAAGAGAGAAAGTCTTGTAAAAACTATGTTTATCTCTGGGGTCGCAGGTTCTCTCTAGCCTTACCTGCGGGGACGCTGACCTTGTTCACAAAATATGCGTCCATGGACGCTCTGTATGTTAAGGGACAGGTGCGTCCCTCTGTAAAAGGCAAAATGCGCGAGTTTTATCTTGAAAAAGTTACTTGTGGTTACTTCTAGAACATTCTAGAGGTCGGTTTGATGAAATGGATGCGCCTCCAGTTGGTTCATGTATCTCTATTAAGGGGGAACTTATCCCATCAATAAGGGAGCTATCCCACCCATAGAGGGGGATGATCCCATTGATAGTGGACCTGAATAACCTCTTTACAGCACTATAAATAAAGGCATTGAGCCAGAAGGAGAAGAGGTTGGAGCTATACATTTTCTTTGGGTAAATGCTGCAGGATTTAGGTCTTCCATTAGAGCCTTTGTGAGGAGAGATTGTCTTCACTTGATTCTACTTGGGATAGGGTGAGCTTTGTCAAAGTAGAGGAAAACCCTTGATGGACCCTGGGAGGAACTTGCACAACACCAAGGCCAGGTTGTAAGAGTTTCTTTGTTTCGTTATTAATACAAACTGGTTTATTTTTCTCAATAGCTTGTGTTAATGAGTTATTTCATGTGTTCCTTGGTCTGCATGTTGAATATATGTTTTATTATATGAAATACAAGTGCTTGGTAATTGTTTGATTGTTTGTGGTTGCAGGAATTGACTTGAAGGAGGAGCTCATCCGGATCGTCAAGAACGGACTTCAACAACAGCGTTTTGGAATAAGGTAAGCCTAAACACTTGTAGTTTTCATGTTGTAAAAGGTGTATTTAGAGAAAGATCACTCCATTTTGTCTTGTTTGTCATTAGAACGTCTTAGACTTCTAGGAAGGTCAGTCGTGTCCGCACCCTTGACCAATTCCGTGTGACAGGGAGCTAACCAAAATCTTGCAAAAACATTCTACTGCATTTGCATGGGAGTATACCGATATGAAAGGTATTGATCCTAAGACTTGCATTCATCACATCTACATTGAGGAAAACAGTAGACCAATCAGACAACCTCAAAGAAGGATGAATCCAAACCTTAGGGAGATAGTGAAAGAAGAGCTCCAAAAGTTACTTAATGTAAACTTCATTTACCCCATTTCAGATAGCCGGTGGGTTTCCCCTTTGGTTATAGTACCTAAAAAGAATGGTAAATGGAGGGTTTGCATTGATTACAGGGAATTGAACAAAGCAACTTTGAAGGATCACTTTCCTTTACCCTTTATTGATCAAGTATTAGATACTTTAGCAGGAAAAAAGTATTTCTCATTTTTGGATGGTTTTAGTGGTTACAATCAAATTCAGATAGCACCTGAAGACCAGGACAAGACCACATTTACCTGTCCATGGGGAACTTTTGCTTACCGAGTACTTCCTTTTGGATTATGTAATGCACCCGCAACATTTCAAAGGGCAGTATTAGGAATCTTTTATGATCTAATTCATGATTGTGTAGAGGTCTATATGGATGATTTTACAGTTTATGGTAATTCATTTGAAGAGGCATTAGAAAATTTGGAAAAAGTCCTTATAAGATGTAAAGAAACAAATCTCTCATTAAGTCATGAAAAATGTTTTATGATGTTTACTGAAGGGATTGTTTTAGGACATCATATTTCAGGAGATGGAATTAAAGTTGATAGATCAAAAGTTGAAGTCATCTCCAAGTTACCTATTCCAAATTGTCAAAAAGATGTTAGAAGTTTTCTTGGATTTACTGGATATTATAGAAGATTTATTGAAAACTTCACCAAGATAGCATCTCCGCTCTTCAAATTACTTACAAAAGACTGTGAATTCAAGTGGGATCCTGACTGTCAATCTGCATTTGAAACTCTAAAAACAAGAATATATGAAGCACCCATTTTGAGAGGGCCAAATTGGAAACTTCCTTTCCATATTTCTACAGATGCTTCAGATACAGCTCTAGGAGCTGTGTTGGGTCAAAAGGATTTAGTTCCTTATGCCATTTATTACACCAGTAAAAATTTGACTCCCACTGAGTTAAATTATACTGTGACTGAAAAAGAGTTCTTAGCCGTTGTTCATGCAATTAACAAGTTTAGACACTATATAACAGGCTATGAAACTTTTGTCCATACTGATCATTCTGCAATTAGATATCTCATGAACAAACCTATTACTAATGGCAGAGTTACAAGATGGCTTTTACTTTTACAAGAATTCAATATTACTGTGTTAGATAGACCAGGAAAACAGAATACAGTAGTTGATTTCTTGTCTAGAATCCAAAATACTAACGAAGATTCTCCCGTAGAGGATAAGTTTCCAGACGAATATCTGTTTGGTATGCAGATATTGCTAACTATTTGGTTACAGGGAAGCTACCTCCACACTTATTTCCTAATGAGAAAAGGAAAATCATTCAGGAGAGTTCAAAGTATTCATGGATTTCTAATGAATTGTTTAAAACAGGGCTAGATTGTGTGATCAGAAGATGTGTTCGGGAAGATGAAATGCCTGATATCCTTAAGGCATGTCATGATGAACCGTGCGGTGGACACTTTGCTGACAAGAGGACGGCCTATAAAATCCTTTCTTTAGGATATTATTGGCCTTCTCTCTTCAAAGATGCAAAACGATATGTTAGAAGGTGTGACAGCTGCCAAAGAGTTGGGAGACCAACTCTTTCAAATGAAATGCCATTACAGCCACAGGTACTCATCGAACCCTTTGAGAAATGGGCTTTAGATTTTGTTGGACCTATTAATCCACCATCTAGACAAAAGAAGTATATGTTGGTTTGCACTGATTATGTTATTAAATGGGTAGAAGCCAAGGCATTGCCTTCTGCCACTGAAAATTCAGTTGTTCAATTTCTTTTTGAGGATATTTTTACTCGTTTTGGTGTCCCAAGAGAAATTGTGACAGATCAGGGAAGTCAATTTACATCTAACTTGATGGAGAAGCTGATGGAGGAATACAAAATTAAGCATAGAAAATCTACTCCATACCATCCGCAAGCAAACGGTCAAGTGGAATCTCCAAACAAAGTTCTTGAGAGCATCATCACCAAAACTGTTCATCTCCATAGAAGAGATTGGGCAGAAAGGCTTCCTGAAGCCTTATGGGCCTATAGAACTACATGGAGGAACACAACATGACATTCTCCCTATGAACTTGTTTATGGGAAAGAAGTCTTGCTCCCCATTGAGTTCCAAGTCAAGACCTTCAAGATGGCAGTTCAGTTGGGGATGAGTCTATCAGAAGCCCAAAAGCACAGAATGGAGCAGTTGAATGAGCTAGATGAAATAAGACAAGATGCAATTTTAAGGACCGATCTAGTTCAGCACCAAAGAACTAAGTGGCATGACAGATATATCAAAGAGAAGAAGTTTCAAAAGGGAGATTGGGTGTTACTGTTTGATTCAAAGTTTAAAGACTTCAAAGGAAAATTTCAAACTCATTGGCTTGGGCCATATGAGATTGATGAAGTCTTTAGCAATGGAGCAGTTCGAGTCAAGACTATTGATGAGTTTCAAACTCCTCTCATTGTGAATGGCCACCGATTGAAAATTTATCATAAGCCACTCTCAAAAGAGGACTTTGTCAAAATGTTTCAAGAGAATTCTGCAATGAGGCTGGTGGAGCAGAATTCTTCTCCTCCATCAGCCTAGTCTTTGTTTCTTTCTGAATTTAAAAAAAAAAAAAAAAAAAAAAAAAAAAAAAAAAAAAAAGAAAAAAAGAAAAAAAGAAAAGAAAAGAAAAGAAAAAATGTGTATAAGCCCGAAAACCAATCTCAGATTGGCGGTCTTATACAGAAAATATGGAGTGAAAATCAGGGACACCTGACACTCTATATTTTCCAAAAAAAAAATCTCTCTTTCCATCTCATTCGCCATTTCAGTTCATCCACCTCACTTCCATCTCCATCTCCATTCCACTTCATTTTCATCTCCATTCCATTTCATCATCACTTCATTCCATTCACTCCATCTCATATCATCAATAAAAGTCCCTCTCAGGACTATTTCATTCAATTAGTTCTTTTTCTAACTATTTTGTGCAGTTAAAGGGGTGTTGTCTCAGTTTCCGCAGCTGGGAACCGTTTCCGCAGCTCGCACCAGTTTCCGCAGCCAGCATCACTCTGTCTCTACAGCAGCACTCTGTTTTCAAAGAAAAAAATCTCAGTCAAAGGTTAACATCATCATCACCAAAGGCAGCAAAGGATATGAGGCATCTGCAAGATCAGAAAGCAATAATGGGTCAGCAACCTTAATCAACAAATGGCAAACTTATGAAGGTATGATCAAAATCTTTTCCAAACAACAATTTAATGTCATTTTATGCATAGTTATTAAATCATGGAAAGAGCCACTAAATACAATGATTCGGCAAGATCATCCCACTCCTCCTCCACAATAATGCTTCATCCACCTCATACCTTTCTAACGGTTCCATAATCACTCTTAATTCAGACTCGAAATGGGACTGCGCTTTCATTTATTGGCCGTACCTCTGTGACGTAACCCAATGTACCATGACTCTCCTTACCATCATTTCCGCAGCCAACGCTGAGACGTGTGCGTAAGCCAACCGACTCTAAAGGATTCGGCCGTTATTCCGTCTACTTATCACTTCATTTCCGCATGCATTGAACTCATCTCTCGTGTTTGTTTTCTACTCCCTCGTACTCACACCATTTCCACTCTCATTTCCGCTGCAAACTCCACATCTCTATTTCAAACCCCGATTACAGTTCTGCAATACGCCTTGCATTACGTTACGGCTACTCCACTTACAGCCGTAATCCACCTGTTTTTTCCCGTGAGCATCCTCCTTGAGCATCCACACACAGTCAAAGCTTCAACCGAAGTTGAGAGCCGAAGATGGGGAAGCTGCTTAGAGCTGAACCTGAGGGTCTGAAGTATTTAGAAGGGTATCCACAGACGAAGTAAGCATTAAAGAAAGCAAAGTGGTTGAAGTTTATTCAAAAATTCAGAGGGTATAATAAGGAGGTAATGAAAGCATTTGCTCGATCCTTCAATGGACACACCGTGGAAGTAGGGGACCTGAAATTCACAATAACAGAGAACACCATAGCAGCAGCAACCAGTTTACCACAAGAGGGAGACAGATGGTTTAAGAACAGAGGGCTGGAAGATCAGGGATGGAAAGACATGCTTAAGAACCCAGGTATGGACACTTCAATATTCACTAAAGGGATTCCTGTGCATGTAATTAAGGAAGAATGGACTGCATTGTTATTACTTGTTCAAAAGTTTATCACATGTGAGGGCTGCTTTGGCATTATGTATATGTACCATTGTTGTGGGGAAAAATGCCTATGCAGGACGATCCTATCCACCTAAGGTGTGACAGTACCTTAGCAACAAACGAATACAGCTACACTGGTTTCTTCCTTTATGAAATATGAAAGAGAGGAGATCGATAGACTTACCGTTGTCTTCCGTTTGTCCCTCGATCTAGATCCTCTTCTCTTTGGATGTTCACAGCTACTTGCCTCCTCGCTTGCTCAAGAGAACAACTACTTGATTCCACGAGATCACAAGAGAACAGCTACCTGTGACAAGAGAACAGCTACTTGCGACAAGAGAAGAACATAACACAAAGGCATATATTCATATTCATAAATGATTCAGGATTAGAAGTAAATCAAATACACTAATGCAATCATACAAATACACCAGTATATAGGAGCAAACCAAGATAGCTTTATTGATAAGTAACAGGGTTCAGGAAGAGATACAACCCATAGGGCTCCAATCCAGCATCTCCTTCCCAGCAGAATGGAATTCCTTCTTCAACTCCCTTCAAAGCATTAAGCACCCAATGTTTCTAGTCTCAAACCAACAACAATTCTTTACATTCACCAAATTCCAGCCTCTAGATCCCATGGAGGTGAGATCCATATATAGATATTTGGAGAGAGGATGAGTAAGCTTGAGATCTGACTAGTGTCCTCTCCCTCTTTCAATTCTTGAGTCCACTTGGAGGTTCTTGCTTCCACTTGGAGTTTTGGAACCTCTTACTCATCACCAGTCGAATTCTTTGATGCAAGTGTCATTTTGGAAGCTTCCTGGGCATTGACACATTGAGGAATGAGCCTGCCACTTGTCCAGTTACGCTCAACGCAGGTAGCCTTTGTTGGAGTTGACATTCAACGCAGGTAGACAGTGGAGCAGTTGACATTCAGCGCAGATGCTCAGTGGAGCAGTTGACATGATCCAGAATTGGCTTGTTTTTGAGTGTTTTCAGGTGGAGAACTTCTGTGAATTGCTGTGGTTAGTTGGCCTTGTTCCTCTAGGGGTAGGAACAACATGTTTAGGGACTTTGGATCCCTTAGATTATGGACATTTCATGCTCAATGCTGTAAGGCACAAAAATGTCTATAACAACCATGCAAGGATTATGATGAATTTCATGGAAGGCCATACCCTCAATTTACCCTACTTTCTGTTAGCAAGCCTGAAGAAAATGAGCTCCACTGTCCAGAAAAATGTAGGCCCTATTGAACCTCACTTGTATCATCACGGGTTCATTAGAATTATCATAGAAGAGCAATTGAAGAATAACAAGGATACATGGGAAAAGTTTCTAATCAGAAACCATTTCCAAGAGGTAACTGAAGCCTCTAGCAGTTCCCCTAGAATCCCAAAAAGAAGTAGGAGAAGAAAAAGAGATGTTGCAGCCCAAGATCCTCCTACAGTAGAAACTCAGGAAACTGCTCAAGAAGAAGAGGAAGAGGGAGATAAAACCAAGAAACATAAAAAGGATAAAGGGAAAACAATTGTTCAAGAATCATATCCATCACCTGAACCTTCAGTAGAAGAAGACTCTCAAACCTTGGCTGATAGACTAGCACAACTTCAAGCTGCTGCCCTCTCAAAGAAGAAACAGAAAGAAAAACAGAGTGCCCAGCAAAAGAGCACTAGTGCACAAGTGAGAAGAAGCAGTAGACTTAAAGAAAAAATGAGTGTGACTAAAGAAAAACAATCACATTTCATTGATTTGGGAGAAGGTACACCTGAAAAGGCTCCAACTCAGCTTGACCTTGAGTCGAGTCCTCCACGTGTTGAGTCCACTCCTCCACGTGAAGAGAGTCCCTTTCAGCCAGAACCTCAAACAAAATTTGATTTTGAACATAGCCGAAGAAGAACACCTGAAATTGACCCTGACCAGCAGGAGGTATACAATTATTTGGAGACCTTGGAGCAATCAGTTGCAGGTCCAAGCACTATATTGCCTCTTAATGAACAGGTCCAATCTTTAAAACAGGAGGTGTTTGAGCTAGAAGTCTTGAACCGGCATATTAAACAAGAAAACGAAGCATTGAAAGAACAAAGCAAGGTGGACAAAATTGTCCATGACAATACCATGCTTCACTTAGGACTCTGGCAGAAGAAGAACATAAAATTGAAGAGAAAATGTAAGAAGCTGAGCAGGGCATTGATCAATTTGAAATTCAGGTGTTTAGTCAGAAAACCAAGGACAATTTTGGCAGCAAGGAGAAAGAGAAGAAGGCTAGATGTTTTGGCAGAAGCATCTGAGAACATGGATTGAAAAACAATGAAAAAGTTTTGGTTGCATGAGGACATGCAACACCTTCACAGTGGGGGTATGTTGAGCCTCAAACCTGCACTTCTTTACACATCCTCTCAGCCTCCTTTTCCTATTCATTTCCTTCTTTTGCCACTCACTCCCTCCATCAAATTGCTCAAATCATTGTATTTTAGGACTTTTTACATGATTTGCTAATTATGCTAATGACTGTTGTTGGTTTAGAATTTTGGTTCAAAGTGCTGCATTTCCGCAGCTCACACAGGGTTTCCGCAGCTGGTCCCGGATTCCGCAGCCAACCCCGGATTCCGCAGCTGTTTTATTAAATGATATGTTCCAAGTGTCCTCCGGGAAGAAGAGCCACATGGGCAAGTTCGTGGAAATGAGGACATGGTGTGTGTCCTTCCAGCTCACCCAAACCGGTCATAAAAACCCGTGGTCAACGAGGAGGCAAATACGGTCAACAGAAGTCATTGGCGGTGGCACGGCTCTGCGTGTTCTGTTTTGGAGCACGTGAAGAACAGGTGGCATCTTCCTCAGCCACGAAGACAGTGGGAAACATGAATCCAACAACAGATTGAATGCCCACAACGACCGTTGCCTAAATCCGAGGATGCAGCAAGATTACGTGTTTTTACACAACTGCTTGAATAGCTTAGTTTTCGTTAAGTTAGTTTGCTTTCCTCTGTTATAAATAAAGCGTCTTTGAACGCTGGATAGTTAGTTGTTGCTGTAATCGTTTTATAATTTTGAGCTCCCCACTCTACTTGACATTTTGATATTTAATACATGAGAAGACTGTTTTACATCTAAGCGTATATTTGCTCATTGAATCGGCTGAAGTAGGTAGAGGGCCCCTGTTTGCTGAAGTCCTGTATAGTAATCTTTAATTTCTTGCATTTCTTTTTCTGATTTCATGTATAATAGCTATACAGATGTCTTTTAATTGCTGCGTTTTCAACATGTATAATAGCTGTACATAAACTTTGATTTCTGCTGATTTACATTTCTGCACTTTTGTTCATGACTGATCAGTGTGTTATGCAGGTTTCTTAGGCGAGCCCAGGACAGTTTTCTTTCTTTTCTTTGTACAACTAGTGGCATGTGTGATCATCTTGTCTAGGCTGCTGACCTTTATTTTTCTGCAGTTTGATTTTCATTAGCATCATTTCTTTAACTTTCACTTTACTTTCTGCTCAGTAGTTATCAAGTTGTTCATTTATTGATGGTTCTTTTTCTATAATAAACTAACTTTATTGGAGCCAAAATATCACTTAGTGCAGCTTGGTTTATTTTGCTTTAAGACTCACATTACTGACCTGTTCATAATTTTTCTCACATGATCAAGAAAAGGTTAAAATAGTGTGATTTGTCTCACTTAGATTTCACATTGATTAGATTTAAATGAAGAGTTAAAATAGTGTAAAGTAGTGTAAAGTAGTTGTTCTTGCTTTTCATTGAGTTAATATAGATTTCATTTTCATTTTCATCAGCAGCAGAGATACTGGGCCGATGCCATTAGTCCTTTATTTGATTTTAAGCTTTGATTTTATTTCAGTTATTGTTCAAGTTTTCTTTTAGAATACTCTTTAAGTTTCAAGAAATCACTTAGAAATCATCACAATCACCCACATTCACTCGCTTTATTACATCTCCATCACATCACATTAGGAAAGATACAATCAAAAACAAACTAAAAAGATAAAAACGACAAAAGACTTAGAAAAGGTTATCTAAGTACATATAGTACACCTCACTTCATCAGCTTACGAGCCCCGGGTTGACATTTAAAAGTTGCAATTTAGACATCACTAAATTGACCAAACAATCGCCTCGGCCCATTTGGTAAAATAGTCTAGTGTGACTATGATATACCCATGCCCACCGGCCGAGGTGGGGTTACATGTCATGAAATCTATGCCCCATTTGGCAAATGGACCAACAAAAACCACTGGTTGCAGAGGTGCGGGTGGTATTCTGGCTTTTCGATCAAAGATTTGACATGCATGGCAACTTCTGACTGCGGTTATGCAATCTTTGAACATTGTTGGCTAGAAGTATCCTGCTCGTAAAATCTTTTGCGCCGTAGCGTAACCAGATTGATGCCCCCCACACGCGCCTGAATGGCAATCATTCAGGACTTTTTCGGCCTCCTGATGGGTGAGGCACCTCCTCAGAACTGTATTAACACCACGACAGTAAAGTGTATCACCGATGATCATGTAGTCTTTTGCTTGGTATCGAATGCGTCATTGTTATGAGTGGGAGGTATTAGAACTATATGTTTGGGTTTGGAGATAGATTATTATGTCTCCATACCACGAATTTCTTGAAGATATCAAAAACAAAGATTCGTCCACGATTGCTTCTTCTGATGTTGCATCGTTGGACGACGATGGGAGATCGCATAGTAACTCCGTGAAAACCAGGGATTTCTTCGATTTGGATTTTATAAATTCCAGATCAAACTCTTATAGAATTGCTATCTATTTTGAATATTTTCCCCCTAGCAACTGTCGCGACAATGTATAAGTCATGGGGTTGCAATTTGACAAAATGGTGGTTTTTCGAAAGAGGACATAGTGTCGAAATCTCTGTATCGCTTGAACAGCTGCGAGAGCTAGCTTTTTAACGTAGGAGTACTTGCTTTCTGTATCATTTAATCTTCTACTCAAATAATATATAGGATGTTCAATTCCATTGTCTTCTTGAACTAAAACCATTGAGATGGTCGTATTCGCTGCAGCCAGATACAAGTTAAAGTCTTTTTGATAATCAGGAGCGTACATTAATGATGCCTTTTATTAGAGATTGCTTTAAACAATCAAAGGAAGCTTGCGTGACCTGATCCTAGACGAAGGGTACTTCTTTTTTCAATAGAAGAGTATAACCTTTAGCAAGTTCGCGTAATTTGGAATGAACCTCCTCAGAAAGTTTGCTTTCCCTTGGAGTTTCTGAATCTGAAGCAAATTTGAAGGTGGAGGCAAATCAATGATTGCCTGAACCTTACATGGGTTGAGACGAATCCCGTCCTTTGAGACCACAAAGCCAAGTAAACGACTAGAGATGACACGGAACACACATTTGTGTGGATTGAGTCGTATCTTGTAGTGTCGGCAGCGTAGAAATATCACTCTCAAATGCTGCGGATGATCGGTCCGCTTTCGCAAATGAGCCGGAAGATTGTCGAGATATGGTTGAACGATGTTTTTGATGTCATGGAAGGCATAATTCATTGCCCTCTGAAATGTTGCCCCTGCGTTCTTTAAACCAAAGGGTAGCTTGCGATATGCAAATGTGCCCCACAGACAAATAAATGCAGTCTTTGACTAGTCCTGTGGGCGGATATTTATTTGATTATACCCGGAAAATCCATCCATAAATGAAAAGATTTCACATCCGGCGCATTCATCAATTATCTGGTCAATGAAGGGTGTAGGGTAGTTGTCTTTTGGACAAGCTTGATTTACATCCCTATAATCAATGCACACTCTAATCATTCCTTTTTTTTCATTACGGGAACAATATCGATACCCAATCGGTTAGAGGAACCGGGTAAATAAAACTAGCATGGAGAAGTTTTTCAACTTCTACCTTGATGGCAGCGGCTTTCTTGGGGTGTATTTGCCGTAGCCGTTGTCATAATGGTTTGACATCTGGATACATCTTAATTTCGTGTTCAACTTTGCTGGAGTCATTGCCTGGAATTTCATCATACGACCAAGCAAAGACATCTCTGAACTCGCAAAAAAGAGCGTGATATATCTCCAGTTCTGAAGGAGAACAAGATTTGCCGACATGAATATTCTCTACAACATTTGTTTTGGTCGAGATATTTATGGCGATAGTCTCTTCAATATTGGACAAGTTTCGCTCGGAATCCACCGTGTTTACAATATTTGATAGAAAATCAAAAACTGATGGATGATGAAGGTCAGTAGGAGTATGTTCTTTGTAGTTCGGAAGATGGGAACGATGGTGGTAATCTTCCCATGGTACCCCGTCAATCATCATTGACTGAAAAATCCCTTCGTTTGTATAATATACTTGCGACCAAGGATCTTAAGGGGTACCATATTCCTTAGACCTATCTATCCAAACGCTTGATAAGCGTTGATTTGGGTTTGCCTCCCATGCCGAAAACATTGATTGCTACAATATTTCTATTGGGCTTGGAGGTAATACCTGCAGATGATCCATGTCAATATCATTTTTAGAGATCTTTTGAATAGAAGATATCATATTGCAGGTTCCCATCTTTGTCACTTCCGCCAGATTGATTGGAGGCGGTAAGGAAAAAGTCCCCATTAATATAGGGTCTTTTAGTAGGCCTACTCCGATATTTTGAAGCGAATGAGGGCTTCCGTGGATCATCGGAATGCTTCCCGTAACTTGTGAACTGTTGGGGAGAAATATTTGTTGGTCGACGATTGTAATTCCTCCTTGAAAGGGAAATGAAATCTTCCTAAAGTAGGTCAACACAACGGCTGCCATAGCATATATCCAGGGCCTTCCCAGTAAGATGTTGTAATCGAGGTTTCCGTCGACTACTTCAACATCTATTTCTACTGTTTTGCCCCCCAGTTCAACTTGCAAGTTACTTAAAATCCCATATGGGGTGTATGTTCGTCCAACAAATGCTTTTAGTGTCATCGAAGATCGCGACAAGGTTGGAGATCCTAAAGTTTTCCAGCAACTCATTGACATAATGCATGTAGATGCCCTCTCATCTTTAATTGTTCGATGAACAGTTTTGTTGAGGGCTTTCACTTGAATAAGGAAAGCTAGTTAAGCTGGTAACTAAGGGTCATATCCTTTGTGATTAAAGGATACAAGATTGGAATCCGTTGGGTCAATCCTACCTATCGCTGATAATAAAGCCTGCTTTTGAGAGGGGCAATTTTGCAGTACCTCAAGTGTCAACATAGCGGATGGCGATTGGGCTAGATCATCCACTATATTATAATGCTGTGCTGCTCTGGCACGAGGATTAAATGTCAATTTGTGTACTACTCCCTTTGGCGACTTTATCATTAGTTCAGGAATGATGGGTGGCACAACTTCGGTTGAAGTTGTTGTCTAACTACTAGGTTGATCATTAGCCTTGTTGTCCGACAACTATGGATTCCCGTAATCTTTATTCATTATCGATATCAAAGCATCATTTTTCTGCTTCGAAACTGACAACATTAGCACTTGGGACGGGGAAGCATTGTCACTAGCAACCAGATTTGTTCCTGGATTTGGAAATGGATCAGTCAATACCGCCGGGTTTTTGAATTCTTGAAGAATTTTCTCAACTCAGCTTTATATGGACACTCTCTTGTCCAATGATCCTCATCACATATAAGGCATGGATGATTTGGTTTCCTATCTCCAGAAGGGTTTGCAGAAGATTTTTCAGGGGACGACTCCTCCAGTTTCTTCTTCTTCCCTTTATTTTTCTTCTTGCCTTCTGGTTGCTTGGTTTCTTTGCCTTTGTCAGTTGATACGACATTTACTTCCGAGGCTAGAAGTTCTTCATTTGCGTTTTGACCTGAAACTGTACGGGCCTTTTTCGACTTAGCCTTTATGATTTTCGTGCTGGTCGTTCCTATCATGCCGTCCCCGGCATGAGAGTCTGTGTTTGATTTAGGAGAGGGAGGAACGGAAAATTCCGGTCTAGGAGCATCATGGATTTTATCGTAGAGCGTGCCAGACTGAGTATAGATCAAATCTAAATATTGATCACGAGCAATGACTTGCTCTTCAGTGACGACTCCTCCCTTTGCCACATCTTCTGTAATAGAAGGTAACAATGACTTAATAAACCATTCAGCCAATAGCTGATCAGGAACATATGTTTTTACCATTCTGTGATGATGTCACCACTCATGAATATGATCGGATATGTGAGTGGTTGTCGTTTGCTTGAAATTGGTAAGAAGCTCTGTTCCCGTTTCGTACCTTATGGGTAACTGAAAATGGGTTAAAAAGGTTGTGGCTAGGGTACTGAAGTTATCAAACGAAGCTCTAGGCAATTCGATATACCATTTTGTTGCCGGACCAGTTAACGTTCGCTGAAAAAGGCGAAGCCTGATCGAATCATCATTTAGAGTGTTAGATGAACACCACAGGTGAAAGGCCATCACATGATTTGATGGGTCTTCACCCGGATTTCTATTAAATTTAGGAATATCTGACGGAAGTTTATGAGGAATCACTGGCCACCAAGGGGCGTAAGCGATTGGATCATTTGTTAGCCGATTTAGATCTGGTAACTCTAAAGTTGCCATGAAGGGAAACTGTTGATTCAGGTTCGGCGAAGCATACCCAGGATAAGATGGGATTGCCTGAGCAGTGGGTCTTTGCATACCAACATAGTGCATTTGATGCTGATAACTTTGATAAGGTTGATGGGCATAACCATTATGAAATGGTTGATGTTGACCGTTTTGAATATACGGCTGCCCATTTCTTGCAAAGACTTGGTGCTCAGATCCTTGGTAAACTTGTTGGAATTTTGGTTGTTGATATTGTACCAGCCATGGTTGTGAGACCATGTGCTGTTGTCCAATACTGGCTGTTTGACCAAGATGAGGGGTAATGGTACCTGTTTGAGCCTGGGTCACTCCAGTTAAGGAGCCACTAATCGATGATTGTGGTGGCGCCGTAGAGAAAAGGGGCTGTTGGATTGTGACCTGAGAGACTTGAGGTTGGCATACAACAGGTAACGCTTGTACTTGCGACACCGTCACAATAGCCGGTGTAGTGGGGATATTTGACATAGGCAGACTTTGTTGCATTGAGTATACAACTCTTGGTTGTTGAGGCAGTATTGGCATCCAATCACTAGATGTAATTCCATCATAACCTGAATTCTGTTGTGAACTCTCGTATGTTTGACCTCCTAGAGGAGACAATGAAAGGGCATATTGCCCCCCATATGGCGGTAATCCAGTGCTTAAGGGAATGACTTGCCTTTGAGGACCGAACTGCCCAAATTGACACTGGGAAGGATCAATTTACTGAGAATCAACTTAAGAGATTCTAGATATTATTCCGGACGAACAAACGGGAACAGACCATACTGTCAAAATAGCCCCTGGATGGATTCCATCCATCAATTGAGAGCTAGTTGCGATAGATGGTATGCCAGCGAACATTGTTGGAGTAGCAGCAGGAAGTTCTGCCGCTGCTGTGTCAGATGACACAGTCCTAGATGTTGACGGTTGTTTAGACATATCTAGTCTATCCAAAATATTTCCCAGTGATTCTACAGGAACTTCCGATAACAGTAGACTAATTTTTGATGAAGAAGGATATAGGGTGATCCCAACTCCAAAATGCGATGGAGTACTAGATGTAGAATCCTCCACAATCTCTTCTATAACAATCAAACCAGGTGGAAGAGGTAGACCGTCAGGTCTGTAAAATATTTTCGGTGCCGAAGAAGGTATAGATTCTGCAGTGACAGATGTTTTGGGAATAACGCCTTCCGAATCAGCTATAGATGGGGCTGGTTCAAGTATAGAAGTGTTTACCCTCACACTAGGATCAGTTCTACTATCCTCTAGTGGCTGCGGAACTTCTTCTGTAAAGGCAGGGGTACCAGAAATGTTTGGAGTAACCGGAGTCTCTGAGGGTGTTGGAATACTTGTTCCAACCAGACGAGGGGACTTTGAACCGGTTAAACGAGTTTGCTTTGTCCGGAATGGTTTTGATTCTGGAGACAAAGACGGTTGACTCGTAAGTCTCCACGGACGATGGGGTTTTAATTGAATTTCCTCCATGATTGCAGATTACTCGATCAACTGAAAATAAAGGGGAAAATGTTTCTGAATTAAATGAATTTTAGACGCTTTGACACAACTTGTTTTTTCAATTTTTAAGAGTCGAGAAAAAACAAAAGATGACTCTAGTCGCCTTCGATTTTTAATGAGCCTAAAGTGACAAGTGCTTAGATGGACCTTTTCCTTTAAGGAGTCTGAAAAGGAATGAAAGAGACTACTCTGGAAATCTAGACAGAGGGATTACCAAACCAATCGCAAAACTGCAGAATACTTTTTACGGTACGGCAGTCAATCTTCCCGAATGCTGTGTTCGGTGCATTGTTATCGATAGGGCAGCAAACACAGCTTCCTATGGATAAAGGATATAGCCTATTGTGGTCTCCCAATATATACTCGACGGTACATGGGAGCACAAGTCCGTACTGGCACTTGTCGTCTCAAAGAGGAGGAATCACCCAACCAACAATGAAAGCGACAGTTACCAGGATTTATGACGCCGAAATACGTCTCTAGCCTAGACTTCTAGATGTTGTGCGTTAGGTTCCAAAGCATTTTTATGTTCATTAAATTTATTTTACAGTTGATCTTTCTTAAGAAATTTGCCTTTCAGGTTCACCGCGTGATGTAGATATACAATTCCTAAAATGCAATCTAAGATGATAAACAATCGTTTAATCTTCTTTTTGCAATGAAAATCCTAGCCACTAAAGAAAGAGAGATGATATTCTTTCAACATAGAGCAGAGAGCACACACTAGATGCACTGTCCTAAATCAAACCAACAAGCAGTCTAAATGAAAATGCACATTCATGTATTTGTTTTAAGCTTTCTTAATGTGTGAATGACAAGAAGAATGCTAAGTACAAATCTAAATTATCTTTTCAAAGCGACAGTACTAACAAATTTCTCTTCAAAAACGAAAGGAAGATAATGACGACACTTTGCTATTTTGAATTGAAAACTGCTTTCGACACTTGAAAAACTACTAATCCAAATAAAAAACAAGAGTAACTGTATAATCGACCATCAAGAACAATAGAATTATTTTCTTTGACTGAAAATGACACTTGTGACACTTTCAAATCTAAATACGATAGTTTGATTATGCTACTTCTTTGTAAAAGAGAACTGTAAATGGCGCATAATACATAAAAACATTCACAGTTCTTTGCACAATGGAGGCGGAATGATGGAAAGGAAGGGAGTTTTCATAGTGGTATACTGATTGCAGACAACAAAACTCCTGAATAAAGTTGAAGAGAGTGAACACAGAAATCAAAATCTGAGGGCAGAAGAGGTCATGTCTGATCAGTGCACCTGCAACATAGGGAAAGTGCGATGCAACGCACCTACTGCACACGGGAGGTGCGATGCATCCAGATTCCCAAGAGGAGAAGGTGCGATGGTCCAGGGACGAGACTTAAACTGGGTTCCAGGTCACAGTTTGCAGCTCAGTTTAGGGATTTAGGCCGAGCAAGTGATGTTCAGTAAATATAAATCACAGGGGTTGATCTAATGAGGTTACTAGAGCCACCACTAGTGTTATCGGGAAAACTAGTGTCTATGCAGAGCTGCTAGTCCCACTAAGGCTGGTAGCTACCTTAGAAACAAATACACTAAAAACTACTTTTGTTTTCCTTTATGAGAAAAAGATAAGAGAAGAATAAGGAAACCAACCTCTGTCTTGCGCTTGGTTCCTTGCTCGATTCCTCTCTCTTCTGGTAGGTCTTTGCCACTCGCTTCCTTGTCTACCCAGCTTCAAGGAGTACTTGTAGAATCAAAGCAGCATAACACTATCCAAGAACATAGATCTATTATCAAAAACAATATAGGATCAGATGTAAATTGACCACACAAATGCATAAATCATCAATCATACAAGAATGTGGAGGAAAACTTGAATAACTTTATTGATAATCAAGAAAGAGCAAAGAGGATTACAACCAATTGTTCTGACCCAACACCATCCTCTCAGCAAGAAATCCCTTCTTCACCTCATGAAAATCTTAGATCACCCAACACTATGATATTGCACCAAGAAACCAACAACACTTCCTTACAAGATACAAAATTCCAGCCTCCCACCTCTGGATCTCTGGGATGAGAGATCTATATATAGATATTTGCAGAGGTGTGAGTCAGCTCTGGGTTTTTGATTAGTGTCTTCTCTCTAATAGTTCTTGATTCCACTTGGAGATCTCATTGATCTCTTACTCCTCCTTGGGCGATTCTGAGAGGCAAGTGTCCCAGGAGAAGTTTCTGGAATATTCCAAGATCATCCACTTAGCAAACTGCTTCTGCCATTTGTCTACTCTCGTCCATCGCACCCCATAGAAGGGGTTTTCAACATGCATCACACTTCCCATGTGTACAAGGTGAGATGCATCGCACCCTGGCCATGGAGCAAGTGAAATGATCTAGTTTTGACCAGTTCTGAGTAGTTTTTCATGGAGAACTTCTGGGAGATGATGCAATCAGCTGACCTTGTTCCTTTAGGGTATGAAACAACACTTTTAGGGACTTAGGAGCCCTTGGTTTATGGACATGTTTGGTTGGGGTTGCAGTGCCCAAAAATGTCTATAACAACTAGGGCAATTAGAAAGTTTGCAAATCGATTGTTCAGTTTATAAACAAAACCCGGAGATAGACTGAAGCAACATTGATATACTTTTCACTTGCATAGCAAATGCAGTTTGAAGGCTAGCTGGCTTAACTTCAAGCTCCGTCTATAATTTTATAAAACAAAATAATATAGACAAGCAAACAATCTATTTGCTTCCCAGTGGAGTCGCCATTTTGTTATCGGGAAATCTAGTGTCCATTCGAAGCTGCTAGTCACACTAAGACTAGTAGCTATCTTAGAAACAAACAAACTAAAACTACTTTCACTTTCCTTTATGAGAAGTAGATAAGAGGGGAACAAAGGACACCAACCTTAGTCTTGTGCTTAGTTCCTCTCCCTTCTGACAGATCCTTGCCGCTTTTCCTTCGTCTACACAGCTTCAAAGAGCACCTGTGGAATCAAAGCAACATAATACTATCGAAGAACAGAGATCTACAATCATAAACAATATAGGACCAGATATATATTGACCACACAAATGCATATATCATCAAACATACAAGAATGTGGAGGAAAACTTGAATAGCTTTATTAATATCAAGAATAGCAAAGAGGATTACAACCAATTGTTCTGACCCAGCATCATCCTCCTAGCATGAAAGCCCTTCTTCGCCTTATGAAAAGCTTAGATCACCCAACACTATGATATTCCACCAAGAAACCAACAACACTTCCTTACAAGATACAAAATTCTAGCCTCCGGATCTCTGGGATGAGGGATCCATATATAGATGATTGCAGGGGGGTGAGTTAGCTTCTGGGATTTTGATTAGTGTCCTCTCTCTGATAGTTCTTGATTCCACTTGGAGATTGATGATCTCTTACTCATCCTTGGGTGAATTCAAAGAGGCAAGTGTCACGGGAGAAGTTTCTGGAAGATTCCATGACGATCCACCTTGCAAACTGTCTCTGCCATTTGTCTACTCTTGCCCATTGCACCCTATAGAAGGGATTTCCTGTATGCATCACACCCTTTTCACTGGGTAGGTGAGATGCATCGCACCCTCTACACTGGGCAGTCTGTATGTTCCAGCTTTGACCATTTCTGAGTAGTTTTCTGTGGAGAACTTTTGGGAGATGATGTAATCAGCTGACCTTGTTCTTTTAGGGTGTGAAGCAACACTTTTAGGGACTTAGGAGCCCTTGGTTTATGGACATGTTTGATTGGGGTTGCAGTGCCCAAAAATGTCTATAACAATGGTCCACACCTTCTCCTTGGCCTTATGCACCTCGATACCCTTCCCAACCTTCCAATCAGTCATTTAAGCCATATGCTCCCCCACATCCTCAATGGAATACCCCATCACAAGGTTGGAGGCCTCCATTCAACCAACCTCTAGCCTTACTTCCTCCACCTTAATCTCAACCACAATTCCTTCATCCCGCTCCACCTAAGCAACCTTAGATGCCTGCTCAACCAAATCTGAACCCGAACAACAAACAGGGACAACAGGTCTATAGTGGAGAGACATCTTACCCTACCTATGCTGTGGAAATTCAAGAAAAAAACCTTAGGTTTGGAAGAGTGCTTCCAGATAACCAACCTCTATCTCCACCTGAGGATCTTGAAGAGGAAAAGGAAGAGAGTGTTCTTAAAGCCAATCAACCTCCTTTTCCTAAAAGACTGATCCATCCTAGTCAGCACACCCTAGAAGAGACAAAACTTCTGGGAGAATTGAAAAACTTGTGTGTTAAAATCCCACTCCTCCAAGCTATTAAGGATGTCCTCATCTACAACAAGTTAATCAAGGAGAAATGCTTCAAATACCCTGGTAGGAGAAATAAAGACACCCCTACCATTAATGTCATTAGACAAATGTTTGACTTAATGTCGGAAAGAGTGATTTGCCCAAAGTATCTAGACCCTGGAAGTCCTATGGTATATGTGCGCATTGTTGGCATCATTGTCCCCCACACCTTGATTGATCCTTGGGCTGCCATCAATGCGATGACTAATGATACCATGTAAATTTGAATCTCAAAGGATCATTGAGGAAGACCACAACAATATTGTAGCTTGCAGATAGATCCACAGTAGCTCCTGAGGGAGTTGCTGAGGATGTGACGGTCTCTATTGATTCTTGGGAGTATCCTGCTGACTTCTTAGTTCTTCAGCCCAAAACCAAATGCAATGGTTTTCCTTTCATCCTTGGAAGGCCATGACTAACCACTGCTAATGATTACATATGTTGCAAAGCTAGGAACATGACCATTAAGAATGGACATTTGTCCAAACGGTTGGTCTTGTACCCTCCTGCTCAACCATCCCTAGTGCATGAATTACCCCTATGGTTGGAAGAGGAGGAGGAAGATGAAGTTTACCATACCACATCTTACCCAATATATACCCTAAATGCTATTATAGGAGGGGGCAAACCTGATGAAGGTGACCTCATTGATCAAATCCTCCAGAACCAACTCCCCAACACCATGCCTCTTGATGAGCTGGTGAATAAATCTGAAGATAACCCTTGGAATGATTTGTGCCTAGTTGACTCAAGTCCTACTCATATCAAAATGGTAGAATTTGGTCTATCTAAAACATTGAAAATCAACCCCTCTCTCAGCTAATCAAGAATAGAAGTTGTGCAACATGCCGAGAGAGCACTTGGATGCTTTTGCCTGGAGCTATAAGGAAATAAAGGGAGTGCATCCTTCAGTGTGTACTCACCACATCTACATTAAGGAAGGATGCAAACCAGTGTGCCAACCTCATAGGAGAATGAACCCAACTCTCAAAGACATAGTCAAAGAAGAACTACAGAAGTTGTTGGATGTAGGGTTCATTTACCCCATCTCAGATAGTGAGTGGGTGTCTCCTCTAGTTATGGTCCCGAAGAAGAGTGGAAAATGGAGGATCTGTGTGGATTATAAAGAGTTAAAGAAAGCCACTAAAAAAGACCATTTCCCTCTAACTTTCATTGATCATGTCTTGGATGGTATTGTAGGAAAGAAGTTATTCTCTTTCCTCGATGGATTCAGTGGTTATAATCAAATCCATATGAGCCCATAGGACCAAGATAAAACAACATTCACTTTTCCTTAGGGTACCTTTGCTTATAGGGTCCTTCCTTTTGGATTATGTAATGCCCTTGCCAGTTTTCAAAGGGCAGTTCTGAGCATCCTTGCTGAGCTAGTACATGGTTCTGTAGAAATCTATATGGATGATTTCACTCCCTATGGGTGTGATTTCCTGGAGGCTCTATCTAACTTGGGGAAAGTATTAAATAAGTGCATTGAAATGAACGTATCACTTAATCCCGAGAAGTGTCAATTCTTGATGGATGTAGGGACTGTTTTGGCTCACTCAATATCCTAAGAAGGACTACGAGTGGACCCAAATAAAATTGCTATAATAAAAAGGGTCCCTACTCCCAAAACGTAGAGGGACATCATGAGTTTCTTGGGCTTAGTTGGATACTATAGGAGATTCATCAAGGATTTTAGCAAAGTAGCCTCACCATTCTTTGGACTGATGGCCAATGACTCTGAATTTTGTTGGTTAGAAAGTTGCCAAGAGGCCCTAGAAGTCTTGAAGGACAAGTTGACTACTGAACCCATATTCTGAGGCCCAAATTGGGCTCTTCCTTTTCAAATCCATGCTAATGCCTCTTGTTAGCGCTTGGAATTCACCTAGGCTGAGATAGACAAACTCTCAAGGCTACATCAAACCATTTCACCTCGTAGCTAGCCCTACGAGGTATGAGAAGGCTCTGTCGGGTCAGATTTGATAGATCTTTCAATATGATTAGGCTGACCAATTAAGAATAAAGATTTTAGGCTAGTAAATTGATAGGGGGGTTGGATTTAATGATTTTTGGGGTTTTTGGTGGCAATTGGAGGGAGTGCAATTCAGGGTGTGGGGATTGGGCTCAGTTTTTGCAGGGGGTTCTTTGGGGCAAGGTAGGAACTTGTGCTGATGCCTTTGGCTTGGATGAGTGATCAGGGAAGAAAGAGAGGAGGTTAAAGAGGGCAAACAAGGACTTTGAATCCTCTTTAAACAGTGGAAAACATAGATATTGAACAGAATTAAAAGCTGAGCATGGCATGCATGAATTCAAACTTTATCACTTCATCTTGTTCAAATAGCAGCAAAGAAAGAGAGATGTAACACATAAACAAACTTACAGTAACAATTAGAAGACACACCATCAACACAATGATCCACAAGAATCCACAATGAAATCTGCAAAACCCTGGCTTTCCTTTCCTTAAATTGCAGAAATAGATGTACAATACACAATAATGTTTCTCCCACAAGAGTCCAACCATGAAAATGAGAAGGAGAGAGCATAATATAGACCATCTAGACCATCTAACTCCTTTCCCCACCTCTAAGGGTCGAGCTCAGCTTCCTAGGGGCAGTTTGAACTAATTCTAAATTAAGCACTAGATAATAGGCAGTCCAACAACTTGCCTCTATTACTTAGCTAACTGATTCATGCATTAATTATTCACTTTTTACATCAAGGAAGCTTCTAGAAGGGTAAAGAGAGATAAAATCTATCAAAGTGCCATGAAAATATTACATTTATCCATCATCTACAAGTAAAAATGGTCAACCATAGTCAAAACAGTGTTTTTTGACAAAAAAGGTCAATTCTGGTAAAGCTGGCTCGAATGGTCGCGCCCCCTGTTCAAATGGTCGCGCCCCTTTGCAGCAACTTTTGAGTGGGTTCCACTGGTCCAAATCAGGTGCAAGATGGCTCATTGGAAAGCTTGGTCTATCTACTTTCCATACCAAGTGGAATTTCTGAATTTGGAGTTGTTTTTCCCCTTCAAAAACCATTTCTCCCAAGGTCACTTTCTGCAACTGAAAAAGTGGGCAGAAAGTCATTTTTTTGATGTATTTTGAGCTTTTGGAGGCTCAAATCTCAAAATCAGGCTTCTCCCAAGTATTGGTAATTTTTCTCTTTGCATGCCCTTTCCAAAAATGCCAAGTTTTCAAAATTCCGAGCAGTCATCCAAAATGGTCTCACCCGGGGTGAGACCATTCCACGGGAAAAACCTGTAATTTTACCAAAAATTTGCAAAATGCTCCAAAATTCTCAAAATTTTCAGATTTTGATGCTAGATCAAGGCTGATCAGTACCATGATGAGTGAGGGATGCCTCAGCCAAGATACGGAGTGGGTTTGTCCTTTTCTTCTTCTTCTGGGCCTCTGACAGCTTCCTTTGGAGAATTTTCATTTTAGCCTTGCAAACATGCAATCTTGCCCAATAGTGTGTTTTCATGTTGCGTAGCAGCTCTTTGTCACGATTTGCCTTCTCCAACAATCTCTCCAAGTGTGCATTCACACTGATAAGCATGGACTCCCGATCAGCAGGCAATGGGTCACCGGGCCTCCTACGGTTCAAAGTTCGATCATTGCGGATCCTCCATAGCTCATCAAGTTCTTTTTCTTCTTCTAATTGTTTGGTGCGCTGTTCTAGATAAGTGATGGTCCATTGAGCCATTTGGAGCTTTTGCTGCAACACGAGGTTCTCCTCCTCTCTCTGCCTGATAATCTCATAAAAATCTGAAGGAGGAGAGCGGGCATCACGACCAATGAAATCATCATGTGCCTCGCCAACTGCCTCATCCTCAACCATGGGCTGCTTGCCCTCTCGTACTGCCTGTGCCGATGAAGAAAGCGAGGCCCCTTCCACCTGGTGTGGAGATAACACTCGCTGCTCTGAAGATGATGACGAGACCCCTTCCACCGGCTGTGGAGAAAGTACTCGTCGAGCTGCTGCAAATAAGGTCCTATGACCTCTCTGATATGTGACCCTAGGAGAAGAAGCCATGTGTCTCGGAATGCTGGTCTCGGGCTGATGTGATGGCCCTCCCTCCTCGTGAACTGCCTCTGGATCTGGATGTGGCTGTGTAAAAAACTCTCGGGAGATAAAATCTGCCCAAGGAATGCCCTGCTGGCTCAGCTGATAGGAAACTACTAGCTGAATAAGACCATGATGGCATAGGCTCCGAAGTTGCTGTACTAGGGTCTGTCTCTGAAAGATAGAGACCATCCTCTGAGTGTCGTGAAATAAGTATGCTGAGATGTTCATCATCCTCACTCTGGTGAAGTGCATTAGCATGCGGATATGACCAGGACCTACCCGTGAGAATCTCCCCTCGCATGTGAAGTAGTGCATAATGAGTCTCATGATATCTACATACTCTGCTCGGAGGAACTTGATAGGAAAGTTCCTTGTCAAGTTACGCACATGTGTAGGCCTGACATATGGCTCATAGTATACTAGATCCAGCCACTTGCGCTTCGGCCACACCTCACCCACATTGGGTATCCCGGTGGCCTCTGTGATAGCCTCTGGAGAAAACACAAAATTCACCCCTGCAAGGGTGACCTGCCTGTCATGGAGATGTAGGACAAACAACCAGGCCAACTCTCTGTGATGCTGAATGTGTGACAGCCTCTCACAAAACTGATAACAAGCCATGTGCTGAAAACAAGCCACTGCCAATGGGCAAGCCTGCAACTCTGTCAATGATGTGGGCTCTTCTCTCCTGTGGTGACCACCTTTGCCTCCCCTACGAGGCCTCCGCTGTGTCTCAATCTCAGAAGATGATGATCGGTCATCACCTTGCTCATTAGTCTCAGTAGTTGACATGGTGTTGTTATTGAGCAAGGTGGAATAAACAAGTCAAAATGACCGCTGCCCTGCCTGCAAAATGCTGTGAAGTATGCTGTTTTCAAGGGGAAACATCATGAGGGACGTGTTAGGGGAGGGAATTTACATATAGGAAAGGGAAAAATATATATAAGCAGGGAATTTTGAAGGAAAACATCACATAATGCTAAACATGTCATTCCATCTTTCAACATTTGCAAATCAATACTTTATTTAGGGAAACTCTGTTTTTTAAGCATCAAGGGAAAAGACAATGAAAATCTTCATGATGGAGGGGAGGATGTCATGGGCATAGGGGGATAGGGCAGCATCACTTATGTACAAGTAACAGGCAGCTCATTTCATTTTGCTTTTGCATGTCCTTGAGGAGCATACTCTGTTTTTTATAACTTTTGGAATGGCCATTTGATGCTTTGGGAAACATGGAGTTAGGGTATTTGATTGCAAGAGGAAGGGAGAGGGGATTGCTGTGATTATGTTACAATGGAAGGGAGAGGGAATTGGTAATTTGGGAATTAGGGGAAAGAGAGGATATTAGGAATTAGGTTTAGGGGGACAATGAAACCTTTTTAATAATCACTGCCAACTAATTTTCGTAACAGCAATTCATTTAGGACAGTGGCAGCTTCATCATGCTTTTACCATGGGGAATTAGGGTTTCACTGTGTGCTTTGATCGTAGGGAGGGACATTCAATTTGCATAAGGAGTTTTGCATGAAGGGAAATGCAATTGAATTAGGGTTTTAATATAGGGAATAGATAGGGAAAAACAGAGTTCTAGGAAAGGGAGATGATACCATGTTACTGCAAACTCTAACCACAGCAAGACTGCTCTTTTTGGATAACTAGCAGCTGATACCTTTAATGAATTTTATCATGAATTTTACACAGCTTGTAACCTTTGACATCATACAGCAAGATGACATTTTTCTTTATTTTTTTTAAGGCTATGCAAATGGTAATTTTCACTGTTTTTACAATTTCTTGTGTGCATGCCTTGTCATCACTTTTTTTTTTTTTTTTTACAATGTTTTCCTTTTTACTTTGCTGTGTATACTAGTGTTTAGGTTTTGAGCATATAACATGGTAAAAAATTAGGGTTTGAAATGGTTTAGAAGGGGTTAGGGTTTCATAGGATTTGGGGGTAGGGTTTGTATGGTTAATTTGCAAATATGATTAATGAATATGACATTTTAACACTTGTGATTTAACATGGGAAAATAATGGAAAGGAATAAAGGAAAAATCACCTTGAAAAACGAACAAACTATCAAAGCATATGCTTGCAAAACAACCATCATTTAACCTATTTTTCATTGTTTTCTTGCATGACAAAACATGACCATAAATCTCCTTTGAAACCATGACACACTCATAAACTTGATAAAGGAGGCATACCTTGGAAAAAACCCGAGCAAATTTGGAGAAATTTGGAGTTTGGATGAATTTTGGTGAGTTTTCTGTGCAGGCGGACCAAATGGTCGCGCACCACCCCTGGAATGGTCGCGCCTGTGTAAATTTACACAGGGAAATGCTCGTGGAATGGTCGCGCACCACCCAGGTGATCGCGCACACCTGTGGAATGGTCGCGCACCTTCCCAAGCGCTGGATTTGCAGAAAATTGCCACGAAATCGCCTTCTTTGCCTCTAGCACGAAATTTTCACTTTCAATTGCACAATAAGAGTGACTAAAGAGGGAAGTTAGCTTTTATAGGGTCATTTTAAAAAAAATTTAACTTTAGAACCCACTTTCTAATGTTTTCAACTTGCTTTTCTTTTTAACACTGTTTAGAGTCTTTTTGTCCTGAAATGAGCTCTTTTGATGCGTTTGACTCCGTTCTTTTTGCAGGTTGACCGCCTGATGGACTGTAGTGAAGGAACCAGGGTTGTTGCCGGCACTTTTACAAATTTTTGGAAATTTCTTTATTTTTACAAATTCCTCATGGCCTTGGACTTAAAAACAGGGTTTTTTAAATCCAAGGCATAAAGTGAGCTATAGCTGAAGAAAATGATAATGAAACATATGTACAAAATTCCTTCCGGCTTGCTGGGCACTTACTGACCATGACTCATTACCTTGAAATGATTTTGACTCAAAACCCTAGACCTAAGACCATGGGATCTCAAGACAAAAAAAATAAGAACAAGCATGACTCAATTACATTGTTGTATGACCTGATCCAGCAAAGCCAAGAAGGGAACAAAGACTAGCTCCTCCATTCAGTGTTATGGCATGCCTAGTGGGATGCAAAATTGACACTGATGAGACACCTATAAATGCATATGCAAAGAGTTATTGATCACTGATGGAGGGCTCAAGACCGACACTAACATTGGCTCCAATGGGGATGGCAGCTCTTTGGAGGTGCCAAGAACTTCAGACCTCTTGGGAGAGCAGACCAGTGCTTTATTCATTGGGCAATGGAGTCAACTAATAGAAAAAATAACCAACTCAAAAAGACTTTATTTGACTTTGACTATAAGCGGAAAACCATCAAAGGACTATGACTCAGACCAACTGACTTTTTTGCAGAAAATAAACAAACTGAAAATCCCACACCAACCAATCTTCATGCTTGGAATTATAGCCTTCACTTCGGGCCCCAAACCAAGAATGAAAGATCAGTTCACACTTGCTGTAGTAAAGTAAAATGATATGTACAATGAAGATGATTTAGAGCAGCATTGCTCAAGCATGATATTTCTTGAGAAGCCGGCCATTCACCGACCCACCGGGACATTCATCGCCATTCAATTCCTTAAGAATGAAAGCGTTAGGACCACGATATGCAGCAATCTTATAAGGACCTTTCCACAGATTATCAAACTTACCGTGCTTACCTTTGTCCTCATTTCGAGCATCCCATCTCAAAACAACATCCTCTAGCTGAAAATTTTCTGATTTTGCCTTCTTATCATAGATCTTCTTGATGCGTTCTTGCAGTTTCAAAGAGTTTTGGAGGACTTCTTCCCTTGTCTGCTGTAGGTGGACCATTTGACTGATTCTCCGTTGCATTGGATCCATATCTTCTCCCGTTTCTTGAATTAACTTTGCGACCGGTACACTAAGTGATGTAGGAAAAACCGCATCAACTCCGTAAACAATCTCAAATGGCGACATTCCTATTGATTTCTTTTGGCTCACCCGATCAGCCCACAGTGCATTGACCAACTTCTTGTGCCAACTTTTCTTGTTGATCTCCAGCATCTTCTTGATAATGTTCACTAGTGACTTATTTGATGATTCAGCCAGCCCATTACCTTGCGGATGATAAGCGGTGGAGTGACCCAAACTGATATTGTACTTATAACAAAAATCCACCATCTTTTTTGACTTGAAAGCAGCTGCATTATCTGTGATCAATTTGAATGGACAACCAAAACGGGACAAGATATTAGTTTCAAGAAAGGAGATAATTACCGAGTCTGTGGCCTGCCGAGTAGGAATTGCTTCTATCCACTTAGTGAAGTAGTCGGTAGCGGTCAAAATCCATCTATGCTGCCCGGATGAAGCTGGGTGTATCTCACCAATGAAATCAAGGCCCCACTGCTGAAAAGGTGCACTAATTTCCACCGGCTTGAGAGGCAATGGCTGCAATCTTTGTTTCCCTTGAAATATTTGGCACTCATGGCAGCTCTTCACCGCTTTGTATACATCAGAAAAAAGGGATGGCCAATAGAAACCAGCTCTCAAAATCTTGTTGGCTGTAGTTTTCCAAAATAAATGACCTCCACAATCACCTTTATGGAAGTCCTCTACCGTTGCTTTCGCTTCTTCTTCAACCAAACAATTCAGCAGGATGCCTCCGGGATCTTTCCAATACAATGCTGATTTCATGATGCAAAATTTAGCGGTCTTCAATTTCAAAGTCCTTGCTTTGTTCTTTGACATTCCAGGAGGCGCGGACACATTCTGAAGTACATACACTATATCAGCATACCAAGGAGAATTAATGAAAATATCTGATACCTGAACTGCTGAATTTTCTCCTTCACCATCAGACAAGGCTGCAATCAAGTTGATGTCAAGGGCGTGAAGGTTTGTTTCAGCCATTAGTTTAGCAAGTCCTTGTCCTTTAATCAGCTTGGTGGGCTTGATTTCAACATCATACTCCAAAAGAGCAGCAATCCACTTGCCTCTTCTACCTTCCGGCTCTGTTTGCATCAAGACATCCTTTACCGCTGGACTAGGAACATAAGCTAAGACATGAGAATGAAGAATATAAACCCGGAAATATTTCAATGCCTTAATAAGGGCGAGCGCTTGTTTCTCAATGATGTTATAGTTTAATGCCCCATCTCTAATGATTCGGCTGAAAAATGCAATTGGTCTTTCAACACCCTCTCTCTTTTGCATTAATACCGCTGCTAGTGTATGCTCGGAAGCGAAAGAAAACAATATGAAATCCTGAGTATAATCAGGGCTGATTAAGGTTGGGGCTGAAGATAAGATTACCTTGATTAAGTTGAAGGATTTGACCGCCTCCTCGGTCCATTTAATCTCGCTGTCCTTCCGAAGCATGTTGGTCATTTCCCTTAAGTGCTCTGCAAGATTAGGAATGAAGCGACGCAGAAAATTTAATTTACCATTGAAAGATTGTATCTCCTTCTTGTTTCGGGGCTGTTCTAGCTGCTGAATTGCCTCCACTCTTGCGGGATCAATACGTATACCATCTTTGGAAATGATATGTCCCAACAATTTACCTTCACTCATGGCGAAGAGACTCTTTTTTGGATTTAAAGAAATGCCATATTTTCTACATTTTTGAAAAACTTTCGTCAAATGAAAAAGATGCTCCTCATCGGATTTGGAAAATACTGTTAAGTCATCAAGATATACCACTAAGAATATGTCCTTTTCATTGGCAAAGGCCATATCCATAGCTCGCTGAAATGTAGCACCTGCATTCTTCAAACCAAAAGGCATTTTAGCATAATGAAATGTTCCCCAAGGTGTAGTGAAGGCTGTCTTATCACGGTCATCCTCATGGACTAAGATCTGATTGTAGCCGGAGTATCCATCTAACAATGACATCTTTGAGGCACCTACTACTCGCTGCAATATGTGATCCATCTTAGGCAGCGGATAGTTGTCCTTTAGCGACACTTTGTTTAAATTTCTGAAGTCTATGCACAAGCGAATCTCACCGGTCTTCTTTCTCACAGGCACTAAGTTGGAGATCCAATCTAAAAAGCGAATGGGAACTATGATTCCGGACTTGTAGAGCCTATTGACCTCTTTCTCAATCAAAGGGAGCAACTTGGGATTGATCCTCCGCAACTTTTGCCGAAAAGGCTTTTGATTTGGCTTTATAGGAATAGTGTGTTGGATGATGCTTGTATCGTATGTCTTTAAATCTGAATAATCCCAAGCGAATACATTAGAAAATGATGACAGCAATCTAATGTATTGATTCTTTACCTTGAGTGGCAGAGCCTTTGATAATTTCACCAACTTTGGATGTTTCGCTGTCCCAAGGTTCACATCTTCCACACCTTCTTCTGTTGGCATCAAAGTTGGCTTGCGAGCCACATCATCTTGATCACAAAGTTCTTCTAAAGGAATCAAACCTTTTGGAATATAATTATCTTTGAGCTGCAAAACATCCATTTGATTAACTCCTTCAGGTTCTATGTCAATTGAGATTTCTTCAAATTTACCTTCTCCATGCAAGAAATCTTTGATTTCCTCGTCATCTTGAAATACTTGCCAACATCTTTGATTATCCGGGACTGTAGGACGATGCTTCACATAGATTTCAAACTTGTTGCTTGAATTCATTGGTATCTTCAAATTACTTGCTGCCTTTGCCAATGCATCCGCAACACCATTTTGTATCCGGGGTATGCATGTTAAAGTATGCTCTGAAAACCGCTTCAAAATGTCTAGAACAGCATTGCGATAAGCCCGCATACGAGGATGTTTAGCTTGAAATTCCCCCTTTACTTGTTTGATCACTAACTCGGAGTCGCCATAAACTGCTATCTTCTTTGCTTTTAATTTCCGGAGGATTTTCAAACCAGCTATAAGGGCCTCATATTCAGCTTCATTATTCGAACAATCAAAAGCCAATTTGTAAGAGCAAACTTGTACCTTGTTTGGAACTTGTTTAGAGACTGAAAATGGACTGCGGATCCATCACCAATGCCTGCTCCATCGCTGCCTACTGCCCCATTGAAATCCATGGTCCAAAGACCCTCTTCATCATCATCCAAGGGCTGTACTTGTGATGTTGTTGCAGTCATGACTTGCTGCCCATTTGTCTCAGCAATTGACCTTATGACAGCAGTCTTTTCTTCACTATCTTTCCTCAATGTTTCTCTGAAATCTTCAGCAATGCCTGGGATATCTTCTATCTGAACTAATTGACTATCTACTTCATTAAAACTATCAGCAAATAAAACATAGGATTCTAGATCTGTCTGTACATAGTTTACAGGATGATTCACTGGTTTTTCCTTGCTTGTAATCATATACTTCATCTTTTGCTCTCAATAGACTTTCCTCATTTGTCCAAACACCAGAATAGTGGCATATGAAAAGTCCAACTATAAAGTACCTTTAAGTTTTGATCCCCATGACCTTGAAAGGAGCATGCCAAACCTTGGAGGAATGTCTGCTACTACCACATCCATCAAGAGATTCTTTGCGGGAATTTGATCCAAGCTAACAACTAAATCTTTAATCAGACCGATACATCTAACTCGGCTGGAATCAAATGAGTATAGATCATGGTACTTACGAGTTATATCAAGTCCTAACTTCTCCATTATTGCCTTTGGCATTAAATTGTGTGATGCTCCCGAATCAAACATAGCATTATGAAGCACATAATCATGAATTCTCAAGCTGATATAGAATGGCGGGACATCGCTTTCCGGTGACTCACCATTGAGAGCTGGCCCAAAGATCAATTCCGGCTGATCATCCTCCACATTAACCGCATCTAACATTGGATCAGTATTGAACATCTTAGAAATTTGTGCTCTATAAGTAGTGTTCTTCATGACTTCTGTAAGCGGAATGGACAATTTCAATTTTGAGACTTCATTCTCAATGCTGAATGCTTGACTTCTCTCACTTTCTTTGGCCGGATTATCTCTTTTTTCTGCTCTATCTTTAGGTACATTTGATGGCTGATCCATCTTGTTTGCTGGAGCTGTTGGGGCTGATGAAGAATCCATGACTTCTTTACCTTTTCTTTGTGGAACAGCAGCACCATTCTTTGCCACATTTTCTGCCCTCTTTTGAAGTGGATGTATAGGTACTGTTCGGTTTCTCAGCTGTCTCTCTTTGCCTTGTTGAGCTGATAAAGCATGTAGATAACCTCTTTGATATTCCTCAGACTCATCTTGAAGTGCCACATCATTAGATAGAATGTAATGCTCATCTTGAGGTGCATAAGCATTACTTACCAGCTCATCTTCTTCTGTGATGTAAGTGGGCATGTCATCGGGAGTGAAAAAATGATTTTCTTCACCGGGACCTTCACCCTCATCATCAGATTCTTGAGTAACATAGTTTTGCTGAAATGAGGGTTGGATCGGTTGCTGTACTGCCGCCTCTTGTCCTCGTGGCTCCCGCTGTTTTATCCTATATTGGGGCTGCTGTTGTTGACCTCTGAAATTTGGGTTTCGAACTTGAGGTTCCGGTTTGCCAAGATTAAGATTTTGGAATGCCTTTTTCATCTCTTCCACTGTCCGAAGAACTTGAGAAGTGGATGCTGCCTCTTCTTTGATTGTGACCTTCTTTTCCGCTTTCATCCTTGCCCTTTTGTCATTCAAATTAGCCTCCACACTGACTGCAATTTTCTGCATTTCCTCCAAAGTAGGAGGATCTCGGTCCCGTAGTGAGTAGGCCATCTCCGGATCAAAACCATCCGGGAACTTAAGCAATGCAGACTTTCTTGATGGTTTCAAATCATCGGGTATAGCATTATACACTGAATTAAATCTGATTATATAATCTTGAACCGACTCACCCGGATTTCGCTTGAGGTTGTTGTACTCGGCATTGATTTGTAGCGGGTCTTTTCTGATTTCCCATCGGTCCAAGAATTGATCTTCCAGTGCTTGCAAGGTGGTGATGCTGTTAGCTGCCAACCCTCTGAACCATTTTCTTACTTCTCCGGCAAATGTTTGCACGAACAACCGCATGGTAACATCTTCTTCATCTAACTCATATAGATCAAAGAAAGTGGACATTTTATCGATATGTTGCTGTGCTGTAATACTCTGTGGAGTGCCATCGAACATGGGAATTTTGCTTTGGTAATCAGCCGGCATATCATGAAGATTAGCAGGCAATACAAGTGGGGCAAACCGGGCTGCCATTGCTCTAGGCGGGGGAGGTGGAGGAGTAGGATGTGTTTGAGGAGGGGGAGGTGGGAGTATAATAACAGGGGCTGTAACAATAGGGAGAGAAGTTTGTGGAGTTGGGGGAGTCAGAGGAGTAGGAGAAGAAGGCGGAGAACCAGCTGCGGATTCGGGATATGTGATTATAGGTGAAACTGAAACATAAGGAGGATAAGCTTGCTCGTGTGCCGTGATAGTGGATCCGATATGTCCAGAGATATTTTCAAGGAAATCAGCAAGAGTGGTAGCTTGTATCTGTGTCTGAAGATGTCTTAAGATGAAATGTTCAACCTCCACATTATGTCTTTCAAATTCAATAGCAGCTGCAAAATTAGGATCAAGGACTAAAGAATCGAGTGCACTTTCAGACTTAGCTTTAAACAGCGATAACTCAAAACTTTCATCAAAGTCTAAATCTTCAAGATAATCAAAAATAGCTGGGCATGAATTAGATCTGACAATTGGTCTTGGATCAGTAGCCAGCTTGTTTTTGCAAATAGACTAGGAAAGGAAAAACCACTCAGCCGTATGAAAACTCTTAGCCTATCATCCAAAGCTTAGAGTCCATAATGATACTGGGACAAAAATGTCAATGAAGCGAGGGTTTCAAAAGCTCACGGAGATTGACTGAAGCAGCGTTTATCTACTAACGCTGATGTAAAACAAGAGCGTTTTCGAAGGCTTCTGGCGTAACTTCAGGCTCCGTCTAAGACTTAAGAAATCACACTACAATGAGCAATTTACAAATTTGGTTTTCCCCAGTATGGTCGCCAATATGTTAGCGCTTGGAATTCACCTAGGCTGAGATAGACAAACTCTCAAGGCTACATCAAACCATTTCACCTCGTAGCTAGCCCTACGAGGTATGAGAAGGCTCTCTCGGGTCAGATTTGATAGATCTTTCAATATGATTAGGCTGACCAATTAAGAATAAAGATTTTAGGCTAGTAAATTGATAGGGGGGTTGGATTTAATGATTTTTGGGGTTTTTGGTGGCAATTGGAGGGAGTGCAATTCAGGGTGCGGGGATTGGGCTCAGTTTTTGCAGGGGGTTCTTTGGGGCAAGGTAGGAACTTGTGCTGATGCCTTTGGCTTGGATGAGTGATCAGGGAAGAAAGAGAGGAGGTTAAAGAGGGCAAACAAGGACTTTGAATCCTCTTTAAACAGTGGAAAACATAGATATTGAACAGAATTAAAAGCTGAGCATGGCATGCATGAATTCAAACTTTATCACTTCATCTTGTTCAAATAGCAGCAAAGAAAGAGAGATGTAACACATAAACAAACTTACAGTAACAATTAGAAGACACACCATCAACACAATGATCCACAAGAATCCACAATGAAATCTGCAAAACCCTGGCTTTCCTTTCCTTAAATTGCAGAAATAGATGTACAATACACAATAATGTTTCTCCCACAAGAGTCCAACCATGAAAATGAGAAGGAGAGAGCATAATATCGACCATCTAGACCATCGAACTCCTTTCCCCACCTCTAAGGGTCGAGCTCAGCTTCCTAGGGGCAGTTTGAACTAATTCTAAATTAAGCACTAGATAATAGGCAGTCCAACAACTTGCCTCTATTACTTAGCTAACTGATTCATGCATTAATTATTCACTTTTTACATCAAGGAAGCTTCTAGAAGGGTAAAGAGAGATAAAATCTATCAAAGTGCCATGAAAATATTACATTTATCCATCATCTACAAGTAAAAATGGTCAACCATAGTCAAAACAGTGTTTTTTGACAAAAAAGGTCAATTCTGGTAAAGCTGGCTTGAATGGTCGCGCCCCCTGTTCAAATGGTCGCGCCCCTTTGAAGCAACTTTTGAGTGGGTTCCACTGGTCCAAATCAGGTGCAAGATGGCTCATTGGAAAGCTTGGTCTGTCTACTTTCCATCCCAAGTGGAATTTTTGAATTTGGAGTTGTTTTCCCCCCTCAAAAACCTTTTCTCCCAAGGTCACTTTCTGCAACTCAAAAAGTGGGCAGAAAGTCATTTTTTTGATGTATTTTGAGCTTTTGGAGGCTCAAATCTCAAAATCAGGCTTCTCCCAAGTATTGGTAATTTTTCTCTTTGCATTCCCTTTCCAAAAATGCCAAGTTTTCAAAATTCCGAGCAGTCCTCCAAAATGGTCTCACCCGGGGTGAGACCATTCCACGGGAAAAACCTGTAATTTTACCAAAAATTTGCAAAATGCTCCAAAATTCTCAAAATTTTCAGATTTTGATGCTAGATCAAGGCTGATCAGTACCATGATGAGTGAGGGATGCCTCAGCCAAGATACGGAGTGGGTTTGTCCTTTTCTTCTTCTTCTGGGCCTCTGACAGCTTCCTTTGGAGAATTTTCATTTTAGCCTTGCAAACATGCAATCTTGCCCAATAGTGTGTTTTCATGTTGCGTAGCAGCTCTTTGTCATGATTTGCCTTCTCCAACAATCTCTCCAAGTGTGCATTCACACTGATAAGCATGGACTCCCGATCAGCAGGCAATGGGTCACCGGGCCTCCTACGGTTCAAAGTTCGATCATTGCGGATCCTCCATAGCTCATCAAGTTCTTTTTCTTCTTCTAATTGTTTGGTGCGCTGTTCTAGATAAGTGATGGTCCATTGAGCCATTTGGAGCTTTTGCTGCAACACGAGGTTCTCCTCCTCTCTCTTCCTGATAATCTCATAAAAATCTGAAGGAGGAGAGCGGGCATCACGACCAATGAAATCATCATGTGCCTCGCCAACTGCCTCATCCTCAACCATGGGCTGCTTGCCCTCTCGTACTGCCTGTGCCGATGAAGAAAGCGAGGCCCCTTCCACCTAGTGTGGAGATAACACTCGCTGCTCTGAAGATGATGACGAGACCCCTTCCACCGGCTGTGGAGAAAGTACTCGTCGAGCTGCTGCAAATAAGGTCCTATGACCTCTCTGATATGTGACCCTAGGAGAAGAAGCCATGTGTCTCGGAATGCTGGTCTCGGGCTGATGTGATGGCCCTCCCTCCTCGTGAACTGCCTCTGGCTCTGGATGTGGCTGTGTAAAAAACTCTCGGGAGATAAAATCTGCCCAAGGAATGCCCTGCTGGCTCAGCTGATAGGAAACTACTAGCTGAATAAGACCATGATGGCATAGGCTCCGAAGTTGCTGTACTAGGGCCTGTCTCTGAAAGATAGAGACCATCCTCTGAGTGTCGTGAAATAAGTATGCTGAGATGTTCATCATCCTCACTCTGGTGAAGTGCATTAGCATGCGGATATGACCAGGACCTACCCGTGAGAATCTCCCCTCGCATGTGAAGTAGTGCATAATGAGTCTCATGATATCTACATACTCTGCTCGAAGGAACTTGATAGGAAAGTTCCTTGTCAAGTTACGCACATGTGTAGGCCTGACATATGGCTCATAGTATACTAGATCCAGCCACTTGCGCTTCGGCCACACCTCACCCACATTGGGTATCCCGGTGGCCTCTGTGATAGCCTCTGGAGAAAACACAAAATTCACCCCTGCAAGGGTGACCTGCCTGTCATGGAGATGTAGGACAAACAACCGGGCCAACTCTCTGTGATGCTGAATGTGTGACAGCCTCTCACAAAACTGATAACAAGCCATGTGCTGAAAACAAGCCACTGCCAATGGGCAAGCCTGCAACTCTGTCAATGATGTGGGCTCTTCTCTCCTGTGGTGACCACCTTTGCCTCCCCTACGAGGCCTCCGCTGTGTCTCAATCTCAGAAGATGATGATCGGTCATCACCTTGCTCATTAGTCTCAGTAGTTGACATGGTGTTGTTATTGAGCAAGGTGGAATAAACAAGTCAAAATGACCGCTGCCCTGCCTGCAAAATGCTGTGAAGTATGCTGTTTTCAAGGGGAAACATCATGAGGGACGTGTTAGGGGAGGGAATTTACATATAGGAAAGGGAAAAATATATATAAGCAGGGAATTTTGAAGGAAAACATCACATAATGCTAAACATGTCATTCCATCTTTCAACATTTGCAAATCAATACTTTATTTAGGGAAACTCTGTTTTTTAAGCATCAAGGGAAAAGACAATGAAAATCTTCATGATGGAGGGGAGGATGTCATGGGCATAGGGGGATAGGGCAGCATCACTTATGTACAAGTAACAGGCAGCTCATTTCATTTTGCTTTTGCATGTCCTTGAGGAGCATACTCTGTTTTTTATAACTTTTGGAATGGCCATTTGATGCTTTGGGAAACAGGGAGTTAGGGTATTTGATTGCAAGAGGAAGGGAGAGGGGATTGCTGTGATTATGTTACAATGGAAGGGAGAGGGAATTGGTAATTTGGGAATTAGGGAAAAGAGAGGATATTAGGAATTAGGTTTAGGGGGACAATGAAACCTTTTTAATAATCACTGCCAACTAATTTTCGTAACAGCAATTCATTTAGGACAGTGGCAGCTTCATCATGCTTTTACCATGGGGAATTAGGGTTTCACTGTGTGCTTTGATCGTAGGGAGGGACATTCAATTTGCATAAGGAGTTTTGCATGAAGGGAAATGCAATTGAATTAGGGTTTTAATATAGGGAATAGATAGGGAAAAACAGAGTTCTAGGAAAGGGAGATGATACCATGTTACTGCAAACTCTAACCACAGCAAGACTGCTCTTTTTGGATAACTAGCAGCTGATACCTTTAATGAATTTTATCATGAATTTTACACAGCTTGTAACCTTTGACATCATACAGCAAGATGACATTTTTCTTTATTTTTTTTAAGGCTATGCAAATGGTAATTTTCACTGTTTTTACAATTTCTTGTGTGCATGCCTTGTCATCACTTTTCTTTTTGTTTTTTACAATGTTTTCCTTTTTACTTTGCTGTGTATACTAGTGTTTAGGTTTTGAGCATATAACATGGTAAAAAATTAGGGTTTGAAATGGTTTAGAAGGGGTTAGGGTTTCATAGGATTTGGGGGTAGGGTTTGTATGGTTAATTTGCAAATATGATTAATGAATATGACATTTTAACACTTGTGATTTAACATGGGAAAATAATGGAAAGGAATAAAGGAAAAATCACCTTGAAAAACGAACAAACTATCAAAGCATATGCTTGCAAAACAACCATCATTTAACCTATTTTTCATTGTTTTCTTGCATGACAAAACATGACCATAAATCTCCTTTGAAACCATGACACACTCATAAACTTGATAAAGGAGGCATACCTTGGAAAAAACCCGAGCAAATTTGGAGAAATTTGGAGTTTGGATGAATTTTGGTGAGTTTTCTGTGCAGGCGGACCAAATGGTCGCGCACCACCCTGGAATGGTCGCGCCTGTGTAAATTTACACAGGGAAATGCTCGTGGAATGGTCGCGCACCACCCAGGTGATCGCGCACACCTGTGGAATGGTCGCGCACCTTCCCAAGCGCTGGATTTGCAGAAAATTGCCACGAAATCGCCTTCTTTGCCTCTAGCACGAAATTTTCACTTTCAATTGCACAATAAGAGTGACTAAAGAGGGAAGTTAGCTTTTATAGGGTCATTTTAAAAAAAATTTAACTTTAGAACCCACTTTCTAATGTTTTCAACTTGCTTTTCTTTTTAACACTGTTTAGAGTCTTTTTGTCCTGAAATGAGCTCTTTTGATGCGTTTGACTCCGTTCTTTTTGCAGGTTGACCGCCTGATGGACTGTAGTGAAGGAACCAGGGTTGTTGCCGGCACTTTTACAAATTTTTGGAAATTTCTTTATTTTTACAAATTCCTCATGGCCTTGGACTTAAAAACAGGGTTTTTTAAATCCAAGGCATAAAGTGAGCTATAGCTGAAGAAAATGATAATGAAACATATGTACAAAATTCCTTCCGGCTTGCTGGGCACTTACTGACCATGACTCATTACCTTGAAATGATTTTGACTCAAAACCCTAGACCTAAGACCATGGGATCTCAAGACAAAAAAAATAAGAACAAGCATGACTCAATTACATTGTTGTATGACCTGATCCAGCAAAGCCAAGAAGGGAACAAAGACTAGCTCCTCCATTCAGTGTTATGGCATGCCTAGTGGGATGCAAAATTGACACTGATGAGACACCTATAAATGCATATGCAAAGAGTTATTGATCACTGATGGAGGGCTCAAGACCGACACTAACATTGGCTCCAATGGGGATGGCAGCTCTTTGGAGGTGCCAAGAACTTCAGACCTCTTGGGAGAGCAGACCAGTGCTTTATTCATTGGGCAATGGAGTCAACTAATAGAAAAAATAACCAACTCAAAAAGACTTTATTTGACTTTGACTATAAGCGGAAAACCATCAAAGGACTATGACTCAGACCAACTGACTTTTTTGCAGAAAATAAACAAACTGAAAATCCCACACCAACCAATCTTCATGCTTGGAATTATAGCCTTCACTTCGGGCCCCAAACCAAGAATGAAAGATCAGTTCACACTTGCTGTAGTAAAGTAAAATGATATGTACAATGAAGATGATTTAGAGCAGCATTGCTCAAGCATGATATTTCTTGAGAAGCCGGCCATTCACCGACCCACCGGGACATTCATCGCCATTCAATTCCTTAAGAATGAAAGCGTTAGGACCACGATATGCAGCAATCTTATAAGGACCTTTCCACAGATTATCAAACTTACCGTGCTTACCTTTGTCCTCATTTCGAGCATCCCATCTCAAAACAACATCCTCTAGCTGAAAATTTTCTGATTTTGCCTTCTTATCATAGATCTTCTTGATGCGTTCTTGCAGTTTCAAAGAGTTTTGGAGGACTTCTTCCCTTGTCTGCTGTAGGTGGACCATTTGACTAATTCTCCGTTGCATTGGATCCATATCTTCTCCCGTTTCTTGAATTAACTTTGCGACCGGTACACTAAGTGATGTAGGAAAAACCGCATCAACTCCGTAAACAATCTCAAATGGCGACATTCCTATTGATTTCTTTTGGCTCACCCGATCAGCCCACAGTGCATTGACCAACTTCTTGTGCCAACTTTTCTTGTTGATCTCCAGCATCTTCTTGATAATGTTCACTAGTGACTTATTTGATGATTCAGCCAGCCCATTACCTTGCGGATGATAAGCGGTGGAGTGACCCAAACTGATATTGTACTTATAAAAAAAATCCACCATCTTTTTTGACTTGAAAGCAGCTGCATTATCTGTGATCAATTTGAATGGACAACCAAAACGGGACAAGATATTAGTTTCAAGAAAGGAGATAATTACTGAGTCTGTGGCCTGCCGAGTAGGAATTGCTTCTATCCACTTAGTGAAGTAGTCGGTAGCGGTCAAAATCCATCTATGCTGCCCGGATGAAGCTGGGTGTATCTCACCAATGAAATCAAGGCCCCACTGCTGAAAAGGTGCACTAATTTCCACCGGCTTGAGAGGCAATGGCTGCAATCTTTGTTTCCCTTGAAATATTTGGCACTCATGGCAGCTCTTCACCGCTTTGTATACATCAGAAAAAAGGGATGGCCAATAGAAACCAGCTCTCAAAATCTTGTTGGCTGTAGTTTTCCAAAATAAATGACCTCCACAATCACCTTTATGGAAGTCCTCTACCGTTGCTTTCGCTTCTTCTTCAACCAAACAATTCAGCAGGATGCCTCCGGGATCTTTCCAATACAATGCTGATTTCATGATGCAAAATTTAGCGGTCTTCAATTTCAAAGTCCTTGCTTTGTTCTTTGACATTCCAGGAGGCGCGGACACATTCTGAAGTACATACACTATATCAGCATACCAAGGAGAATTAATGAAAATATCTGATACCTGAACTGCTGAATTTTCTCCTTCACCATCAGACAAGGCTGCAATCAAGTTGATGTCAAGGGCGTGAAGGTTTGTTTCAGCCATTAGTTTAGCAAGTCCTTGTCCTTTAATCAGCTTGGTGGGCTTGATTTCAACATCATACTCCAAAAGAGCAGCAATCCACTTGCCTCTTCTACCTTCCGGCTCTGTTTGCATCAAGACATCCTTTACCGCTGGACTAGGAACATAAGCTAAGACATGAGAATGAAGAATATAAACCCGGAAATATTTCAATGCCTTAATAAGGGCGAGCGCTTGTTTCTCAATGATGTTATAGTTTAATGCCCCATCTCTAATGATTCGGCTGAAAAATGCAATTGGTCTTTCAACACCCTCTCTCTTTTGCATTAATACCGCTGCTAGTGTATGCTCGGAAGCGAAAGAAAACAATATGAAATCCTGAGTATAATCAGGGCTGATTAAGGTTGGGGCTGAAGATAAGATTACCTTGATTAAGTTGAAGGATTTGACCGCCTCCTCGGTCCATTTAATCTCGCTGTCCTTCCGAAGCATGTTGGTCATTTCCCTTAAGTGCTCTGCAAGATTAGGAATGAAGCGACGCAGAAAATTTAATTTACCATTGAAAGATTGTATCTCCTTCTTGTTTCGGGGCTGTTCTAGCTGCTGAATTGCCTCCACTCTTGCGGGATCAATACGTATACCATCTTTGGAAATGATATGTCCCAACAATTTACCTTCACTCATGGCGAAGAGACTCTTTTTTGGATTTAAAGAAATGCCATATTTTCTACATTTTTGAAAAACTTTCGTCAAATGAAAAAGATGCTCCTCATCGGATTTGGAAAATACTGTTAAGTCATCAAGATATACCACTAAGAATATGTCCTTTTCATTGGCAAAGGCCATATCCATAGCTCGCTGAAATGTAGCACCTGCATTCTTCAAACCAAAAGGCATTTTAGCATAATGAAATGTTCCCCAAGGTGTAGTGAAGGCTGTCTTATCACGGTCATCCTCATGGACTAAGATCTGATTGTAGCCGGAGTATCCATCTAACAATGACATCTTTGAGGCACCTACTGCTCGCTGCAATATGTGATCCATCTTAGGCAGCGGATAGTTGTCCTTTAGCGACACTTTGTTTAAATTTCTGAAGTCTATGCACAAGCGAATCTCACCGGTCTTCTTTCTCACAGGCACTAAGTTGGAGATCCAATCTAAAAAGCGAATGGGAACTATGATTCCGGACTTATAGAGCCTATTGACCTCTTTCTCAATCAAAGGGAGCAACTTGGGATTGATCCTCCGCAACTTTTGCCGAAAAGGCTTTTGATTTGGCTTTATAGGAATAGTGTGTTGGATGATGCTTGTATCGTATGTCTTTAAATCTGAATAATCCCAAGCGAATACATTAGAAAATGATGACAGCAATCTAATGTATTGATTCTTTACCTTGAGTGGCAGAGCCTTTGATAATTTCACCAACTTTGGATGTTTCGCTGTCCCAAGGTTCACATCTTCCACACCTTCTTCTGTTGGCATCAAAGTTGGCTTGCGAGCCACATCATCTTGATCACAAAGTTCTTCTAAAGGAATCAAACCTTTTGGAATATAATTATCTTTGAGCTGCAAAACATCCATTTGATTAACTCCTTCAGGTTCTATGTCAATTGAGATTTCTTCAAATTTACCTTCTCCATGCAAGAAATCTTTGATTTCCTCGTCATCTTGAAATACTTGCCAACATCTTTGATTATCCGGGACTGTAGGACGATGCTTCACATAGATTTCAAACTTGTTGCTTGAATTCATTGGTATCTTCAAATTACTTGCTGCCTTTGCCAATGCATCCGCAACACCATTTTGTATCCGGGGTATGCATGTTAAAGTATGCTCTGAAAACCGCTTCAAAATGTCTAGAACAGCATTGCGATAAGCCCGCATACGAGGATGTTTAGCTTGAAATTCCCCCTTTACTTGTTTGATCACTAACTCGGAGTCGCCATAAACTGCTATCTTCTTTGCTTTTAATTTCCGGAGGATTTTCAAACCAGCTATAAGGGCCTCATATTCAGCTTCATTATTCGAACAATCAAAAGCCAATTTGTAAGAGCAAACTTGTACCTTGTTTGGAACTTGTTTAGAGACTGAAAATGGACTGCGGATCCATCACCAATGCTTGCTCCATCGCTGCCTACTGCCCCATTGAAATCCATGGTCCAAAGACCCTCTTCATCATCATCCAAGGGCTGTACTTGTGATGTTGTTGCAGTCATGACTTGCTGCCCATTTGTCTCAGCAATTGACCTTATGACAGCAGTCTTTTCTTCACTATCTTTCCTCAATGTTTCTCTGAAATCTTCAGCAATGCCTGGGATATCTTCTATCTGAACTAATTGACTATCTACTTCATTAAAACTATCAGCAAATAAAACATAGGATTCTAGATCTGTCTGTACATAGTTTACAGGATGATTCACTAGTTTTTCCTTGCTTGTAATCATATACTTCATCTTTTGCTCTCAATAGACTTTCCTCATTTGTCCAAACACCAGAATAGTGGCATATGAAAAGTTGCAGTTGCAGATTTTTTGTCTAGACTTGATTTGCCTACATGTGAGGAAGGAATGGTTGATGATCAACTGATAGATGATAATTTATTTTCTATTTCAGTTCTCTCCCCATGGTTTATTGACATAGCCGATTACCTAGTTGCTGCACAATTCCCTCCAAATATGCCATCCAAGGAAAAGAGCATAATTGTAAGGAAGAGCGGCCCATTCACTTGGATTGGGGGAAATCTCTTCAAGGTATTGCAAGCTGGCTACTATTGGCCCAGTCTCCACCAATATGCAATAATATACACTAGTCGATGTGATCAGTGCCAAAGAATGGGGAAACCTACTCCCAAGGATGAAATGCCCTTGTAGCCTCAGGTGGCTCTATAGCCATTTGACAAGTGGGGAATGGATTTCATTGGGCCCATTGATCCATCATTAGGGTAGAAAAAGTACATAATTGTATGCACTAATTATTTGACAAAGTGGGTTGAGACCAAGGATGTCAAGGTAGCAACATTAGAGAAAGTGCCTGAGTTCTTAAGGGATAATGTATTTTACAAGTTTGGGTACCCTAGAGAACTAGTCCTCGATCAAGGAGCTCAATTCACATCACATATAATTGAGAATTTGTTGAGGCAGCATAATATAAAACACAAGAAATCAACTGCCTATCATCCTTGGGCCAATGGACAAGTAGAGGTCATTAACAAAGAATTGGAAGGCATCCTCACCAAAGTTGTGAGCAACAACATAAAATATTGTGCTGATAGACTAATGGATACCACTTGGGCCTATAATACAACTTGGAATACAACCACTGGCTTCACCCTTTATGACTTGGTCTATGGAAAGAAGGCTCTACTCTCCATTGAGTTTGAGTACAACACTTTGATAATGGAAGCACAATTAGATTTGGATACTACAAAGGCGCAACAGGAGAGGCTAGTCCAGATGAATGGTCTGGATGAATTCAAGATGTAGGCCCTCCTACACACTGAATTTATCCAAGTATATAGGAAGGTTTGGCATGAAAACAACATTAAGGACAAGGTTTTTTAAGAAGGGGATTGGGCTCTGCTATATGACTCTAGGTTCAAGGACTTCAAAGGCAAATTGATGACCAAGTGGTTGGGCCCATATCTGATAGAGAAGTTCCATGACAATGGGGTTGTTCAAATCAATACCATTGATGAGGAAGGTATTCCATTGCTTGTCAATGGATACAGACTGAAATCGTATAAAAGATCTTTGTCCAGGGAAGAGTTCATCAATATCACTAGTAAGGAGGTAAATGTGATTGGAAGTGTCTTAGCTTCCAGGTCACACAATTCTTGAAGACTTTTTTTTTTTTGTGAAAAAAAAAAGAAAAAAAAAAGAAAAAACAATAAGGGGCCTAGGTGAAAACCTCTATGAGGCATCTGAGGCCAACTCTTGGGTTGAAAACCTCCTTGAGGCAGCCCAGGAGTGAAAAAAGAAAAATAAAAAGATCCCTGGGTGAAAACCTCCTTTGAGGCACCTAGGGCAGGTAGGCAAGATGAAAACCTCTTTTGGGGTGACTTGTGTGTCTTTCAAAAAAAAAAAGAGAAGAGAAAAAACCAAAAATGCCATGGCAGGGACCTCAAACCTACCCACTAATAAATTATGTGATTTTGCAGGTTTTTGAAGGCAATAAAAGATTTAGAGCTACAAGGACAACATGCCAAGAATCATCTCATTTCTTCCTCCATCCACTTCATCTCATTCATGCCTACCATGTCCCCATCACTCATCTCCATTTTCAGGCATCAAAAATCATTTTTTTGGCATTTTCTAGCTTGCTACAGGATGTCATGTAGCTGCTACAGGAAGATCCTATAGCACTACAGGATGTCCTGAATGATACATGAAAGGGGTCTCGATAGGAAAATCACTATGCAGGCCTATTCTAGGTTGAGTTTGAACCCTACACCTCATCATACCTCACCCATCATCAATGTTCCAAGCCACCATATCCATACCTAGAACCTTGTCCATGGTAAATTTTAGGGGCGAATTTTAGCCTAAGGGCGAAATTTAAGGGGTTTTGCATTTTAGAGGGGTGAAATTTTTATAAAACACCCATTTCACATAGTTAGCCTAACTTTTATTTAAAAAATAATTATTTTTTTCATTTTAGCCCCAAAAAAGGGGCGGATAAACCATGCAAAGACTCATTTGGCTCAGTTCACATGGTTTGGGAGGTTATATTCCCTTAAAATCATCTGATTTTCTGCTTTGCAATGTTAAATTCGTTTACAATCACCCATGTTCTAGTTTTTATGGTTTGGGAGGTTGGATTTGGTCCCAATCGCCCCGATTTCTTGGTTTTAAAATGGAGGAAAAGGGTGATTCAGAGAACGACTCTCGGTTTTCAAATATGGTTTTCATCAATGGAAAGGGTGTATAAATTTGATAGTTTGAGATTCCTCAGTTTGTGAATCCTCCATTTTTTATTTCTGAAATGGTGACTCCTTTCAAGCAGCTCTAGGGACCAGGGTATACATTTTGTGAATCAAAATCCTCCATTTCTTGGTGACTCATTGCAAGCAGCACCAACGTATCAATTTTGTGAATCAGAATCCTCCATTTAGACCATTTCTGAATTGATGACTCGTTTCCAGGTAAGCCACAACCATCAAACCAACTACTCTGGTATAATATTTTTTTCTTACAATTCTGGAAGGCAATGAACAACACCTTAATCTGGTATAATATTTTTTTCTTACTATTCTGGAAGGCAGCGAACAATGCCTTACTATTATAGGTAGGGAATCCCGTAGTCCTGGAATTATGTAGTGGGCGTTGTTTGTAAGGTCTTCGATCGTGTAAATGTGGACAAGGACCCCATGCAACTCAAATCATTAGGCTGTGTTCGTTCTAAGGTAAGTAAACACAAAGTGCAGTGACAACTAATTAGCCCAACTAGAAGGACACACACACAAAAGGCACCGACTAGGGTATAAATTTTATAGTTGCTAGGACAGAGTGAGTGAAGTTAGAGCCCATAGCTTAAAACATGGGTTATATATTTTATATTTTCCCCTACAACAAAAATTATTTGTGACCTTTTTTATAATCATAGAAACTTTTGAAATCTGTCAAAATATCGCGAATGGTTTGTGTTCTAGCACCTTGAAATCCTTCCAAATATTGGGAATGACTTGATTTTGTTGCTAGCTACTGGAGAACCATAATTCAAAGTTCACTAGCAAATGTTCATACGGAGGGACGACCATTTAGTATCAATATATCAGTCTCATTAGAGAGTGAATGCCTTGCATCATTAGAGAAGTCACTCTACAACACTTTATATATATTTACTAATCAATAATGTACGTTCCAGAGATAATAAAAAAATCGGAGAAGAGTGTAGATCTGGTGGTCTTTCTTTTGTTGCTAGAAATGACCTTCATAATGGAGTACTGGATGCCTCCTTGTTTAATTAATGTGGGTCTGCAACTTTTGATGTGTATTGATGACTTCGGTCTCCGAATGGATATCATCAGAAGCTTAACCTTTTCTTACTCTATTCTAAGGCCGAAAATATTTTTTCGGGTGGGAACACCCTAGGGTCTTGGGTTGAAAACCCCAACAGAGTGGAGGGCATACAACAACAAGAAATGCGTAGAGAAACAATCTAAATTCTCAAACTACTGAACTAGGAAGAAGTGGCCATACCAAGAGGTCCTACATTTGGGTCGATACCACAGGGTTCAAACCCTTTGCTTCTTCTAATACCTTTAAAACCTGTAAATTATCCAAGCATAACATATACAACAACAGTAACAGAAAGCATGTTCATGATATACACATTAGATCATATAAGCAAATGAACAATTACGCATTAATATAAGATTTATAAGCAAATCACAACATAGATCAATGCATAAACACAATAAATATCAGGAACATAACAACATTTCTTTATTGATGTAAGCTAAATGAAAGGTGGAAAAATACAACCTAAGTCTTCCTCCAGCTCCAAGCGGAACCGTCCTCCGGATCCGTCCTTGTTTGGCCTTAGCAATCTTCCTCCATCAATACACACAAGGATGTCATAAGAGGGATGAAGGACATCTCAAAAGAGGAAACAAAGGTTTCCTATAACTTGGGGAGTGTAGGAGGCACAAGGATTTCTTCAGACTTGATCAGGGATCAATCAACTATAATATCAATATCTCATCTCTTCTCCTCCTTTAGGCCTTCCCATGGAGGTTTATTTATACTTCTCCAAATTAGTTTTTTCAGTTGGGAAATAGTTGGGCCACGGGCTGTAGTAGGTGAGTAACAGGTAAAACCCACAAACTCCGCCTAAATTTAAAGATATTTATTATCTTTAAGTGTTTTAACACATATATGCGGGTTGAGTATATACTGGCCCATGTGTACACGCTTTTAACACAAGGCAAAGTAGCGTATGGGAAATAAAACACTATTTTTTTAGAATTTGGACCAAGTCTGGAAAGGAAGGGTTGCCCTAGGCCATAACCAGAGCATCAGATCTACCAAGAGTGGTAAATGGTGCTATAACAGATGCCCCCTAATATATGAGGTCAGAAGGGGTACATGATGGCCGAAATGTATTAAGTGTATAGAAGGAATCATGCCGAGACCAGGGAGGAGTTCACCAGAATTCAGCCTGCCAAGCCAGTGAAAGAGATCAGAAAGAAACTGTTGTTTGAGGCGGGCATACCCATGCTCAAAGATAATAAAGCATGTTTGCATGTAAAGTACAAAAGCGGATTCAATATGCATACAAGTATAAAGGAACTAAAAATACATAATGGATCACCAAATCATATCCAAATAAGTATATGTCTCAATATCACATATAAAGAACTGATCAATGATGTTGAAGTATGAAGATGATCACTAAAGTCATAAAGCTGATCCAAAAAGTACCAAGTCAAATGGTGGAATAAATGGTACTACATTGCAACTCGGTTGCCAACATATAGGATGTCGTTGTAAGGAACTGCAACATAAGGTGGATGGTGTCAAGTAGTAGAAACAAGAGCAACTGACAAGTGAACCAAGAAATGCTAATGCAAACCCGAGGTCTTCACAGACCGCCATGGTACATTTCTACAAATGGGAATAAATGATCTGAAGTTGATCATGTGAGAAATCATTTGATTATCGGTCATTGATGTATACCATTAACAAACACGATACTACTCACCGATAATGATGATGAGAGCCAAGGTACCCAGTACAATCTAAAAAGTTCGAATAAATGAGTTGTAGTCAAACACTTGGAAGAATCTATCAATCAGGAGACAATGATGTTTTCCCATTGTCAATAGCGAAGGAGTCTGCCACTGATGACTGCAAAACCTAAGGTAATGCCACATGGACTCTAGATCTCGTTCCCAGAGAAATGATTTGAATTAGATGGGAACATATCTGTTAGACGGAAGGCATTAAGGCATCCTTCAAATCTAGCGCGAGTGTAACCTGTAGGCCAACAATGTGGAAGGAATCAGATGAATAAATATGTAGTAGCCCAACCGAAGCACGTTCTGACGTACACAAGATGTAGCTAGCGCACAATAGAAATCCTCTGAACCAACCAATAATGAAAGCTGACATAGAGGCGAGGAATCCACCAATAGAGTCAAATGGAAACCAAGGCACTGCACGAATCCCAAAGTGTGATAATGAAAGTTGATGTCGAACATAAGGGAAACCACTCAGTCAAAGACCCATGATACTGATCGATGCTGAGCACAAGGTGACCTATAAATAATGAAAATAGGGCTAGGGTGTGGCTCTAGATCTTCTCTTAGAGCAATTTGTCATAGTCAATAAGAGCAAGACCCACCAACAAGAAGTCAATGTAGGCCTTCCCAAACCAACACCGAGCAAAGGACCAAATAGCAGATGTGATAACAAACATGACTCTGACAAGTAGGAATGGCCAACTGAAAAATAGATCAAGAGACACCACAGAGAGGCCGACTCAGGTTTACTTCCCTTGAACAAAAGCACGACTCAACTGTGACTACATGGCAACATATGATAATTTTGTATAAGTTCGTCATGCAGGAGGCATAAGCAAACTCTCCATATGATTGGAAGAGATAACCAATCAGAGGAGTATTGACTCAATCACAAGGTTAAGGATCTCCCAAGACAAACTGAATCCCATCCCAATGGAAGAAAGACTTTATTTTTTTGAGTGCTTTGTTTAAGGGCGACGCAACTGAATCTAGCTGCCATCAATTATGGAAATAATGTCCCGTTCCCACTCTTTTTGGGATATATAATTTTTTTGGTCTTTTTCATATTTATGAAGCCTAGAAAATAATAAAAGAATGCTATAGTACAGTGGAAAGAATGAGTGTCCCAATATAGATGCGATAGTTCCTGGGAGGGGAATATTCGTATGCTCAATGCAAGGTGACGAAATTGGTTAATGACACTCAAAGGAATGTTCTTTCGACGGGTAAAAGGGTGTGTCAAGTTGCAGAGGCTAAGTGATTGCAAGGTTGATTTCATAGAAGACATGGTCAAAAGATGGCTTAAACATGAGTCCAAGTGAAGCCGGCTCAAGGCCAAAAGGTACAAATGGTCAACATACAATGCAACAGTACAACTTAACACAAAGGAGCCTATAGGGTATAAAGACAAAAAATAGCGAAGAAGAAGGAGAATGAGTCTCCAACGCACAAGTCATGGTGTGACTAAAGAGGACTCCCGAGCCTACTCAATATCACACCATGGGCAACATATGCTAGCGAGGATCTAACTAAGATTCCCATGTAAAGGTTGTCTTTACCATCATATCATGATTTTATAAGTTGGCAAGTGAAAATGGTTTGAGAATCAAGACATGATGGGGTCGACCCTATGGAAAAACATTGCAATATGGAGGCTAGTATGAAAAATGTAGTGGAAAGTGATATTCCCTAACCTATATGCTAGTAAGAAAGCGATACTTGCCATGATGGGTCTGCAGTCATGAGACCGAAGCAATTCCTCAAAAAATCTCCAAGGTATCCTGTCAAAACAACCCATCCCAACACTCCAAGCCAAAAGGTCAAAAAGTCCACCAAAGCAAAATCAACTTTATAAAAAATAATTTTCATTTTTCAACCTATATAAGGAATTTTGGACTCATAGTTTCTCATTTGTGTTTTAAGCAATTGGGTGAAGGAGATGTGGAGAAAAACCCAAACAAGCTTCCTCCATCAAATTCAACCATCCAAATTGCTGCAAATCTTCCAGGTAACCTTCTAATCATACTTTTGATAATTTTTTATGCTTTTTAGATGTTTTTTCATATATTTGACTGTAAGGAATTATTTTTAAAAACATTTCTTTGTGTACATGCGGGTTGGATACATGTAACCCGTGTATAGGAAGGTCCTATACGCGATTGTGTTAATAACGAAGCCATGTGTGCGCGAGTTAAAAAATTTAAACATGGATTTAATGATTCAAACATCATTTTTTGCATGATGACAATTAGCTTGCGTGAAAGAGAGCATAGTGTCATTGATAACCAAGTGATGGAGAATCAAAACACATTAGATGCCTTGAGAGGAAGCGTTTGTTAAAATTTTTCAAAATGTCGAACATGAAAGCAAATACTTGATTACTTGAGTTGTTAATCCACTATTGGAGTGCAGAAGAAGATGCATTCATGATTGATCAGGATCCCATGAGGATCGAAATAGAGGACATCTATTTCATTACAGGTCTTTCCCGAAGCAGAGACAGGGTGCACTCAATTGAAAGGACAAGAGGTAGTCTTAGTGTAGAAGACTATGTTTGCATATACTGTCCTTGAAACCCCTAAAATGTTGGAAGTTAGATTCCAAACAAGTATGTAGAGGGTTTATCACTGATAATCCTACTATTTACCATAGCTAGGGTAAACGGTTTTGTTGCTCTACATCAGGCTTCACGTGTTTCCGTGAGCCTTGCAGTGTATTGTCACTACAGTATTTGATTGGTGTACACCTCTACTAGCCAACATGAAGAAACAACTTACTTCTATCTAGAAGGGTCAGACGATAATTTTGGATACAGAACAATCTTATGTTTGTTCTTTTTTGAGAGAGTACCTAGGCTTCGTCCCAAGGTATTATCCACCATCAGCAACCCACAAGATCCATGGATGGGCAGGTGGCCTGACTTGATGAAACTACTAGGGGGTGGTGAGGTCCCTAGGACTACATTTGATGACGAGTTTTTCTTTTGGTGGGAACAACAGGTCATTGCAGTCGAAGACTACCCTTATGCCAGAATGGATTTTCTAGGAGATCTAGATCTAGTATTACCACGAGACGCAACATGGGGTGCCATAGGTATGAATGATTTTTAATTTTTGAATTTTAAGATTTTTTGGATTTTCAATATAAATGAATTAAAAAATCCTTTTGATGAGACAAAACACTTACAAAATTATTGATCATAACATATATGTTGGACCCGTGAGACCTGATGGTCTTCCTCGACATAGGCGTCGTGGAAGAGATGCCGAAGGGGCTGCAACAGGGACTAAGAGGGTCCTCCATGAAGTTTAGAGAAACTTGGTGAGGTTAACTCACCAAGTACGAATGTGATGTAAACAAATGATCTTTGCAATAAACACACTCTCACAAATTGGTGATACAAATAAGGATCTCTTACCCGATAGATGTTATTCAGTTGAGATACGACCAATTTTGAATCCAAATAAACTACTAATGAATCAATATCAAGAGATATCGCCTTAGATAGTAAATTAATAACAATGGTATATTCAGTATTATTATTTGAAGCGAGACTGATACATACTCCTCTTGAAACCATCAACTAGCCAGATGGATAATAAATCACCCAAGCCATAGAAGCAAGATTCTGGGTGTGTCTACTAGCACCATCGATGAACCTTAGATATATTAAATCATCCATCAATGATTTCCAAAGCAGATAAAAAATATCAACATCACTAAACCGATAGATAGATATGTACAATCATACAATATATACAAACAAGTAAATGCCCGACCGAAGCCTATGCAAAGTAATTCTTAAGGTAGATCCCATTTCTGGGCTTCGCCAACTAGTTTCCTTCAAAATCAATCAATTCGTAGGCTCCCTTTTTCAAAAATCTTTTGAAAATGAAGGGATTGTACCACATAGATTTAAACTTTCCTGCGCCCAAGGCATCTTTGTTTTGATTGTAGACCAAGACAAGGTCGCCTTCAAAATTTTTTCTAGGATGGACAACTTTATTGTATTGAGTTTTTACCCTCTTCTTATGAACTTTGTTTATTATGGAAGCATCTCGACGCTGCTCATCAAGATGTTCCAAATGAGCGAGGTGTTCTTTGAGACTAGAAGTATCAGGAAGAAGTTCAACAACCAATTTAAGGGAAGGAATTTCACATTCTACAGGAAAAATAGATTCCAACCTGTAAACTAGCTGAAAGGGAGTAAAACAAGTGGTAATCTTAACTGACATTCGGTATGCCCAAAGTTCCGGATATAACATGACATGCCTCCTTTCTAGATCCACGCCTTAGAATTCAGCCTCTTCGAGGGGGCAACCTCCTTTACATTACATAAATGAACAATTCTTCGATGATACAAATGAAAATACCTCCTTTCTATATATAGGAGTCTAAGTGGTCCCAATACAATCAAAGCCTACATAACAATAATATTGTAGGGCACAACAGTAACAATGGTGGGCTTCTATGTGGCATAATAGTAACAATATGGGCACTACATGGGTACATCAATATAATAAGTGGGTTATACTAATAACAATAAGGGGTTACACTAGTAGTATAGGGCCTAACATACCCCTCTCCTTCAAAAAGCGTTGTCCTCAACGCTTGAGTAGTTCTTGATGCTTCTATTTAAAATTCTTGTCCTCCCATGTGGAATATTCAGCGGGTAAGTTCTTCCACTTGATGAGATACTCTGAAATCGATCGATTTCGTAGCTGTCGGGTTCTTGTTTCTGTGACTGCTCCAGGTTCCAATATGATTTTTCCTTCCTCTTCAATTCCTGGCAATATTGCTTGAATTGGGATCTTTTGCAACTTTTGAATAAGTGGCCATACTTCTTCGTTCTTCTTCCATTCATTCGTTGCTTCGTTTATCCAATTTGGTTGGATAATATAAATAGCACAAAACAATGCTTCCACATCCTCATCCTTGAAGCGTCTTCCCATTCGGTAAGGTCGCCATTTTTTAAGTGCATGTAGTATTGCCAACATTTCCTTCTCATAAATAGCTTGCTTGAGATGTAACAGTAAAAATACCCAATCACTCACATCAAAACATTTTTCACTACGATGTTGATCTACTTGTTGTTTCATTTGATTTTGCACCGAAGTGGCGTTATCCTTTAAAAGTTGGAGAACTTGCTGTTGATGCTCGATATGATCTTTCTCTACTTGAACCTTTTTCTTCTTGATATGTCCTTCTATCTTTTGAGGAGTGGTAATTTCTTCCAGTCCTTTACAAGATATGGTCGGATTCATTTCTTGATGCTCGATGTGATCTTTCACTTCTTGAACATTTTCCTTCTTGATGTGTCCTTCTATCTTGATAGTTTTAGGAGTGGTAATTTCATCCATTGAATTACAATATATGGTTGGATTCATTTCTTCTTTCTCGATGTGATCTTTCATTTCTTGCACCTTTTTCTTCTTGATATGTCCTTCTACCTTGAGAGTTTGAGGAGTGGTAATTCTTGCCAATGCTTTACAAGATATGGTCTGATTCATTTCTTCTTTCTCTGGGGTGGTGTCCTGACGTATATCCTCTTCTTTTGATGTTTCTTGATCCTTTTCTTCCTCCTCTTCATATTCTATGTAAAATAATTTCTTCTCAGCACACCTATGACCTTTAGTGCATTTTCTATCACAATTGTAACAAAGCCCTTTTTCTCTTTTTTCTTCCAATTGTTGTGGTGTAACCCTTGTAGGTTGTGGAAGGCTGGGAGAAACAACACTTCCATCTTTATAGTTGTGAGGGGTATGCTTCCTGGTTTCCATAATTTTGCTTTCCATTATGTCACAAAGCCCTTTTACTCTTTCCAATTGTTGTGGTGTTGCTCTAAAGAAGGTGTTGCTCTTTATATCCTCATAATGTGCTATCATTTCCTCCGTGAAAATTGACCACGTAACAAGTTTTTTACGAGAACAAAGCCCTTTGTACCATAAAAATTGATCTGGTTCTAAATATGAAGATGAAATACATACCTTTTGTAATAGTTGTACACCATGTATATCAAAATATTGCTCCATCTGAAGTATCCAATTTACCGGATCCTTGCCATCAAACTTCCTCATCTTGCTTTTTCTTGATTTTAGGAGCTCCACCTTGAAACGACTGTAACTCTGTACTTTAAGATCTTTAAGTTTTGAACTTGTGATCTACAGTAGCCCTATGTGTCCTCTTTCCAATGCCACAAGTCTGATCCAAATTGTATTCTCCAAGAAACAGTTATGCACAATCTCTCGCAGTGACCTGATTATAGACTAGTTCAGTAGAGCGAACTTGTATGAAGTGCCACGTGTCACTGTTTCAACCTTTGACTCTGAAAAATATATAAACAGAAACTACAGTCTGTCCTCTTTCTGTACCTTCTTACGAAATTTCAATCCGATGCCCAGAAAGAAAGTTATGATGATTTTCCCCAGGTCACCTGTTTTGAGTGTAATTCAGGAGTCTGCAAAAAGACCAACTTCCGCAGATCATATCTCCGAATATATCGTGCGAAAAGATCTGAAATTCGGACCCAAGGTTCAGCGCCAATTCTTCTCAAATGGGTTTTTTTTGCGACTTCTGAAACGTCCCATAAAAAACGTTATAGCGAAAATTCCACGATGACCTGTTTGGAGCAGCGAAACCCTAGAATCCAAAGCTCTGATACCAAATGTTATGAAACCAGCTCACAAAAAGATAGAAAAGAGAGATCCACGCCTTAGAATTCAGCCTCTTTGAGGGGGCAACCTCCTTTACATTACATAAATGAACAATTCTTCGATGATACAAATGAAAATACCTCCTTTCTATATATAGGAGTCTAAGTGGTCCCAATACAATCAAAGCCTACATAACAATAATATTGTAGGGCACAACAGTAACAATGGTGGGCTTCTATGTGGCATAATAGTAACAATATGGGCACTACATGGGTACATCAATATAATAAGTGGGTTATACTAATAACAATAAGGGGTTACACTAGTAGTATAGGGCCTAACAATTTGGATCTAGCTTTGTTAATCGTCCTTTACAGGATGATTTTAAAGGATTTGTTCACAGCTTCGACCTACCCATTGGCCTGAGGATAATACAAAGATGAAATCTCCTAACGGAAACCCAACTTGAGAGCCAATTCAGACATCATTTGATTTTGGAAATTACTACCATGGTCAGTGACAATCTCTTTAGGAATACTGAATCGGGAAACAACTTGAATGAAGAGAAACAAGGCCACTATTTCACCATCATTCTTGAAAGTAGGCATAGCCTCAGCCCACTTAGTAAAGTAGTTTATGACCAGGATGATATACCTATGATTTCCTGCCGAAGGAAGATTACAAGTAGTAAAATCGATGCCCCATTTCGTGAAAGGACCAATGGTGATGACAGGGAAAAGTGGAGTTGGATGTGCATGAATTTTCCAAGTATAAATATGATAGGGATGGCATCCCTTGACCGCTTCCATACAATATTTGAAGATCGATGGCCAAAAGTAGCCTGCTTGCATTTTTTTTTGGGCTGTAGCAAGCCCAGATAGATGACCACCACAAGCTCCACTGTGGCAATCATTAAGCACAGAATCAACTTCTTCCAAGGTTAAACAATGTCTAAGGATTGAATCAATCCTGCGATGATATAAAGTGTCACCTATAATAATATAACTTTTAGCGAGGTGACGCAATTTTCTATGCTCGTCCTTGGAAAAAGAGGGTGGAAACTTCGAAGTCTGGAGATATATAATGGTATCTCCATACCAAGGATCTTGCGAGGAAATAAGAAATAGATGTTGATCACGAAAACTTTCCTCATAAACAATTTCTTCCTCACAAGGCAACTCTGAGATCAACTCTGCAAATACTAAAGATTTCTTAGACTTAGCCGACATGAATTCGAGGTTGAATTCTTGTAAAATGACAATCCATCTATTATATGTCCCCCCAATCACTCGCCTACTGAGAACAAACTAAAATGGATTGACTAATGCTAAGACGAAAGTTTTTCAAAGTAGAATATATTGTCTAAGCCGTTGGACAACATGGACAACTACCAAAGGTAATTTCTCAATGGGAGAATAGCGTGTTTCAGGTCCTACCAAGCCTCAACTCAGATAGTATATTACATGATCACATAAGGCATCATCTTCCTGAACCAGAACCAAGGCCTATAGTTGATTCTGTTGTAGTGAGATACAAGAGGAAATCTCTGCTATAATCAGGTGGACTCAACAAAGGTGCAGAGGTTAATGATTTTTTCAAAGCATCAAAATATCGTTGCATGAAATCATCCCATAAAAATGGGACCCATTTCTTAAGCAATCTCATAAAACCTTTTGTGATCTTGACATAATTGGCTATAAATCTCCTCAAGAAATTCGCTTTTTCTTGGATGCTTTGAAGTTGACGTATAGAGGATAGGGGAGGAAACTGAAGTATTGCCTTAACCTTGAAGGGATCTACCCGAATCTCCTTCGTCGATACGATGAATCCCAACAACCAACTAGATGTGACAGTGAAAACACACTTATTCAGATTCAACCAGATTTTATAAAAACGTCATTGTTCAAAAATCAATCGAAGATGTTTGGGATGATCAATTCTCTTTCGAGAATGAGCAGCTAAATCATCTAGATAGACCTCAATAATGTGCTTGATATCGTGAAAAACATATGACATGGCCTGCTGAAAAGTACCTCCAACATTTTGAGGCCAAAAGGCATATTTTTGTACGCAAATGTACCCCAGGGAAAAATAAAAGATGTCTTGTGCTGATCTTCCGGACAGATAGTAATTTGATTATAACTAGAAAATCCGTCCATAAACGAAAAAATCTCATTACCCACACATTCATCAATAATTTGATCAATAAAATGCGTGGGGTAATTGTTCTTAGGACAAGCCTTATTTAGGTCCCTAAAGTTAATGCATACACGGATCGTTCCTTGCTTCTTGTATACAGGGACTGGATTAAAGACCCAATCAGTTAAAGGAATAGGGTATATGAAACGCTTAAGCAACTTCTCAACTTCAACTTTGATAACTGTTGCTTTTCTAGTATTTACCCATTGAAGTTTCTGACAAATAGGTTTTTCATTTTCATATGTCTTGATCTCATGCTGGATTATAGATGGATCTATTCCAGGAATTTCCTCGAAAGACCAAGCGAACACATCACGAAACTGTTTAAAGAGATCGGTATAAGTTTGAATTTCTTCAGGGGAACAATCAGCTCCAATGATGACATTTTCAATAATGTTGGGATTCCTAGAGATGTTCATTGGAACATTTTGTGAGATAACAGACATGTTACCTTCGGTAGAAAATTGTGCTGGGGCCAAATTGTTTAAAACTGCATGAACATCACTAGTAGAAGGACTGGACAAACTTGATTCTACTTCCCGCAAATGAGGGATGAAATGTGAACGATGATGCAAATCATTCCATGGTCTTTCAACACCCGTCATTGCTTCTAGAATTACTTCTTCATACGGCAAGACAGTATGTAAGCAATCCTGAGTAGAAGTTGAATCTAGAGTCCAGGCTGGAGCCACATCCCCATCCAGCTCCTCTAGTGAAAAATGAGTCAGATCGGAGTCTGCAGAGTTAACAATAAACTGATAAGCAATTTCTGCAGCAGACATAGGACATGCCATTCCACCAACCTGCCCCTCATCTAATGTGGTGGTAGATGAGAGTAAGGGCCAAGGATCTAAAAAATAATGGGTTCTAAAGAAATCCCTTCGAGAAGGTACCTTGGAGGATGAAATAACATTAATTCTAGCTGTAGGAGCAGGAAGATCAAAGGTACCCATTAAGGAAGAGTACATTCCCACTCCTAAATTCTCTATAGGATGTTTGGGATTATCCACTAATGGAACAATAGACTTAGAAGATGCATGGGAGTTACTTGGAGAATAATCCATCTGATCAACCTTTAAATTTAACCCTTCATGAGGAAAATAAAGGATGTGAAATAATGATGATACAATAGCATCCATATCATAAATCCAATTCCTACCTAAAAGGAGGTTGTAATCCAGATTCACATCAACTATTTCTACTTCAATATTTACCACCTTTCCCCCAACACAGATGGGAAAGGTTGGAATAATCCCTTGCAGCCTATGAGAATGACCATCAAATGATGTCAATAGAATAGGTGAAGGAACTGATTGAGGCGATCCAATAACCTTCCAACATGATATGGACATTACACATGTGGAAGCTCCCTCATCGACTATAGTTCGAAAGATATTGGTCTTTCGATATGTAGAATTTATCTAGAAAGCCATATGATGTGGGAGTCTCTTCTTGATGTTTGAAATATCAAATGTGAGCAGAAGAGAATTTTTTGGATCAACTGCTCCGATCGCAATGAGTAATGCACTCCTTTGTGTGGGGCACGACTGGAGAACCTCTAATGCTGACATAGCACAAGGACTTTGAGCCAGATCTTCTACAATCAAGTAGTTCTAGGTTTCCTTAGCATTAGGGTTAATGGTTGAGCGTTTTGCGGACCCTTTTGGCATCCGAGGTATAGACTCAACAAAGGGCCTCTCGATATGGAGTGGCTCTAAAGCATCGGGAGAAGAATTAGCCTTAGATGATTTTGTTTCACCATAATCATGTGATCGTGTAGCAACGTCAATATGTGAACTCATCATATAAACATTGTATGTATTTTCCCCCTCCTGGTAACCCCCTGCGAGGGTACCAGTACTAGAGTTCGCGCCAACAAGTAACTGCTGCCCTTGGGGAAAAGGGTTAGTTAGGAAAACCTGGGAGCTAGAAGATCCCTACTAAACTAATAAGCACTAAGCATCTTGGATCTTAGGGCAAAGATGAGTCAAATGATCTCCATTGCATAACTTGCATGGAAATTTTACTTTTTTCTTAGACTCTTTTCTACCCCCTCCAGCATCATTTTCAGGTTTGTTTGCATTACCCTTCCCATCATGGTTCTTTTTCCTACCTCGTCCTTTCTTCTTCCAATCAGATTGTTGGTTTCCTTTGGGGTTAGAAGTTTGGACGACATTTATAGACGTAGGTTGAGAAGGCATATGCAATGATGGTAGTGCCTGCATAGAAGAAGCAATTTGTAAAGACAATTGCTGCAATTGATTTAGCAGGTTAGCCGTGTTAATATCGATTGATCCGACTAGCCCGTCGGCATGGGGACCTGGCTTTGACTTGGCTATATCAACCTTGGACCTAGGAGCATCAGGCATAATTTTTTAAAGAACCCTAGATTGAGAATATATAAGTTCTAACTGTTGGGCTCTAAAAATATCCTGTTCTTCGGTGAACACACCGGAGAGCGATACATCCTTAGAGATCTCGAGTTGTAAAGATTTAAGAAACCATTCAAGAAGGAATTCTTGTGGAATATTGACTTTAATGAGCCTCTTCCTTCTCCTCCATTCTTGGATGTGATCCGAAATGTGGGTTGCCTGGTCCTGGTGAAAATTAGCCAATAGCTCAGTTCCAACATCATAACGGACATGCAACTGAAAATGGTTCAAAAATATTGTAGCCAAATCACTGAAAGAAGCGAAGGTGCCCCCTAGGAGTTCAATGTACCACTTAGCCACATTTCTAGTTAGGGTACGTTGGAATAATCTCAACCTGATTGAATCATCTATCAGGGAGTTTGACAAACACCATAAGTGGAAAGTGGTTACACGGTCACCCGAATCTTCACCAGTCTTTCCTTCAAATTTAGATATATCTGAGGGAAGTTTGGTTGGGATTGGAGGCCAGGCCGGGTTATATCTAATTGGATCATTAGTCAATTTAGAAATATTTGGCAAGTTTAATGTTACGAAAAAAGGTAGTCGTGGAGGAATCTGAGGATTCCACCCAGTTTGGGCGGAATTCCCAACGTTCTGAAAAGAATACCCTGGATTTGTGAAGGCAACAAGTTGCCTAAAGTAATTTATAGACCAACCTAAACCATAAGGATCTCCTTGTGGTCCAGAAAAAATTGGAGTTTGACCAACTCCTTCCGAAAAATTTCCGCATCCAGTGAAATTGCCCCCTAGGGAGGTGTTAAAAGGAGCAAAGAGCCCTTGGTAAGGGTTTCATGCATGAGCATAGGGAGAAAAGTTCTGGAATGAATAGATAGAAGAATACGACATATTCCACTATTGGCCGAAATAGGATTGATTCCCAGCTCCAACTCCACTAACTGCAGGGTTTGTCCAATGTTAAAGAGGATTATAATTTGACCCATAGAGGGAAAGGGTATTGATCCTAAAGATGGGTTGGAATGTGGTATATGACCACTCACAAAAGGGAAACCTTGAAAAGAAGCTGAACCACTTGCCATGGAAGTAATAGACGTGGAGGCAACTAATGGAAAACTTAACAGAACCAAAGGAATTGCACTGGTCAACATTCCAAAAGGGAAAAAACCAGTGCTATAGGCAAAAGCTTGGGTGCCCCCACTCGAAGATGGAATGGATGTAGAGTCAAATATAATAGTGCTAGGAGTAACGAACGGTATAGAAATCGTTCCTCCTCCTTTTATGGATACAAGAGTTTGCATACTAGTAGCACTCATAGTGGACACCATGTTCCCAGCAATGGTCATCGAAGGAAAAGATCAAAATAAACCTGGGCTCGAAGGCCTGTTGGTCGGAGTCCCGACATATAATAAAACATCCGGGTGATCGGCAGGAAGAGGAGAATTAGGATTCAAAAGAGACGCAAAAATATCTACAACCTCAATAACATCTTCCGACTGGAAGAGGAATCTAGAAAGGACTGGAGTGTTCCTCTCCAACTCTCTACTTGTACCAGGTCTATGATGTAAATCAATAGCTCCAAGCGTAGGATCAATCTCCACTACGTCTGCTACCACAAATTTAAAATCACTGGCATAATCACTTCTATGCCTTTGAGGAGAAGGCTCAACACTCGTAGGTGAAAGCCCATGAAGCCTCTAAGACCAACGAACTGGTCAATCAACCACTTTTAATTATTTTTAAGAGATCTAATTAAAGACTCAAAAAAATTGTAAATCTAGGCCAACTAGAAGCAAAGAGCACTCTCTAAAAATCCCTAAAGATACATTCAATCAAACTACTTCCAAGTATTTCTACCCCGGGTGATGAGGACTAGACAACAAAAGACAAGAAAGCGAAAATCAAGGACCTTCCAAAAATAGTATGGGGTAATGACGACCCATGCCTACTAGCAAAGGTAACATAAATAGTTATGCTGACCTCCAGACAACAGCCTTTGTCGGTGCAAGCACCCAAGATTTGCAAGGGTACCCTCCAGAAATACTGATGAATATGATGCAACGTCTGCCTCAGGTGCCACGGGATTCCACTTCGCGGCCACCTATGTGATCCCTAGGAAAGGCAACTATGGGCACTAGTTCGTATCAAAATCTGGGCGGAACAGTCGTGAGGCGGGATCCAACAAGTAGGAGAGGGGGTATCTCTCTTCCTTGTCTTCACTTTCCGTCATGCTTGACTCCCTGTCACAGAGACTTCTTGGTCTTTCTAACGACGCTGGATTTCACTCATTATTCAACTTCTATGTTTGATAATTTGAGCAGCCTTGGAGAGTTAACTCTCCACTCACCTATTCCAAGGCCCTAAAGAACTTAAACTTGTTGGTGTTTGTTAATGACAAATTAAAAAGTTCTAGTTCTTTTTATTAAATCGCTTGATTTTAGAGGGTTGTTCTTTAAGTCAAGGGTATAATGGGAGTGAAACTGATGATGTTTTTGACGCAAAAGAAACCAATAGAAACTTAACTATATGCATGCAGTTATTTTCTTTCGATGAAGAGGGATTTCTACTTGGTTCTACGAAAAACTTATATAAGCAAAATACTTTTTTTCTTTTCTTTTCATAAACACTCCACACACACTCAAAATCTAATAAAGACTAAGAATGCTTATGATGCAAACTAACCTAATTTAAATTTAAATGAAGATGCAAAATCATATGAGCAATCATACTATAAGCAAATGTGATTTTTTATAAAATCAATAAGCCAACTTGAAAATAAAGAGGGCAAAAATCTAATAACAAATTTCCCTCAAAACCAAGCAAAACCAATTGAAAAAGTTCACAATCACTCAAAAAAAAAACAAATGAAACAAAAAAAAAGCTTGGAAAGAAAAAGAAAGGCAAAATCTCTATTTTTGTCTTTTTCTTTTTAGAAAACTAAACAAATTTTCGAGGTCACAAAAAGAACTACTAAATTTCAAAGATCAAGAAACAAGCACAAAGAGTCCTTATACCTCGCAAGTTATAAAACTCATTAATAAAGGAAACTTGAAGGACTACAAACTCGTACAAACTGATCTGAATAGTAGTAAAAGATTTCAACAAACTAACAAAATGTCAAAAAGAATAACTCTCAAGGTTGCCAAAGAGACACTCAAAAACACGAAAAACAACGAGGTCAACCAAAAAGGAAAGTAAAGCAAAACAATTTGAAATCTGGGTTATAAACGAAATCAAAACCAATTTCTTGTTTTGGAAAACCAGAACATCCAAGAACTTCGAATAGAAGCCTTGAACCCAAGACCCAAACCAAAACCTTACTAAAAAAGCAATCCTAGGCTAACTAGGCTTTTCACTGAGAAGGAGATTTGAAAACGAAAATTTGTAAGAGAACAAAGTTCTTCAGATAGTGCATGACCATAAAATAGTAGAATTCACCAGGAAAAATACCTAACTGAGCAAAATATTTTGAAAAACAATTCAAAATTATGTATACACAATTGTGTAAAGACACAGAGGCGTGCACACGCGTTTCAAACACAAGAAACTCGCGTATAAGTGTGTCTATTTGAGGAAACTAGTGTGTATACATGACTGTACCCCAAGAAAAGCGCGTATAAAAGACTCAATCAAGAAAAATAAAAAATCAAGGCCTGATCCAGAAGATCAGACTTGATGTCTAGGAAGCTAATAAGTCAATGACAATGTAAAAACACGCAATCAAGAAAACAAACCTTGATTGAGAACAAACAACCCAAACAAGGAAAAACAAGAATGTTTTCCCTAGTGGAGTCGCCAATTCTGTTGCGAGTGGGAAAACCCTATGGTCTTGGGTTGAAAACCCCAACAGAGTGGAGGGCATACAACAGTAAGAAATGTGCGGAAAAACAATTTAAATGCTTAAACTACTGAACTGGGAAGAAGTGGCCTTACCTGGAGGTCCTACGTTTGGGTCGATCCCGCAAGGTTCAAACCCTCTGCTTCTTCTGATGCCTTTAAAACCTGTAAATTATCCAAGAAAAGCATATACGACAACAATAATAGAAAGCATGTTCATGATATAAACGTTAGATCATATAAGAAAATGAATATTTACACATTAATATAAGATTTATAAGCAAATCAAAACATAGATCAATGCATAAACACGATAAATATCAGGAACATACCAACATTTCTTTATTGATGTAAGCTAAATGAAAGGTGGAAAACTACAACCTGAGTCATCCTCCAACTCCAAGCGGAACCGTCCTCCGGATCCATCCTGTCCTGGCCTCAACAATCTTCCTTCATCAATACACACAAGGATGTCATGAGAGGGATGAAGGACATCTCAAAAGAGGCAACAAAGGTTTCCTATAACTTGGGGAGTGTAGGAGGCACAAGTATTTCTTTAGACTCGATGAGGGATCAATCAACTATAATATCAATATCTCATCTCTTCTCCTCCTTTAGGCCTTCCCATGGAGGATTATTTATGATTCTCCAAATTAGTTTTTTCAGTTGGGAAATAGTTGGGCCACGGGCTGTAGTAGGTGAGTAACAGGTAAAACCTAAAAACTCTGCCCAAATTTAAGGAGATTTATTATTTTTAAGTGTTTTAACTTCATGGGTTGGGTATATACTAACCCACGTGTACACGCTTTTAACACATGGCAAATTAGCGTATGGGAAATAAAACACTGTTTTTTAGACTTTGGACCAAGTATGGAAAGGAAGGGTTGCCCTAGGCCATAACCAGATCATTAGATCTACCCAGAGTGGTAAATGGTGCTATAACAAATATTCCATAGGGTTTTCTGAACCTTTAAACAACCAATCTCAAAATATTTCTTGCTTAGGAATACACAGAAATTTGTCCCAACTAGTAGGATGAATCCTTCTTGGTGAACTCGAAATGCATAACAATTTTCCAAAGGCTAGGACCCTCAAATCTAATAGGCTGAGGTGCATGCTTTAGCAAATCCGAATTCCAGACTGAAATTATTTCTGCCAATGGCTACACTAAAATGTAAGAAAATGATTCGTAATATTTCAAAGGCAAATTATCACAATGAATGAGAGCATATTTAATTCTTCTTTTCATTTTTCTCACAGTTTCAAATCCTCAACGACAGCTAATTCAATTTGACTGATAATCCTTTCATGATCCTTCCTATCTTCCAAATCATGTATATTCCAAGTGAAGAGTCTTAAGAAAATCAGTCCTTGAAGAGTCTGGGTCTCGATTTCTGATCCACACTAGATCTGAGGTAAGACTGATAGAAATATCAGTCTTAGAGAATGCTCCTCCACCCTAGAACAAGGATTCTTAACTCGGAATAAAAAAGAAATACATCCTTCCTTCTGCTGACTATTTAATTATACAACCTACACTCAGTGCTCATAATCCACATCCAAATCCCATTCAAAATATACATTATGTATTGAGTTAAGAATTTATGAAAAATCCACCATAGTAGCAAAAACTAGGCATTGGACATTGACATTTATTGTTTCCCGATTAGGGAGAATAGATAGAAAATGATGCAAGTATCCTTGTTGTAATCTAGCGAACTATATAAATGTGTTACCAACATATCCATACACCAAGAAAATTCTGTATAAAGAGATATACACAACACACATAGAAGATAGAATAGAAGAGAAAAGGTAGTAGTGGTAGCTCGGCGAAAACACCTGTATATTAGTCCACAACAATCATTACACTCTTCATAATCTGGATACATACATATTTATAATAGACTATTATAGTTACAAAGGATTAAATATCTAAAATAACTTAGTCAATTGACCCAACAGCGAAGTCATCCTGACTTACATCTTGACTTCAACTACAAAGTCTAGTTGACTAGGACTACTAGCCCCTCCAACATCTCCCCTGCCCTTCCTTCTCCGTTCTGAAGAAGGGGAGATAAAGAAATCTAGGAAAATTCAGAATTCTTTGCATCTTTTGATCCATGGATCTATGTAGGTTTTTACTATTTTTCCATACTTTGTTTCTACTATAGAATGTTGAATGATGGTACTTATTTCTAGGGAAATTAGTTACTATACCATATTTTGCAACCAACCTATTTATTGCCAATTCTATGACTTGAATTTTTTTCTTCTTAAAAATAAAATGAAACTAATATACAAGAGTTGAGGAATTAGACCACAATGAAGTGGTTTTCATCTTAGCCCATGGTTACTAGCGCCTCAAGGGTGTTTTACTAGTAAACCTACTAAAGGTTATTTCTTTTAAGTTGGGCTACATAGGTGATAGGCACAAAAAATTTCCCTTTTGAGTGTCCTCATCTAAAAAATTGAGTTGACCAACCATGCATCATGAACTACATGCGTACTTAAAGAAGCCAAAAGCAAATCCCCTCCTTCATTTGATGAGGTTTTTGCTTCTGCAGAAGGATCATCTTTAGATCCCATCCCTTTCTTGGGAATTTTAAATCTACAATATTTCTTGTAATGCCCTTATTTTCCACATCTCCAACATACATTTACGAACCTTCTTGGAGAGTTATATCTTCCTCTAGATTCATATCTCCCGTTCAAGGACTTATTTTTATTTATTCTAGGAACATCCTCTTATAAACAAGGCATCTTCATTCTGTCCTTCTATTTTTTCATCTCACCTCCTACGATAACAAGAATGAAAAATTTTCATCGAACTTTAAAGTAGTTGAATTATTACCTATGGCAACAACCAAACCCATGATTTTGGTAGGGAAGATAACAAACTAATGCACTTATCTTCATCTAAAGTAGTAACATCAACAGATAATAGTTGACTTTTTTTCCGAAGGAAAAAATCGAAATTTTTTATTAAGTAGATAAAAAATTTACATTGCACATGCAAAAGCATCACTGTTTGCTCAAAGAGACTGTCAAATACGGGTTCAAAAATAGCTGACTGCCGGTTTTATATGTCCCTGTTTTGGAAACTGTAGCTGTCTGCCTGTTTTATCTGTCCCTGAATTGGAAACTGTAGCTGTCAAAGGAAGAGAAGCTGACGTTGAGGTCTAAAGCCAAACTATGACAAAAGAAAAGCACATGCGGCTGTCCAAAACGGATCTCCTCATGAGTGAGGAAAACAAACCGAGACTGATAAAAGAGTTAAAGAGCCATTTGTTTTGTGATATATATACACAGAAAAAAACGAGATAGCAGCAAAAAGAAATAAAAAACCCCAGCCATAAGTCAAGGCGGATGATAATATGGATGCTGATCTGATCTGCTAATTTGGCCCTGATCTTCTTCTTCTATTTGCCAACTGCCCAAAGCCTGTTGAAGGCCGTCTTTTGATAGCTTGTCTGCCACATCATTTCTTTCCCTGTAAATATGACCTATGGAGAACCTGTTAAATCTTGATTTCAGGCTTTGAACCTCACCCAGAATTTGAATTAAAAATTGATTGTTGCAAGCACGATGACCAGTTACCCATCTGATCACAATTTGAGAGTCCCCAAAAATTTGAACAGAGAGGATGTGCCTTTGAATGAGCCAGCATAAGAGGTGTTTGAGAGCAAGTAATTCGGCGAAATTATTTGAGCCAGAACCTAAACCCACAGAGGCTTTTAAGGAGTGGGTGTGAGATTCATGGATAACAATTCCAGCTCCTGCTTTGTTGTTTTGGGATGCACCATCAAAAAACGCCCAAGGGATTCCTTCTGCAATCAGAAGTTCAGGAACAATTCGATGGGAGGAAGAAACCTTTGGTTCAGGAATACTAGAGAAAATGGCTGCTCCCTGAGCTGCAGTGATTTCTACCGGGGTCTCTTTATCCTGAAAGATACTTTTGTTCCTTGCTATCCAGATCCCCCAGCTAATGATGAGCGGGAGATTTCTAAGGTTCCCGTCCGGATGCTCATTCCACCACTTCTGCCAGACTTCTTGGATATTGTCCCCTTCCCAGACAAACTGTTTGTTCAGGAGGTTCCTAAACTCGCCCCAAATCTTTTGAGCTTCAGGGCACTTTAAAAAAAGGTGGTTTATGGATTCTTCGTCTGCTTTACACAATGTGCATCGCCCAGGCCCGATCATAAATCTAGTCCGAAGAATGTCCCAAGTTGGGAGTTTGCTCCTTAGCAAGCACCAGAAATTTTTTTTTGCTTTTGGTGGGCACTTTAGTTTCCAGAGCAGTTTTGACCACCACTCCGGATCTCCCCAACCCTTCCTTGACATAAGGAAAGAGTATCCATTTTTGGGGTCATATGATCCGGAGTCTGCATGCGCCCAAATTAATTCATCTTGCCTGTCAGACAATCTTACATTTGATCTGCTAAGTTCCTGAGTGTAGATATGCCAATCATTCCACCATCTCTGATCCAAATCCAGCTCTTCTCCATTCTTCCATGCCTGCCCCCAAATGGATGAGTGTCAGATAATAGTTGACTTACCACAATAATGAAGACATTTAGATACTTTGTCACCAAGTCTCCATCCTTCATCCTTAGGTTATACAACTTCTTCCACAAGAATAATTTGTTCATTGAGGACTTAGAATGATACAAAGTCCCTAAATTGTCCCACAAAGCCTTTGTTGTAGCTTCTCCTAAAACATTCAGTAATACTGAATCTGAGAGACACAATTGTATTGTGTTTTTTCATTGATCCAACTTGGTCCAATTTTCTATTGACATTCCTATTGGTGCAATACCTAGATCCACAATTATCCACCAGTCCATGTCGATGAAAAAATCTTCCATTTTGAGTTTCCACAACTCACAACTCTACCCACTGAATTTCTTAATCCTTGTCTTTGAACTACTCACCATTTCCTTTTCACCAAAAGAATCACTTTAGTAGATATCCCATTATAACAATGTCTACCACAAGCCCAAGCCAAACCATTTAGCCACAAGGTGTCCTCTTGAAGGCAAAACTGTTCTGATACCAAATGTAGGTTTTAACCCTGTACAATTAATTGTTGTAAATATATTCTTACTTAGATATTCTTAATTTAAATATAGAATATGCAATGAAAAACACACACATTAACACATATATTTTACCCTAGAAAGCCAAAACCAAGAAAACTAGTAAGATTTTTCAATATATATTCTTGTGTACATTATACAATACGATATATATCCTATGTCATCCATGTACCTCCAATCCATTTACCCTAAATTAGAATACAATCATAGTTCCTTAACCAAAACTATAAAACCATGGGAAAAACCACCATGTGCCATAAAATTGCTTTTAGCAAAAAACAATGCACTAAAAATTGCCAAAAAATCAAATTCAAAAAACCCCTTGTACAAGGCTGGTTACTAGCCTCACCGCACATCACACATTTTTATAGTACATAGAGATAGTTGTGCAAAGAATATAACACATACCCTACACTAGTGCTATGAAAAGTGAGTAAAATAACAACTCAACAACATAATTACATAATAAGCATAAATTGAAGGGTTAATTCTTTGGTTCAAAACTAATTTTTCTTCTGCTAAAAATATAACACTTTCTATCACTTTGGGAGGCTAAAAACACTTCTAAAGAAGATTAATATGAAATAAACCAACCAATATTGAAACTATGGTTTGTATGGTAGATCTCATCGCGTTTCCTTCAAAACTTGGGCTAGGGCTTCACAAATCCTTGTAGAATATTACTACAATTTATTCCAAATTTGAGAAAACCTTGAGAAAACCCTCAACAAACAATGTTAGAGAAAAAATAATCCACAAAGAGAGGGCCAATTTCTTTTTAGGTCATTAGGTGTAGTTAGAAAGGCACAAAACCCAAGATGTCTAACTTGGATGAGATTATAGACTATTTTTAGTAATTTTTATCTTTTAATTTTTTTGGATTTTGTATTTTTATTCATTTTTTAGTGATACAAATAAATAAAAAGATAAGCACTTGAATTTTTACAAAATGGTTTGTTGTTGGATTAGGGCTTAAGTGCCTTATCTCTGCTAGGGAAATTGGGGTCACAATGAATGCCCCTCTTAAGTTGTTTATTCAATGCTTATGGATTAGGGTAAGGAGATAGAATCCTAGAAGTTAAATTTCTTCCTTGTCTAATCATGGCAAATTATGAAAAAAACCCTACTAGAAGGGATCCCTCGAAGGAGAAGCCTTGAACCACAAGATCAACTATGGAATGAAATAAAATCAAAACCCTTATTGAGGAACCTATAATGTATAGCCCAAAAAGAAGAATTTACGCTTACTACACACCAAAAAATTAGGAGTGAGAGATTTATCCTAAACATCTCCATCCAAGTGACAAATTTGTCCTACAAATGGATTGATATTAATGTTCTTGTAGTAGTCTTGAATTAACACAAAAATTCCTTTGAAAATATGTAGAAGAGCTAAGAAAAAGAGACTTCAAATTTGACACCAAAGCTTCATGAAAATATTACAATATGGAAAAAATGATCTCAACAATTCACAATTTTTTTGGAGGAGGTTGAGCTCTTTATTGATCGATGAGGCTCTCAACATATCTCCCCTTTTACTCCTTATAAAATGTCTAAGAAATCTTAAAAAGATTTGACTTGTCACAAACAACTTGACTTGGATACTAATTCATTAAAAAATTGAATTTATATTGCTTGAAACCCTCCTATGAGGCGAAGTTCCTTTGAGAAAGGCTCAATTTGCTTAGAGAGGTGATTGATTTGCACTAAATGTCCAATGTCTCCCTTAAAAATTGCTTGAATTGACTTGGAATAAAATTAGGAAGGCAAAGAAGGGTCATCGTTCCCTTAAAGATGCTCAACATTCCCTTACTTTGACCTTTGACTTCCCATCTACTAAGAAAAGTTGGGTGGCTCCTTGCTTTTGGTCCGATGCTTACTTCTTTTATTGGTTTAAAGTTTGACTTGCTTGCTTTCGTCTTTATCTTGGTCTATTGGAGTGACCTTTACTTTGCTCAAAATAGGTGCCACATTGCCTCATTTAAGCCTCACAACTTTCCCAAGACAAGTTGACCCATTTTATGTTGAAAAGTGGTAGCTCAGTCAGTCTTCTTCCATGTTTTGTTGTCTTTCATGGGGGGACAAAGTTATGTCTCTAGGAAAGTGAATTTATAATATAAAGTGTTTCTATATTATTAAAGTGATTTTTGTAATTTGTAATTATAAAAGTGATTTTTATAATTAATGACTTCAAGTGTATTTACGTAGGTGACTTAAAAAGTGCATTTAGTGAGAATATTAAATAAAGTGTATTTTATAAGTCATTAAATTAGAGCCCTAGATCTAATTTAATATGGCTATTAAAAAAAATTGGTTAGGGAGGTTAGGGTTGAAGTCATTGGGAAAAATTACAAAAAGACATTTGGAGAGAAGGCATTGTTCATGTGAGATATTTTCATTCGAGACTCATTAATGATTATTTTAATGTGTATGAGAGAAACAAAGGAAGAGAACTGAAATATGTATAACATGAGAGAGACATATTGGGTGTGAAATCCAAGTAGAAAGAAGCACAAAAACCAAGAAAGGGTGTTGCACAAAAATCGAGGAAAAAGAGGAGGTTGTATTACACCTAATGAGGTCGTCTTGTACTTGTTTATACTGTACAATCATATTTGCACAAAAATCGAGGAGTGTTGTTGTAGACTGCAATGGGATTCTTGCAAAGTTGACACGAAGTTTGAGGCGTTGAAACTCCATAATTTTCAAGGAATATTTGTAGCAGTTCAGTGGTCTATACAATACCATACGGATTGAACTTTTCAATAGATTTTCAAATTAGTATTTGAAACCAGAATTGAGGTGAACACGTGCAATTAATATTGTTTCATTACTGTTGTAAAATTTATGAATATTGTCCTTAATAAAATATCTTCCTTTGGGTTTTCCCTTGTTAGGGTTTTTCCCTGGGCTTGGCCCTTAAATCACTATGTATTTTAATGTTGTCTATTATTTTTCTTTTCACTACAAAGTTAGTAGAGTATTTCTACTTATAAAATCAAAATTAAATGTTAATTTGCTTTGGAATTTTATTGAAGTTAGAAATCAGCGATTACTAAGTGTAAAAAATCACTGAATGAGAACTTAGTGACTTTGTAAGTTTTTTCTACATGATATCATAGTTAGGGCTCTGAAAGGACAGTGGAAACTTTATTTCTTATTGAGATAGTAAGGGTGTAGAAGGGAAAACAATTTGTTTTTTTTGTTGTTGTTGGACAATTTGGAGAAGATGGCTTCTAGCATCATATATGAGGATCGATTGGATGGTGTGTCCAACTATTTGCAATGGAAGGTCAAAATAGTTGTTTTTCACAAGGAAAACAAACTATGGAGGTTCATCAACATTATTGTTCTTGTTCCCTCATCCTATCCTATTATATTAGAAATTCATGAAGTGAATGAGGCTAAAGCAAAAAGGATCATTCTAGATGGAGTTACATATCACCTTATCCCTCATTTGGTTGAGAAGCAAACAACCAAAGATATGTGGGATACTTCGAAGAATTTATATGAAGCAAAGAATGAAAATAAAAAGATGGCTCTTAAATACAAGTTGTGAATATGGCCAAAGGAGAGAGTGTGTCTTCTTACCTTGCCAGAATGACTCAGGTAAAGGATGAGTTGGTATTTATAGGGGAAGTCATCTCAAACCCAAAGTTGGTGTAGATAGATTTAAAAGGCTTCACCGAGGAGTGGGATACTTTCATCAATGGAATAGTGGCTCGAGAGAATCTTCCCAACTAGGCAAGGTTGTGGGATGATTTCAATTAGGAAGAAAAAATAAGAAATCCAAATAGTGGTAGCCATGAGAATGAGAGAGATGAAGAGATGTAGCCTTTGAAACAAAGGTAAAAGTCAAAGGAAAGATGAAGGGGAGTGTGGGATCCACTTCTAAGGAGAAGGACATGAGCAAGGTTCGGTTGTTTACTTGTAACTAGTATGGTTACTATGTTGGTCAGTTCCCTAACAAGAAGAAAGGGAAGAAGGGAGAAGCAAGTCTGGTGGTATCTTCGAATGCGGTGAATGAATTTGCAGAGAAATTTGAGGAGTTCTCCTTGGTATCTCATTTTTCGAGCAACAATGTTTTTGAGTGCGAAAACACTAGAGTTTGGTTTGTGGATAGTGCGGCATCACACCACATGACAGGGTCTAGAGCTATATTATTGAGTATGATAGGTATCAACTTAGACATGTGTGCTGATAGTGGGGTACACACCACACATGCAATGAGGGGGATAAGATATGTGAGGTTCTAGTTGGAGTCAAGAGGATACCTAGAGTGTGACCATGTGTTGTGGGTACCAAAGCTGCAAGAAAATATTATCTCTGTGACAACTTTAGAGGATGATGGATATGTTGTCATATTTTGTAATGGAAAGGTGGTGATTTATCTAATGGGGTAGAGTAAGGATGCATCACAAGTTATTGGCATCCATGTGGGTAGGATGTATAAGCTGGTAGTGTTATAGACATATTTGGGCACTGCAACTCCAATCACATATGTCCATAAACCAAGGGCTTCTAAGTCCCTAAAAGTGTTGTTTCATACCCTAAAGGAGCAAGGTCAGCTGAATACATCATCTCCCAGAAGTTTTCCATGGAAAACCACTCAGAATTGGTCAAAGCAGGACCATACAGACTGCCCAGTGCAAAGGGTGCGATGCATCTCACCTACCACATGCAAAAAGTGTAATGCATACTGGAAAGCCCTTCAGTAGGGTGTGATGAGTGAGAGCAGACAAATGGCACAAGCAGTTTGCTAGGTGGAGACCCTGAGAATATTCTAGAAGCTACTCATTTGACACTTGCCTCCCTGAATTCACCCAAGGATGAGTAAGAGATCATGAAATCTCCAAGTGGAACCAAGAACTAACAGAGAGATGACACTAATAAAAATCCCAGAAGCTGACTCACCCCCCTGCAAATATATATAAATGGATCCCTCATCCCAGAGATCCAAAGGTTGGAATTTGGTAATTTGCAAAGAAGTGTTGTTGGTTTCTCTTTGAAGACATTGTTTGGTGATCTTGCTTTCTATGAGGTGAAGAGGGCTTTCAAGCTGGGAGGATGGCACTGGGTCAAACCAAGTGGTTGTAATCCTCTCTTCTACTACTTTTACTAATAAAGCTATTTGAGTTTTCCTCCATATTCTTGTGTATCTCTGAATATTGTGTTGATATATGCATTTGTATGGTCAATATATATCTGATCCTATATTGTTTACAGTGATCGATCTCTATGCTTTGATGGTATTATGCTGCTGTGAATCTACAGGTGCTCTTTGAAGTGAGACACGTAAGGAAGCAGTTGCGAGATTCTGTCAAAGGAGAAAGGAAACAAGCAAGGAGCCAAGCAGAAGACTGAGGTTGGTACTCTCTGCTTCTTTCTCATCTCTCTCTCGTAAAGGAAAAACAAGTGACTTTAATCTGTTTGTTTCTAAGATAGCTACCTGTCTTAATGGGACTAGCAATTCTGAATAGACACTAGATTTCCCGATAATAGGTAGGTCATATTGTGGATGGCAAGTTTGATTGGATTTCATGTTCAATGGTAGTTCCAGAGATAGGTGGAGGATATTATACTTCTAGCTCAGTTAGGAGACCACCGTGGTTCGAGATGATAGAGGAGGATGCTTAGGGTGGGAGAGAGGAGTCTTCTAGGAGCATAGGATACTAGCACAGGTCTCTAAGTCAAGGACCAGGATAGGTAGCATAACCAACTCTAGAGTAAGAGGGAACTTTTACAGTAAACAATGTGATGGGTTTGCAAAGTGATCCTAGTGGTGGAAGGACCTCCCTCACTAAAAGGGAGTGTTGAAAAGTGGTAGCTCAGACGGTCTTCTTCCAAGTTTTGATGTCTTTCATGGGGGGGACAAAGTTATGTCTCTAGGAAAGTGACTTTATAATATAAAGTGTTTTTATATTATTAAAGTGATTTTTGTACTTCGTAGTTATAAAAGTGATTTTTATAATTAATGACTTAAATTTTATTTAAGAATGTGATTTAAAAAGAGCATTTAGTGATAGTACTAAATAAAGTGTATTTAATAAGTCATTAAATGAGAGCCCTCGATCTAGTCTAATTTGGGCCATTAAAAAAAAATCATTAGGGAGGTTATGATTGAAGTCATTAGGAAAAAGTATAAAAAGACATTTAGACAGAACAAGGCATTTGTTGATGTGAGTGATTCATGTTGGGTGTGTGTTATATTCTTTCCACGACTAGTCACACGTGTGAGGGGGTTACAGGGGTGGCGACAACCCCCCATGTTCGTTGCGTTGGGCGCAACAGGGGGGGTCACAGGGGGCACGGTAACCCCCCCTTCGGGGGGTTTCAAGGAGGTGGTAGCCCCCCTACACAAGGGCAGCGCCCCGGGGAATTTTTTTGGACCCTATAATAGGTGGGTGGACCTACCTATGGTTTTGCACATGGTTTTGGGCATGATGGTTTTCTACCCATGGTATTTTATAGATTTGGTCAAGGGAATTACGATTATGTTCTAATCCAGGGTTAATGGATTGGGGTTTATGAATGCTTCGACATGTATATATATGTATTGTAACATTAAAAGGAACATAATGAAAAATCAATCTGGTAGTCCTGGTTTTGGGATCTAGGGGAAAATCTCTGTGTATTTCTGTTTTATTTTCTCAACATTGTTTATTTTATGTGTTTAGAATTTGCATGCAAGTAATTTTTGTATAGGGTTAAAACGTACATTTGGTATGAGAGCTAGGTTCAGCTTCAAGGGGACACCTTTGTTGCTGAGGGGTTTTTCTCAGGCCTGTGGTAGACCTTAACCAGTGGGAGATCTTCGGGATCAATTCTTGTGGTGAAAGAAGATGGAAAGCAATGAAGAGATAGAGATCAAGAAATTTAATGGTCATATTTTTGAGTTATGGAAACTCAATATGGAGGATTTGCTGGTGGATAAAGATCAGTGGATCACATTAGATCCGGGTACTAAACCAACAACAATGTCAGCAGAAGACTCAACGAAGTTGGATCGGAAGGAAAAAAGCATAATACGGTTGTGTATCTTAGATTTAGTATTTTTGAATGTATCAGGGGAAGTTACAACGAAGGATTTGTGGGTCAAGTTAGGGACTTTGCACCAATTTAAGTCTCTGGTGAAAAAATTGTTCCCACAGAAAAAGTTCTATAACCCGAGGATGAAGGATGGAGACTCGGTGACAGAACATGTAAATGCCTTTAATATTGTGGTAATCCAGTTGTTATCTGTTGATATAAAATTTTCAGATGAAGATAAGTGCATCAGTTTTCTGTGTTCTTTACCAGATTCATGGGATAGTCTGGTTGTTGCAATAGGTAGTAATACAAATACCTTGAAGTTTGATGAAGTAGTCTCATCCTTGATGTCGAAGGAGATGAGATGGAAAATATGGAAAGCTAGAATGGAGATGCCTTGTTTGTATGAGGACAGTCCCATAACAGAAACAAAAATAAGTCCTTGAGTGGGAGATCTAAATCTAGAGGGGCATCTAAATCTCTAGGAAAACATGTAAAGGTATGTTGTAAATGTGGAAAGGAAGGGCACTACAAAAAGGACTGTAGATCTAAAGCTCTTGAGAAAGGAAAGGGATGTGATGATGCTCCTTCTGCAGAGGCGAAAACCACCTCAGATGAAGGCGGGGATGTGTAATTGGCTTCTTCTTCAAGTACACATGTAGATCATAAGGCATGGTTGATTGACTCAGGTGCATCGTTTCACTTCACTCCCCATAGGGAGTGGTTATACGAGTATGAGAAATATGATGGTGGTGATGTCTTCTTAGGGGATAATAGGAAGGTTAGAATCATCGGGTGTGGAAAATTCAATCTAAAGTTGCAAGGTGGAAGGATTAGAACACTTTTGTGCGTTATGCATATTCCTGCATTGGCCAAGAAATCTGATTTCTATAATAAAGATGGATGATGCAGGTGTAAAACAATGTCCGAGAAAGATACATGCAAGATGGTTTAGGGAGAACTAGTATTGACGCGAGGATTTCAGATTGGAACTCTATATAACCTTCTAGGTAAAAATGTTATTGATGGTTGCAACAATTTTGTGGCTCCTGAAAGAGGAGCATAAAATCTAGTGGTCTTTGGAGAAAAGACCATGCTATGGAATCAAAGGCTTGGACATATTGGAAAGAAGGTCCTTCGAATACTTCATGGTAATGGTATGGTAGAAGGTATGTCTAATTTCTCTCTAGATTCCAATTTCTATGAACATTGTGTATATGGGAAGTAGAACCATGTGAGTTTCCCCTCTAGTGCTAAGAGGGTGAAAGGGATATTAAAGCTTGTGCACAGTGATGTTTTTGGACCTGTGTCGGTTCCATCACTGGGTAATTCTGTGTATTATGTATCATTTATATATGACTTCTCAAGGAATACATGGATATATTTCCTCAGGAATAAATTTGAAGTCTTTGACAAGTTTAAAGAATTTAAGGCTCTGGTGAAAAACCAGACAGAGATAAAGGTGTTGAGGACAGATAATGGTGGAGAGTTCTACAATAAATAATTTGAAGAGTTTTGTAAGAAGTGTGGTATAGCACCACATAATACTACTTGATAGACACCTCATAAAAAGGAAGTTGCATAAAGAATGAACGGGACGTTGATGGAAAAGAAGCATGCTCAATGGTGTCGAGTTCGGACCGTAATTCTAGGTAGAGGCAATGGATATTGCATGTTACTTGGTTAATAGATCACCTTCATCATTGTTGGAGTATAAGACTTCACATGAGGTATGGACTGGTAAGAAACCCTCTCTTTCATATATGAGGGTATTTGGCTTTGATGTGTTGGAAAATGTAACTATGTTCGGTCTTGAATAATTTACTTGAGTCATTATGTAATGTACTTGTCAAAAGAATAAAGAAAATAATTGTTATTATTATTATTATTGTGACATATTAAAGCATGGGTTTCATGCTTAGGTCACCATGTTTTAGGTCAAAGTCCCCATTGAGGACTTCTAGGATTTATTCCGAGTCTATATAATTATTGTACATTTAAAGAACCCTTCTTGGGCTTTTGAATAATGTGAAAAGGTTTAGTATTGAGTCAAATATGAATTACTGAACCTCCACACCATGTTGGCCTAAGGGAAGATCAAGTCAGATTAAGACCCTATTCGACCCCACAAGAAGCCTATAAAAGGAAGGACATTGAATTCATTTGGATCATCACTTCTCATCTAGTTTGAATTCTCTCTACTGGGCAGAAGTGTGAAAATCTTGTTTCTGGGCAAAAGTGCGAAGTGGGTAGCTGGGAAAGTCTATTTTCGGGAAGCCGAAGTAAATGCAAGTTTGGGTGAGTCTAAGGAGTCAAGAAAAATAAAAATTTTGGTGGTGGTCTCTCTTTGTTTCATGCTCTATATTGGGAGATCTAAGTCTTCCAGGTTAGGCTGATGTCGAATGTTGTTAGCTACTGCAAGGTGCTGCATAGTCAAAGTTGATGGGAAGAGGTCAATATTCTGGAGGCTGACTTGGTGTGGAGGAAAGGTCTGGTCTTAGTCTAGGGTGAAGTGTCTCAAAGAATATTGTTAAAAGGAAGAATTACTTTCACTGGGATTTCCCCTCGAGGAGGATTTTACCCTGGCATGTGCCTACATCCTGTGTTCATTGTTTTATGCGTAGCTACTTTTGGTAATTTATTTATGAACTAAAGTAAAGAATCATAATAATAAGAAACAACACAAGTAATTATCAAGATCAAAAGAATATTTACTGCCTTTCTAATTTTCCAACATGGTATCAGAGCTTTGGTGAAGAAAGAAGAAAAAGGAAAATCCATTCATAGGCACTATCTCAAGGAAAGAGTCTATTATAGTCAAGGAAGATGTCTAATTCAATAAAGGGTGAGAACAAACTTGAAGTGACATCCAACTTCAAATCCTGGAAGAAGAGGATTGACTCATTCCTCGAGAAGACCAAGGTACATGATTTAATAAGAGGAAATGTAGAGAAACCTACAGAAGATGTCAGTGATGCCAACAAAGTGAAATGCAGGGATCTATAATTGGTGGCTATGAATATGATGGTGGAAGGGATAAAAGACAATATTGTACCATTCATAGCTAACGTCGAGATGTATGAAGCCTTGTCGAAGTTGTTTAATATTAATAATATTGGTCAAGTAGCAAGTCTGAAGAATGAGTTAAGAACTATGAAGATGATACTATGGAAACCTTCTTTGTGGAGATAGCTAGAATCAGGGATTATCTCTTGGCCATTGATGAGATTGTTTCAGACAAATAACTTGTAATCACTGCTCTATTAGGATTTCCACCCTTGTGGGGTACATTTGCAGTAGGTCTCAACAGTTAGAGAAATCCCCTCAAAACTCCCAAAGATAAGTATCTCATGTATTTTCAAGTTTTGGGTCCATGTACTCATTTAGTTTTGATTATATTAAATACTAATCACCTTTCTCCCCCTATTGTCCTGCCTAGGGAAAAGATCTGAAAGAAGAAGGATCTCTCAATACAATTTAGTCAAGAAACAAAGGTATGCTTTGAATACATTGATTGAAAGGATTATCCATTTGATGATCTATTACTAACTCTGTTATGACTAACTATATTGAATCGTAGTGATTCTTGTTTGGGTGATTCATCTCTTGATAAATCTACCCACCCCACTCATGTACTTGATGATGTCATGTTTGGGTTTTTGGTATGATCAGGAAATCCTAGCTTGTTTGGGTTGCGTGATAAGGTCTAAAATCCTCGAACCTTTTAATTTTTGGTAATGTTGGGTTTGTTGTGTTCTACATTGGAACCCTAGCACATTAGGGTTTGGTGGAATGTGTGTTCTACAATGGAACCCTAGCTCATTAGGGTTTGGTGGAATGTGTAAGCAAGGCCCTTACATTATCTTAGAAATGTTTTTCTTAGTATGAGTGTGTTTGTTGGATCAAACCCTAGTATAATCGAAATGATTGTGTGTCTAACTCTTATTTGATATTGTTGCGAAGTTGGATTTGATTAACACATGATATGAAATGTATTTTCATGATGAAATTTAGGCATATATAGATATGTCCTTTTGATTGAAATCCTAGGTTGGTCTAGGTCAAGATGTATTAATATTGTTGTACATATGATATCATTATGAATGACTATGATATCATAGATATGTGTGTTGACCTAGTCATTAATGGTCACAAGTCTTAGGATTTAATGGAAGTACTTGTCTAAGATTCTAGGATGATGATATCTAGAAATATAGGGTGTTGTAGCTAAACCCGAGTGAAGTTAAATTTGTCTAGTATGTGTGATATAAGAATTTGAAATCTATTAGATGATTTTCTAGTGTGTAATGTAACAATCTGAGATCCATGTGTTTAATGATTGTTGAGATTGTGGAATTCTTAGGTATTGGAGTCAAACCTTTGTTAAAGTAAAATCTCTAGGAAATGATGATTTGAGATTCGTATAAGATTGTTGAATTTGTGAAAATGGAATTCTAGGGTTTTGGAGTTGAACCTTAGTCGAAGCAGAAACCTATGATGAATGTTGACTATATGATTTGTGAAGAGATTGTTGAAATTTGAATTTTTGGTTGAGTCTGATGATTGCTTGGAAATATAGGGTTGGAAACTAACCCTAGTGGTAGTTGGTCATGTTAGTGATTGTTTGATGGTTGGTTGAAAATATAGGAGTTGCAACTAACCCTAGTGGAAGTTGGTCAAGTTAATGACTAAGTTGTGATTGACATTGATTGATTATGAAATCTAGAATTTGTATGAATCCCCAGTGAGAAGTCTAACATATGTATTTTGAAAGGTTGATAGATGTTTTGTAGATATATATTTGTGCGAATTGTTTCTAAGGTTTTCTATATGTTGTAGTAAGGTATGTCATACCTTTGGAAGTCACAATGAAACCCTAGATGGAATGAAGAGTATATGTCTCTTGTTTGTAATTGAGTTTGGGTATCTGTTATAAATAAATTTGAAATGCTTCAGTGATTCTGATATGGCTAACATCATGCTTCTATAGATTTGGTTGTACTTTCTATTTAAGTTGTGCAGGTACATAAATTTTCAACTTGGTGAAGATGCTCGATGTGACAAGCAAGTTGTGCTGGTACACAATATTCAACTTGGTGAAGTTGTGATGAGAATAATGGAGATGATGATAACTCTGATAAAATGGTTGGAAGCCATGAAAGATTCTCTGATGTCAAAAGGAAGAAGTTGATATACTGAAGGAAGCATGAATAGAAGAGATCTCCCTAAGATTAAGAGGGAGTTTGGATAAAGAGGTGCTTCCTGGTTGAGAGGGAGGGCATAGCTTAGTATTGATTGAAGAATTAATTTCAGAAGATATGTTGTTACATGAGAAGTAGGAAGGAAATCATATGATCGAGGAATATTCTGTCAAAGATTCGGTTGATAGCCCTACTATGGAAATTTGAGAAGCAACATTTGTTGTCTATAATTATTTGATTATGTACATGTGAAAGTATATTATTTGTTGGGGTTGTGTTTGTACAGATGAATCTCTCGAAGGATTTGATAGCATGATGGTTACCAATCAGTTTGATTGGGAGAGATTCGTTATTCTTGATCTACTAGATCAAGGGGTGTTGAGGCTTTGTGAGTCAAGCATTGCCTGGGAAGACATATGGCTGACACTTTGTGTTGATGTCTGAGTCCCGAAGTTAGAAAGGTGGTGTTGATTGTTGATCTTTGTTTTGGATACACACTTGGATTTTTGGGTTGATGGTTAGCTAGTAAGCCTGATGGTACCTAGGGGGTCCCCATTATTTGAAGAAATTGAGTAAAAAATGGGTGGTGTTCGGTTTTCCCCACAAAAATGGCAACACACTGGGAAGAACCAGCTATCTCTAGTTAAAGATAATGAACTTTAACTTATCCAAGGGTTAAAAATAAGGGAGTTCAGGAAACTGTCTAACAGTAAAACATTTCCATAGGTCCCACATAAATAGATTAAGTAATATGAGTTTGTAAAGATAAGTGCTCAAAGAAGATTTGAGTTAAATTCATGAATCCAAATTTGGGGAAATTTATTTTAAAACTACCTCATATGAAAAATAGAAGAAGGTAAATATAAGAGTTTTTGATAAATCATATATCCATTTTATTAATGGTTTTTGACATCGCTTTGCTGCCAACGAGCCTGAACAGTACCTCGGCGAAGTTGTCTTTTATGCCATACAAACTTAGTCCTGTTGCTAGCAAGCGTCCATAGCCTTGACGAGTTTACTTGTATTTCCCATGCTTCCTCTTTTAATCACTGTTTTGATAAGCGCATTTGCAAGCTTTAGTTTATGATGTATTTGAGTGAAAGAGGTAGTATGGTAATATATATTTATGTTTAATGGACATAATACTTTCATAATGTTGACTCCAAATTCTTTCCCCACGACTATCAATCAGAGGCTTTATAAAGTGGAGGGGTGGGAGCGATTCATTGTATTAAACCCAAATCAGTTCTTTCCTTGAAAAAGTAAACTCAATCACTTAGTAAGGATGTGTGTTCCTCCATGAAAAATATTTGCAGCAAGATGGTCTTATGGTTCCATAAGGATATGTATTTAATGATAAATGAAATTCATTGAAATAGATAGAATTAAAAGATTTCCCATGTATGCCAACCACTGTAGGGTGAGGAAAAGTCCTTTCACATAAATTGTGGCAGAGTCACCAAAATCAAACCATAACTAAAAGTAAAAGGAAAAGAACTCTAGAATAAAGTAAGAAAACAAATCAGCGAACAAAAAAAAAATGAAGAAGGTGAAAGATGAAGGAAAAATCCAAATTTAAGAGATGAACTCCAACAAGACTACTTATGCAAATGTCTCAACAAAAGAGATTAAAGAAAACAAGCATATGTACGTTCCTTCCTATGTTGAGAATTTTTATTTTTTTTATTTTTTAATCTTGCAGAGTTATAAGAAATGAGGCTCTCAAAATGTAGAGGGTGAATAGCAGTGATGATAGATAATATGTTAAATGAGAAGTCTTTGTCTGCTGCAAACTTTCTTGTTTCAAAGTAAAATCTGCATAAAAACATCTTAGCCATTTTCTGACAAAGGTAACACTCAAGAAACAGACTAAAGGTTCAAAAACTCCCTAGTTTAACTAATTTGATGAGGATAATTATTTCTTCTTTCAAGAATCTCAAAGCAAACTAAACAAAAGAGAATGAACTTCAAATCTGATCTGGTAGAGGCATGAAAAAGAATCATGAAGGGCTGTAAAACATAATTTTATATGAGCAAAACTAAAAACAAAACTGAAAAAATAAAAGTAAAGAAATTAAAATGAATGAAAGTGGGCATATGAAACTTACCATTAGAGAAATTCATTTAATCTCACCTGAAATATATCATCTTCTCTAAGCGATATAACTTCTTCTTTTAATTAGAATTTAATAGTATGAAGAAGTTGACTGAAACCTTATTGACCCAAAATCATCATTTATTAAATCTAAACTAAAAAAAGCAGTAAACTAAGACCAAACAATGTTTCATGTTCAAGCAATCAGAAATAAACCAAATCCATAAAAAATGAGAATGAAGATATGTTTCTTAATGATTTGCATGATGATTATTCTCTTTATTTTTCCATTCTGAATTTATATCAACCCCAAAAGATTGAAATTGACTCAAACTCCCAAATAATGTAGCAATTATGTATATAAATAGGATTTGAATCTTTATATGATAAGCATGGAGCAAAAAATAAAAAAATTCAAATAAAAGAGAATTCAAAAACAAATTAGCCATGATCTATTACCTTTACCTGTTCCCAATTTCTATATTACCACAATGGCTCCTTAAGAGTGCCTTAAAGTCTTTTATACAGGCCAACACCTCATTGGATGTTTCGTATCGCAAGTTCTTTTCCATGCATGATGCGGGAGCATCCGAGTGAAAAGGCGACAACTGGGAAATGTTTTTTCTTTTATTTTATTTTGCTGGACAGGGAGAAAAGGATTTTGAGTTTCTGTTTTATTTTGTTTCATTTAAAATTAAGGCTGACTCAGCCATTGTTCTTTAAAATTAGGCAAGTAGATCAAGATAGGGTTAGTTAGGGACTTGTTTAAAGAAACTGTTAGACAACTGAAAAGTAACTGAGGAACAGTTCCTCAACTGTGAAGAAACTGCTGATAATGCATTGAAAAAGGAAAACCAGAGCTCATTGAGGGGCCGCCATCTAGAGAGAGAGAGAGAGAGCTCAGAATTTGTCATTTACAATTATTTTGAACCTCTATAAAAGCAAACAATTCTAAAATCTGTCATTAAGGAAGTACAGTAGTTTTTGTTAAGTTTCCTTGTTCATAGATGTTTCAGGCATTGAAAAGAAAGCAAGACCATGAAACCATTCATTAAGAATTTTAATAGCATCGACAAGAATATTGTAACAGAAAGCATCTCAAACCGGGAACCATACAAAGGTAAACCGACATATACAAATCATTTTTCCTTTTTTTCAACAAAAAAAACCAGGTAATTTTATATTCAACATTCAAGCATTCCTGTATTTCATTTTCGTTTCCCATTTAATAGTTCACTGTACAAAATCTATAACCCTAGAAATCGTGGAGGGTTCCAAACCCATGCAAACCAAAAACATTATAGTTCACTGGCTAAACACTAATTAAACAGCGAGGGCATGAACATTTCTGAGACCACATACATACACGAACGAACCGAAACCCCAAGGGTTATACTTGCTTACAGACAAAACAAGCAACATAGAAATTACAAACAGAACAAGCAACAGAGCAAGAAAGAGAAAGTTGCAACCACAGAAAGACCCTGCCCAGTTTTTCCCTAAGTCTGTGAACAGTCCCAAGGACGAAGCTATGGAGCAACGTTCCCCTGGAAGGACCTACACACCACCACAGAACAGGACAGCAGTTAGGTAGGGCTACGACATCAAAGCACAGTGAACAAAAAACCGAGAGAGGAGTGAGGAATTACTTGGAGGAGGTTTGATTCCACAACAGAGGAAGAGAGACAAGACCCGCAACAGAGGGTTTCTCCCAGCAGAAGTGCCATGAAAGCGTTCTGCCTGCTCACCAAGGAGCCAAAACGTTAGAACCTCAAAAATGAAAGGTGAAATTACAATCAGAACGAGAGGATTACCTGAGAGTGAGTTCGCCGAGCCATCCTGTGCAGCAGCGAGTCGAGAACCTGTGTTTGTAGAGCCGAACCATCATCAGACCCAACATCAAACACACAAATCACCATAAAATAGAGCAAAAACGAAGCTTGAGCCAAATGACAGAGACAAATAGACTTGCAAGTTGGAAAGTGACCTAAAACCCTCCAAAAACCAGAGAAGTGAATCACAACAGAGAGCGAGAAGAGGCACGACACCAACAAACCACCACAGGGAACAAGCAAAGCACAACAAACCAGCATATAGGACAAGCAAGGCACGACACTTACCAACCATCGCAAGAACTAGGCGAAAGCACCGAGCACCCACAGAGCCAAACCAAACCATAGCAAAGAAGGAATGAATTCCAAATACCCTCAGCGAATGTGATAACCTGTGGTTGCAAGCCCGAGGCCAGTACAAAGGGCAGACATAATACCATAAATCATATTAAAACCATATACCAAAAACCCTGCCACTGACTTTAATTCGAAAACGAAAGAATTAAATGGTCGTAGCTATGTGTCCCTCCTCGGGATTGCCACCAATGCGTAACTTTCAAGCTGCGAGATCCACCTTTATCGAAATTCGATTGAGTGTTATATAATAGTTAAAATACTATGGCAAAGAGGCATATATCAGAGCCTATTGCATCATAGGATCTTAAGGAAAGGCTTCATTTGATTTTTGCGATGCGATATAAGTGTTGCGATATGAGAATATGTGATGGAAAACTACGATGAACTGCTTGCGATGTTGAAGAATAATCATATTGGGATATCGGAGTTGTTAATAAAAAAGAAACATTGAAATTATTCTTGCGATAGTGGGAATGTGATAGATGACGTGGCTCATTGGTGGGATCGACTTTGGGTTTTATATGCACCAAGGGTTTTTGCTTTGCTAAATGTAATGGATATGATAGCAGAAGAAAGGGATTGTGAAGCTTGGAGAGGTAAATTTTAGAATTTGTTTTACATGCTTCTGATATAATACCAACCCAAGAGTTTGATCAGACAACAATTTGAAATTATGAGGAAAATCTCAAAAAATGAAAAGCAGAGGACTGAGATTCCAAAATTCATCAATTAGAGGCTCTCATTCCCTTTGGAAAAAGAAATGTGAATAAATGGAAAACAATATGAACGAGTGGGATACAATTGTTCAATTCAATTTTAGAAATTATAAGATTTGAAACAGGCATAGATAAAATCACAGATAAGATTATTCGCTACAAATGTTTTATGTGAAAATTTCATTGGTTTGTAACAAATTAGAGCAATAATGAGTGTAAGAATTTCGTTCCAGCTGCACCGATGAGAGGCAGAACATGATTATTTACTCATATAGTTAATAAAAACATAGCTTCCAAGTTTCTTGCACAAATGAGCGTTTATCAAAGAAAACTTATGATTGTTCCTTTGAAAGATGTGATGTTATTACCTTCTGATAGGCTTTTGAATGTAATGGTTAAAGAATACAAGCGGGAAGAGATATCACAAGTCTTTTATCGGGGATTTAATATCGGGTGTGCGAAAGGATAGCAGCCGACTGGAAGTCAAAATATAAGAGTTTCGATGTGGATAACAGGAAGTTTATAGGATATCAGAGGATTAGGAATATTGGAGATCAAGGATCGAAGTATCAAAATGAGTATGGGATGTAACATTGTTGATATGCCGATGTGCAATGAGGAACGAACCCGATAGTTTTATTATGTGGATTTGATTGCATATCGGATCTGAGACATCAGAACCTTTAAACAGATATCCCAACCAAAATTCTTATTTATTAATGGACGCGATATCTTTTAGAACTGGATTTAAATGTCATATTAGGTTTGGGGTTGTATGGACATCACAATTTTGGCAAAGTCATTTATAAGAGATCGGTGAATCGGGATATTGGAGATATGCTCAATTGAAAACCTGTGATATGCAAACTGTGATATGCGACGTGGAATTTTTGTGGGGCTAACAACTCTTAAAGTATTTAATTCAAGCGCTCAACTCAACTTTGCTTTTAAATAAAAAACCCTTTAATAATTTAATTAACTATCATAAATATCTCATCAGAAAGTAATTTTATTGGAACTTTATTATGAAGAGAGTTATGAAATATAATGATCTGATATGAATCTTCCGATAATGTATTAAGGCTTATCAGGATTTTAATGAATAGAAGCAAAATTAAAGAATCCTTAAATTTAGACGAAACCATAAATACTTCCTTGAACATGTTGCATATTTAGAAAGGGTTGACTGGTTGCTTATTTCAAATCTCTAAAATCAAGCGAATGAAAATATGTAAAGAGAAACAAAACATAAATAAGAAATAAACTGTGAAAAAGAAAATCAAACAACAGATAAAGATGAACTTGTAAAATGCATACCTGGAAGAATGTTGACTGTAATTTTACCTTATGAATCTTCAAGTTCTCCCATGTATTTCTCAAAATTTTCATATGTTCAAGATCATCTTTTTATTCAGTTTAAAATGCTAAGTAATGAACTTTCATATTGTATCCACTTAAAATTTACATTGGGGGACAAGAGTGGTGACTTATTAGCTTTTCAGAAGTACTTGTGAATCAAATATTGTTAGCAATAGCAATTCTTGGGAGTTTCTTCATACATGACTTAAAACATTTTTGTTAATGTGACAGAGTTTTGCAAAAACAAGAATCAAATGGTTCATAGGCTTATGATATGTTCTAAGTCACTTTTCCAACAAATGAAAAGGGAATGCCAGAAACTTGGATTCATTACTTGCTTATTAAACTTTGCATAATGAAATAAATGCAAACATAAAAGGAATTTGGATCTAAATTAATCTATTTCTAATTTTAATTGAATGGAAGGAAACCTGTGTTGGAAATAATACTGAGAGGGGGGGTGAATCAGTATTATCAAGTCAAATATTTTCTTTTTCAAACCCAGATCATATGCGCTACTTCAGTTAGATAAAATTGCGTATATACGCAACTACAGAGAAGGAAACCCACATATGCAATGCAAACTTATAATTTAGTTTATCTTATTGATGTTGATCATTAATCTGTGTATTAGGATCAAATAAACAGTAACCAGAAACAGTAAAACAGATCTGAAGACAATCACACACACAAGAACACAAGATATAAGGTGGAAACCCAATGTGGATGAAAACCACCTGCTGCAATTCGTCTCTATCTTCTTTTAATTAGAAACTTCTTTTTACAATGTACTGGTTTAGTCCTTTACCAGTACGCAGGCTGCAACCTGTAGAGAGCTACAACCCTCTCTCGTTCTCCAGCTTCTCTTGGAAGGGAGCTACAACCCCCTTATCTCTTGCACTAGCCAAGATACTAGTACGTAGGTGCTGGCCTACAGAAGGCTACAACCTTCTCTTTCTTCCAGGGACCACGTTTCATAAATTTTCAGAATGGATCCACATCAATAAAATATCAAGAATTTCTGCATCAACCAATCACCTTTTCACCAATCAAAAATTGAATCAAAATAAACACTTCTTTGACAACTGTACCCGGAACACAGTAACTGTAACCACACATGAATTCTGAACCCAGAACACTGCAACAATAAACAAAAGCAGCTAGAACATAAATCAAGAGATGTACGCTACTTCACAGTTCAAAAACCTATGTGTATATGCTTCTGTGTCAAAGACAACCTGCGTATACGCTTCTTTCCCTTACCAAAACAGCGTGTATACGCGTCTTCACTTCACTGAACCTGCATATAGATCTATAAAGGATAATTCATTCTTTTCAAACATTCAGTCATTAGTTAACCCAGATTACCAGATTTATAGATCAAGCATGCGCCACATATAACTGATCAAAATCATACAAAGATACTATCATTCAAGCCTAAATATTATGACCCATCAATAGAACTTATCCTCCTCTTTGCGCTAAGGTTCCTTCTTCATTCAGATTCAGATCTACACCATAACCCCAATCACCAATATTTCAGATCTGGCACTTATTAGATCTTCAATTCATTTAGATGATTATTTGCCAAATGATCTCCTTCCCCTTTTATAGTCTTAGGCCTTTCACAATACCACGGTCCAAAACCATAATAAAACAATATCATGGACCCAATACTCGGGATCAACACTTCTGACGAGATACCATGGTCCAAAACCATAGGTTCAAATACCAAGGACTAACTACCACTGACCAAAAGTAAGTTCTCCAACATATACGCGCTTTTCCTTGCATGAAAGTGGATGTATACGCATACGCGCCTTTGTAACGTCTAACCTGCGTGTATACGCGCCTTTGTCTATGTGAACCAACGTATACGTCTTTTCCTTCATTGTGGAAGCCTGAACTGAGATCTGTCACCAGAGAGAGTTGCCATCAAGGACAACACCTATGCCATAGCTCCAAACCTGTGCCATAATGCCAACAATCTCCCCCTTTGGACTTGATGGCAACCCCAAGATCCTCAAAGTCATTCTCCCCCTTTGTCATCAAGGGCAAAGGGTTGTGCTCCCCCTGAGTATATGCTGAAATCTCTGCCCTGCGCTGACCATGCTCCCCCTGTCTGTAGGCAAGTTTTGCAAAAAGATGTTCTTCAAGAAGAACCATGACTTATACATCATAAAAGACCTTCCTATCACCAAAAGACTCAATACATCCATCCATCACCCAACCAAGTGGGGATACATCAGAAAATTACATATGACAACCAAGTACATTACATCTTCATTCCAGGCATAGTGGGAAAACCAAAATAGGCTGTTACATGACCTTGACACCTTAAAAGGGATACATGACATAGAGACGAAATAACTAGAGAAAGACTTATGAAAGTCACCAATAACTGATATCAACAGCATTTGTCGATCACCATTCAGACCAGCAACCAAGATTTCCTTCTGTTCTCCCTTTGCCTCTGTTCCACCTGAAACCAACAACAGCTGTGAACTAGAACCAAAGCTTCTAAGATAATGCCAACAATGCATTATTAGAAGATTATTTGCTCCCCCTGAACCTGTGTTGGATGGTCTCTGCCAGACCCATATCGTATTATCTTCAACCAGAGCCTTTCCCTATTGATATCCATCAAACCTCCATATACGCGACTGTCTCTGCACAAACCGGTGCATGTACGCGGATCCTCCTTAGGAAAATCGCGTACACCCATTTCTCTTTGAAACAAACAAGTTTTAACAGCAAGATGATGCATCAACTACTCCCAGCTTCGAGGTATTCAAAGGTTTCCTTGGGCAGTGGTTTGGTGAGAATATCAGCAACTTGTTCCTTAGAAGGAACATACTCCAACTTGACCTTTTGTTCCAACACTTGTTCCCAGAGAAAGTGATAATTGATCGGTATGTGCTTGGTCTTTGAATGCATGACTGGGTTCTTTGAAATTCTGATTGCACTTATATTATCACATAAGATGGAGATAGGTGGTGTACAAGTGATTTGAAAATCCTGCAAGGTCTGCATCATCCAAAGGAGTTGAGTGAAGCAAGATGCAGCAGCCACATATTCCGCTTCAGCTGTAGATAAAGCAATCGAACTTTGTTTCTTGCTGAACCAAGATACTAATCTGGAACCCATGAAGAATGCACCACCACTTGTGCTCTTCCTGTCATCCACGCTTCCGGCCCAATCTGCATCTGTATAAGCATGAAGTGTGAGATCTGTATCTCTAGGATACCATAAGCCATAGTTTTGAGTTCCTTGAAGGTACTTGAAGATTCTCTTAACTGCCTGAAGATGAGTTTCCTTAGGATTGGATTGAAATATTCCAACTATTCCCACTGCATGCATGATGTATGGTCGGGTACCTGTCAAATAAAGTAGACTTCCAATCATAGATCTATAGGTTGGTTGATGTACTGCTGCTGATTTATCATTTGCACTAAGGCTGCATCCTATAACCATGGGGGTACATACTGGTTTTGCATCTTCCATGCCATATTTCTTTAAGATCTATTTGAGATACTTGGTTTGAGACAAAAAGATACCGCCTTCATTTTGTTGGATTTGCAATCCAAGAAAATATGTCAGTTCTCCAAGCAAAGACATTTCGAATTATTTTTGCATCACCAAGGCAAAGCTTTGACTCATAGCTTCTTCATTGCTGCCAAAGATAATATCATCTACATACACAACAAGTATTAGCAATTTGTCATTTTCAATTTTTATATAAAGATTGCTATCTGCTGATCCTTTTGAAAAACCTTGTTGATGAAGATATTTGTCCAAACGGTAGTACCAAGCCCTTGGAGCTTGTTTAAGACCATAGAGAGCCTTTTTTAGTCTGCATACAAGATTTGGATCATTCCCAAGAATGAACCCATCTGGTTGCTCAATGTACACTTCTTCTTCTAAGTCCCCATTCAGAAAGGCTGATTTCACGTCCATTTGAAATACTTTGAACTTCTGAAAGCTAGATAGAGCAAGGAACATTCTGATGGCCTCAAGTCTAGCAACGAGAGCAAAAGTTTCTTCAAAGTCTATTCCTTCTTATTGAGCATACCCTTTACAGACAAGTCTGGCCTTGTTTCTAATCACTTCCCCATTTTCATTCAACTTATTTTTGAAGATCCATCTTGTCCCTATGACATTCTTATCTTTTGGTCTAGGAACCAACTCCCAAGTGTTATTCTTTTCGATCTGCTCAAGTTCTTCATCCATTGCCTTGACCCAATATTCATCCTTGCATGCTTCTTTTACATTTTTTGGTTCAGTGGAGGAGAGCAAGGCCAAATAGCTTGAGGCTTCTGCAATTGTTCTTCTTGTTTGTATACTTGCCTCTTTCTACCCCAAAATTTGAGATTCTGGATGATTCTTTTGAATGTACCTGGATGGAGTCTTCTCTTCTATCCTTATCTGTTCCTCTGGTGCCTCTTGAGGTTCTTCTTCATCATCAGTCTGATTTGAAGGATGGTCTTCATCCTCTTCGATATTTTCATAATTTACTTGCCTAGGAATGTTTCCTTCTTCATCAACCACTACATCAATGCTGTCAACAATTCTTCCAAGTCTTTTATTGTAACACTTATATGCTTTGCTGTGAGGAGAATAACCAAGGAGAATGCCTTCATTTGCTCTAGGTTAAAACTTGCCAAGATGTTCATCATTATTCTTAATATAGCATTTTCTTCCAAAGATTTTGAAATGTTTTACCGAAGGAGTCTCACCATACCAGAGCTCATGAGGAGTTTGAGTGCTGTTCACCCGGACATTTGTTTTGTTGAGAATAACAACCGCAGCAAATGCAGCTTCACCCCAGAAGGTTGCGGGAGTTCTAGACTCATCAAGCATAGCACGAGCCATTTTTTGAACCATTCTGTTCATCCTTTCCACTACTCCATTTTGCTGAGGAGTTCTAGCTGTAGAGAATTCCCTTCTTATTCCATGTTCTTCACAAAAATCGTAAAATTCATTCGAGGTAAACTCCCCACGTCTATCAGACCTGAGGCATTTAATTTTGTGATCTGATTCGTTTTCAACCAAGGCTTTGAAAGATTTGAATTTTTCGAAGGCTTCGTCTTTGTGCTTCATAAGTCCTATCCAAACCATTCTGGAGAAGTCGTCAATGAATAATATAAAGTATTCTTCTCCTCGAGGTGACCTTTTCCTAGATGGACCACATACATCTGTATGGACTAGTTCAAGAGGCCTGCTAGCTAATCCTTCCTTCTCAGGGAAGTTAGTTCCGGTTTGCTTACCAAACTGACATGATTTGCATATTGTATTGTCTGGAATTCTAATGTCTAGAAGACCACGAACTGCCTGATACTTGCATGCTTTCCTTATCTGTGAAAAGCTTAGATGCCCCAACCTCCGGTGCCATAACCAGTGTTCATCATTTTTGCTCAAATAGCATTGTTGTTGTCCTTCTTCAAATATGTATAAATTATTTGGATTTCTTATGCCTTTGATCAATGTTTTTCTTGTATCAAGATCGCGAACACTACATCCATTTGACCGAAATATTACCTCTGTTCCTTGATCGCACATCTGACTGACACTCAGTAGATTATGCTTCAAGCCATCAACATACAAAACATTTACAGCTTTGACTTTTTCTTTCAACTGAACAGTGCCTTTTCCTTTTATGACTGCAGGGGTATCATTTCCAAAAGAAACTTTCTTTCCTTTTTCTAAAGCACTATATGATTGAAGTGTTTCTTTATCACGTGTCATATGCTTCGAACATCCACTGTCGATGTACCATTTATTTTCCTGACCTTCTGCATATAAAGCTATCCCACATCTTTCTGGTTGCGGTTCCTTCATTATCCATGTTCTGGCACTTGAGGTTTGTTCCTTCTGAGTTGTCTTTCGAAACCTGCTCCTGCATTCAGAATCTTCATGACCGAAGTTATTACAAATAGAACATTCAATTTCATTTTCAAGGGTGGAAAAGTTGTTATAGGTCCTTTTCGTGATTCCAGTCATACTTCTTTGTTTTTGAGCTTCTCTAGTCATGATTGTCTTATAGGCAACACATTGAGCTGCTTTGTGGCCAAAGTTATGGCAAGAGAAACATTGGCCATTGAAGAAACTCCTGCGACTATCAAATCTATCAACCAACCGATTGTAGTTTCTACTGACATCCATTCTTGAGGCAAATTGGGAAGATTTTACCTGTGGCTGGTTGTGGCTTCTGTTTGTCCTTAAAGTAGATTGCCCCCAATTTTCCTGATAGTATTTGTTCATTCTTGAGGTAAATTGTCCCTGATTTACCTGATGATTTCTATTAGGCCTTTGCTCGCTCCTCCTTGCTGCATCAAGATAACTTTTGGAGGTGGATGCTTGAGATGCTTCTCCATTATATCCCAGACCTGTCTTAATTAGTGGAGAACGCTGCACATTGATAATCTCATCCAGAGTTTCAGATCCTTTAACAAATTTAAGATTAAGAGCTTTTGTTTTCTCAATCTCTTTTCTAAGACCAACAATTTCACATTCCAATTTTTCTTGATGTTTTTCCCTTTCAGCCAGTTGACAATGCAGAGAATCAATAATCACATTTTTCTCTTCTAAACAGATTTTGAGTTTAGAAATCTCTTCATAAAGACCTTCTTCATCTATAACATCCATGTAATCATCATCTTCAAAAGCCATTAAAAGTTTATAATTATTACCTCGTTCATCTTCATCACTATTTGAGAGTCCATCACTGTCTTCATGAGTGTAATAGCTTTTCTTATTTACATATTGTTTCTTGTTCCATCTAACAGGTTCCTTCCCCTTGTCAATCTTATCCTTATGAGGACATTTGGCAGCATAGTGACTGACCCTTCCACAAGCAAAGCATTTGAAAGGTAACTTACCTTAGAATCTTCTAGCACCCCGTTGAAGGTTTTTTACAAAATTTGATTCTTATTCTTCTTCTGACCCGTGTCCTGACTCATAGTAATCTCCTTTGTCTGAAGCCTTGAAGGCAGCTTCTCTCCTGTCTGATGGTCCTCCTTTCCTCATTTCATAAGCAATCAGAATTCCGTGCAGCTGTGACATGGTAAGGTTTCGTAGATTCTCTTTTTCTTCTATTGCAGAAACTTTAGATTCAAACCTAGGGGACAAAGATCTTAGAACCTTTTCAACCACAACAACCTCTTTTATTTCTTCACCCAAAATTTTCATACAATTAACAATCTCATTTACATGAAGGAAATAGTTAGCCACACTTTCATTATTGTGCATTCTGAGATTTTCATATTGAATTCTGAGGGTTTGAAGTTTTGCTCGTTTTACCTGTTTCATAGCTCAGAACAATCTTGTCCCATATTTCTTTTGCGGATTTATACTGCATAAACTTCACGAATTCTGATTGAGATAGACATCCTAATAGAGTATTAACGGCCTTTGCATTTGTTTCATATTTCTTCTTCTCAGCCGGATCTGTAGGAGTTGCTGATGGAAACGTGTACCCTGTATCTGTGATATCCCAGACTTCTGTACCAAGAGATTGCAGATAGGCTGTGACTCTTACCTTCCAATAGACGAAGTTGGTCCCATCAAAAATTGGTGGCCTGATTGATGCTTCTCTCTCGTAGTTGCTCATGATGATGGATCTTTCTTCAAACGATCAAGCTTCTTCAGAAGGACCTGCTTTGATACCAATTGTTGGAAATAATACTGAGAAGAGGGGGTGAATCAGTATTATCAAGTCAAATATTTTCTTTTTCAAACCCAGATCATATACGCTACTTCAGTTAGATAAAACTGCGTATATACGCAACTACAAAGAAGGAAACCCACGTATGCAATGCAAACTTATAATTTAGTTTATCTTACTGATGTTGATCATTAATCTCTGTATTAGGATCAAATAAATAGTAACCAGAAACAGTAAAACAGATCTAAAGACAATCACACACACAAGAACACAAGATATAAGGTGGAAACCCAATGTGGGTGAAAACCACCTGCTGCAATTCGTCTTTATCTTCTTTTAATTAGAAACTTCTTTTTACAATGTACTGGTGCAGTCCTTTACCAGTACGCAGGCTGCAACCTGCAGAGAGCTACAACCCTCTCTCGTTCTCCAGCTTCTCCTGGAAGGGAGCTACAACCCCCTTAGCTCTTGCACTAGCCAAGATACTAGTACGTAGGTGCTGGCCTACAGAAGGCTACAACCTTCTCTTTCTTCTAGGGACCACGTTTCATAAATTTTCAGACTGGATCCAAATCAATCAAATATCAAGAATTTCTGCATCAATCAATCACCTTTTCACCAATAAAAAACTGAATTAAAATAAATACTTCTCTGACAACTGTACCCGGGACACAATAACTGTAACCACACACCAATTCTGAACCCAAAACACTGCAGCAATAAACAGAAGCAGCTAGAACATAAATCAAGAGATGTATGTTCCTTCAAAGTTCAGAAACCTGCGTGTATACGCTTCTGTGTCAAAGACAACCTGCGTATACGCTTCTTTCCCTTACCAAAACAACGTGTATACGCGCCTTCACTTCACTGAACCTGCGTATAGATCTATAAAGGATAATTCATTCTTTTCAAACATTCAGTCATTAGTTAACCCAGATTACCAGATTTATAGATCAAGCATGCGCCACATATAACCGATCAAAATCATACAAAGATACTATCATTCAAGCCTAAAGATTATGACCCATCAATAGAATTTATCCTCCTCTTTGCACTAAGGTTCCTTCTTCATTCAGAGTCAGATTTGCACCATAACCCCAATCACCAATATTTCAGATCTGGCACTTATTAGATCTTCAATTCATTCAGATGATTATTTGCCAAATGATCTCCTTCCCCTTTTATAGTCTTAGGCCTTTCATAATACCATGGTCCAAAACCATAATAAAACAATATCATGGACCCAATACTTGGGATCAACACTTCTGACGAGATACCATGGTCCAAAACCATAGGTTCAAATACCAAGGACTAACTACCACGGACCAAATGTAAGTTCTCCAACATATACACGCTTTTCCTTGCATGAAAGTGCGTGTATATGCATACGCGCCTTTGTAACGTCTAACTCGCGTGTATACGTGCCTTTATCTATGTGAACCAACGTATATGTCTTTTCCTTCATTGTGGAAGCCTGAACTGAGATATATCACCAGAGAGAGTTGCCATCAAGGACAACACCTATGCCATAGCTCCAAACCTGTGCCATAATGCCAACAACATGACTAGGTATAGTCATACTTCTAATGTAACCATTCTATCATTCTAATTCCTATATGTATGTACAATTAAAACATTAGTAACAAAAATAAAAATATAAGAAAACTAATTCTGAATGCAGAATTAGTTTACTTATAGTTATAATTGCACATTTTGGGACTTGTCAAACAAAATATTTTTATGGAAAATATTAAACATAAAAATTTGAAAAAATAACAAATTTTATGAAATTTATGTTTAAAAATGACTATATATATATATATATTCCAAAAATGATAATTTCCATGATAAGTAAAAAAATATGGAAATTAATTAGTAATCTTCTAATTTCAATTGATGTTCATATCTTATCAATTGCTTCTTTCTTCTCAAAAGAAGTGCCAACAAGAGAGTGTATCTTCACAATATGACCAACAAGATAATTTAATTAGTAATCTTCCGTTGAGTCTATCAGACTTCCATCCATATTTCATAGACCCATTAGACATAGACTTCATGTTTGATTTCCTACAACTAATTAACTCGAGATGAATTAATTAATTATTTTACAAATAGCTGCTAAGATCAAATTCAAATTTTACTTCTCAATTTTAGTTCAGGGACTAACTAAAATTGGAATCTACCTCGAAATGCTATTTATAGCAATGATATTTTTTAACATTTCCATTTTTCATTCCTTGTTGCTATGTCCAACACTGGTACCTGAAATGCTATTTATAGCATTTCTATTTTTAACATTTCTCGTTGCCATTTTCAACACTCCCTCTCAACAAGAAAGGAATTCAACTCGAACCCAATCCCAAACCTTTGGAATGTTCTGCATGCAACACTTCTCCCAAGTGTTGTTGCTCCAGCAACTCTAGAAACAAAAAAATCTCCCAACTGACCTCCTTGTTGGGCTAGAAACATCCTCTGATGCTGAAGCTTCCTCTGCCACTGACAAGTGCTCACTCTGTGACCTCTAGGCTACTTCAACACTCCATGCATCTCGCACCGTTGCACACATGTTTGTGCCATCCTGCATTGGTGCAAAACTCTTGTGCCTCTCGCATTGTTGTAGCCTACTAGCTCTGCATTGTCTTGGGATTCCTGCACTGTAGCTCTCTCTGCCGCTCCATCCGCATCTTCCTGTACCCACTCAGCTAGTCCTACTACTCCTCATCGGGGTTACCATACCAAGTTCTAATCAAAGAGGTTGTGTACCTCAAGGATCCTGCCCCTATTTCAGCCTTCTTTGGACTATCACTCCACATCACCCCACCTCCCACGTGGAGGTATGGCTTCATGTGATCCCTCTACCCACTTGGCTCAAAATTTACCCCTACTGGAGGTCTGTGCATGAGTGGATGCCTCCACTCGGTCTCCTCTCGGCTTCTCCAATTGTGGCTGCTCCACAACCTCCTGAAGCTGCTTCACCAATTGTGGCTCCTCCAGAATTGTCTCAGACTTCTTCTGGCACTGCATGTTGAGAGGCAATGTACTCTCCCTCTCAACCACCAATTCTCCAATAGTTTCCTTGGTCCTCAAGGCTTTACATGCGTCTTGAACCTCAAGAGCATATAGGTTCTTGACTCGTGAACCAATCTGCTTCACCTATCTCGTGGTGACGTGTCTAAGGAAAACCTTTCCCTTACTGAAGACTACCTCATAGCCTTTGTCTTCCAGCATTGCGATCAATACCAAGTTTTTCTTCAGTCTTGGCACATACTTCACATTTGTCAAGGTAATTCGAGCTCCATGCTCCCTCTGAAAAACAACTGTGCCTACTCCTGAGACACTATACTTTTCATCATTACCCATCGCTATGAGTATCTGGAGATCTTTCTCCTCCAAGGTACTGAACAAACTCTTATCGTCGTTCATGTGGAATGAAGCTCCACTGTCAAGAAACCAACCACATCTCACCATGGATGAAACCATGCATGTGAAGAGAGTGAAATCCAACTCGAACTGTGAGGACAATGCTTCACCTTCAGATCCTTCCTTAGATCCCATCTTGGATTTCTTCAATGGACAATTTGTTGCAAAATGGCCCACCTCATGACAATGAAAGCATCACACTTTCGATTGGAAGAACTCAATTTGGGATGAGAATCCTTCTCCTTCCCTTTCTTTGCCTTACTCGCTAAGGCACAATTTTCTTCAGCCTCCTTGGATGAAGAATCATCTTTGGTGCTTCTCCTTATCTCCTCCTGCATCAGATCCGACCAAAGTCGTTCCCAATCTGGCAGTTTCTCTCTTCCATTTACCAAGTCTTGGTAGCTATGCTAGCTCTTAGGAAGACCGAGGAGAGTAAGACTCACCATGTCATAATCGGCTGTTGTGATCCCTACACTTCCAAGATCATCCCTGCAGGTTGTGAACTTATTCAGATATGGAGAGATCGTGTCGCCCTTTTCACACGATTTTCTGAAGCTTGTCTTTCAGAGCCAACTTCCTCTGATCGCTGCTGTTCTGATATAGATCTTTCAATGTTTTCCATATCGAAAACGGTGTCTCCTTCCCATGGAGGCTCGAGACAATGTGGTCTCAAACTCCCTCCAGGAGTATTCTCCTTGATCTAGCCACACATTTCTTCCATTCCGCCAATTCTGTAGCATTAGCTACTCCAGCTTAGGGACTTTTTGATCAATGAAGTCCTTTAGACTGTTGTCCTCTAATACTGCTTCCATGCGATCCTTCCAGGCTATATAATTTGAGCTACCATCAAGGGCATACTCGAGTCTTAAACTGTTGAACGCCATTGGTGAAATTTGAGATGTGATAAGAATTCGAATTCTATAATCAGGAACTTCAACCTTCAAACTTCTCCCTTCTTTGTATACTGTTCTTCGCTTTGATCACCTTTGCTACGATACCATGTAGAAAATCCCACTGTAGATCACCTGATAATGCAATATACTAAAGCAAAATACTTGATCTACTTCTACAAACAAACTTGCGGAAGCTTAATTGATTTTAAGCAAGATCAAGAACACATACAACAGAGAATGAGAAATCAATCACACATGAACACAAAAGAATACTCTGGGGAAAGCCTCAACTAAAAACCCCGATCTCTGTATTATCATACAAGTGGAAATATGTCCAGATTACACAAAGCTTTAGCTCACAAGTTATCCAACTCTCAGTACAATCCCTCTGCTGCTCATAGACAACCAAAGCTTCTCAAAAACCTTCTCCTTTGCTCTCCAAGTCTCCTATTTCCTTGCGCAGTTTCTCCTGGGGTCCAATGTTGCCACCTGTGTGAATTTACCTCTCACACAACACATTAAACTCAAAAGTAACTGCGCAGTCCTGAAGGAGATAATTCCTTTTGCATGGATGAGTTTCCTATATAGGAAAATTCCTCCATCTGATAGTACACTATCCCTTCCTCTGATCTCAACTAGGTCTCTGACTGAACTGACATGCATGAGTTATTTATGAGAGAATATTCAGTTATCTGAAGTGCAACAGTTACATGCATGCATGCATTAACTAATAGAACTCAAAATTAATTCTGTTAGCGCTTGAAATTTCACCTCAGGCTGAGAAAGGTAAACTTCAAGGCAACATCAAACCACTTAGCCTCGTAGCTATCCCTACGGGGCAGGAGAGGGCTCTCTCCAGTCTATCTCGGTAAAGATCTTCAATTGGTGAGACGACCAATAGGGTAACACTGATTTTATGCTAGTAAACTGATCAAAAGGGTTGATTTGGGGTTTTTAGGGTTTTTTGGTGGCAAATTGAGGAGATGGCAATTTTAGGTGCGGGGATTGGACACAGTTTCTGCAGGGGGTTCTTTGGGGCGAGATAGGAGACAGTATTGATGCCTTATATTGAGGTGAATGGATGAGAAAGACAGGTGAGGATCTAAGGAGAGCAAACAATAACTTTGAATTCTCCTTAAACAGTAGAAAACATTGAAATTAAACAAACTTAAAAGCAGAGCATGACAGTCATGAGTTCTACTTTAACACTTCATTTGCTTAATGTGCAGGAGGAAAAGAAAGTAAATGATTCACATAACACACTTACAAGTACATAGAGAAACACACCATCAATAGATGTAACCACAAGAATCCCAAAAAGGACTGCAAAACCCTGGTCTTCCTTAGCCAAAAATTGCAGAGATACAGTGAATAATACAATGATAGCTTCTCCCTCAAGAGTCCAACCATGAAAATGAGCCAGAAAGTACATAATATAGATCATCTAACATCTTTCCCTGCCTCTAGGGGTCGAGCTCACTATCCTAGGAGCTGTTTCAACCACTTCTAAACTAAGCACTGAAAACTAGGCAGTCAAAACAACTTGCCTCTATAAACTAGGAAACCAATTCATTCATTTAATTTTCACCTATTTCATGAATGAATCTTCCAGAAGAGATACATAAGTGTAAAAGTGTCATAAATTTACATCATTTACAACAAGAAGGATAAAAATCAACTCCAAAAAGTCAAACACAGTCAAAACTGCGTTTTGCTGAGCTGTAGGCTGAAATCCTGAGCAATTTCCCTGACGGGTCGCGCGCCAAATCCTGACGGGTCACGCGCCTTTGAGAGCACTTTTGGGGCACTTTCAGGTGTCCAAATGAGGCAAGAGTAGGATTTTTGGAAAGGTCTGTGAGTCTACTTTCCAACCCAACTGGAATTTCTGAATTTGGTTGTCATTTGCCCCTCCAAAATTGCAATCTCCCAACACTGCTTTCTGTGTGTCAAAAATGTGGCAGAAAGTCATTTTTTGCTTGTTTTTTGACTTTCAGGAGGCCCAAAACTTCATAAAATCTCTTGGAAATGGGTGATCATGTGTAAATTTTCATGCCAAATCTAGAAATGCTGAGTTTTTTGAAAATAGAGTTGCCAAGTGAAAGGGTCGCGCGGGGGGTGAGACCCGTCAAGCGGAAAAACCTGTTTTTTGCCTTAAAAACCAAAAATCACCCAAAATGCTCAAAATTTCTTGGAATTTGTGCTGGGGCTGAGCTATTTAGTGCCATGCTCCTTCAAGGAAGCCTCGGCCAAGATGTGGAGGGGATCGGGCCTTTTTCTCCGTTTTTGTGCTTTGACCAACCGCCTTTGGAGCACCTTCATCTTTGCCTTGCACACGTGCATCTGTGCCCAATAATGATTCTTCATGTTTCTCAGCAATTTCTTATCTTGGTTGGCCTTAGCCAATAGCCTCTCTAAATGAGCATTGAGCCGGATAAGCATAGCCTCTCGCTCAACTGGCACTAAATCACCGGGTCTTCTTCGATTCAAGTTGCGGTCACTACGAATCCTCCACAACTCATCAAGAGTTTGCTCATCCTCCAACTGCTTGTTGCGCTGTTCTAAATAGGTGATCGTCCACTGTGCCCTCTCTAACTTCTGCTGCAACAACCGGTTCTCAGCCTCCTTTTGCTGAATGACCTCATGAAGCTCCGTGGTAGGAGAGCGGGTATCAAGATCAATGATATCAATGTCGGGATCACCGGTCATTCCCTCCTCGATCATGGGATGCTTTCCCCTCTGTGCTGCCTGTGCTGCTGAAGAAGGCGAGGCCCCTTCCACCTGATGTGGAGATAGCACTCGTGGTTGAAGGGAAAGTACCCCTAGAGTCCTTTGGGCTGAGACTCTACCAGACTGAAAATTGCTTATACAAAGAAACACACACACACAACCATCTTTTTTACTTTTAAGCAAATTCTAATGTTTAGGGTACATACCTAAGGTCCTACGTCCGAGAAGACCGTTAGGGTGCAAACCCTTCTTGGAGTTCCCTTCTTCTTTCTCTGACCTGCAAGACAAACAAATCAAAGAACACAACAGTACATGTATAGAAGTTTATGTATAAATCATCTTTATGCTATAAAGTTAGTTATAAATAATCTTTAAGTAACTACTTTCATAAGAATTCAACACAAGAATCTCATAAGCATAAAGACAAGATTATTCGGGAACAAAGACGTGTTTCTTTATATATAAAGGCAAATAAAGTACATATATCGGAAAGATATCACCTGAACACCTTCAGCAGGCTCCAAGCAAGCTTCCTCCCGGATTCGTTCCAGCCTCCAGCCTCCAGCAAGAGCTCCTTCCAAGTCTTAATCAATGATGATGTCAAGGATGAATGATCACCAATACACATGGAAACAAGGGTTTCCTATGCAAAATGGGGGAAGTGCAGGATGCACCAAGGACTTCAGACCTGGTCTAAGGGAAAAATCTCAGCATAATAATCTTGCTCTCCTTTCTCTCTCCCCTTGGCCTTCCCTTTGATGTCTTTTTATACCCTCTCCAAAGTAGTTTTTTAGTTAGGAGTTGGTTGGGAACAGTTGGGCCACGGGCACTAACAGGTGATCCAGCAGGTAAACCCGCGATCACCGCCCGAAAAAAAGGAAATTATATTTTTTTTAAGTGTTTTAATAGATACACGCGGGTTGGGTATGACAGACCCGCGTGTACACGCGTTTAACACAGGGCAAAGTCGCGTATAGGGAATAAAACACTGTTTTTTAAATTTTTGGACCAGGTCTGGAAGGAGGGGTTGCCCTAGGCCATAAGTGCAGCATCACAAACCATAAGAGTGAGATTTGGAGCTATAACAGATGCCCCCTAATGTATGAGGTCAGAAGGGGAACATGATGGCCGAAATACATTAAGTAAGTACAAGGAAAGGAACTCTGCCGAAAAACCGAGGAGGACTTCACCAGAATTCAGCCTGCCAAGCCACCGAAAGGAGATCAGAAAGAAACACTGTCTGAGGCGGGCATACCCATGCTCAGGAAAAGTAAAGCATGTCCGCATATCAAGTACAAGCGGATCCACTAAGTATACAAGTATAAATGACTGTAAAAATACATAATGGATCATCTGATCATAATGAGTAAGTACATGTCTGAATATCACATATAAAACTGTCAATGATGCTGAAAGATGCAACGGATCACTGAAATCAAAGACTGATCCCATAAGGTACCAACTGAACATGATGGAATAGGATGGCACTACACTGCAAACTCAGGTGCCAGCATATAGAATGTCGCCATGACTGACTGCAACATATAAGGTGGAATGGTATCAACTAGCAGCAACAGGAGCAACTGTCAAGTGAACCAATGAATGCTGATACAACCTGAGGTCTTCACCGACCGCCGTGGTACATTTCTACACCATGGGAATAAATGATCTGAAGTCGACCATGTGAGAAATCGTTTGATTACCGGTCATTGATGTATACCGTTAACAAACGCGAGACTACCCACCGATAATGATAATGAGCGTCAAGGTACCCAGTACAATCTAACAAGTGTGAATAGATGAGCTGAAGTCGAACACCTGTAAGAATCTATCAATCAGGAGACAATGATGGTTTCCCACTGTCGATAGCGAGGAATCTGCCACTAATGACTGCAAACCCCAAGGTACTGCCAAATGGACTCTAGATCTTTGCCCCAGAGCAATGAGTCGGAGTCGATAGGGAAAGATCCGCTAGAAGGAAGGCATTAAGGCATCCTCCATCAATCTAGCGCGAGTGTAACCCGTAGGCCAATAATGTGGAAGGAATCGGACGAAAAAGATGTAGTAACCCAACCGAAGTACGTTTCCGGCGTACACAAGATGTGGCTAGCGCACGGCAGAAACCCTCTGAACCAACCAATAATGAAAGCTGACACAGAGGCGAGGTATCCACCAATAGGGTCAAATGGAAACCAAGGTACTGCACGAATCCCAATGTGTGATGATGTATGCTGATGTCGAACACAAGGGAAACCACTCAGTCAAAGACCCATGATACTGATCGATGCTGAGCACAAGGTGACCTATCAATAATGAAAATAGGGCCAGGGTGCGGTCTCTAGGTCTGCCCTCAGAGCAATGTGTCGTCGTCGATAAGGACAAGACCCGCCAGCAAGAAGTCAATGGGGACCTTCTCAAACCGGCACGAGTGAAGGACCAATATAACTGATGTGATGATAGACATGACACTGACAACCAGGGATGGCCGACTGAAAAATGAGTCAAGAGACACCGCAGAAAGGCCGACTCAGGCTAACTTCCCTTGAACAAAAGCACGACTCAATGTGACTATGTGGCAGCATATAATGAATCTGTATAAGTTCGTCATGCAGGAGGCACGAACGAACCCTCCATATGATTGGAAGAGATAACCAATCGGGGGAGAACTGACTCGATAACAAGGTTATGGCTTACCTAAGTCAAACTAAATCCCACCCATGCGGAGGAGACTTTGTTTTGAGTGCTTTGTTCAAGGGCGACATGACTGACTCTAGCTGCCAACAATAAATGGAAGTAATGTCCCTGTTCCCGCTCTTTTTGGAATATTTAATTTTTTTGTCTTTTTCTGATAAGCCGGAAAAAGAATAAAAGAATGCTATGGTACAGTGGAAAGAACGAGTGTCGGTGAAACAGATGCTCTAGTTCCTGGGAACGGAACGTTCCTATGCTCAATGCAGGGAGGTGAAAAACTGGTCAGTGACACTCAGAGGTATGTCCCTTCCACGGATCTGGGTATGCCAAGCTGCGGAGGTCAAGGGTATGCAAGGTTGATTTTTGCAGACGTCATGGTCAAAAGTGGGCTTAAACACGAGTCCAAGTGAAGCCGGCTATAGGCCAAAAGGTGCAAATGGTCAACATGCAATGCAGAAGTACAACTCAACACACATAGGAGCCTCTAGGGTATAAGGCCAGAACGAAGCGAAGAAGCAAGGAAGAATGAGTCTTCAACGCATAAGTCATGGCGGGACTACAGAGGACTCCCGAGCCTACTCAAAACGAAGCAGCATGGGCAACAAATGTCAGTGAGGTGCTAACTAGGATGCCCATGTAAAAGGATGGCTCTACCATCATGTCATGATTTAAAGAATCGGCGAGTGAAAATGGCTTGCGAACCATAACATGATGGGGTCGACTCTATGGCAGATGTATCGGTCAAATGGAGGCTAGTATGCATAATGCAACGGAAAAATGGTGTCCCTAACCTATATGCCAGTGAGAACACGATACCTGCCATGACGGGTCAGCAGTCATGGAACCGTCTCGAACCGTCGAAAAATGTCCAAAATGTCCTGAAAAACAACTCAATCTCGACATTCCAAGCTCCCAAGTTAAAAGTGACATGAAACCAAACAAAATAAAATTTTGAAAAAATTTTGCATTTTCAAAACTTATAAAAAGAAATTTTGGACTTACCATTTTCACCGTTTGACTTGGAGAGCAAATTGTGGAGCAAAAGGAGCAAACTTTCCCCGTGACTTATTCAACCGTTCAAACTTGCCGAAAACTTCCAGGTAAGCACTAAACTTGTCTTGCAATCAATTGTGATAGTTTTTAGGAAGTTTAATTAATGTTTCACCGTTAGATTTTTGCAAAAAATTGCTCTGCGGCGTACACGCGGGTTGGATGTATATAAATCGCGTATACGACGGCCTTACACGCGACTGTGTATAGGGTAAACCGCGTGTGCGCAGCGAAAAATTTTTATACAAAAAACTAATGGATGAAATTGATTTTTTCTTCCAGGATGACTCTCACATGGCGTGAAAGAGAGCACTCAGCTGTAGATAATGAAGTTATGGACAATGATGAGGCATTAGATGCCTTACGGGGATGCGGATTGTTAAAATTCTTCAAGTTGCCGAATATGAAAGCAAATGTGCGTCTGCTCGAGAGACTTATTGATTATTGGGATGTCGAGGAAGAAGCTTTTATGATTGATCAAATGCCACTCAGGATAGAAGTGGAAGATATATATTTCATCACGGGCCTTTCCCGAAGGGGAGAGGTAGTCCACTCCCGGGGCAGGACCCGGAATAGTCTCAGCGTAGACGACTATGTACAACTTTACTGCCCAGGTCATCGGAAGGTCGGGAGTCAGATCTCGATCCCACACGTGGCGAGTTTGTCACTGCGGATAATCCTGTTCACCATAGCTCGAGTGAACGGGTCATCTTCGCTACATCAGGCATCACGAGTAAACATGAGCGTAGCAGTGGACTGTCTCACCACGGTGTTTGACTGGTGTACTCCTCTACTTGCCAACATGAAGGAGCAGCTTGCTTCTATCAGGAAGGGACAGACCAAGAACTTTGGGTACGGAACCATTTTATGCACATTTTTCTTCGAGAAGGTTCCTGCACTCCGCCCCAGGGTAGCTGTTCCCATCAGTAGTCCACGTGATCCACGTATGGGCCGGTGGGCTGACTTGATGAAACGTCTGGGGGGTGGGGAAGTGCCCAGGAATGCATTCGACGACGACTTTTTTGCTTGGTGGGAGCAACAGATCATCGCCATAGACGACTACCCCTATGCTGGACTGGATTTCCGAGGAGATCCTGACCTAGTGCTGCCACCAGATGCAGCATGGGGCGAGATCGGTAAGATTTTTTGATTTTTATGATTTTATGATTTTTAGGATTTTTCAAGCATAATGATGAACTTTGAAAAATATATTTTTTTGATGAGATTCAAATGACTAATATGATGATCATGTTCCAGACATTGGGCCTGTGCGACCAGATGGATTCCCACGGCACGGACGGCGTGGCCGAGGAGCCGAAGAGGCGGCTGCGGATGCGGAAAGGACCCTCGCCAACGTCCAGCGACACTTGGCGAGATTGAGCTATCAAGTACCGATGGCCGAGATAGAGGACCTTCCTCCAGATATGCAGCGTCATGTGGTTGGGATGCCACGTGACTGGGTTCGCGTTTTTCGGCGCGTGGCCAATGCTATAGTTAGTTATTTAGCTGCTCATCCAGAGCCGAGGCATTAGATATGCCTGACCTGATTATGGGCATTTGAGTCCCAATTTTGTATATTTTTGGACACACATATGTACACTCGAGACGCTTTGCGATATATATATATATACAGTTTGACTTTTTGATGCATGATTTTATGATGATGAATGATTGATATGCCAGTCTAATGCTTGATTAGCGATAGAATCAGCTAACCAATTTTGAGATCTTGGAATGTGCAAATAATTAATGTAAATAAATGATCTTTGCAACAACCTCACCCTTAAATATTGGCAATATAATGATGGATCTCTAACCCGATAAATGTTATTTAACTGAGACACTATCAATTGAGAATCAAGATACACTACCAACGAGTCGATCCCATGAGAGATTGCCTCGGATAATAAATTGATAACAGCTGTATACTCGGCCATATTGTTTGAAGCAGGACCGATACACACGCCTCTCGATGTCATCAACTGACCAGTTGGGTAATAAAGTACCCAAGCTGCGGAAGCAAGATTCCGAGTGTGCCGACTAGCACCATCGGCGAATCCAAAATAAACCAAATCATCCATCAACACCTGCCAAAGCAGACCAAAAGTGCTGATATCAGAAAACGCTCGATAAGATATGTACAAATATACATAAAATACAAAGAAGCCATTGCCTGGTAAAACTAAGCAAAACACTTCCTGAGGTAGAGCCCGTCAGGGGGCTCCGCCAACTGACACCTAGGGATGTTTATAGGTACGACGATCGAACCAATCAATATACTCTCTTCGGCAAATAAATGTGTCGGAGCCAAAGGGACCGTACAAACATCACTAGTCGAACTGGAGGACCGAGATTCTACTTCATGCACAGGGGAATGAAAGTATAACCGACGATGTAAATCTTCCAAAGGTCGATCTACGGCCGTCATTGCTTCGAATATCGCTTCATCCGATGGAAAAACAATATCCGAGCAATCCGATGCAGAGGTGGAATCAGGGGTCCGAAAATGAGCCACATCACCATCTATTTCTTTCCCAGAGGAAATAGTAGAATGGTTATCTACAGAGTTATCGATAGATTCACATCTAGGTTCTACTGTAGACATAAGAGATTCTATTTCACCCACCTTGTCGTCACCTGATGTGGTCACAGATGAAGCTAAGGTTCCAGGATTCGAAGAATAAAGAGTTTGGACAAACTCTCTCCGTAAAGGATCCCTGGAGGATGAAATTGTATCTATACCAGCTGTAGGAGGGGGAAGGTTAAACGTACCCATCAATGAAGAATACATCCCGACTCCTAGACTCTCAATAGGCGGACGGGGGTTACCCACTAAAGGAATGGTAGAGTCAGAGTTTGCTTGAGGATCAGCTGGACAATAGTCCAATTGGTCAACCTTAACGATTTTCCCCTCATAAGGAAAGCAAATGACACGAAATAGAGTCGAAACAACGGCTTCCATCTCGTATACCCAGTTCCTTCCTAATAGGAGATTATAATCTAGGTTAGCGTCTATGACTTCTACTTCAATATTAACGACCTTTCCTCCAACACATATAGGAAAAGCCGGGATAATCCCGTACGGTCTATGAGAGTGACCATCAAATGCTGTCAATAGGGTGGGTGAAGGAACAACCGTCGGTGATCCAATGGCCTTCCAACATGACATAGACATGACACACGTGGAAGCTCCCTCATCTACAACCGTCCGGAAAATATTCGTTTTCTGGTAGGTAGACTTTATCTGGAAAGCCATGTGATGAGGAAGTCTCTTTTTGACATTACTCATATCAAAAGAGAGAGCTAAGGAATTACTTGGATCTACTGCCCCCATTGCCAATAGCAAGGCACTTCGTTGAGTAGGACATGTCTGGAGAACCTCTAACGCGGACATAGCACATGGACTCTGAGCCAGATCCTCGACAATGGAGTAATTCTGGGCTGCCCTAATATTAGGGTTGATAGTCGCGCGTTTAGCTGAACCTTTCGGCACCCGAGGTATAGTCTCAACAGAAGGTCGCTCAATATGAAGTGGGTTGTTAGTTTCGGGAACTGATTTACCCTTAGAATTTTCACCTTCACCATAATCGCGTGACCGTGTGGCCACATTAGCGTGAGCACCCATCATGAAAACATTTGATGACTTATCCCCTTCCTGGTTGCCCCCTGCGGAGGTACCAGGGTTCGAACTTGCGCCAGCAAGAAGTTGCTGCCCTTGGGGAAACGGGTTAGTTAACACAGCTTGCGAACTAGAAGTCCCTTGCTGTCCTAACAAGCGCTGAGCGTCTTCAATTCTAGGGCAGAGATGAGTTAGATGGTCTCCTTTGCATAACTTGCAAGGAAACTTAACTTTCTTTCTCGACTCATTTCCACCACCACCAGCGTTGTTGCCGGATTTATTTGCATCGGGCTTCCCATCCTGGTTCTTCTTCTTACCACGTCCTTTCTTTTTTCCATCGGAATTTTGATTTCCTTTGGGGTTATCGGATTGGACGGCGTTAATGGAAGAATTTTGGGAAGCAGGAGGATTAGACATTGTGACTTGGTTGTTAGGAGCAGTTTGTAATGACAACTGCTGCAATTGATTCAACAAGTTCACTGTAGTCGAGTCTACAGACCCCATGATACCATCCGCATGCGGACCTGGCTTTGGCTTAGCTAAATCAACCTTAGATCCAGGAGCATCTGGCAAGTACTTTTGGAGGATCCCAGACTGAGAGTAGATCAGTTCTAACTGCTGGGCCCTGAAAATGGCTTGCTCCTCAGAATAGACCCCAGACATGGAGACATCCTTGGAGATCTCAGGTTGCAAAGACTTCAAAAACCACTCTAGACGGTACTCCGGAGGGATTTCGGCTTTAATGAGCCTTTTTCTCCGTCTCCATTCCTGTATGTGATCAGAAATGTGGGTTGCCTTATCCTGACGAAAGGTAGCCAGAAGTTCAGTTCCGGCATCATAGCGGACAGGCAACTGAAAGTGATTCAAGAAGATATTAGCTAAGTCTGCGAACGATGTAAAGCTGCCCCCTGGCAACTCTATGTACCATTTAGCCGCATTACCAGTCAAGGTGCGCTGAAAAAGTCTCAACCTAACCGAATCTTCGATGAGGGAGTTAGATGAGCACCACAAATGGAATGTGGTTACATGATCGCCCGGATCTTCACCACTCTTCCCTTCGAATTTTGGGATGTCCGAAGGGAGTTTGGTTGGGACCGGAGGCCAGGCTGGATTGTATCTGATAGGGTCGTTCGTTAGCTTAGTGAGATCTGGCAAGTTTAACGTTGCCAGAAATGGAAGCCTAGGAGGACCTAGGGGATTCCACCCAGACTGGGCAGAACTCCCCAAGTTCTGAAAAGATTGTCCTGGGATTTGAGAGGCACCAGGCTGCCCCAAGTGACCAGTAGAACCAGCTGAACCAAAGGGCAAGCCTTGTGGTCCAGCAAAATTCGGAGTTTGACCAACTCCTGCCGTATAAGCTCCATAGCTTGCAAAGTTTCCTCCTAAAGAATTGTAAGGAGTCGATAACCCCTGATATGGGTTCCAAGCCGAAGCGAGGGGAGGAATACTTTGAAACATGCTAACCGTGGAATACGGCCTACTTCCTTGTTGGCCAATGAATGGATTCGCAGTTCCTGCGTTACTAGCCCCAGGGTTATTCCAACCTTGGAAAGGATTGCTGCTTTGTCCTATTGAAGAAAAAGGCATGGATCCTACCGTTGGGTTGGAATGTGGAATATGACCACTTCCAAAAGGAAAACCCTGAAACGAAGCCGATCCGCCCATCATGGACGTAGCGGCATTGAACGGAACTGACGGAATACCCTGTGATTGGGTGCCAAAAAGGAAGGAACCAGTACTAAAAGCATTGGTTTGGGCATTTCCACTCGTGGACGGAATGGAGGTAGACCCAACCAAAGATGTGCTAGCAAATGATCCGAACAAGGAAGCGGAGGGGATGGAAATGGTTCCTCCCCCTTGCACCGATGTTGGGGTTTGCATAGTCGCAGCACTCGTGGAAGCCATGCTTCCAGTAGTGATCATAAATGGTAAGCGCGTAGCGTAACCTGGACTCGCTGGTCTATATAATGGAGGCCCAACGTATTGCAATACGTCTGGGTAACTAGATGGTAGTGGAGAATTTGGAATCACTAATGATTCTGAAAGTTCTTCTACCTCTACGTTATCCTCCGCTTGAAAGCGAACTTGAGAAAAGACTGGAGCGTCCCTCTCTTGTTCAAAAGTACCAGGCCTTGCTTGGCCGCTAATATCCCCGAGAGGAGGATCAATCCCCGATGCGTCAGCCGGCGTGGGACGGACCCCACCGGTAGTATTCCCTCTGCGCCTTCTAGGAGAAGGCTCTAAACTAGGTGGCGAGAGACCACGAAGTCTTCGAGACCGTCTTGGAGACCGGTCAGCCACTTTGAATTTTTTGTTATGATCTTATCTAAAGACTCAAAAAATTAAAAGCTAGGCCAACTAGGAGCACAGAGCACACACTAAAAAGTTCCTAAAGATACAGCCAGTCAAACAACTTTCAAGTATTTCCGCTCCGGGTGATTGAGACCGGACACCAAAATACGAGAAAGTGAATCAAAGGGCCTTCCGAGGATAGTCTGGGATGATGAGGGCCCAGTCCTATCAGCGAAGGTATCAGAGGAAGTTACGCTGACCTCCTAACAACAGTCTGCGCCGGTGCAAGCCTCCAAGCTTCGCAAGGGTGCCCTCCGGAAGTACTGTCGAGAGTGATACAACGTCGACCTCAGGTGCCACGGGATTCCCCTCCGCAGCCACCTATGCAGATCCCTATGAGAGGCAACTATGGGTACCAACTCGTCGCAGAAGCCAGGCGGAACAGTCGTGAGGTAAGTTCGGACAAGTAGGAGAGGGGGTATCTCTCTTCCCTGTCTTCACAGACCCTCGTGCTTAACTCCCAGATCCGGAGCTTTCCTGGTCTCCCTAACGCTATTGGATTTACTCTCTTTAATCAGACTCTTATGTTTGACGTTTTGTGTGGCCTTGGAGAGTTAACTCTCCACTCGCCTAATCCAAGGCCCTAAAATCCTAAACTTGTTGGTGTAATAACTAAAACAAAAAGTTCTAGTGGATTTTAATTAAGCGCTTGATTTTATTAGGCTGTTCTTTAAGTCAAAGGTAATGGAGGTGAAACTTGTGGTGTTTTATGGACGCAAAAGAAATTAATAAAACCTAGCTACATGCACATGCACTTTTGTTTTCGATGAATAGCAATTTCTATGAGGTTCAGAAGGCACTTGTAATATAAACAAAAAATTTTTTCTTTTTCTTTTCAGACTCCACACTCACAAAAACTAACAAAACTAAACATGCCTAAAAAGAGATGCAAATCTTTCCCTAATGCAAGAACTAAATGTGGATGCACGATTCAAAGACTACTCTAAAAACAAAGAAGGAAAGTTGCTGCTTTACCAAATTTTGTCTTGCCACTGAAATGCTTAGATAGAAGATGATTTGTTACTAATCATTTCGTCCAAACAATAAAAACAAGTTTTAAGATAAAAAACAAAGCACTTTCACTTCGCAAAAAAGGAAATCAGATGAGAAGCAAGTTTAAGAAAGCGAAACTCAAAAACTTTCAAAAGATTTTCTTTCAATCAAACCAAAAAGTCTTTTTCAAAGGAAAACTCTCAAAAAAAACTGACACTAATGATTGATAAACAAGCCACCAAACACTTTTGTGAATTGACACCTTCCAAATGATGAGAACTCAACAAAAATAAAATGTGTTCGAAATCGCTTTTGACAATCAAAAGCAGCAATGAAAGTCCAAGAAATCAAAAGACAAGTTTCAAGGAAATGGTAACAAACAACTTTCCCGAAACGAAGGAGCAAATGGTCATAAAAATGATTTCGTTAAGCAAACACAAATGTCATGAAAACAAAATGGACACAAAGATTTTAAGACAATCTTCCCACTCTGCCGAAACAGAGCAATCAAGATTCTTAAACAGAAACCTTGTGTGTCAAAAATCAATGACGCTTGCAATCAACGAAAAACAAGACTAGCACTCCTAGAGAGAGTTCGAAACAAGATGCCCCCTGTTAAACAGAGAACTGTCACTGGGACTTGACTGCTTTAAACTGACCCAAACCACCAGACAGACATTCAGCAAAAGAAAAATTATAAATCTTGAAAATTATGTGATATACGCGCCTGCAATTATTTGCAGAATGCGTGTACACGCGACTGTAACTAAGGAAACCTGCGTATACGCGGGTTTACTTAGTGCAACTTGCGTATATACGCTTCTGTAATCCAGAAAAAGTGCGTATATGAAGTGTTTCAAGAAAAATAAAAAACACAAACTGAAAAACTGGAAAAGCTTGGAGTTCAAGAAAATATCAGACAGTCAGAACCAACAAACAGAGGGACTGAGCCTTGATTGGCTTGAGGACTACCCAAACTAGGAACAACAAGAGTGTTGTCCCCAGCGGAGTCGCCAATTCTGGTTGAAGGGAAAGTACCCCTAGAGTCCTTTGGGCTGAGACTCTACCAGACTGAAAATTGCTTATACAAAGAAACACACACACACAGCCATCTTTTTTACTTTTAAGCAAATTCTAATGTTTAGGGTACATACCTAAGGTCCTACGTCCGAGAAGACCGTTAGGGTGCAAACCCTTCTTGGAGTTCCCTTCTTCTTTCTCTGACCTGCAAGACAAACAAATCAAAGAACACAACAGTACATGTATAGAAGTTTATGTATAAATCATCTTTATGCTATAAAGTTAGTTATAAATAATCTTTAAGTAACTACTTTCATAAGAATTCAACACAAGAATCTCATAAGCATAAAGAAAGATTATTCGGGAACAAAGACGTGTTTCTTTATATATAAAGGCAAATAAAGTACATATATCGGAAAGATATCACCTGAACACCTTCAGCAGGCTCCAAGCAAGCTTCCTCCCGGATTCGTTCCAGCCTCCAGCCTCCAGCAAGAGCTCCTTCCAAGTCTTAATCAATGATGATGTCAAGGATGAATGATCACCAATACACATGGAAACAAGGGTTTCCTATGCAAAATGGGGGAAGTGCAGGATGCACCAAGGACTTCAGACCTGGTCTAAGGGAAAAATCTCAGCATAATAATCTTGCTCTCCTTTCTCTCTCCCCTTGGCCTTCCCTTTGATGTCTTTTTATACCCTCTCCAAAGTAGTTTTTTAGTTAGGAGTTGGTTGGGAACAGTTGGGCCACGGGCACTAACAGGTGATCCAGCAGGTAAACCCGCGATCACCTCCCGAAAAAAAGGAAATTATATTTTTTTTAAGTGTTTTAATAGATACACGCGGGTTGGGTATGACAGACCCGCGTGTACACGCGTTTAACACAGGGCAAAGTCGCGTATAGGGAATAAAACACTGTTTTTTAAATTTTTGGACCAGGTCTGGAAGGAGGGGTTGCCCTAGGCCATAAGTGCAGCATCACAAACCATAAGAGTGAGATTTGGAGCTATAACAACTCGCTGAGCTAATGAAGAAGGCGAGACCCCTTCCACCTGGTGTGGAGAAAATACTCGCCTAGCTGCTGCAAATAAGGCCCTGTGGCCTCTCTGATAAGTGACCAATGGAGAAGAGCTGACATGGCTAGTCCCGGGGATATCATGCTGCTGTGATGGTCCTCCCTCCTCATGAACAATCTCCGGATGTGGTGGTGGTGCTGTAAAGAACTCATGAGAGATGAACTCCTCCCATGTGATGCCCTGCTGAGCCAATTGATGTCTGACCACAAGCTGAATCAAACCGTAATGATAGAGGCTCCTATACTGCTGTGCTGGGCTCTTCCTCTGCATCAAGGGCACCATCCTCTCAATGTTATGACACATGAAAACAGGGATGTTCATCATCCGTACCCGTGTGAAATGCATCATCAGGCGAATATGGTACGAATATATCTGTGAAAATCTGCCCTCACAGGTGAAAAAGAGCATGATAAGCCTCATCATGGGAGCATACTCACTCCTCAAAAATCTGAAGGGAAATACACCCGTCAAAGGTCTCATGAATGCAGGTCTAATGAAAGGCTCAAACTGAACACTGTCCAACATCCTGCGCTTGTTCCACACCTCTCCGACATTCGGTATCCCTGTGGCTTGAGCAATCATCTCGGGTGTCAATGTAAAATCCACCCCAGCAAGGTTCACATGTCCATCATGCAAATGCAAAACAAATAAGCGAGCCAACTGTTGTTGGGAAAAGTATCCAATACGGAATGACCCTATCCCACTCTAAGGGTGATAGTACCTCAGCAACAACTGAATACAAAGCTATTCAAGATTACTTCTTTATGAGATGTAAGAGAGAGGAGAAAAAGATCCACTAACCGTTGTCTTCCGCTAATGGTTGATCCAATCTTCCCTCTTTGCTGCTTGCTCCCAGCTCCTTGCTCTTTCACTGGCCCAACTACACAAAGATCCTGCAAAAGCACAAGAAAGGGAAACTACAAGAAGCATACATCCATAATTGATTCAAGGATTAGAATAAATCAAATATACAAGCATCAATACACCATTAAGACACATGCATATAGAAGAACCTCAAATGCTTTATTAATGGAAGAAGTAAAGTTCTGAGAGTGTTACAACCATAAGAGGCCCAATCCAGCAACACCTCCCAGCAGAAAGAAATCTCCTCTTCACCTCCTTCAAAGCAATCACCCAATAGTTCTATGCACAAACCAACAACACTTCCTTACATTCACAAGATTCCAGCCTCCCTAGACCTCATGAGAGAGCTCTATATATAGGAGTTTTGGAGAAAGGATGAGTCAGCTTGAGGCTGGCATGAAGCTGACTAGTTTCCTCTCTCACTTCAGTTATACTTCAGTTCTTGAGTCCACTTGGAGTTTCTTGCTTCCACTTGGAGATCTAGATCCTCTTACTCATCACAAGGCGAATTCCCTGATCCAAGTGTCATTTTGGAAGCTTCCTGGGCATTTGACACCTTGCAGAATGACCGTGCCACTTGGCCAATCTCGCCCAGCGCAGGTAGCCTTCATTAGATTTGACATTCAGTGCAGGTACAGAGTGGAGCAGTTGACATTCAGCGCAGATGCTCAGTGGAGCAGCTGACATGATCCAAAATTAGCCTGTTTTTGAGTGTTTTCAGGTGGAGAACTGATTTTCAGTGCTGTGGTTTACTGACCTTGTTCCTCTAGGGGTAGGAACAACATGTTTAGGGACTTTGGATCCCTTAGATTATTGACATTTCATGCTTCATGCTGTAAGGCACAAAAATGTCTATAACAGTTGCCCCCTAAAGTATGAGGTCGTTTATCGGGTGAAATGCTTTATCAGGAGGATCCGAAGTTCATTCAATCGCTGAGAGGTGCCCTGTAATAAAATACAATACAATACATTATTTTTCATTCTTCTTTCATGATCTAGCTGAGGCGGGCATTCCCATGCTCAGCTTTATAAATTCATTTTGGTACATAGAACAGACGATCGTCTGATGGTAGACTGATAATTCTCTGCTGAAATTATCATCCTTTGAGTAGGATGATCATCTGCTGTAATGATGTACATAACAAATGTCTTTATATCCTGAATATATATCGCAGCCCGGATGGATGAAACTAGATCCAGGGTCTTCAAACTCGTTCGATCTTCACTCTAAGTACAAGTCGATCCATGTGAGAATTGCGCTGAAGTCGAACATGGAAAGACATCGTTTGATTACCGGTCACTAATGTAAACCGTTAACAAGCGCGAGAGGAATCACCAATAATGACAATGACCCTCAAGGTACTGCAGTACAATTCACGTGGTGTGAATAAAGGACTTGGCGTCGAACACCACGCAAAATCTTCTGGTCGAAGGTCATTGATGTATACCTGTCGCCGTAAGTGAGAAACTTGCCATTGAGGCATGCAAGCTTCAAAGTACTGGGGGTTTTGTTCCTAGATCAACTTCTTGGATAATGAGCTGAAGTCGACAAGAAGCGATCCGTCAAAGGAGGGCCTTAATGAATCCCACATCAATGACACGGAACAGAGCTAATGATTTTAGTGGAGGTGAAAACAATCTGTGAAATATGATTCAGGGTGGCGATCATGGGTGGATGAAGGATAATGTATGGCAGTGGATGGGACACGGTTGACTCTTTCTGAACAACATCTCTTGAACATATAACGACACTGATGTGATGGATCGGTAGCATTACCCCAAATGTGGATGGTTTGGCGAGGACCATGGTGATGAGACCGGTGAATGAAACAACCCAACCCGATGTGATACGGAGGACAAAGTGTCATGTTCAAGAGCGACTTGCTACCATTAAAGCTTTGAGGTTCTCCCAATTTTCCCCCAGTCATTTCTGACCAGTACCTCTTTATTTTTGTCAAGCTTGAGGAGGATAACATATGCTTGTTCGATAACCTGCCTTTCGGGCAAGCCCATCGCTATGTTTTAACGAGCTTAGCGATAGGGAAACTCGTTCTCGTCTAAAGACAAGTTTGTCGCTATTTAATCATTTTAACGAGTCTAACGACAAGGAAAACTCGGTCCTTTTCATTTTTAGAGAGTCTAAAAAGGTACAGAAAGTTAACTCCAAAATTCCTTTTTCGTTATCTAATCCCTTAAGTCTGAAAAAGTATAAAACAATACAAAAGGGATGAGTTTTCGATAATTTTAACGAGCTGAATAAAACAAGCGCTCGACCTTTTTGTGTAATAATCCCTCAGGTCCAAAAAGATTAAAATCTAGAGGAGGGATAGCTCTTCCGGTCCTTTTAACGAGCTGGAAGGCCAAAACTCGGCAAGCTTTTCATATTTTACGAGTCAGATGAAAAGAGCTCAAAGAAGACTCGTCTTTTGAGGAACGAGTGATAAACAGGGATAGCAGCAGATTCCAGGTACAGGTTGGAATTTTCCAATCACGGCAGTGTCACAAGGATGGCTAGGTGAAATCACTCTTCGCAGCTGTTCCTCAAAATGGGTAAACAATCATATGGAGGTGAACGATTGGCCAAATGAAATGGAGGTGGCAGGTGAAAACACGACCAAGGCTTTTTATGGCTAATAAATCTACGATCACCACGGTTATTTACCAGGAAGTTCATTTTTTAACGAGCTTAAACTTGCTCAAAAGCTTATGTTTATTTTTTAACGAGCATGAACTATGACGCTAAAACTGCTCGGATCTTGCTTTTCTATTTTTTCACGAGCATAAATTCCGCGTTAAAACTGTTCGATATACCAGTCATAAGATAAGAAATGTCTCCTGCAAGATTCCAATTTTTATAGAGCTTGCACCTCACATAAGCTGTGCTCCATCTCATCCTTTCTTTATGTAAGTTCGGAAACGGCTAATCCCAAAAAACAGATAAATAACCGCTCCTAGCTTGCACTCCAAAAGGTTTGCATGCCCCCAGGTATAAAGTACAACTTCAAGGCTGCCCCTACTTATCCGATAAAACATTTGTCTTAAAGGGTGAGGCTTGCCTCTTTCTGGTTACCCAAAGATTGTTTTGTTAACACCATCAAACGAAAACATCTCCTCGGCACTATCTACCGAAGTAGACAATGGTGAATGACCTTTGTCAAACAAGTAACCTTGACAAAAGAGTCCTGTTCTAGAACAACCCCTCTTCCGTCCACGGACGGGGTACAGACTAGTCATACTTTTTCGCGGAAATTCCACCTTATACCCAAGGTTTTCTCTGCCCGAAGCAGACCAGGATGCATGCCCCCTGGGTTCCAGTCCCATCTTTCCGAATCACTCTCACTCATCGGGAAGGAGGACTGGGGGTGGAGACATTTCTTGGGTGAATAGACCATTCAGGGTTGGTATTTGACTATTTGCGATGCGTGATCCCGGAAATTAAAGTTGGTCTACGAGCTTGACCATTCTTCCTTCGTGTGGAAAACACATTACTCTAAAGAGTGAGGAGACTATAGATCCCATGCAATATATATAGTCTCGTCCAAGGAGTAGGTTATAATCCAAGGGTCCTTGAACGACCATCATGTTCATTTGAACGATCTTCCCTTTCAATGTAACAGGCACATTGGGGAGGATCCCTAATGGTCAACTGGTTCCTTTATCAAAACCCGAGAGATTTCTTATCTCAGGCAAAAGCGCCGGGGAACCCAGTGCTTTCCAAGCAATAGAGGAAAGGATACTCACAGATGCCCCTTCATCAATGATAGTTCCAGCCATTACCATTCTGTAGATTTGGACTATGATTCTGAATGGTATATTGGCTGGTAACCGGGGTCTGCCTAGTTGGTTCCAATCAAAGGACACAACCAGGTTGCTCAGTGGTGGAACCGAATACACGGCCGGATATGACTTTGACGATGTTCCTTCCTGCGATAAAGGAATGGGCGCATTGCCCTGATGCTCATCAGAGTCTGTGTTGATGAAAAGAATCTGGATGGTGTCATCCTTATTCTCTTCAGTGAGGGTGTCATTTGAAGATGAATCTTCAGTGACGACGTCATTTGAGGATGAAACCTCTGAAGGAAGAACCGGGTCAACTGCCGTATCGACCTTTAGACTTTCGTCTGGTCTGGATTCAGTAGGTTCATTTTCAATGACTGACGCTTCAGCTGACCACTTGGACGGGCCAGCTGTATTTTCAACCAACGAAGGACTTGGCACGAGTTTTTTGTATCCAGGAGGAAGCCCCAATGGTGAAACCGGGCGATCTTCCAAAACTCTCTTCGCTTCGTCTAAGAAGGGACAATGGTGGATGGCGTGATCGCCTTCACACAGTCTGTAGGGGGATCTTGCTCCACCTCTTTGTCTTGAATCTTCACTTTCGCTGGTTGACGGTAAGCAATCAACATGGCTATCAGAGGTTGATGCTCCCAAGTTGTGCAGACGAGGGGACCAGTCCCTTAGTATCCGGGGAATACAGGGACAATGTCTATGGAAGTGGTCTCCTCTACATATGACACATGGCGATTTAGACCCGGTCTGTGCTGTGTGTGGATTTTTGTCAGATGTCTTTTGCTTGCCCCCAGTCGCCTTAGGCTCCTTCTTCTTCTTCTCTCTCTTCTTCTTCTCCTTCTTCTCCATGGGAGCTTGGCTTTTGCCGGCTCTACCTTGCGAAGATGAAGGATTGGAGGAAGAGTTGTAGGAAGTGAAGGCTGGTGGGCAGCTCTAGACTGGTCTAACTGTTGACTCGACTGCTCAGGAACCATGGTGGTCTGAACTACATTGGTTGAGAATAGCCAAATAGGCAGGCCAATTGTCAGTCCTGGAAGCGACAATGTGGCCATGTGGGGCGCACCAACTTCTCCCCAAGAGGAGAAAGGACTAGGATTTCCATCATGTGGAATTCCTTGGTTGGGGCGTTCCATGTTCTCAACTTAAGATCAACGCGGGAATAGGAGGTGATTATGTTCCGTTTAAAATAAATTTTATAAGGACGCTTAGACACAACTTGCTTTTTCACTTTTTAAGAGTCGAGAAAAAGCTAAAGATGACTCTAGTCTCCTTCGATGTTTTAACGAGCCCGAAGTGACAAATGTTCGGATGGACTTTTTCAGTTATAGAGTTTGAAAAAGGCCAAAAGAAACTGCTCTGGAGTTCTAGGCAGAGGGTGTGCCAAACTTTTCGCAAAACCACAGAATACGTTTTACGGTACGAGTGGTCGATCTTCGTGAATGCTGTGTTCACTGCATTGCGATCAGTAGGGCGGCCGACACGGTTTCCTATTGGATAAAGGCTTTGATCCTATAGGGGTCTCCCAATATATACGCGACGGTACGTGGGAGCACAAGTCCGTATTGATACTTATCGCTTCACCGTGGAGGAATCACCCAACCACTCAACGCTAAGATATCACGTTTAACGACGCTGGAACACGTCTCTAGCTTAAACCTCTATGTGTTTGCGTTATGTTTCAATGCGTTGTTATGTAAATTCAATTTATTTTAAGGTTGATCTTGTTTAGCAGTTTGCCTTTATGGATCACCACGAGATGTATGATAACACTCCTAAATGCAGTCTAAGATGATAAGCAAGCTTTTCAATCTTTCAACTTTGAAAATCTTAACTACTGAGGGAAAAGAAAGACAACATCTTTTCACACAGATCATAGAGCACACACTAATGCACTTTTCCCTAAATCAACATGCAAGCTGTCATAATGCACATGCACAATGCAAGTATTTCTTTTCTCTTTCTTAATGTTGGCGTAATGCAAAAAGAAAGCTGTTGTATAATTTTGAATTCAATTTCAAGTGAAAGCAAACAAGCTTGTCCAAAATCAAAAGACACCTTAAGATTTACTTGTTTCGACACTAGAAATATATAAACTCAAACCAAATGACGAAAACAAAAGCTCAATCAACTATGAACAGCAAAAAAACTAACTCTTAAGATCAAAACGACACTTTTATCACAGGTCTAGATCTAAGAGGTCACAGCAAGACTAGTTCACTTTCGTTATGGGAAACTGTAAATGGTATAAGAAATACACAAAGAACAAACATAGTTTCTTTATACAACCGAGGCGGAATAGTGACAAGGAAAGTTGGTTTCAAATAGGCCCACTGACTCGTAACAAACAACAAAACAAGAGTGAAAACAGGGCAAGAAACAGCAGGAAACCCCAGTAGCACAAGGCAAGACTGGTCCAGCGCAGGTGGGACACTGTCTGTTTGACCTTCAGCGCAGGTAGCCCCTTCGGGAACTGCGCTGAAATGCAGACAACCTTTGTACAGCCTGCACTGAAGAACGAAACTTTCGTTTCTCTTGGTTTCCGGGTCACAGATTGCTAAAAAATTCACAGTTTTTGCTCAAATCAGAAGCTATCAGTCAAGGACACACTAAGGGATGACAAGGAGGATGAAAAGCTATCACTAAGAGCTTATTAGAGTCCTTGTGGATCAGCTCTTCAAATCATAAACTTGCCCAGAAACTGAGCTAGAGTAGCTGCCCTCTACTTTGTATTTGAAGGATTCAAATACAGTTCGATTCGGTACTCCCTTTGTTTATGAAATGAATAGCAAAAAACACAAACAACCAACAAGATACGATCCCCAGCGGAGTCGCCAATTTGTTGTTGGGAAAAGTATCCAATACAGAATGACCCTATCCCACTCTAAAGGTGATAGTACCTCAGCAACAACTGAATACAAAGCTATTCAAGATTACTTCTTTATGAGATGTAAGAGAGAGGAGAAAAAGATCCACTAACCGTTGTCTTCCGCTAATGGTTGATCCAATCTTCCCTCTTTGCTGCTTGCTCCTAGCTCCTTGCTCTTTCACTGGCCCAGCTACACAAAGATCCTGCAAAAGCACAAGAAAGGGAAACTACAAGAAGCATACATCCATAATTGATTCAAGGATTAGAATAAATCAAATATACAAGCATCAATACACCATTAAGACACATGCATATAGAAGAACCTCAAATGCTTTATTAATGGAAGAAGTAAAGTTCTGAGAGTGTTACAACCATAAGAGGCCCAATCCAGCAACACCTCCCAGCAGAAAGAAATCTCCTCTTCACCTCCTTCAAAGCAATCACCCAATAGTTCTATGCACAAACCAACAACACTTCCTTACATTCACAAGATTCCAGCCTCCCTAGACCTCATGAGAGAGCTCTATATATAGGAGTTTTGGAGAAAGGATGAGTCAGCTTGAGGCTGGCATGAAGCTGACTAGTGTCCTCTCTCACTTCAGTTATACTTCAGTTCTTGAGTCCACTTGGAGTTTCTTGCTTCCACTTGGAGATCTAGATCCTCTTACTCATCACAAGGCGAATTCCCTGATCCAAGTGTCATTTTGGAAGCTTCCTGGGCATTTGACACCTTGCAGAATGACCGTGCCACTTGGCCAATCTCGCCCAGCGCAGGTAGCCTTCATTAGATTTGACATTCAGCGCAGGTACAGAGTGGAGCAGTTGACATTCAGCGTAGATGCTCAGTGGAGCAGCTGACATGATCCAGAATTAGCTTGTTTTTGAGTGTTTTCAGGTGGAGAACTGATTTTCAGTGCTGTGGTTTACTGACCTTGTTCCTCTAGGGGTAGGAACAACATGTTTAGGGACTTTGGATCCCTTAGATTATTGACATTTCATGCTTCATGCTGTAAGGCACAAAAATGTCTATAACACCAACTCCCTGTGATGCTGAATCCGAGAGATCCTCTCGCAAAACTCATAACAAGACATATAACGGAAACATGATACTACCATTGGACAAGCCTGCAAATCGGTCAAAGAGGTGGGCTCCTCTCTCCTATGATGACCACCCTTTCCACCCTTGTGAGGCCTCCTCTATTCCTCAAACTCTGAAGCTGATGCATGGTCATCACTTTGCTCATAATTGGTTTTGGTTTCTGACATTGTTTTAGGAGCAAAGTGGCTGAAATGTACTGTTGTTTCTGCTTTGCAAACTGCTGATTAAAATGTTGTTTCAAGGGGACAAGGAGCTTAAGGGAAATGTTAGGGAAGGGATATTTTAAAGGGAAACTGGGAATAATAATGAAACAGGGAGTTTAGGGAAAGGATTATTGCATATACATTATTTTCCAAATTTATTTACAATAATGATATGGGAGGAAGGGCTAGGGTTTAATTTTTCTTTTGATTTCTTGGGAAGAAGGGTAGGGTTTAGGGCTCTTTAACAAATTTGGAAGGGAAATTTACATAAAATGATAAGGAAAATGTAATGGGAGGTGGAAAAAATGAGAACAATGGGATACCTCAAAACAGCATAATAAAACCCTAGAAATTTGACAACTTCAAACCAAAAGCACAATGGAGACTTTCACTTGCAAATGGAGACTTTTACAAATACAATCATGACCTTCTTGAACTGTAACAAGCAATAATTTTTTATGATGGAGGGCCTACCTTGCACAATTTAGCAATTTGTGGCTCCTTGGCAAATTTGCTGGCGGTTTTGCAGAGAGAGCGCTGATGGGTCGCGCGGGTTGTAAATTAACACTGGTGGAGGGTGCCTGACGGGTCACGCGCCTCTGACGGATCGCTCGCCTAGTTTGACGGGTCGCGCGCCTTCCCAACTCACACAATTCGCTCAAAATCTCTTGGAAACAATTGCTCTATCACTTGAATGCACAATGAGGCTTGATGGAGGGAGATTAGGGCTTTTATAGCCTTGTTTGAATTAATTTCATGTCATAACCCACTTTATAATGTTTTTCCATGACACTTTATAAACTTGACTTTTTTGGTTTCCTTTTGTCCTGAAATTGATTGATTTGATGCTTTTCTTTGATAATTTTTGCAGGGAGAGCATCTGAGGGATCTTGACAAGGGAGCCAGGGTTACATGCTGTCCTTTGAATCATTTTGAATTTTTACAATCTTTACAAAATTTTGAGAAATGACCTTTGCAAATTTTGAGAAATGACCTTGGCTTTAAAAACAGGGTTTTTAAATCAAGGTGAAAATTAACTGTACAAGATGAAATTTTTCGAAGAAACATTTTGAAAATCATCCCTTTTGCTTGCTGGGCACTTATTGACCTTCAGAGACATGACCTTGAAGATAATTTGACCTAAACCCTAGACCTAGAAATTTTGACTTCAAGACAAGACAAATAACCTTGAAAAAGTTTAATGACTGAAACAACTTGATCCAGCAGTGCCCAGAGGGGGACAAAGACACCAGCTCCTCCATCAGGGTTATGGCATGCCTAATGGAATGCAAGACACTGATGAGACACCTACTTATGCAAATGCAAAGAGCTTTGATCGCTGATGGAGGACTACTAGACCGACTCTAACAAATTCCACAAACTGTTGGAACTAATCTAACTGGACTTAACTCAGTTAATTGAGCTAACTAGTTACAACTCAAATACAACTCATTCTTATCTCCTTAATTAAGGGATAACTTGCTCAATCAATGGAGAAACTGTTGCATGTCTTCACATAGACTTCATGTTTGATTTCCTACAACTAGTTAACTCGAGATGAATTAATTAATTATTTTACAAACAACCGCTAAGATAAAATTTGAATTTTACTTCTCAATTTTAGTTCAGGGACTAACTAAAATTGGAATTTATCCCGAAATGCTATTTTTAGCATTTCCATTTTTCATTCCTTGTTTCTATGTCCAACAATGGTACCCAAAATGCTATTTATCGGAATGATATTTATAGCATTTCTATTTTTAGCATTTCTTGTTGCCATTTTCGACACTCCCTCTCAACAAGAAAGGCATTCAACTCAAACTCGATCCTGAACCTTTGGAATGTTCTACATGCAACACTTCTCCCAAGTATTGTTGCTCCAACAACTCTAGAAACAAAAAAATCTCCCAACTGACCTCCCTGTTGGGCTAGAAACATCGTCTGATGCTAAAGCTTCCTTTTCCGCTGACATGTGCTTCATCAATGACCTTGAGTTGCTGCAACACTCCATGCATCTCGCACCGTTGCACACCTGTCTGTGCCATCCTGCACTAGTGCAACACTCTTATGCCCCTCGCATTGTTGCAACCTACTAGCTCTGCACTGTCTTGGGATTCCTGACTGTAGCTCTCTCTACCGCTCCATCCTCATCTACCTCTACCCACTCAGCCAGTCCTACTACTCCTCATCGGGGCTCCCGTAGCAAGGTCTAATCAAAGAGGTTGGGTACCTCAAGGATCCTGCCCCTATTTCAACCTTCTTGGGACTATCACTCCACATCGCCCCTCCTCCCACTTGGAGGTATGGCTACATGTGATCCCTCTAACCACTTGGCTCGAAATGTCCCCTACTGGAGGTCTCTACATGAGTGGATGCCTCCACTCGGTCTCCTCTCGACTTCACCAGTTGTGCCTGCTCCACAACCTCCTAAAGCTGCTTCACTAATTGTGGCTCCTCCACAATTGTCTGAGAATTCTTCTGGCACTGCATGTTGAGAGGTTATGTACTCTCCCTCTCAACCACCAAGTCTCCAACAATTGCCTTACTCCTCAAGGCTTTGCATGCATCTTGAACCTCAAGAGCGTACATGTTCTTGACTCGTGAACTAATCTGCTTCACCTGTCTTGTGTTGACGTTTCTAAGGAAAACCTTTCCCTTATTGAAGAGTACATCATAGCCTTTGTCTTCCAGCATTGTGATCGATACCAAGTTTTTCCTCAGTCCTGGCACATACTTCACATCTGTCAAGGTAATGTGAGCTCCATGCTTCCTCTAAAAAACAACTGTGCCTACTCCTGAGACACTATACTTTTCATCATTACCCATCGCTATGAGTATCTAGAGATATTTCTCCTCCAAGGTATTGAACAAACTCTTATTGCCGGTCATGTGGAATGAAGCTCCATTGTCAAGAAACCAACAACATCCCACCATGGATGAAACCATGCATGCGAAGAGGGTGAAATCCAACTCGACTTGTGAGGCCAATGCCTCACCTTTAGATCCTTCCTTGGATCCCATCTTGGATTTCTTCAATGGACAATTTGTTGCAAAATGGCCCACCTCATGACAATGAAATCATCGCACTTTCGATTTGTCAAACTTCTTCCCACCATAGGAAGAACTCAATTTGGGATGAGAATCCTTCTCCTTCCCTTTCTTTTCCTTACTCGCTAAGGCACAATTTTCTTCATCCTCCTTGGATGAAGAACCATCTCTGGTGCTTCTCCTTATCTCCTCTTGCATTAGATCCGACCAAAGTCATTCCCAATCTCGCAGTTTCTCTCTTCCATTTACGGAGTCTTGGTAGCTATGCCAGCTCTTAGGAAGACCGAGGAGAGCAAGAATCACCATGTCATCATCATCTGTCGTGATCCCTACACTTCCAAGCTCATCCCTGCAGGTGGTGAGCTTGTTCAGATATGTAGAGATCATGTCGCCCTTTTCACACTTGATTTTCCGAAGCTTGTCTTTCAGCGCAAACTTACTCTGATTGCTGCTGTTTTGATATATATATTTCAATGTTTTCCACCTCGAAAACAATGTCTTCTTCCCATGGAGGTTTGAGACAATGTGGTCTCAAACTCCCTCCAGGAGGATTCTCCTTGCTCTAGCCACACATTTCTTCCATTCCACAAATTCTGTAGCTGCTGCCGACTTGGGAACTTCTTAATCAATGAAGTCCTTTAGACCGTTGTCCTCTAATACTGCTTCCATGTGATCCTTCTAGGCTATATAATTCGAGCTTCCATCAAGGGCATACTGGAGTCTTAAACCGTTGAATGCCATTGGTGAAATTTGAGATGTGATAAGAATTCGAATTCTATAATTAGGAACTTCAACCTTCGAACTTCTCCCTTCTTTGTATATTGTTCTTTTCTTTGATCACCTTTGCTCCGATACCATGTAGAAAATCCCACTGTAGATCACTTGATAATGCAATATACTAAAGCAAAATACTTGATCTTCTTCTACAAACAAACTTGCAGAAGCTTAATCGATTTTGAGCAAGATCAAATAGAACACATATAACAGAGAATGAGAAATCAATCACACATGAACACATAAGAATACTCATGGGAAAGCCTCAGCTAAAAACCCCAATCTCTATATTATCATACAAGTGGAAATATGTTCAGATTACACAAAGCTTTAGCTCACAAGCTATCCAGCTCTCAGTATAATCCCTCTGCTGCTCATAGACAGTCAAAGGATTCTCACAAACCTTCTCCTCTACCCTCCAAGCCTCCTATTTCCTTGCGCAGTTTCTCCTGGGGTCCAATGCTGTCACTTATGTGAATTTACCTCTCACACAACACATTAAACTCAAAAGTAACTGCACAGTCCTAAAGGAGATAATTCCTTCCGCATGGATGAGTTTCCTATATAAGAAAATTCCTCCATCTGATAGTACACTATCCCTTCCTCTGATCTCAACTGGGTCTCTGACTGAACTGACATGCATGAGTTATTTATGAGAGAATATTCAGTTATCTGAAGTGCAGCAGTTACATGCATGCATGCATTAACTAACTGAACTCACAATTAATTGCACAAACTGTTGGAACTAATCTAACTGGACTTAACTCAGTTAACCGAGCTAACTAATTACAACTCAAATACAACTCATCCTTATCTCCTTAATTAAGGGATAACTTCCTCAATCAATGGAGAAACTGTTGCATGTCTTCACATAGACTTCATGTTTGATTTCCTACAACTAATTAATTCGAGATGAATGAATTAATTATTTTACAAATAGCTGCTAAGATCAAATTCAAATTTTACTTCTCAATTTTAGTTCAGGGACTTACTAAAATTGGAATCTATCCCGAAATGCTATTTATAGCAATGATATTTTTAACATTTCCATTTTTCATTCCTTGTTGCTATGTCCAACACTGGTACCTGAAATTTCTATTTTAGCATTTCTCATTGCCATTTTCAACACTCCCTCTCAACAAGAAAGGCATTCAACTCGAACCTAATCCCAAACCTTTGGAATGTTCTGCATGCAACACTTCTCCCAAGTGTTGTTGCTCCAGCAACTCTAGAAACAAAAAAATCTCCCAACTGACCTCCCTATTGGGCTAGAAACATCCTCTGATGCTGAAGCTTCCTCTGCCACTGACAATTGCTCCCTCTATGACCTCTAAGTTGTTGCAGCACTCCATGCATCTCGCACCATTGCACACATGTCTGTGCCATCTTGCACTGGTGCAACACTCCTGTGCCCCTCGCATTGTTACAAACTGCTAGCTGTGCATTGTCTTGGGATTCCTGCACTGTAGCTGTCTCTGCTGCTCCATCCGCATCTACCTCTACCCACTCAGCCAGTCCTGCTACTCCTCATCGGGGCTCTCGTAGCAATGTCTAATCAAAGAGGTTGGGTACCTCAAGGATCCTACCCCTATTTTTGCCTTCTTTTGTCTATCACTCCACATCGCACCACCTCCCACCTGGAAGTATGGCTGCATGTGATCCCTCTACCTACTTGGCTCGAAATTTCCCCCTACTGGAGGTCTTTGCATGAGTGGATGCCTCCACTTGGCCTCCTCTCAGCTTCTCCAATTGTGGCTACTCCACAACCTCCTAAAGCTACTTCACCAATTGTGGCTCCTCCACAATTGTCTCAGACTTCTTTTAGCACTGCATGTTGAGAGGTAATGTACTCTCCCTGTCAACCACCAAGTCTCCAACAGTTGCCTTGCTCCTCAAGGCTTTGCATGCATCTTGAACCTCAAGAGCATACAGGTTCTTGACTTGTGAACCAATCTGCTTCACCTGTCTCGTGGTGACGTGTCTAAGGAAAACCTTTCCCTTACTGAAGACTACATCATAGCCTTTGTCTTCCAGCATTGCGATCGATACCAAATTTTTTGTCAGTCCTGGCACATACTTCACATCTGTCAAGGTAATGCGAGCTCCATGCTCCCTTTGAAAAACAACTGTGCCTACTCCTGAGACATTATACTTTTCATCATTACCCATCGCTATGAGTATCGGTCATGTGGAATGAAGCTCGACTATCAAGAAACCAACCACATCCCACCATGGATGAAACCATGCATGTGAAGAGGGTGAAATCCAACTCGAACTGTGAGGCCAATGCCTCACCTTCAGATCCTTCCTTAGATCCCATCTTGGATTTCTTCAATGGATAATTTGTTGCAAAATGGCCCACCTCATGACAATGAAAGCATTGCACTTTTGATTTGTCAAACTTCTTCCCACCATAGGAAGAACTCAATTTGGGATGTGAATCCTTCTCCTTCCCTTTCTTTGCCTTACTCGCTAAGGCACAATTTTCTTCATCCTCCTTGGATGAAGAACCATCTCTGGTGCTTCTCCTTATCTCCTCCTGCATTAGATCCGACCAAAGTCGTTCCCAATCTGGCAGTTTCTCTCTTCCATTTACGGAGTCTTGGTAGCTATGCCAGCTCTTAGGAAGATTGAGGAGAGCAATACTCACCATGTCATCATCGACTGTCGTGATCCCTACACTTCCAAGCTCATCCCCTCAGGTGGTGAGCTTGTTCAGATGTGGAGAGATTGTGTCGCCCTTTTCACAATTGATTTTTTGAAGCTTGTCTTTCAGCGCCAGCTTCCTTCGATCACTGATGTTTTGATATAGATCTTTCAATCTTTTCCACATTGAAAATGGTGTCTCCTTCCCATGGAGGCTTGAGACAATGTGGTCTCGAACTCCATCCAGGAGGATTCTCCTTTCTCTAGCCACACATTTCTTCCATTCCACCAATTCCGTAGCATTAGCTGCTGCCAGCTTGGGGACTTCTTGATCAATGAATTCCTTTAGACCGCTGTCCTCTAATACTGCTTCCATGCGATCCTTTCAGGCTATATAATTCAAGCTGCCATCAAGGGCATACTCGAGTCTTAAACCGTTGAATTCCATTGGTGAAATTTTATATGTGATAAGAATTCGAATTCTATAATCAGGAACTTCAACCTTTGAACTTCTCCCTTCTTTGTATACTCTTCTTTGCTTTGATCACCTTTGCTCCAATACCATGTAGAAAATCCCATTGTAAATCACCTGATAATGCAATACACTAAAGCAAAATACTTGATCTACTTCTACAAACAAACTTGGGGAAGCTTAATGAATTTTGAGCAAGATCAAATTTAACACATATAACAGAGAAAGAGAAATCAATCACACATGACCACAAAATAATACTCTGGGGAAAGCCTCAGCTAAATACCCCGATCTCTGTATTATCATATAAGTGGAAATATGTCCAGATTACACAAAGCTTTAGCTCACAAGCTATCCAACTATCAATACAATCCCTCTGCTGCTCATAGACAGTCAAAGTCTTCTCACAAACCTTCTTCTCTACCCTCCAAGCCTCCTATTTCCTTCCGCAGTTTCTCCTGGGGTCCAATGCTACCACCTGTGTGAATTTACCTCTCACACAACACATTAAACTCAAAAGTAACTGCACAGTCCTGAAGGAGATAATTCCTTCTGCATGGATGAGTTTCCTAGATAGGAAAATTCCTCCATCTGATAGTACACTGTCCTTTCCTCTGATCTCAACTGGGTCTCTGACTAAACTGACATGCATGAGTTATTTATGAGAGAATATTCAGTTATCTTAAGTGTAGCAGTTACATGCATGCATGCATTAACTAACTGAACTCACAATTAGTTCCAGAAACTGTTGGAACTAATCTAACTGGACTTAACTCAGTTAACTAAGCTAGTTAATTACAACTCAAATACAACTCATCCTTATCTCCTTATTTAAGGGATAACTTCCTCAATCAATGGAGAAATTGTTGGATATCTTCACATAGACTTCATGTTTGATTTCCTACAACTAATTAACTTGAGATGAATTAATAAATTATTTTACAAACATCTGTTAAGATCAAATTCAAATTTTACTTCTCAATTTTAGTTCAGGGACTAACTAAATTGGAATCTATCCCAAAATGCTATTTATAGCAAAGTTGTTTTTAGCATTTCCATTTTTCATTCCTTGTTGCTATGTCTAACACTGGTACCTGAAATGCTATTTATAGCATTTCTATTTTTAGCATTTCTTGTTGCCATTTTCAACACTCCATCTCAATAAGAAAGGCATTCAACTCGAACTCGATCCTGAACCTTTGGAATGTTCTACATGCAACACTTCTCCCAAGTGTTGTTGCTACAACAACTCTAGAAACAAAAAAATCTCCCAATTGACCTCCCTATTGGGCTAGAAACATCCTCTGATGCTGAAGCTTCCTCTGCCACTAAGAAGTGCTCCCTCTATGACCTCTGAGTTGCTACACACTCCATGCATCTCGCACCGTTTCACACTTGTCTGTGCGATCCTGCACTGGTGCAACACTCCTGTGCCTCTCACATTGTTTCAGCCTGCTAGCTCTGCACTGCCTTGGGATTCCTGCATTGTAGCTCTCTCTGCCACTCCATCCACATCTGCCTCTACCCACTTAGTCAGTCCTGCTACTCCTCATCAAGGCTCCCGTAGCAATGTCTAATCAAAGAGGTTGGGTACCTCAAGGATCCTGCCCCTATTTCAGCCTTCTTGGGACTATCACTCCACATCGCCCCACCTCCCACTTGGAGGTATGGCCGCATGTGATCCCTCTGCCCACTTGGCTCGAAATTCCCCCCCTACTAGAGGTCTCTGCATGAGTGGATGCCTCCACTCGGTCTCCTCTCGGCTTCTCCAATTGTGGCTGCTCCACAACCTCCTGAAGCCGCTTCACCAATTGTGGCTCTTCGACAATTGTCTAAGACTTCTTCTGGCACTGCATGTTGATAGGTAATGTACTCCCTCTCAACCACCAAGTCTCCAACAATTTCCTTACTCCTTAAGGCTTTGCATGCATCTTTAACCTCAAGAGCATACAGGTTCTTTACTCGTGAACCAATCTGCTTCACCTGTCTCGTGGTGACGTGTCTAAGGAAAACCTTTCCCTTATTGAAGACTACATCATAGCCTTTGTCTTCCAGCATTGCGATCGATACCAAGTTTTTCATCTGTCCTTGCACATACTTCACATCTGTCAAGGTAATGCGAGCTCCATGCTCCCTCTAAAAAACAATTGTGCCTACTCCTGAGACACTATACTTTTCATCATTACCCATCGCTATGAGTATCTGGAGATCTTTCTCCTCCAAGGTATTGATCAAACTCTTATCGTCGGTCATGTGGAATGAAGTTCCACTGTTAAGAAACCAACCACATCCCACCATGGATGAAACCATGCATTCGAAGAGGGTGAAATCCATCTCGAACTATGAGGCCAATGCCTCACCTTCAGATCCTTCCTTGGATCCCATCTTGGATTTCTTCAATGGACAATTTGTTGCAAAATGGCCCACCTCATGACAATGAAAGCATCACACTTTTGATTTGTCAAACTTCTTCCCAACATAGGAAGAACTCAATTTGGGATGAGAATCCTTCTCCTTCCTTTTCTTTTCCTTACTCGCTAAGGCACATTTTTCTTCATCCTCCTTGGATGAAGAACCATACCTGGTGCTTCTCCTTATCTCCTCCTGTATTAGATCCGACCAAATTCGTTCCCAATATGGCAGTTTTTCTCTTCCATTTACTGAGTCTTGGTAGCTATGCCAGCTCTTAGGAAGACCGAGGAGAGAAAGACTCACTATGTCATCATCGGCTGTCATAATCCGTACACTTCCAAGCTCATCCTTGCAGGTGGTGAGCTTGTTCAGATATGTAGAGATCGTGTCGCCATTTTCACACTTGATTTTCTAAAGCTTGTCTTTTAGCGCCAGCTTCTTCTGATCGTTGTTGTTCTGATATAGATCTTTCAATGTTTTCCACATCGAAAATGGTGTTTCCTTCCCATGGAGGCTCGAGACAAGGTGGTCTCGAACTCCCTCCAGGAGGGTTCTCCTTGCTCTAGCCACACATTTCTTCCATTCTACCAATTCTGTAGTATTAGCTGCTGCGGGCTTGGGGACTTCTTGATCAATGAAGTCCTTTAGACCGTTGTCCTCTAATATTGATTCCATACGATCCTTCTAGGCTATATAATTCTAGCTGTCGTCAAAGGCATACTCGAGTCTTAAACCATTGAACGCCATTGGTGAAATTTTATATGTGATAAGAATTCGAATTCTATAATTAGGAACTGCAACTTTCGAACTTCTCCCTTCTTTGTATACTATTCTTCTCTTTGATCACCTTTGCTCCGATACCATGTAGAAAATGCCACTGTAGATCACCTGATAATGCAATATACTAAAGCAAAATACTTGATCTACTTCTACAAAACAAACTTGTAGAAACTTAATCGATTTTGAGCAAGATCAAATAGAACACATATAACAGAGAATGAGAAATAAATCACACATGAACATAGAAGAATACTCTGGGGAAAGCCTCAGCTAAAAACCCCAATCTCTGTATTATCATACAAGTGGAAATATGTCCGGATTACACAAAGCTTTAGCTCACAAGCTATCCAAGTCTCAGTACAATCCCTCTGCTGCTCATAGATAGTCAAAGGCTTCTCACAAACCTTCTCCTCTAGCCTCCAAGCCTCCTATTTCCTTGCACAGTTTCTCCTGGGGTCCAATGCTACCACCTGTGTCAATTTACCTCTCACACAACACATTAACCTCAAAAGTAACTGCGCAGTCTTGAAGGAGATAATTCCTTCTGCATGGATGACTTTCCTATATAGGAAAATTCCTCCATCTGATATTACGCTGTCCCTTCCTCTGATCTCAACTGGGTCTCTGACTGAACTGACATGCATGAGTTATTTATGAGAGAATATTCAGTTATTTGAAGTGCAACAGTTACACGCATGCATGCATTAACTAACTGAACTCACAATTAATTCCACAAACTGTTGGAACTAATCTAACTGGACTTAACTCGGTTAACTGAGCTAATTATTTACAACTCAAATACAACTCATCCTTATCTCCTTAATTTAGGGATAACTTCCTCAATCAATGGAGAAACTGTTGCATGTCTTCACATTGACTTCATGTTTGATTTCCTACAACTAATTAACTTGAGATGAATTAACTAATTATTTTACAAACAGCTGCTAAAATCAAATTCGAATTTTACTTCTCAATTTTAGTTCAGGGACTAACTAAAATTGGAATCTATCCCGAAATGCTATTTATAGCAATGCTATTTTTATCATTTCCATTTTTATTCCTTGTTGCTATGTCCAACACTGGTACCTGAAATGCGATTTATAGCAACGTTATTTATAAAATTTCTATTTTTATCATTTCTTGTTGCCATTTTCAACAATCTCAATAAACTATGGAAGCTTATTACCTCAAAAACATTCCTTGAAATGGGAAAATTAATGATTTCTTTGAATTTCTCTTAATCCATCTGCAAACCATCCTTATATATCAGGAAACCTAAATATACCAACTCTTTCTTCATAAAATTTCACTTCTTCATATGGATTAGTAACTTTCCTCTCTGTAAAGTATTCAAGACCACTTTGAGATGTCTCATACATTCTTCTCTTATTTGACTATACACTAAGATATCATCTAAATAAACTAGAACAAATTTACCAATTAATAATTTAAAAATTTATTCATCAACCCTATGAAAGTACTAGGAACATTTGTGAGCCCAAAAGGAATCACCAATCATTCATATAATGCACTGTTGGTTTTTAAAGTTTCCTTCCATTCATCTCCCTCTCTAATTCTAATATGATGATATTCATTTTTGAAATCGATCTGTGAGAAATATTTGGCACCACTCAGACAATATATTAATACAAGGTAATGTAAATATGTACCTTATTGTGATTTTATTTTTTTCTCTTGAAATTGTGCATGTTCACCATCCTCCATCTTTATTTGAACTAAATATTGTAGGAACAATGCACGGTCTCAAGCTCTACTTGATCAGACCTTTATCCAACAACTCTTGCATATGTCTTTTTATCTCTCCATTCTCCTATGGAGTCATATTATATGTTGCTATATTAGGAATATTATCCCTTGGAATCAAATATATTTGATGACTAATACTGCTTATAGTGGGTAATTCATTTGGAAAATCATCGATGATGATATCAACAAAATCATCCAACAAGGTTTTAAACTTTTGCAGGAAAATCATCCAAATTTTTATTGATAAGTATTACCTTAGGCCTACCAAATAAAGAAAAGTGTACCTCCTCCTTCTTAACTTCTTGCAACGGTTCTTTTCATCTCCTCAACAACACATTAGGACCAACTTCTTATTTTCCCCTTCATATTTTAAAGGCAATAATACACATCTCTGACCATCATTTTCAAGAGAATAAGTGTTCCTCTTACCATCATGAATCAATTTCCTATGATACGACCTAGCTCTTCCCAATAAAACATGGCTAACATCCATATGCATTATATCATATAACACGTCATATTTATAACCACCAATTTGAAATTCCACATTTCACTGCTCATTAACCAGGATATGATGTCACTTTTGTAACTAGGACACCTTATAAGGTGTAGGATGTGTTAATCTTTGCAACCCTAGATTCTATACCATTTCAATGGAAACAAAATTATTTTCACTAGCACTATCAATTACAACCTTACAATACTTACCTCTTTTCTTGCATACAAAGCTAAATGAACTTTTTCTCTAGGCTTGTTCCCTAGCATCCTTTTCTCATTTAATAATAACTCTTTTCATCAACAATGACTCTCCTTCTTCTCGAGTCCCTTATGTTGCAACTGAATTTACACTCTCTTCCTTCACTTATATTACATGTCCACCTCTTTGACTTGCAGGATTCTTCTCTAGACAGACCCACTACAAATCTTTCAACTTACCACATCTATAATATTTAACTTGATAATCTCTACCCATGCCTGTACCTCTTGAAAAGTACATTATTTCTCTGGATTCATCTCCTCTTGGTGACTGACTTGATTGACTTGAGCTTTTCCCTTCCTCTCTTTGGGATTGAAATCTCCCTTTGCTATTACGTTTCCCTTTTCCTCTTGGAGGAATATTTCCTCCGTTCTTCTAAATTTGTTTTCTAGTTATCTTCAATTCTACCTTTAAAGCAACTTGATATGAATCTTCCACTATTTTGGGCAGAAGATATTGATTTCATCTTGAATTTCACACCTCAACCCATTGATACACCTAGCAACCTTTCTAGCACCTTATATATGACCAACTCTAATGCTTAATTCAGAAAATTCCTTACTATACTCATTTATTGACATAGATTATAGTTTAATATTTTTCAATTGCTTAAAAAGATTCAATTGGTGGTATTTAGGCATGAACATACCTTTAAATTTAGCAACCATTTTGTCCCAACTCTTAATATTGGGCTTTCTTTTTCTCTTTATGTTTTCTTACACTTCATCCCACCATGGGGTTACATGAACTTTCAACCTAGTCACCACATACTTTACTCTCTTTTCTTCATCCACATCTTCATAATCAAAGTATTTTTCTATAACATTGATCTGTTCCACCAGCTCCTCAATATTTAAATCTCCCTTATACATGGGTATATCCATTTTAGGTCTAGCACATACTCTAGAAATCAATTTTAGCATTTTATCCTTTGTTGATTCCTCTCCTACTTCTTCTTCATTGAAATTTCCTTCCTCTTTCACTGATATCCCATACATCAGCTCCCGTTTTCTGAGTAGTTTCAATGGACTCCAATCTCATTTGGATGTATCTCATCTCCATTTGCAAAGTTTCATTTGGTACATATCTCCCACAAGTTGCTTCTACTCCTCTCTATCTATGTGTTATCTCCTACTTATTCAAAGAACATGCTTACCACGATACCAAACTAATGATAGATTAGACCAATGCTGTAGGTTTTAACCCCGCATAGAAATTACCTACATAAGAATTCTAAAAATAGAAAATAAACAAAGGTGAGAGCATAACACATAAAACAAATATACAAAGAGATTTTCCCCTGGATCCCAAAACCAAGACTACCAGATTGATTTTTCATTATATTCCTTTCAATGTTACAAGATATATATATACATGCCGAAGCATCCATAAAACCCAATCCATTAACCCTGGATTAGAACATAACCATAGTTCCCTTGACCGGATCTACAAAATACCATAGACCGGAAACCATCGCGCCCAAAACCATGTGCGAAAACCATGCACAAAACCATATGTAGGTTCGCCCACCTAATATAGGGTCCAATTTTTTTTTTCTTGGGGCGCTACCCTGGACTCCGTAGAGGGGGGCTACTGCGAGCCTCAAATACCCTATACAGGGGGGCTGTCGGTCCCCTCAAACCCCTTGCATAGGGGGGGGCTGCCGCCTCCTCTGTGACCCCCGCTCGTTGCGCATCGTCTAGTTGTGGAAAGAAATAACACAACCCAACAAATGCTACACCTCTTGTGACAATTTCAAGCTATATTGTTTGTTTTCCCCTATCTATTCACAGCGGAGTGTATATTGGCACTTAACTCCCTACTTAAATCTATTGAGTGTGTTAAGCAATATATAAGCCCCTTATTAATCTAAAACTCCTTATTAAGCCCTAGATATTGAGTGATTACAATTCTACTGTTATATTTTTATGTAGGCTACAACCTTTCATGGTCCCATTTTACTATAATTGTACCATTTTTCTCCTATCTATATATATAAACACACACACACACACACACACTAAAGATTCCTAGCCTTAAGATCATCAAATATTTTATTGTACATTGTATTCATTATAAAAGAAGGTTTATACCTTAAAGAAGACTGTAATTATTGGTTTCTTATCACTTTTAAGGTGCAAGTTTCATAACATTTGATATCAGGGCACATGAAAATAGGGTTTTGCTGCTTCAAATAGGTCATCTTGGAATTTTCACAATAACTTTTGTTAGGAGGTTTCATATAGTGAAAATTGGAGAATATTGAGGATAAGTATTGAGGAACATCTAGTTGAACTTTCATATCTTCATTCAATATATTTTTAGACATATGCTCTAGGGAAGTTAAGGTTCTAGAATGTTCTTGAAATAAGTTTCAAACAAGTTTGTTCAACATTTTCACTATAATTTTTTTCTAGGAGGTTTCAAATGTTGAAACTTGGCTCATATTGAGGATAAATCTTTATGGAATTCGGGTTAAATATTAGATCTTGTTTTGGCATACTTTCATACACATGCTCTAAGGAAGTTAGGGTTCCTCAATTCTCTTGAACCAACGTCAAAGAGGTTAGTTTGGAATTTTCACTATAAAAAAATGGGAGGTTTTAGATAGTGAAACATGGAATATCGTGGAGAAATATTGACTAATATATGGTTCAAATTTCAAATATTGTTTCATTATATGTTTAGAGATATGATCTAATGAAGCTAGGGTTTTTGAATGCTCTTGAAATCAGTATGGAATTTTCACTAAACACTTTTTTGGGGAGGATTTAGATGGTGAAACTTAGACAATATTGAGGCAAAATTCAAGGAACATCTGATTCAAATTTCATAACTTGGTCCATTATACTTTTAGAGATATACTCTAAGGAAATTAAGGTTTATGAATTCTCCCGAAATCAATTTCAACGAGGTTAGTTTGGAATTTTCACTATAATTTTTCTTTTGGGAAGTTTCAGACACTGAAACTTGGAGCATATTGACGAGAAATCTTGGGGAACATCTATTTTTAAATTTAAGAGTTTGGTTAGCTATAATTTTAGAGTTATACTCTATGGAAGTTAGGGCTTATGAAGGGTCTTGAAATCAATTTCAAACATGTCAGCTTAGTAGTTTTGCTATAACTTCTTTTATGGGAATTTACAAGGTGCGAAATCTTTGAGGATCATAGGAGACATACAAAAGTACCTCAAGTACAAATTTCAGAATTTTGTTTGAAGAATCGACACATGGGATGTTGTACAATTTTTCTCATAGAAAGAGGCCAAAATATTAACAAGTTTTTGGAAAGTAACCACAAATTTCACTTAGCACGTCAAATTTTGGTCACACCTACAACACTGTAGAAAATATAAATCAGAGTATTACATTTCAAAGTTTTAGATTAATAAGGGTTTAAATATTAGATATATATCAATAAAAGTTTCAACCATTCAAATATTATCCAAATTAATGTTTTAAAGGTACAAACTTACAAGTGATCTAACTTGTGATTAGAAGATCCATTTTTTTTGGTAACTGGATGTTGTGATAAATATGAGTATTATTATTTTTTTCCAACATGCCTCCAAAGAAAGTTACTACACCAATTAAACATCCTGAAGGCTCATATTGGACTCATGAAGAAAGTGAATACTTATAATGTAGGTTATCCCAATTAGAGAAGAAAGTTAATAAAATGGATGTTAGTATGTTGAAAAAGGCAGATTTATCGTGTTATCAAGAAAAAATTAAAAGATAAATTATGGATGAATTGGAAAATAATATGAATGAAAATCAGGAAGAAATTGTAAGTAAGATGAATGAAAATAAGGAAGAAATACAAAAATCTATGAATACCATGGAAAATCTTCTCTTTGAGAGGCTTCCTAAAAGGGATATTGAGATCCAAGGAAATCATTAAAATAAGCAGAACCATTGTGCTAAAACTAAATCACCTATGGGAAATATTTTATCACAATTATAGAGCACGAATATGAATTACAAACCATAAACATGAATTTTAAATCCAAGATCCACATCATTAGGGCTTCAAGTCAGCACCAAGGATCTACTACATTCCAAAGATCGATGTGAAGAAGTTTGATGGTAATAATCCTATAATATGGATATTCTAGATAGAGTAATACTTTGATCTACACCAAGCGATAGCCTTACAAAAGGTAAATATTGTATCCATGTTTTTAGAACAATACCAACATGTATAGTATCATTGACTTTGTGAAAGGAAAAATGATTTAGTCATATCTTGGTCCATTTTTATGGAGGAATTTATATCATGTTATGGGGATATTAAGAGCAATACATTCTTTAGTCAATAAAATTTCAAGAAAAAGGTCCAAGAATAGAGCACATTCAACAATTTTAAAATTAGAGTCTTAGGGTAAAGAATATTTTAGAGGATAATTTTTAGACCTATTTATGGGAATACTAAAGAAAGTCATCCAATGCAAGGTGTGTCTCTTTGAACCTAAATCTCTAGAGCATGCTTTAAATTTGGAAAAAAAATGTGAAAGTAAAAATATGGCCACTAGAAAATTGGTCACTAATAACTATAGAGAAATTCATGCTCCCTCTCTTAATCCGACAAGGTTGACTCCTCAACAAATGGATGAAAAGAGAGAAAAGGATTGTGTTACAACTATGACAACAAGTATAGTAAAGGGCATAATGTAATTAGAAGAAATTATTCTGCATAAATTGTGAAAATCAAGAAATAGAATCGTCATAAGATCTAAAGTTAGAAGAAATTTCTCCAATAACCTCTTTTCATGCATTGGCCTACATCAATACTCCACAAACCCTAAAGATATAAGGATATATAAAAAATAAGATGTAATAGTGTTGATTAATTCTGGTGGTACGTGTTAGTGTCGGTATTTTCATCCCTCCATCAGTGATCAAATTTCTCTTTTTTGCATGCATATTAGGTGTCCCATCCGATCAACTGCATTCCATTAGGTCATGGATCAACTAATGGTAGTGTTTCATTGTCAATTTCCCTCATGCCATTTACCTGCTAGTCTATTTTCACATGTTCAGGTCATTTACTATCATTTTATGTCATTTCATTTACCAAAATCATTTTTAGGGTTTTAGGTCTCACTAGGTCTAGGGTATGCCACCATGGTCATCAAAAACCCAATAAAGGGTCAGCAGGCACATGAGGAAGTCTACTAAGTTCACAAGATCAAAATTTCAATGATGATATACTCAATAAGTGATTTTTACCTCAAAACTCTGTTTTGAGGTGAAAATAGAGTTTTTTATTTTTATGTACAAAATTTATGTAATTTGAAATGTTTTCTATATGTAATAAGTTCCAGCGGCTGCCCTTGCTCACCTTGCCAACTCCTGCCACTGCAGACAAAAGCAAAAGCATCAATGCATCAGTTTACCAAGCGACCAAGAAAAGTCAATTTAAATGAAAAAATAGAGCTAATGACCAAAAGTGATTTGGACATTAGAAAAGTGGGTTTGAATAAGTAAAAAGTTTAAAGCCATCCATATTTAAAATGAAAGGGGTGCCATTTATAATTTTATTATGCAAAATACCCTTGGGGAGCAAAAAATCGTGATTTGGAGGAAGATTGAGCCTTGGAGGTCAAAAACCCTGTTTTTCAAGTAAACTTGCCTGGTGCTGTGCATCAGAGGCAGTGTGTTACGCATGAGACTGGCGCTGCACATCAGTCACTTTCTACCAGTGTAAATTTGCACGGGCGCTGCGCATTGGGCCCAGTGCGTTGCGCATCAGTCTATAAGTTTCCAAGTCGTTCCAAATTGCTCAATAACCCTAAAAAATGTTGTATTTACATTCTACAAGTAAGTGATCACTGCCCTAGAGCTAAATTTGATGTCATGCTTGTGTCGTTCATGAGTTTTGCATATTGAAAGTGAAACCCTAGCTGTCTTCATTGTTTTCCATTTTATTGTGCAATTTTCACTCCACCATCATAAAAAACATCATTAAACCCTTTTCCCTCTTCCATTTTCCTAAATCACTCCATTTATCTCATCTTCCATATCCCAATCCCCTAAAACAACTAATTCCCTTCACCAAACCCTAAATCCCTCACTAAACCCTAGTTTTCCAAAACTAATCCCTTCATCCCCCAACTCCATTTTCCATTAGTAAAATCTCTTCATACTCATCACTCTTATCCTCCCTCGTTACCATTTTTCACTATATCATCATGACATCCCTTCCCTAAGACAAGCACCAAACACCATGGCAAGAAACAGTGAGTCAAGCTATGAAGAGGAGACACTAAGTGACAGTTCAAGAGACAGAAATGTATAGCCTAGAAGACCTCACAAGGGTGGGAAAATTATAAGAGAGGAACCTATTAGCATTGTTGAACTCCTTGCTTGTCCCCTTACCACCACTTGTTTCAGATACCAATCTTGCTTTGAGTTTTATGAGATGGTTGAGAGGGTTAAGTATCATCATGAATTGGCAAGGCAATTTGTCATCAACATGGAGAACAATATGGTAAACCTTGCTGGCATCAATTTCACTCTTTCACCAGCCATTATTGCAAAAGCAACTAGAATGCCAGATGTAGGGGAAAGGTGGAACAAAAGACAGAATATCAACAAACAACATTATGAACCATACATTAAGGCCAAATATCATGGTAAATTGAGCAGGGTGTTTCCTTTCAAGTTCTTGGAGGACCGGTATGTTCCACTTATGAAACTCATCATTAAATACTTCACATGTGAGGGAAGGTTCTCCAGACTCTATGCCTATCATATCAGATTACTTATGCATTTCACCAGGGTTAGAATGATGAGTATTCCATATTTCATTTGCAAAAACATAGAGAGGATGACTGTGATTGCAAAGAGAAAACCATACCCACAATAGCTCAACAACATTTATCACTTTGCTGTCATCAAGATTATTGTTGTGCATCAGCTCACTCAATTGGGAGTGCCATGGGAAACCTTCATTGCCCATGAAATCTTCAAGGGGCCTCAAATCTTTGTAGATCTTCAAGAGGAAGGTGGACCTTCCGGGCAACAAAAAGAGCATGAAAGCAAAACTGAAGAGGCACACATTCCTGTGTTTATAACTTATGAAAAAGGTACAAGAAGACTTTTTGCAGCTACCAAACGAGTATTATCTCCACCAAGGGTGGAAGGGGTCTCGTTATCTTCACCAGATCACAGGAAAATGCTAGCTTCACCTGGGGTGAAAGGGGATTTTCCTTCTTCTTCAACAAAAAAGGTACAGGACAAAGAAAAGCAACAATTGCATGATGAAGGGCCTTCTGAAGGGAAATACAGGGATTTTGTTTTTGTTGAGAAAGATGACACTGATTTGGGCTCCCAAAGCTCAAGACTCAAGGATGTGATCATCAAAGAGAAAGAAGCCGAGATCCAAGCCTTGTCACTTGACCTTGAGAGGGCTAAGTGGATCATTAACTTCCTTGAGCAAGAAAACAAGCAGATTATTGATAAACAAGAACTCATGGAGCTAAATAATCATCAAAGAAAACTAGCAAGGTCCAAAAGGGCAAAGGGAAAGTTGACATCCATTGAACAAGAAAATGATCGGGAATACTTGTTGGAGAAGGTGAATATGCACTTGGAGAGGTTACTAAAGAAGGCAAAAAAAGAGAAGAACATGATGCGCCACATGGCTTATCACTACTTAGCCCGGAATAAAATTTGCAAGACAAGGATAAGAAGCCTAAAAGCTAAGCTAAAGAGAGCCTTAAAAGCTGAAAAGGAGCAAGATAAACTTAAGATTTTGGCTGAAGATTCCTTGGCTTAGCAAAGCAATTAGTAAGCTTGCCTCTTGCCAATTTTGAAGTAATTTTGAGAAATTTTTGTCATTTCACAAATTTTAATTGCAAAACACAGGAATTTTCCTCTGATGCGCAGCACCACCAGCGCTGCGCATTGAGATGGCTTGGAATTTTGACAAATGGCTTACATTTTTGGATTCCTCATGGAAAAATACTAAAACCTAGAAATTTTCATGAAATTTGGAGGAGATCTGGGTCACCTAAAGGGCAAAAAACACCTAAAAAATGCCCTCTTTGCCACTTTTTGGACCCACAAGAAGTAGTCTTGGGAGAAGTGATTTTTGAAGGGGAAAATGGACTCCAAATCCAAAAATTCTAGTTGTCCTAGAAAGTAGACAGACAGATCTTTCCAACAAGCCATCTTGGAGCTAATTTGGTGAAGGGGAAGGCCTTCAAACTCAGCCTTGAAGTGGTGTTGCACATCAGGCAGATGGCACTGTGCATCAGGCAAAATTTTGCCAATTTTGCTCAAAAACTCAGAATTTCGCCTAGTTTTCTACCAGTTTGACTTTTTCTTCTCTCATGGTAAAATTCATGATGTAATATGATGTAAATTGATGTACTATGATGTAAAAATGATGAAAAATGACTTAAGGAGGTAGATACATCAGTTATAGGTGGTTTCGAGTTGAATGAATCAATTTCCATAGTTTTAGAGGCAAGCTGTTCCACTGCCTATTTTTCAGTTCCTAATTTAGATCTTGTTGAAACAGCTCCTTGAATCATGGATTCGAACCTTGATGGCTAGCATAGGTGGTTTGATGCCTATATCTTGTACTTTCTTAGTCATTTTTCAGGGTTGGACTCTTGTGGATGCATTGAGCACTATTGTACATCACTTCTACAGCTTGGCAAGGAAATAAACCAGGGTTTTACAACATTTTGTAGGATTCTTGTGGTCATGTGAATTAGCATTGTTTTCTTCTTTGTTATTTATTTTATCTTATGTTTATATGTGCCATCATCTCTCTCTTTTTGCATAACTAAGTGAATCAAGTGTAAAAGGTGGAAATCATTGGCATGTCAGTGCTCTGCCTTGGGGTTTATTTAGTTTTAAATGTTTTCTGCTGTTTGAAGAGGACTCATGAACCTTACAAGCCCTATCCAACTCCTCACCAGTCTTTAGACTCACCATTACATTCATTTCAAAGTGCTAAAACACTTGCCTACCTCGCCCCACAGAAACCTCTGCAAATCTATGTTGATTTCCTGGACCCAAAGCTGCCTTCCTCATCTGATCCAACAACCAACCATTAAAATCAATCAAAATCCTTTGAGGATATACCTAGCATAAAATTAGTATTTGTTAGGCCCCTATACTACTAGTGTAACCCCTTATTGTTATTAGTACAACCCACTTATTATATTGATGTACCCATGTAGTGCCCATATTGTTACTATTGTGCCACATAGAAGCCCACTATTGTTATTATTGTGCCCTTACATTATTATTGTTATGTCGGCTCTGATTATGTTATGACCCATTAGACTCCTATATATAGAAAGGAGGTCTTTTCATTTGTATCATTGAAGAATTGTTCATTTATGTAATGTAAAGGAGGTTGCCCCCTCGAAGAGGCTGAATTCTAAGGCGTTGATCTATCTTTCCTATCTTTTCTTGAGCTGGTTTCATAACATTTGGTATCAGAGCTTTGGATTCTAGGGTTTCGCTGCTCCAAACAGGTCATCGTGGAATTTTTGCTATAACTTTTTTTCTGCGATGTTTCAGAAGTTGCAAAAAAACCTATTCGAGAAGAAATCGCGCTGAACCTTGGGTTCGAATTTCAGAGCTTTTCGCACTATATTTGCGGAGATATGATCTGAGGAAGTTGGTCTTTTTGTAGACTCCTGAATTACATTCCAAACAAGTGACCTGGGGAAAATCGTCATAACTTTATCTCTGAGCATCGGATTGAAATTTCGTAAGAAGGTACAGAAAGAGGACGGACTTTAGTTTCTTGTATATCTTTTTTCAGATCCAAAGTTTGAAACAGTGACTTGTGGCACATCGTACAATTTCGCACTACTGAACTAGTCTATAATCAGGTCACTGTGGGAGATTTGGCATAACTCTTCCTTGGAGAATCCAATTTGGATCAGACTGGTGGCATTGGAAAGAAGACACAAAGGGCTACCTCAGGTCGCAATTTCAGAACTGTAAGAACTAAACTTACAGAGTTATAGTCGTTTCAAGATTGAGCTCCTAAAATCAAGAAAAGGCGATATGAGGAAGTTTGATGGCAAGGATCCGGTAAATTGGATACATCAAATGGAGCAATATTTTGATCTACATGGTGTACCATTGTTACAAAAGGTATGTATTGCATCTTCATATTTAGAACGGGATCAATTTTTATGGTATAAAGTGCTTTGTTCTCATAAACAACTTGTTACATGGTCAATTTTCACGGAGGAAATGATAGCACATTATGAGGATACAAAGAGCAACAACTTCTTTAGAGCAACACCACAACAATTGGAAAGAGTAAAAGAGCTTTGTTACATACTGGAAAGTAAAATTATGGCTACCCCTCACAACTATAATAATGGAAGTGTTGTTTCTCCTAGTCTTCCACAACCTATAAGGTTGACACCACAACAATTGGAAGAAAAAAGAGAAAAAGGGCTTTGTTACAGTTGTGATAGCAAATACACTAAAGGTCATAATTGTGATGAGAAGAAATTATTTTACATAGATTATGAAGAGGAGGAAGAAAAGGATCAAGAAACATCAAAAGAAGAGTATATACACCAGGAACCAACCCTAGAGAAAGAAGAAATGAATCTGACCATATCTTGTGAAGCATTGGCAAGAATTACCACTCCTCAAATTCTCAAGATAGAAGGACATAGCAAGAAGAAAAAAGTTCAAGAAGTGAAAGATCACATCGATAAAGAAGAAATGAATCCAACCATATCTTGTAATGCATTGGCCGGAATTACCACTCCTCAAATTATCAAGATAGAAGGACATATCAAGAAGAAAAATGTTCAAGAAGTGAAAGATCACATCGAGCATCAAGAAATGAATCCGACCATATCTTGTAAAGGATTGGAAGAAATTACCACTCCTCAAACTCTAGAGATAGAAGGACATATCAAGAAGAAAAAGGTTCAAGCAGAGAAAGATCACATCGAGCATCAACAACAAGTTCTCCAACTTTTAAAGGATAATGCCACTTCAGTGCAAAATCAAACGAAACAACAGGTAGATCAACATCATAGTGAAAAATGTTTTGATGTAGGTGATTGGGTATTTTTACTGCTACATCTCAAGCAAGCTATTTAAGAGGAGGAAATGTTGGCAATACTACATGCACTTAAAAAATGGCGACCTTACTGAATGGGAAGACTCTTCAAGGATGAGGATGTGGAAGCATTGTTTTTTGCTATTTCTATTATCCAACTAGATTGGATAAACGAAGCAAGGGATGAATGGAAGAAGGATGAAGAATTATGGCCACTTATTCAAAAGTTGCAAAAGATCCCAATTCAAACAATATTGCCAGAAATTGAAGAGGAAGGAAAAATCATATTGGAACCTGGAGCAGTCACAAAAACAAGAACCCGACAGCTACGAAATCGACCAATTTTAGAGAATCTCATCAAGTGGAAGAACTTACCCGCTGAAGATTCCACATGGGAGGACAAGAATTTTATACAGAAGCATCAAGAACTACTAGTGTAACCCCTATACTACTAGTGTAACCCCTATACTACTAGTGTAACCCCTTATTGTTATTCGTACAACCCACTTATTGTATTGATGTACCCATGTAGTTCCCATATTGTTACTATTGTGCCACATAGAAGCCCACTATTGTTATTATTATGCCCTTACATTATTATTGTTACGTCGGCTCTAATTATGTTATTTCCCCTTAGACTCCTATATATAGAAAGGAGGTCTTTTCATTTGTATCATCAAAGAATTGTTCATTTATGTAATGTAAAGGAGGTTTCCCCCTCGAAGAGGCTGAATTCTAAGGCGTTGATCTATCTTTCCTATCTTTTCTTGAGCTGGTTTCATAACAGTATTCTTATCAGTCATCTCAAGCCTTACTTGCAATATCCTAATTGAGATTGATAAGGAGAGAGTCCTCTCCCGACCTGGTAGCGCTAGCTACCAGGTTAAGCGTGTTTTGATGTTACCCTAGACCTTCCTTTCTTAGCCCGGGGTAGATTTAGGCTATAATATAGTGGCGGCCGTACTAGGGAAGAACTGAACACTATTACCCTAGTACATTAAAACAATTCTATACTTTTGGATGAAGAGTTTAGAATTTAGTAGGCTGATACGTTTGTAATATTCATTTGAATTTTGGGAAAAATTCAACACACTGGCTTCCAGATGATACACCAGGGCCAATCCTGATCCTGATCCTCCTCCCTTGTATGAAAACCCAAATCTTATTCCAAGAATTCTCCGGAAAGAAATTTCTGTGATACCAGTATTTAGATCTCATTCATGCCTAGTTGTTTTTGAATATCTTGAAGATCTCTTGTTTGATGAACATTTTGATCTATATTTGTTTGAAACTAAATCTGAAAGTGCAGTTGGTGCTACTGTTCTAAATCCGGAGTTTGTCAAATATCTTGAAACTGAAAGGGAAAATAGATCAATTGATGCTTATATTTTGAATCTTCAAACTTCCATTGTGGCTACCAATATTCCTGAGTTCTTAGAATCTGCATCCGCTACTCTTGGTTCATCTACTGTTGTGTCTAGTTCCGAAATTCCTACTAAACCTCCTTTTATCCCCACCATTCCCATGCAGCCCACCATACCTGATCAGAGATTCACTGTCTCTTCTCCCCCATCAACCCCTTCAACACTTCAAACATCTAACATTTCTTCACCTCCTTCTACACCTCATACACCCATTACATCGACTGCTATTGTTGTTCCAACTCCTCCTACATCCCCAAGGCCAGTTTCAAATCCACCTCGAGCAATAGCCGCCTGATATGCACCTCTCGTTTTGCCACAGAACTTGGATGCTATGCCTGCTGATTATCAAAGTAAAATTCCATTGTTTGATGCTACCAAAGGTATCACAGCGTAACAACATGTTGATAGGATGAGCGATTTCTTTGACCTTCATGAGATAGATGAAGAGAATGTGACTATCAGATTATTTGTGCAAAATTTTGGAGGCGAAGTGCGAAAGTGGTTTAGAGCATTACCTGCTAGGACTATCAATACATTGGCCGTTCTTCATAGACAATTTATGGATTGTTGGGAGGTAAAGAAAAAGCCACTCCAAATTCTTTCCGAGTATGAAAACATAAAGAGGAATGTTAGTGAAAGTGTCTAGGATTACTATGTTAGATTCAATACTGTTTATAATGCTATTCCAACTGATATCAAGCCACCAATGGGGTTGGATTTGATAAAATTTCCCAATGGCTTTGATCCCGACACGGCATATCAATTGAGAGAAAGATACCCAACTACATTGGAGGATATGCAGAAAATTGTAGTGAGTGTGGAGGAAAATCTGCCAGCTAAGAGAGCTAGGACAATGACCGAGAAGAAAGTGACCATAAAGGAAGAAGCTTCTTCCTTAGATCATTTGCTTCGCAAAATTGAGAAGATGTTTGATAAAATAACCATTGCAGATAAACCCGAGACACATATCAAAAATCCAAATTTCTGTGGTCAGCAGCAACCACAGTTCAGGATTAAACAACGGGAGCAAAGAGCGCAAGACCAAACAGCACAACAACAAGTCAAAACACCATTACAGCAGAACTATGTTCATGGCATGGAATCAGATGATGATGAGAATCCAATAGGAGAGGAGAATAACTTTTTACACTAGATGGTTTGCCATTTTATATCATGGAGGATGAGGAGTATTTAGAAAGCCCAGCTATACAGAAAGATGAAGATTTTATATTAGCCAATGAAACAGACCTAGAAGAAGAATCAGATGAATATCAGAGGGGATATATGAATGCATTGACAGTGTAGCAAAGACAATATTCACTCAGGAGCAAGGATGTACCAATCAATCCAATTCAAAAGCGGAAGGAAGCAACACCATCAAAGAATGATTCTCCAAATGTTCAAAAAAAAGGAAAGGAGCCAGCAGATCCTACTTCCAGCAAAGCACAATCAACAAATGAAAAGTCAAATCAACCAAGTGCAACAAAGGAGAAGTCCAAAAGAAGGATGCTCTGCTCAAAGAGATAGATAAAACTACAACCTTTAGCTTAGAGAATGATATTTCTAAGTTAAAAGTGTCAATACCTTTGACAGAATTAATGAAGAATAGCAGTTATAAAGGTCAAGTGTCAAAGATTTTGAATATAGATTCCCTGTCTGATATGGTTAATGTGGAAGATGACCAACCCGAGCTTATCTTTGATCCGGCATTAGAAGGCCAATCTGAGGATGGTGATGTAGCCCATTTTTACATCAGCCTTAGATTGCATGATTATGTCTTGCACAATGCCATGTTTGATTTAGGAGCATCTCACAACCTCATGCCAAAGGCAATTATGGAAAAATTGGATTTGGACATCACTCACAAGTATCATGATCTTTATTCCTTTGATTCTGGTAGGGTCAGATGTATTGGTCTCATTGAGGATTTGGTTGTGACTTTAGATCAGATTCCAGCAAAGAATGTTCTCATGGATGTGGTTGTGGCTGACATTCCCCCTATATTTGGCATGTTTTTATCTAGGTTGTGGGGTGCAAAACTCAAAGGGACATTGCAGTTAGATTTCTCCTATGTCACTATTCCCGTATTTGTTCAATTGAGGAAATTATATAGGGAGAAAAGGATGAAGTATATGATCACAAGAAAGGAGAAACCTTTGAATCATCCAATCAATTATGTACATACAAATTTAGAATCTTTTGTTCTTTATTCTGACAGTGGTTTTAATGATGTGAATAGTCAATTAGTTGAAGTGGAAGATATTCCAGAGATAACAGAAAATTTCAGAGCAGTACTTGATCAAGAGAGACAAAGGATTGAAAGTACCGCTGAACAGTCAACATTCCACTAGCAGCAGAAAATTGATGGACAACAGCCAAAGTTAGAAGAGTAGGCAGAATTCCAGCACTTGGAGGAAGAAGCCGGTTTGTGGAGTATGGATTTTGATGGAGTAGTAAGTAAAGATGGTGCAGGAATTGGTATTTGGATACGCAACCCAGTTTTACTACCAAATAAAGTCCCGAGTAATGTAAGAGTTTGTTCATATAAATTGGCTTTTGATTGTTCCTGTTATCATTGAAAATTCTGTTTCCAAAAATTTGCTCAGATTAGCTTAAAGACCAAGTGTTTTCGCAGCGCATGAATCCTTTAGCAGTTTCGCAGCGCAGCCTGTTTTAGTGATTTCGTAGCGTGCTACGAAATGGGGGATTTGTTCGAATCCATAGTAGCTGTCATGCAAAAATAGTTCTGGGGCGGATACATTTCACAGGTGGCATGTTCTCAAGAAGTCATCATCGATGCTTGTCATTAAGTTTGGTCAGTGTGAGTTTCTTAGAAAGGGTGCAATAATTGGTTCATTGATGGATGCATGACCAATGCCTATCATACAACCATTTGGGCAGCAATCTTTGTTCAATAGATATGTGGATAGCTATTACAATGATGCTAATGGATCTGTTGGTTCTTCATATCATACAAAGACACTTAAACTCATCCCAGCATGCAGAGGCATAATTTTGTACCTATGGAACCATCATGGACAAAGAATACTAACCTTAATCATATGCAAACACAGTTACTTGCTTGGATGTGCGCATGGCACCTTCCAGTGGACAGGTGCAAAAGTACACATTCAATACAGAGGACATAAATCAGATTACTATGAACTTTAAGTCATCTTTTCTTGCGGCTGCAGATGACAGTAGAGAAGTAAAGATTATTGACATTCGTCAACATTGCCTTTACAAAACACTCAGATCCATACACACAAATATTTGCAGCTCTGTGCAGTTTCATCCTTGGCGGCCATGGGAAGTTATATCTGGGGGATTAGATTCAAAAATTGTAGCATGGGACTTTTTAAGAGGAAGTCAACAAATGGTTATAGACGCTGCAGTTCCCACCACGGAAAATGCAGAAAATGCCTCGAGTACAAATCAAATTTGTAATCCTCCTTTTGTTCATGCTTTGGCGGTTCCAGAGGAAAATATGGATAAAAAAAACCAGGTTGTTGCTGCAGCAAGAGGTGATGGCATCATTGAAATTATTGATCTCAGATTTGAGTCATACGTGACAAGAGCAAAAAGTAAGCAGTCATCACGTGCTAGAAAAGGATTTCAGCCCAAATCATCGAAAAATACAAATGTAAATGAGAACGTTGCGAGTGGGGAAATTACAAAGGGAATGAACGTATTCAGAGCCTAGCAGATAAGAATGCCAGAGCCAATGGCAGTATGCGAAATTAAAGGAGATATCTCAACTCTCTCTTTTCAAAAAAGACTTGAAGTCAAAATTGTTGGGCCGGTGGAGATTTCTTTCCGCGGTGGGTGAAACTGATTATTGACAGGTGGCAAATTCAATGGAGTAGCATTTATGTTTGGGGCGCAAGTGTTTGATGAAGTGCCAGAGAGAGATGTAGTTCATTGTCTTCGTGGCTTAGCTCCACAAGAGTTCTTTTTTCACGCAAACGGGTGGCAGAGAAGGTTTTGTCAATAGCATTAACAATGAGCGGACTCTATAAGGATATCCATAAACCGGTTCCAGATGAAGTTTGCAGGGCTTTAAAGAAGAAACGAAAATCTTTCTCTGGGCTGTAACAAGCTTAATGTATGGAGCTGGTTGATGTGTACAAGATTCGCCTCCCAAAGTTCACTGTTAAAGTTGTAGTTCAATATATGCGAAAGGTAATCCAGAGGAAGGCGCATTTTGATATCATGGATCTTGATGTTGTTAAGATAGCGACAAAGTTTTTTATTACTGCATTGATTCTCGAGAATACTTTTACATCTGTGTTGGACATGGTTGGAGTTTTGTTACCTTTTCTTAAGTGGTTTATAGGAGGCACTGATTCCAAGGGTCTAAGGATTTTAAATTGTCTGGTTCGTTCTCCATGGAATACTATTGATCTTATAGATCAGGTCGAACAACCAATTTTATTCCTATCTGGCTCTCGGGATGAGATGGTTCCACCTTCACACATGCGCAGGCTATATGAAAAAGCTAAACGGAATCTAAGGTGCTTCTTTGTAGATTTCCCAACAGGTATGCATATGGATACTTGGTATGTTGGCGGGGATCGATATTGGCAAACAATACATCATTTCCTGGTGAAAGAACTTTCAAATCGTGACGGAAATAAAGAAGGCTCAAGATATGGCTGGGAAAATGAGTGGGGCAACCAGTGAAATATTGAAAAATTGGAAAAGCTTGTTGTATCATCTGGCTAAAGCATCAGGCTTTATGTACATTAATTTTTCTTGGATATCACTTTATGTTCTCGAGTTTATGTATTCTAAATGTATTCTTGTTACTTTCAATGGGAGACTGTCATTTCCAAGAAGATATGGGTAATTGAGTTTTCTGGGAAAGCACGCATTTGGAATTCTAAGAGTTCAGGCCAAAGCAAATCAGAAGCTCGAAAAGATTTATGTGCAGTTGGTCCATCTGTTGGAGGTTCATGTTACAGGGAATGTGATTCTGAATCTCAGCATAGCAAAGGTGAAACTGAAGAATGGCAACAACAGCTATTCAATTTTGTGAGGAGTTTAGAGGAAGACTGTGTTTTTTAAATCACACAGCAGTTTCGTAGCGCGCTACGAAACTGCTGTAGGTGATGTTTTCAATACAGAATAAACAGTTTGACCGGGAATGTTAGAAGAGAGACACCTGTACATCAATACAGCCTACAGCTCATCTGGAGACATGGTGTTTGGTAGCAGCGTTCCATACTTTGAGTTATTAAAGATTTGGGAACATGCTGCTACATTTTCGGAGGATGGTAGGAGACAGGGACCTTAAAAATAGGTGTTTTGATCCTGATGATAAATGATCCATCAGCGCTTACAGGTATCCAAAGTCAGCGTTCTTTGCATCTGTAGCTCAATCATCTTGAGCCTAACCAACAAAAGACAACTGTCAAAGATCAAGAAAGGAATCAGGCATACGAGGAGATGAAGTTAGAGTTTTAGTGTGAATAGGACTCTTTGTAATTACAGCTCAATACTTTATGTATTTAATGAGTTTGTTTAAAAATAGATAAGGGTAGTTAATGATAGGTCATCGAGCTCCCCTCATGCTTGAGGAGGAGACTCGAAGTAGTTAAGTAGGTTTTCCTATATATAGTGAAAACTCTGATGTAGGTTGGGTTGGAGATTTATGAAAAAAACAGAGTTTTTATATTGGCTAATGTAAAAGACTTTTGACAGTAATAGAAAGATTACTTTTTCTTCCCAAGATTCATCTTGTGTTCAAAAGCTCAGAATATATGTGGTTTGTCTTTATCCTTTTTGTTTTACAGCTCAATAGACATGCAATCACTCTGAATTCACCTAGTGCTCAGACTTCCTGTGTATGTTTATGAGTTGAGGTTCTTTTTGAGAAATGTTCTGAGTGTTTAAACATTATATGCCTTGGCTTCCATGATTGAGTAGTTAATAGTTTACTGCAGAGGTGTTTGACTCCATGAGCCCAATGGAAGAAGTGTTATTTTGTTGTTCCAACCAGCTTATTTTCATGTACTGTTTGAAGAGTTAGCCATCTTCTCTTGTTCTTAATTCATATCAGAAATCTGTGAGAGAGCCCTCTCTGACTAAGGAGGCTAAGCCTTAGTCTAAAGCCTGGTTTGAAAAAAACAGAGTTTTTATATCAGCTTATGTAAAAAAGACTTTTGACAGTAATATGAAGATTACTTTTTCTTCCCAAGATTCATCATGTGTTCAATGCTTAGGATATATGTGGCTTTGTCTTTATCAAAAGTGGTCTAAAGATTTGGGTTTACAGTGGAGATATTGATGGGAGAGTACCTGTAACTGCCACGAAAGATAACATCAATGCATTACATTTGCCCATAAAGCAACAATGGCATCCGTGGTTCCATGACAGACAAGTAGCAGAATGGTTTATACAATACCAAGGATTAACATATCTGACATTTAGAGGAACAGGGCACGCAGTTCCCTTAGACAAATGTAGCGAAACATTGATTGTGAATTTCTGTGCCCTGTTTGTTCCATAAAGTGTGATCTATTTCCTTTTTGGAAGGTAAGATTAGAAAATGCATCTGACACAGGAACACAGTGATACATGTCAAAATGAGCAGAATGGATGTCTGGAAAATACACAGGGTGCAATGTTAGAAGGTTCTGCTTCTACTAATGAACTTCCTGTTGGTCCACTAGATTCTGGTAAAATTGTCACTACCTGCGGTAATGATAAACCGATCAGCAAAGGTTACAGCAAGAAATGCAGAGCTATTTGTTATTACAGCAGAAATTGAAGGATGACAATGAACTTTGTTTTAACCTCTTATGTTAGGCAGCTATTGAAACTCCAAGGATTCTTAATCTCTCAAGTAGTGAACACTTTAGTGGACCTTATGGGGAGGGTTTTGTTTTCATGGCCAATGATTGGCATACATTTCTTCTTTCAGATTTTGAGGTGAAACTGAAGAATGGCAACAACAGCTATTCAATTTTGTGAGGAGTTTAGAGGAAGACTGTGTTTTTTAAATCACACAGCAGTTTCGTAGCGTGCTACGAAACTGCTGTAGGTGATGTTTTCAATGCAGAATAAACAGTTTGACCGGGAATGTTAGAAGAGAGACACCTGTACATCAATACAGCCTACAGCTCATCTGGAGACATGGTGTTTGGTAGCAGCGTTCCATACTTTGAGTTATTAAAGAGTTAGGAACATGCTGCTACATTTTCGGAGGATGGTAGGAGACAGGGACCTTAACAATAGGTGTTTTGATCCTGATAATAAATGGTCCATCAGCGCTTACAGGTATCCAAAGTCAGCGTTCCTTGCATCTGTAGCTCAATCATCTTGAGCCTAACCAACAAAAGACAACTGTCAAAGATCAAGAAAGGAATCAGGCATACGAGGAGATGAAGTTAGAGTTTTAGTGTGATTAGAACTCTTTGTAATTACAGCTCAATACTTTATGTATTTAATGAGTTTGTTTAAAAATAGATAAGGGTAGTTAATGATAGGTCATCGAGCTCCCCTCATGCTTGAGGAGGAGACTCGAAGTAGTGAAGTAGGTTTTCCTATATATAGTGAAAACTCTGATGTAATTGAGGTTGGAGATTTATGAAAAAACAGAGTTTTTATATCAGCTTATGTAAAAAAGACTTTTGACAGTAATATGAAGATTACTTTTTCTTCCCAAGATTCATCATGTGTTCAATGCTTAGGATATATGTGGCTTTGTCTTTATCCTTTTATGTTTTACAGCTCACTAAATATGCAATCACTCTGAATTCACCTAGTGCTCAGACTTCCTGTGTATATTTATGAGTTGAGGTTCCTTTTGAGAAATGTTCTGAGTGTTTAAACATTATATGCCTTGGCTTCCATGATTAAGTAGTTAATAGTTTACTGCAGAGGTGTTTGACTCCATGAGCCCAATGGATGATATGAATAACCAAGCCAGGAATGAACATCTCCACTGGCTCTGCCTCTGACACATCAGGGCCCAAATCTGTATTCACAGGTTGGGATATTGAATCTCCAGAAGTGCCATTCTCTATCACTATATCAGTATAGTGGGCATGCAATTCATTAGAATAAACCTCATCTTTATAGCTAGCATCTTGCTGATTGTTGCCATGATTCTCTGTGTCTGAATCCTCAATTAACACTGTACATTCATCAAAGGAAAGTTTGTCTCTTGATTCAGCACCTTTTATCTTGTACTTAAAACGTCTCTGCTTGTGTCTCCGATTCTTATCCCTTGGGACCATCGAGCTTGATTGGGATGTCTGCACAGAATTAATAAACGTATCTGAAAAAGCCATCACAATGCTCCCATGAAAAACAGGAAGCTTGCCAACTCTTGAAACGTTAATGTCTTCTGAATGATCGCCACTTTGGTCTTCAGCTATGCTTTGCGATGGACCACCCATAGTATCACAGTATTGAGAAGAAGCCTCATTGCTCTTGCTTTTTATGTACACCAATTTTTCACCTTGTTTACCAAGATGATTTGAAGATTTACAGCTTTCATGTAGATTCCTTCCTCCAGCATGAGGGGAATTCGAATTCCTCCTAATTTGACACCTAATGACACTCAAAACTAACTATTAAATGCGAAGGACAACTAACTAGGAGTCCTAGAGACCTAATACAACTAGGAGTGTAACTCCTTATTATGATTACAACAAACTTATCTAAAAATTTAAAGCATTCTTTGACACCTAACACTCCATGAGGTCGAATTTGATGAAGCCTCCCACGTGGTCACCCAACTGCTGATGAGAAACCCTAGAAATTAGGGAACATGTTTCCCTGTTTTTAGGGTTAGATCCTTGAAAATTGCAGAGCCTTTATCTCTTCATCCATGACAAATTTTACGAAACTGAAGGAGGTTTTTGTAGCCCATGTTGTCCAGAACAAAAACCTCTCCTGGTTTTTGAAAACATTTCTCCAGCTGTCGAGAAACTGTCCTTGAAAAACACGTGGCAAACAGGAAAACAATCCGTTTTCTGAAAGTAGGGTCTCAATGAAAGCTTCTTATCTCCCAACTGAAAACACATACGAATAAAGTGAGATAGATTATTGTAGATGGACATGTTATGAAGAGAAACCTCCTTCAGAATTCCAAGATAGCCTTTCATGTGATCAGAAACTGATTTTGAAAAACACTACTAAAACCAGTAGACAAAGCTTGACTTTCTGCAGTTTCGTAGCGCAAGTTTAACTATAAATTCCTCCCACCTCAGAACGAATTTGAAGAAACTGAAAGAGGTTTTTGTAGTGAAGCATGTTAGGAAGAAAAGCCTCTTTCAGTTTGAAAAATTAAGTTCCCAGCTGCTCAGGAAAGCTTTTAGAAATTGACTAGTAAAAGCAGAAAACAGAGTTTCTTCAGCTGAAACAGGCTGCCACAGGGGTTTCGCAGCGCGCTGCGAAATCACCTAAAAGATGTTGCGCTGCGAAACTGCTAAAAATGATTTATGTGTTTTACCATCAAACAAATGTAAGACATTTGGCATTGAAATTTTGTCAGTGATAACAGTGGCTCCACTTGGGATAGTGTGCCCTTGTGGTACACTAAGAACCTGCAGTTCCAGTGCCTTGTAAAATTTATTTGACAAACATCTTCTTTCAGCTTCTTGAGCCTTCACCTCGGGCTTAAGCTTGATGTTGACTGTGGGAAAAAGAAATCTACCACTACTGAAAAAATGCTCAGTCAACCTTGAGCTTATTTGCACTTTCCTACCTACCTACCCTATCAGCTGCATTCTCTAATTGTAGCTCAAGGAACATGAAACTTCCAATGAAGCCAATCATCAATCTGATCTGAAACTTGGATCTCCTTACTGTGCTTGAAGCATAAATAAACCAGATACTGAAATAACCAAGGAAGCATGAGGTGCAACTGTTCTTCAAGATGAACATATAATTGGAAGCCTGAACAATAAATCTTTTCCATGTAGTCAGCTATAGGGTCAAAAAACACATGGTTAGTTTGATAATCATCATAACATTATATCTCTTTAGACAACTGATCCTTAGCCACACAAAACCCCTTTGATGTGCTATCCAATTTGCTATTTGACAAGCTATCCAACTGCTTTTCTGAATCATTCCAACAAACAATGAAATTTTCCTCATTATTATCATCATTCTTTGGTGTAAGCTGCTGCAAGAAATTACAAAAATGAACAATCTTTTCCTCTGCCTGAGGGTCATAAAAAATTTCTTCCAACATTTCTTCTTGGTGTTTGTAATCATGTTCATTTTGATAATGATCCGAAGACTGACAAGTCTGCTGCATCTCTACATCAATATCAGAGGATTGAACATGGTTTTCATAAGTAAACCCCTGCTGATCTTCATGCTGCATTTCATGAGATGTTGTACTTTCTTCTTGGTGCTGAAATGCATTGTTATGAAGAGCCTCTAAAATTTCTTCATCCATAAACTCATCATCATCATAACAATCCTCCAAGTACTGAATGAGATTTAAAGAATGTCTACAACAATCTTTGAGCAACAATAAGGAAGGATGACACTCTTTATACATGTCATAGAACACATTATGGAAATCAGCAAGAGAAGATAATGAACCATTTTCCAAACTTTTATACCAAGACCATGCTTTTCCTTCTAAAGTGGCCATAAACATCCTCATGAGACAATCCTCAGGAAAGTGAACCTTAAGACTGCGTACATGCATATGAAACCTAACCAAATGAAGAGCAGCATTGTCCTTCTTTTCATCTTTGAATATCGGAAGATCCTCTAACCAATCAACCTTTGGCATAGGATTTGGAAAACCAGGGATATGAGACCGATTCATAGGAGCATACCTGGCATTCATTCTTGCAGTGGAACTCATCTTGTAACTTCATCAAGCTACTGATATTCTAGCAGTGGAGTCACCTTCTAATTTCTTATTTGATGTGTGGAGTCGCCAAGGTAGTTTTGCAGCCTCAAAAAGATGTCTGAGCTCCTGCTACCTTCAGAAGTTCAGCCTCTTGATTTCGGGAATGAATAGACTTCAGGCTCCCGGCAGACGCACCAAAATGTTATCACAAGATGAATCTTGGGAAGAAAAAGTAATCTTTCTATTACTGTCAAAAGTCTTTTACATTAGCCAATATAAAAACTCTGTTTTTTTCATAAATCTCCAACCCAACCTACATCAGAGTTTTCACTATATATAGGAAAACCTACTTAACTACTTCGAGTCTCCTCCTCAAGCATGAGGGGAGCTCGATGACCTATCATTAACTACCCTTATCTATTTTTAAACAAACTCATTAAATACATAAAGTATTGAGCTGTAATTACAAAGAGTCCTAATCACACTAAAACTCTAACTTCATCTCCTCGTATGCCGGGAGCCTGATGATTACTCATTCCCGAAGTTTTAAGATTGAATTTCTGAAGGTAGCAGGAGTTCAAAGTGGTTTTCGAGGCTGCAAACCTACCTTGGCGACTCCATTGTTGAAGAATTCAAAGTTCATACATTCATGGTGATTCCACTGGAGTTATGAAGGACCCAAAAGCTGCCATTCTTAGTTCAAGGTATGCATGCATAGATTTCTCAGGAATTCATGGTTTCCCAAATCATTTTCCCAAGGATGCATATTTTCTAAGGAATGGTCCAAAATTCAACGGAGAAGATTTGAGTTTAACTCTGAAGCATATCTCAGATTTTTGTCATTTTGCTGAGCTTCTAAGAGTTAAACATGAGGATGTTTGTATAAGGTTATTCTATGATTCACTTCAAGGGAAATGCAAACAATGGATTGAAAGTTTTCCTATCAAATCCGTTAAGTCATTTCAAGACTTATGGCTTATGTTTTTTGAGGAATGGATAGATAGGTCAGAGTTGGTGGCAGACTCTCCCTCAGTTGAAGGTTTCAAACAATGGAATGATGATCATAGTAAAGAAGAAACAAATGAATCTTTTTCTTTGTCATTATCCTCATATCTAAAATCTTTTGACTGCAAGGCAGATGATAGGATGAGATTTTTGGATGAATTTGCTGAGGACCTTGAAAAAGAAATTGAAGGTTTAGAAGGACAAAATCAGGCATACAGTTTTCATGATCATGATCATTATTCTCAGAAGTTTTCTATGGCAGAACGCAAGGAGACTATGCTAGTTCCTTTCTCTTTCACGATTGAGGAACTGAACACTGTGGTTGAAGATCAGTTTGCACAGCTGGAAAGTTACAAGGAAAAACAAGCTGATCATGTATTCTGGGATCCTGTAGCTGATTACATGGAAGAGTTTTACTCTCCAGTATTTCAGTTTTTCAAAGATGCTCCCCTCATGCTTGAGGAGGAGACTCGAAGTAGTTAAGTAGGTTTTCCTATATATAGTGAAAACTCTGATGTAAGTAGGGTTGGAGATTTATGAAAAAAACAGAGTTTTTATATTGGCTAATGTAAAAGACTTTTGACAGTAATAGAAAGATTACTTTTTCTTCCCAAGATTCATCTTGTGTTCAAAAGCTCAGAATATATGTGGTTTGTCTTTATCCTTTCTGTTTTACAGCTCAATAGACATGCAATCACTCTGAATTCACCTAGTGCTCAGACTTCCTGTGTATGTTTATGAGTTGAGGTTCTTTTTGAGAAATGTTCTGAGTGTTTAAACATTATATGCCTTGGCTTCCATGATTGAGTAGTTAATAGTTTACTGCAGAGGTGTTTGACTCCATGAGCCCAATGGAAGAAGTGTTATTTTGTTGTTCCAACCAGCTTATTTTCATGAACTGTTTGAAGAGTTAGCCATCTTTTCTTGTTATTAATTCATATCAAAAATCTGTGAGAGAGCCCTCTATGACTAAGGAGGCTAAGCCTTAGTCTAAAGCCTGGTTTGAAATAGTTACATGAGATCTTGCTAAGTAGCAGCCCTTAGTACACGATTTTGTGATAAAATTTTGGTGCGTCTGCTGGGAGCCTGAAGATTTTTCCTTCCCGAAATTATGAAGCTGAACTTCTGAAGGTAGCAGGAGCTCAGAAGGTTTTTGAGGCTGCAAAACTACCTTGGCGACTCCACACAGCAAATAACAAATTAGAAGGTGACTCCACTGCTAGAAGATCAGTAGCTTGATGAAGTTTCAAGATGAGTTCCACTGCAAGAATGAATGCCAGGTATGCTCCTATGAATCGGTCTCATATCCCTGGTTTTCCAAATCCTATGCCAAAGGTTGATTGGTTAGATGATCTTCCAATATTCAAAGATGAAAAGAAGGACAATGCTGCTCTTCATTTGGTTAGGTTTCATATGCATGTACGCAGTCTTAAGGTTCATTTCCCTGAGGATTGTCTCATGAGGATGTTTATGGCCACTTTAGAAGGAAAAGCATGGTCTTGGTATAAAAGTTTGGAGAATGGTTCATTATCTTCTCTTGCTGATTTCCATGATGAATTCTGTGAAATGTATAAAGAAGGTTATCCTTCCTTATTGATGCTTAAAGATTGCTGTAGACATTCTTTAAGTCTTATTAAGTATTTAGAGGATGGTTATGATGATGATGAATTCACGGATGAAGAAATTTTAGAGGCTCTCCATAACAATGCATTTCAGCACCAAGGAGAAAGTATATCATCCCATGAAACGCAGCATGAGGAGCAGCAGGGGTTCACTTGTGAAAACCATGTTTCATTCCTTGATATGAATGAAGAGATGCAACAGTATTCTGAAAATGAAATTGATTGCACACAACAAGAAGAAGTGCTAGAAGACAGCTTCTACGACCCTCAGGCAGAGGAAAAGCTTGTTCAATTTTGTAATTCCTTGCAGCAGCTTACTCCAAATAGTAATCATAATAGTGAGGAAAATTCCATTGTTTGTTGGAATGATTCAGAAAAGCAGTTGGATAGCTTGTCAAATAGAAAAGTGGATAGCACATCAAAGGGGTCTTGTGTGGTTGAGAATCAGTGGCCTGAAAATGAAGAGTGTTATCATGATCATTATTTCCAGCAGCTTTCTATGGCAGAACGCAAGGAGACAATGCTGGTTCCTTTCTCTTTCACGATTGAGGAACTGAACACTGTGGTTGAAGATCAGTTTGCACAGCTGGAAAGTTACAAGGAAAAACAAGCTGATCATGTATTCTGGGATCCTGTAGCTGATTACATGGAAGAGTTTTACTCTCCAGTATTTCAGTTTTTCAAAGAAGATCAGAGACAATTTCAGTGGCAGCGGTCATCACACTATCACATTGGCTCTGAAATCCGATGCAGTCAGAGACAATTTCAGTGGCAGTGGTCATCATACTATCAGATTGACTCTGAACTCCAATGCAGTCAAAGAAAACAAATATCAGATAAAACAGAGGATTGGCTACATTGGAAATTTCATATTGATTGAGCAGAAAAAAAGTTGAAATTGTTAGGGTAGGTAGGTAGAGGTAAATGCAAAATAAGCTCAAGGTCAACTGAGCATATTTCAGTAGAAATAGCTTTCTTTCTCCTACAGTCATGCTGGTCAAGCAAATTTTTGTTTGTCAAATAAATTTTATAAGGCACTGGAACTGCAGGTTCTTAGTGCGCCACAAGGGCACACTATCCCAAGTGGAGCCACTGTTATCATTGAAAATTCTGTTTCCAAAAATTTGCTCAGATTAGCTTAAAGACCAAGTGTTTTCGCAGCGCATGAATCCTTTAGCAGTTTCGCAGCGCAGCCTGTTTTAGTGATTTCGTAGCGTGCTACGAAATGGGGGATTTGTTCGAATCCATAGTAGCTGTCATGCAAAAATAGTTCTGGGGCGGATACATTTCACAGGTGGCATGTTCTCAAGAAGTCATCATCGATGCTTGTCATTAAGTTTGGTCAGTGTGAGTTTCTTAGAAAGGGTGCAATAATTGGTTCATTGATGGATGCATGACCAATGCCTATCATACAGCCATTTGGGCAACAATCTTTGTTCAATAGATATGTGGACAGCTATTACAATGATGCTAATGGATCTGTTGGTTCTTCATATCATACAAAGACACTTAAACTCATCCCAGCATGCAGAGGCATAATTTTGTACCTATGGAACCATCATGGACAAAGAATACTAACCTTAATCATATGCAAACACAGTTACTTGCTTGGATGTGCGCATGGCACCTTCCAGTGGACAGGTGCAAAAGTACACATTCAATACAGAGGACATAAATCAGATTACTATGAACTTTAAGTCATCTTTTCTTGCGGCTGCAGATGACAGTAGAGAAGTAAAGATTATTGACATTCGTCAACATTGCCTTTACAAAACACTCAGATCCATACACACAAATATTTGCAGCTCTGTGCAGTTTCATCCTTGGCGGCCATGGGAAGTTATATCTGGGGGATTAGATTCAAAAATTGTAGCATGGGAATTTTTAAGAGGAAGTCAACAAATGGTTATAGACGCTGCAGTTCCCACCACAGAAAATGCAGAAAATGCCTCGAGTACAAATCAAATTTGTAATCCTCCTTTTGTTCATGCTTTGGCGGTTCCAGAGGAAAATATGGATAAAAAAAACCAGGTTGTTGCTGCAGCAAGAGGTGATGGCATCATTGAAATTATTGATCTCAGATTTGAGTCATACGTGACAAGAGCAAAAAGTAAGCAGTCATCACGTGCTAGAAAAGGATTTCAGCCCAAATCATCGAAAAATACAAATGTAAATGAGAACGTTGCGAGTGGGGAAATTACAAAGGGAATGAACGTATTCAGAGCCTAGCAGATAAGAATGCCAGAGCCAATGGCAGTATGCGAAATTAAAGGAGATATCTCAACTCTCTCTTTTCAAAAAAGACTTGAAGTCAAAATTGTTGGGCCGGTGGAGATTTCTTTCCGCGGTGGGTGAAACTGATTATTGACAGGTGGCAAATTCAATGGAGTAGCATTTATGTTTGGGGCGCAAGTGTTTGATGAAGTGCCAGAGAGAGATGTAGTTCATTGTCTTCGTGGCTTAGCTCCACAAGAGTTCTTTTTTCACGCAAACGGGTGGCAGATAAGGTTTTGTCAATAGCATTAACAATGAGCGGACTCTATAAGGATATCCATAAACTGGTTCCAGATGAAGTTTGCAGGGCTTTAAAGAAGAAACGAAAATCTTTCTCTGGGCTGTAACAAGCTTAATGTATGGAGCTGGTTGATGTGTACAAGATTCGCCTCCCAAAGTTCACTGTTAAAGTTGTAGTTCAATATATGCGAAAGGTAATCCAGAGGAAGGCGCATTTTGATATCATGGATCTTGATGTTGTTAAGATAGCGACAAAGTTTTTTATTGCTGCATTGATTCTCGAGAATACTTTTACATCTGTGTTGGACATGGCTGGAGTTTTGTTACCTTTTCTTAAGTGGTTTATAGGAGGCACTGATTCCAAGGGTCTAAGGATTTTAAATTGTCTGGTTCGTTCTCCATGGAATACTATTGATCTTATAGATCAGGTCGAACAACCAATTTTATTCCTATCTGGCTCTCGGTATGAGATGGTTCCACCTTCACACATGCGCAGGCTATATGAAAAAGCTAAACGAAATCTAAGGTGCTTCTTTGTAGATTTCCCAACAGGTATGCATATGGATACTTGGTATGTTGGCGGGGATCGATATTGGCAAACAATACATCATTTCTTGGTGAAAGAACTTTCAAATCGTGACGGAAATAAAGAAGGCTCAAGATATGGCTGGGAAAATGAGTGGGGCAACCAGTGAAATATTGAAAAATTGGAAAAGCTTGTTGTATCATCTGGCTAAAGCATCAGGCTTTATGTACATTAATTTTTCTTGGATATCACTTTATGTTCTCGAGTTTATGTATTCTAAATGTATTCTTGTTACTTTCAATGGGAGACTGTCATTTCCAAGAAGATATGGGTAATTGAGTTTTCTGGGAAAGCACGCATTTGGAATTCTAAGAGTTCAGGCCAAAGCAAATCAGAAGCTCGAAAAGATTTATGTGCAGTTGGTCCATCTGTTGGAGGTTCATGTTACAGGGAATGTGATTCTGAATCTCAGCATAGCAAAGGTGAAACTGAAGAATGGCAACAACAACTATTCAATTTTGTGAGGAGTTTAGAGGAAGACTGTGTTTTTTAAATCACACAGCAGTTTCGTAGCGCGCTACGAAACTGCTGTAGGTGATGTTTTCAATACAGAATAAACAGTTTGACCGGGAATGTTAGAAGAGAGACACCTGTACATCAATACAGCCTACAGCTCATCTGGAGACATGGTGTTTGGTAGCAGCGTTCCATACTTTGAGTTATTAAAGATTTGGGAACATGCTGCTACATTTTCGGAGGATGGTAGGAGACAGGGACCTTAAAAATAGGTGTTTTGATCCTGATGATAAATGATCCATCAGCGCTTATAGGTATCCAAAGTCAGCGTTCTTTGCATCTGTAGCTCAATCATCTTGAGCCTAACCAACAAAAGACAGCTGTCAAAGATCAAGAAAGGAATCAGGCATACGAGGAGATGAAGTTAGAGTTTTAGTGTGATTAGGACTCTTTGTAATTACAGCTCAATACTTTATGTATTTAATGAGTTTGTTTAAAAATAGATAAAGGTAGTTAATGATAGGTCATCGAGCTCCCCTCATGCTTGAGGAGGAGACTCGAAGTAGTTAAGTAGGTTTTCCTATATATAGTGAAAACTCTGATGTAAGTAGGGTTGGAGATTTATGAAAAAAACAGAGTTTTTATATTGGCTAATGTAAAAGACTTTTGACAGTAATAGAAAGATTACTTTTTCTTCCCAAGATTCATCTTGTGTTCAAAAGCTCAGAATATATGTGGTTTGTCTTTATCCTTTCTGTTTTACAGCTCAATAGACATGCAATCACTCTGAATTCACCTAGTGCTCAGACTTCCTGTGTATGTTTATGAGTTGAGGTTCTTTTTGAGAAATGTTCTGAGTGTTTAAACATTATATGCCTTGGCTTCCATGATTGAGTAGTTAATAGTTTACTGCAGAGGTGTTTGACTCCATGAGCCCAATGGAAGAAGTGTTATTTTGTTGTTCCAACCAGCTTATTTTCATGAACTGTTTGAAGAGTTAGCCATCTTTTCTTGTTATTAATTCATATCAAAAATCTGTGAGAGAGCCCTCTCTGACTAAGGAGGCTAAGCCTTAGTCTAAAGCCTGGTTTGAAATAGTTACATGAGATCTTGCTAAGTAGCAGCCCTTAGTACACGATTTTGTGATAACAGTTCCAATAATGAAGCCGAATATGAGGCATTGATTGCAGGCTTGAAAATCCTCAAAAATTTGAATGCAAAGAGAGTTTCAGTTTATGGCGACTCCGAATCAGTAATCAAACAAGTCAAGGGTGAATGCCAAGCCAAATATCCTCGAATGAGGGCTTACCGTAATGCGGTTTTAGATATTTTGAGGTTGTTTCCGGATCATACTTTGACATGTGTCCCTCGTGCACAAAATGTTATTGCAGATTCCCTTGCTACAACTGCAAGTAACTTAAAGATCCCAATGAATTCAAACAATAAGTTTGAAATTCATGTGAAGCATTGTCCAGTTGACCCTGATAATCTAAGATATTGGCAGGTGTTTCAAGATGACAAAGAGATTGAAGATTTTCTACAAAATGAAGGCAAATATAAAGACACTTCTATAGATGGCGAGCAAGATGATGGTGAACCTGAAATAGAGGTAAATCAGATGGAAGTCTTACAGCTGAAGGAAAATGTCATCCCTAAAGGCCTTATACCTTTAGATGAATTATTTGATCAAGATGACGTAGCCCGCAAACCAAGCTTAGTGCCAACCGAGAAAGGAGTTGAGGATGTGAATATCAGAACAACAGAAAATCCAAAGATGGTGAAGTTGTCAAAGGCATTACCTCCTCAAGTAAAAGCCAAATAAATTAGTTTACTGTTTTCATTTTCTGATGTATTTGCATGGGACTATATAGATTTGAAGGAGTACGATAAAAGTATAATTTAGCATATCATTCCAATCAAGCCAAACCAGAAGCCATTTTGCAGAAGTTGAGAAGGACAAATCCGAAGTTGCTGCCATCTGTTATGCTCCTATACCAATAGGTGTCATATATCATGATTGACTTGATGAGCTATGTAATATGTTCGTACCTTTAATTGTTCCAAAGGTTTTCCATATTTGCAAAAAATACAAAAATTTAAAAAATGTAAAGAGGGTATATCCTAAAAGAAAAATCAAAGGGTAAAAAGAATAAAATACGGTCAAAAAATCAAAGAAAATGAACCCCAACAAAAAGAAAGACCAAGGAAAGTGTGCAAGTCTAAATGCCACTACCTTTTTACTATTGTAGAATAAACAATTGTGTGCAACTTGTCACTTATGCCACAATTTATGAATAGTCAAACAGTTAAAACTTGGCTAGTCCATATTTCAATTTCATGTTGTAGAAATAGAGAATAAAGATCTGACCAAACAGTGTAATCTTGGCAGATAAGTAGATAGGTAGAGTGAAAAAGGAGCTCAACAGTTTAATCTGAGCCCTTGGATGTAATAAGAGTAGACTTAGACAGGCATTTCTATGTAAAAGAAAAGAAAGTTTGATAAGGGTTTGCCAGTCTAAGTGCACCCAAATAAAGAAGTAAAAATGTTAGGTTAAAGTAGGTAGGGTAGGTAGATGATGGTTGCAGAATTATATGTGATGAATGATGACTCTAAATGTGTTAATATTTTACTTTCATCACAAGGCCAAGGCATGCATTATATTGAAAACATCTCAAGCAAAGTAAAGTCAGAATAATTAACTCCCCTACTCATTTTCCCTAAATTTTCACTAATTTCCCCTAAGTGCTAAGGTATTTGCTAAATTAGAGGGGCTCAGAGCATTTCTATGACTTCTGGAGGGACTAGACCCTCGACCCAATAATTTATAAGTCCTAAGTACTTAAAACAATTCATAAATCATTCATTCACATTCATAAGTATTTTCCTAAGTAAAATTCTATTTTACTTAGGAAAATTACAATATTTCTCATAAAAACCCTTTTTCACTTTAAAGCCTAAGTCTAAATACACACACCAAATGTTTTTACACTTAGTGCTTTCATTCATTATGACATATTAACTATTAACTTGTATTAATTTATAAATCCCTTATAAATTTTACCCTCTCCCGTATTATTATAACTATATAAAAAACCCCGAATTTCTATATATCTCGCCCCTTGGTTAGTTATAACCATAATACATACTAAATCAGGATTAATTAGTTAATCAGTAACTAATTAACAACCCTTAATCCCCCACCGCATTAATAAGGGATTAATTAACCCTCACGGTTAATTAACAGCCCCGTCTAATCCTATCAACCCCAATATAATTAATTAACACTTAAATGTATCGGGCCCGCCTCCATTATATCCCCGTCACTTCAGAGCCCCAACAATCGTCCGATCTAGTCCCCGAGATCTAACGGCTATTATGAATATCGCACGACCCTTCGTGACCACGCGTTAGCATGCGATCATGAAGCGGTTTTTGCACAGTGCCTCCGCCACGCGTCGAATGCTCTATGGAATCGCTGGCTTGAGGCTAAATACCGCCCTTCCCCATAAGCGGTGTGATATAAAACTGCTTACCACTTTCCCACAAACGAAAAAACATCATGTCATCTGCCACCAACGCCGCCCAGAGCCCTCCAGCCACATCCAGTACCTAAATTTCATTGCTCATCCCCCAAAAACAGGTATTTATCAAATTCCCGACAAAAACCCTGCAAATAATTGTTTTCCACTGTAAATTGACGAAAAAGGCCCAAATTCATTATAATTCAATTATTATTTTCATCATTTAAGTCCCCTATAGCCTCTGTGTTGCCCATTTCACCAAGAAAACCATAGTTTCCTTCTGAATCCACAAGAACTAGAAATGGAAACCCCGATGGCTTTGAATGTTGCACCCATTAATGCGCCTCATCGAGATTGAGATTATCCGCCTTTGGTAGATAAGGACTTCCAAATAAAATACCTAATCACTGATAAAAATAACCTCAAAGTCTTTTGCCAAAGTAGAGATGACTACTTGAATGGCTTTGATGCCATAGGACTGTGGGAATCCAATCTTCCCTTATACTTTCTCCCCTCAGTCCATGTTTTCCCTGATATAATTCATCAATGCCACGCCAATTATGACCCGAACCGCAGAGTAGTTATGTCTCCCAGCCAAATAGTCCTCTTCCCAATAATTGTTGAATCAATCAATGAGATGTTACAATTTCACACCAATCAAGCTCTCACTCCCATTTCCATTGGAGATTTACTTGAGAAATAAACTAAGTTATCCCAATATGAACTTAATAGCCTTTGTTAGACTTTCATACTACAGAAACATCAGCCTAAAGACCCACCTCCTTATATGCAAACCTTCCTCACAGATATGGGTAGACTCATAGTTGATATGATATCTGCAATTATGGGATTCAACACTAATGAGCATGTTGATGAGTTAACCCTAGTGTTGTTGTCAATATTTACTCCTGGACAGCCCGTGCTGTCAAGTATGATTATGCCTCTTTTATTGTTGATAAAAGTCATGAACAGTTCATGAGATTGGAGAATGAAAGGGTTTTCAAATACACCACCTTCATATATCATCTCATGCTTTATTATCAGTCAGATAATTTCCCATCCCTTGTCATGAAACTTGATACCAAGGGCAATCCAAGGTCTGTTATCTTTTGGACTTTCATTTTCCATGAATCCTTTGATTCCCCTTACTCATATAATGAGTTCATTGATCAGTTTTTTCATCCAGCAACCACCTTATTGACATGATTTCCCCTCCCAGGATCAATGGTGACATTAAGAGGATCCTTTAGCTCTCCAAGCAGTACAGAGTGGGTGACTGGTATTTATACCAAAACTATATAGAAATCAGGATGTATGGGTGTGAACTTTCCCCTTTCAAGTTACCAAAGTATGTTCCAATGACACTGTTTGCATTGGAATACTATAAGCAGATGATAAACTCAGATTTGGTCCATTTTAACAAAGCCAAAAAGAAAGCACAACTCAGAATCAAACATCAATTAGGCCCTTTCATCTGCAACACTAGAGAAGTAGGGAAAGAAGCAAAGAGAATTCTAGAAGATTACCTTAAATTACACAAAAGTTTTGGTTGGGTTCCATATGACCCTCATAGCTTTATCTGTGATAGAAGGATGAAGAATAGGTTGTCACCATATTTGCACCACAGAATCCCAGAGATTGAACAATTTGCCAACATGGATGAATGGAGGGAAGGGACCTTAGTAGAAACTGATAGTGAGCAGGTCAACATAGAAAATGTAATGAAAGATCTTGAAAAGACTCTTGACCTAGATTCTTTTGGACAGGTACATTTTGAGACTTCTCAGAAGTCAGCATCAGGGATAAGTGCCTCAACAGCTGGGACCTCTCAAAAGCACTAACAGTAGATCGATACACCACTTACAGGGACTTCCAAAGGTAAGGAAACAGAGACAAGCTCTCAGGCTATAGAACAGTCAATAATGTCTAAACAGCCTGAAACTTCTAAGGAGTAGATTCAAAAACAACCTCAACAAACTCAAGTCAATATGGGAGAACCCCCAATCTTGCAGACTCCTCTAAATGAGGAAAAGAACAAAAAGAGAGATAGGGAAGTAGCTACCCCTACTAGTGGACCCACAAAACAGCCTGGTGCTAAAAGGCATAGGCTAATTCCTCTTTCGGAAGAGGAGTTTTTTGAAGAGACTACTGATAGTCAAAGAAAAGAAGGTGTAGATAGTCATCAAACTTTCCCAGTAGGTGGGACACTTTATAGCTGACAGAGACAGGAGCTGGAGAGACAAAAAAGTGTTGAAGTATCATCTTTTAGGCCCCTAGGAAAAGATAATCCAAATATCAAAAAGAAGTTTAAAGAAATAAAAGCTAGAAATGCGCCATTAATGATTTAGGTCTACAGTCAGTATTTGAAAATGGCTCCCACTAATCATAATAGGTTGATGCCAGCCTATGACATCAAAGAAGGTAAATAAGGATCACACAGGTAAAGATTATTAGAGTAGGTCAAAGAGTATCAGTAAGAAGATGAAAAGCAGAGCAGCTAGCAAAAAATTACAAAGAAGACAACAAGATGCCCAAGCATAGGGCCTGCCTCCAGCACATTCACAAGAATAGGGACAACAAGCCATCGGTTTGCCTCTATCTTCTATCTACGAGACCATCTGTCTCTATTTTCATGTAACATATAGTTAGTCATCCTAGAATATATCTCTCTTTATTATGAGGTATTTTATTGTAAATTTTTTTGTATAAATACTCCCTCATTCGGATTATTGAGGTGGATTCTTAGACATTGCTGTAAAACTGATTACTTTGGAATAAAGTGATGTTGGACAAATCTTGCATGGCTGGCTGGATGAAGAATTAATACAAAGGACTTTTCACAGGATTCATGTGTCAAACACTGGACAAATAAGTATCTTATATCTCATGTGTTATTGTTTTCTTGTTTATTATATCAATTGTGTTTCATATTTGAATATTAAAATGAAAAAGAATAATTCAGAAAGTGCTTAAGTGAAATTCGTCTTCAATCATTTTTATTCTAAATGTTTTCTTCTAAACTAGCATAAGCAGTGAATTCTTAATTGCTCCTGTTTCCTAGTTTACTCATTTTGATCATTTAGTAAAGAATTCTTGATTGCTCTTTATTGGTGATCATCCAAGTTCCCTCCTCTTAAAACATGTTGAAGGATTCTTAATTTCCCTTCATCCCTTTTAATTCCATCGATCTTTTCAAGTCTCTATTTGATCCCTGTTTAGCTATCTTGCCCTGTGAAGCCATCCTTCGTTGAAAAACTAAATCCAGTTGAGCTATCTTCTTTTGACTCCATTAGCCCAATGGCCTAAAATATTCAGTCCTACCCCTATGTTATTGAATTTCACCACCAAACACAATCAAAACTCCCAGCCTGTCATAACTAGCCTAATATCTATCAAAACAAATCTAAACCTTAAAGAGAGAGCCCTCTCTGGATACAGATTGGCTAAATTCTGTACCTAAAAGTTGGTTTGCCTTTACCTCGGACCCCTTTCCCTCTTCTTACAACTTCTGGGAAAATATGAGTGATAACATAGTGGCGAATCCACTGGGGAACGAAATTTTTGTTTGTTTGTGATTATTGTTTGCTTTATAAACTACAAATGGAGCCTGAAGTTAGCCAGGTAGCCTTTGAACTGCTCTTTCTTTGCAAGTGCATACTAGATGAATGTTGCTTCAGTCAATCTCCGGTTTAGTTTATGAACTAAAAATTTGGTTTCCAAACATTTGACCAGTTCCTCATGTCAAATAAATCTTTAAGAAAATCTAAATCCCATATCTAAACCTCTTAAAGAAGGTATAGAAGTTGTTTGTTAATACCAATTAAGAAAAACCAAAAATACAACCTAAAAATCTGGCTTCAGAAAGGACTCGTTACACCAGAGCTAATCCTGATCCCAAACCACCACAAGTGTTTGAGAATCCTAATCCGATCCCCAGAATTCTTAGGAGACAGGAAAGCCAAGAAAGTTATGCTAGTTCTAAGCCCACCTTCAGATCAACATCCTATCCTATTAGGTGGATTTATCTTGAAGACGAACCCTTTGATGAACATTTAAAAACCTCTCTATTTAGGACATCTTCTGATTCTGAATTAATTGACCTAATCCCAGACCCATTGTTCATTGAAGAATTACAGCTTGAAGCTATCAATTCATCAATTAATAGACATTTGCAGAACTCAATACAATCCGATCTTACCTCTGAAGGAACACCCAATCTCTCTTTAATCACTACTGCCTCCGCAAGTTCATCACCATTTCCTCATACATTTCAACCTCAAACCACCCCTTCTACCCCTCCATCTACCACTCAGACTCCTATCGCTATCCCAACCCCAACTGTTGTTTCATCACTACTTGATGCAATGGCAAATAGATATGCTCCCTTGGTATTACCAGCCAATTTAGGTGCCATGCCCCAAGACTACCAAAGTAAAATCACTCCATTTGATGGTACTGGTACCTACACTGCCCAACAACATACCAAAAAGATGATTGATTACTTTGAAATATATGAAATAGATGTTGATGATGTACGAATGAGAATATTTGTTCAGAGTCTAACTGGGGAAGTCAGAACCTGGTTTAGAGCCCTACCTGCAAACAATATAGATAGCCTATAAACTCTCTATAGACAATTCTTAAACCGATGGGAGAAAATGAAAGATCCTCTCCAAATCTTATCAGAATATGAAAACCTAAAGAGAGGAACACAAGAAACTGTTCAGGATTACTGCACTAGGTTCGACAATGTCTATAATGCCATCACTCAAAACCTCAGACCTCCTCCCGATTTAGCTTTAATTTAATTCCCTGATGGATTTGACTCTGATATGGCCTACCAGCTTAGAGAAAGAGCTCCTCGCATTTTGGAAGATATGCAAAGCATAGCTGTCTGTGTTGAAGCCAACCGGATATCTAAAAGAGCCAAGGTTAGAAGTGAAAGGAGAATACCATTGAAAGAAGAGTCCTCATCCTTTGAATAGAAATTAGATGCTATAATTAAAGGGATGGATAGGCTAGGTGATAGGGTGGAAACAATTGAAAGGAAAGCCCCTTGGTATGGTCAACCAACCAATATAGGTAGAAATCCCAATTTCAGAAAAAATAAAAATTAGAACATTAGGAAGACTGGTCCAAACCAAAACATTAGGCCCCATTCCAAGAGAATTATGCAGAAGCCTCAAACTCTGATGAACCGGTAGAAGACACTCAAATAAATTTAATGGGACTCAATACTGAACAACACGCTTTCTTGACCCAGGAGGATCAAGAGGCTCATATTCTCAAACAATTTCAAACTCAGTCAGGTGAATCATTTGACTTTAGGGAGGGATATGACATAGCCATCTATGAAGTGCATAAGCAGTGTAACCTGAGGAGTAGAAGAATTGATGTTCCTGAAGCCAACAAATAGAAAACTGCAAAACAACCCATGAAAGGTAAGCCGATCACTACACCTATACATATTCTGTCTAGATTAGACCCTAATCCTTCTAATCCAATAATTGAAGATGTCTCTGACAATCAACCTAATAACAGACAACCCTCCACACCTCCTCCTCCCAAAGGAAATGTGGAAGAACCTCTAGAAGTTGATTTAGAAGCGACTTCAACTCATAACCCCACTCCTGAGAAGGTGAAAAATACAGAAAATATAGAAAACAAAAATAATCCCACTGTTCGAAACACAAAAGCTCAGATAGAAAAAACTTTCAACCTGGAGACTGAAGTAGGCAAGCTAAAGATTGCTGTTCCATTATCCAAATTAGCCAAACATGATGTCTACTAAAGTAAAATCAATAGATCACTTAAAATCACTGGAAATGAAGACTCAGTTAATGTTTTTGATGGCCAACCAAAATTGATCTTTGGCCCCGAAGTAAATGGAAAACCCTTAGAAGGAGGAATTCCTCCTTTCTATGTAAGTTTAAATATACATGACAAAATTCTTCACAATGCCATGTTTGATTCTGGGGCATCTCACAACCTAATGCCCATGTCTGTAATCGAAAAAATAGACTTAGGTATCACCAGGCCATACAAAGACCTCTTTTCTTTTGATTCTAGTCAGGTGAAATGTTTAGGATTGATAAAAGACTTGTGTGTCTCATTGGTTTAGTACCCTGCAAAGACAATCTTAATGGATATAGTGGTAGCAGATATTCCACCAAAATATGGCTTGTTATTGTCTAGATCCTGGGGTGCAAAACTTCAGGGATCTCTTCAATTAGACATGTCCTATGATACTATCTCAGTTTTCGGCCAACCTAAGAAGCTATACAGAGAAAATTTAATGAAATATGTAGTAAATAGTCAGGAAAAAACTACAAAATTTCCCCATCTACTCAATACACTCTGATATGGACTCATTTATTCTTTACAATGCTGAAACCAATCCTTCCAATGAATTAGAAGTTTTAGCAACAAAACCAAAAGAAATTAAAAAAGGAAAATCTAGTGTTCAGATTCAAGAAATCTCTGAAAATGATGAAATATTAGATACCCAAGGAAAACCAGATGAAAATGAAAAACCAGATCTCACAGTTAAACAAATTCCCACCACTCTTGATACCAACTATGAGCATGAAATTCTTTGGCATTTAGAATTTGATGGCTCAATCAATAAATTAGGAGCAGGAGCAGGAGTTTGGGTGTACAATCTAGAAAACGACCATGCTGAAGGCCATGCCTACAGGTTAAATTTTAAGTGCACCAATAATATGGCAGAGTATGAAGCTCTCTTGTTGGGTCTCAAACTTGTTAAAAGATTAGGAGCAATTAGAGTATCTGTCATAGGAGATTCCGAATTAATCATTCAACAGATCAAAGGGAAATATCTAACTAAGGATCCCAGATTAGGATACTATTGAGGAATAGTCATAGAGATTCTTAATACTTTTCTAGAAACTCAACTTGCTAAAATCCCTAGAAAATACAACCTGCAAGCCCACAGCCTAGCAATGTTTGCCAACACTTGCGAATTACCTTTCGAACCTAATCACCAGTTTACAACTGAGATTAGACATAGACCAACCATACATGATAATCTAAAGAACTGGCAGGTTTTTGATAGTGATGAGAAGATAAATAACTTTTTGACTTTAGATGAAGAGTTTTCTAACGGTCACATAGATGTAGATACAATTATTGAATTTAATCAAATAGATGAGGTAGAAACAAGAATTTTAGAAGAGAGTTCAATTCAAATGCTTCATCCCACAAATTTCACTAAAAAAGAAGTACAAGACCTTAAACAAATGGATCTTGATGAGATAGTTGAAGGAGAATCATAAGTCATTGATTTGAAAGACAATCATCTACCTAAAGGATTAACTCCTCTAGAAGACCTCTTTGATTCCCATGATATTCCAAAGAAACCAAAAATGGAACCATTAAAAGTAGACATTGAAGAATATAACTTAGGGACAAAAAAAAATCCAAAAACGATAAAACTATGCAAGTCTTTGCCTCCTGACCAAAAGTTAAAATATGTTGAACTCATGAGAAAATTCCAGGATGTTTTTGCCTGGAGTTATGAGGATTTGAAATCATATGATACCTCCATAATTCAGCATACCATACCTCTAAAAGAAAGTCAGAAGCCATTTAAGCAAAGACACAGAAGAATCAACCCTGTGTTATTACCATTGATTGAAAAAGAAATTAAACGTATGTATGAAGCAGGGATAATAGCCCCAATTAGATTTTTAGAGTGGGTGTCTAATCTAGTACCTACTAGAAAGAAAACTGGGGAAATTAGATTATGTGTTGATTTAAGAAGATGAAGATTTAGTTTCAAAATTTCTGAGGTTTTTTAATATATTTTAGTTAGATTTCTGTCCTTGAATTGCTGTAAAATTCCTTGTTCTGGTGGAGTTTCGGGAATATTTTCGTGGCTCTTGCTTAAACATGCAATTTGAAAGTTCAGCTGGATTTCGTTAATTAGTTTGCTGGGAAATGAAATTTGAGGGCTGGCCAGGGTTTAATAATATTTATGCTGTTGAAATGCTCTGAACAAAGGCTTTCTTTAGCGACTTCTGTAGGAGCATGGGTTGGATTAGAGCTAGGTTTGCCAAATCTTACGTTAATGGCCAAGTTTCTTGTTCGGATGTGTGAATAGCATTTGGCTGATAATTATGTTTTTTGAGAGATTTTATTCGAGCCATACGTTGTAAAATATATATGAGATCTCTGCTCTCTGACCGCAGGAAACTTTGCAACCTAGATCAAGTGGCTTTTATCGTTTATATTGGCCTTGCTTTTCTCGTCTTAGCATCGGTTTGTGCGGCTAATGACGGCTTAGCAAGAATTGAATTGAAGAAAAAGGGATTGGATCAAAATACTTTACAGGCTGCAAGGATTGTTGCAAGGGAAGGGGGGCTTTCTAATGAAGCTAATAGAAGGTATGGTCTGAGAGGGGATTTGGGCTACTCCGAATCTGCAAAAGGAGAATATGTTCCTCTGAAGAATTACTTGGATGCTCAGTATTATGGGGAAATTGGTCTTGGTACTCCTCCTTAGAAGTTCACTGTAATTTTCGACACAGGAAGCTCTAATCTTTGGGTGCCTTTATCGAAATGTTACTTGTCGGTATGACTCTTATTTTAAGATTTTATTTATTTGAAATCACGACTCTTATTTTTTAAGATTTTATTTATTTGAAATCACCGTTATCTATTGACGTTTCAATAGCGTTTAGTTTGTGCATCAGTAATCAATAACATCATTATGACCCCTGTGAGATTGAGATTAAGAAATGCTATCTCCTAATTTAGGATGGATTATTAATGTGGAATGAAATCCCACCACTATGGTAAGTAGTAAGATAGCTTTCAAGATCAGATAAGCAACAACTACAAGTCCATAATGGTCCAGAATTCCTGTTAGTCTCTTAGACAGAGTGTCATAAATATCATTCCATCTATTTACTTGAATTCAATTTGCGTGTCTTGTAAGCAAACAGAGATTTCAATCTCTTGTGTGCCTTCAAAATATAACAAACGATATGTCTGTACTCCTGAATTCAGTGTGTGTATGGATGTGACTGTTCGAGATACTTCTTAATTACTCTCGGATTAGGTGAACTGGTTATCCTTCTTTCCTGATTTGTTGGTTTGCAAAGAAATGGGATTTCCTTTGCTCACTTCTTCTTTATATGTTTGCCGAGGATTTAATGGTGAGTGGGTTGCATGTTTGGGTTGTGTGCTTCTGCTATTACAGGGCTGATATGTTGGTTAACGATAACATGATTGTATAGAACAATTTTTTATTTTAAGGGATTGATGGAAAGCTTTCAATTGTTCTTGCTTATTTTGTGCAGATTGCTTGCTATTTTCATTCAAAGTACAAGGCAAGCCAATCAAGCTCCTATAGTGTCAATGGTAACATGCTTATTTACCTTTTATATTTGCTAATGACTTGCCTATCGTTCTTTTAATAAGGGGGATTGTTTGTTTTTATCAACAAATAGATTAGCTTATTTTCATTGTATATCAAAGGTTGTTTGCATGTCTACAATGAATAATTGGTGAAGAGGGTACGTACCATGTAATTGAGTTTTGAAACCTAAAAGATATCATCTTCAGATATTTGATGAGTAAAAGTACAGGAAAATTCAAAATTAACAATATATATATATATATATATATATATAAAATGGAAGTAAAAGAGAGTTTGATGGCCAACATTCAATTTATAAATTCAAAATTAATCAATTCAATATCAATAATGGTCATGGCTATAAGTTGGTTATGTTTGGTTTGCATCGTAGTGAGTCATAGGGAAGAGGCTGCCATGAATCTCCTGGAGCAGAGTGGAGACGTTGTCTGTTGCAACAGTTTGGTTTGAAGGAATACTGTCTAACCCCTGCTTTGTCTCTCAAATCTGCATATATAGAAGGTCACTTGAAGAGAATCAATTTGCTCTTACCATTAGTGGATGAAAGCACAGAAAATATGCTAAATTCTATCATCCTTTGCATACTTTCAACTCAGTTTGTTGCTGTTTTAGTAGGACCACTTTTGTGGTTTCATTACGCCGTAAGGCGTTTCCCTCTGAAATCAACTCCCCTCCTTGCTTACGTGTCATTTTGTGCACCATACGATTAGATGTTAGATTATTACACAAATTTCAAGCGTTAGATCAATGGCAAGGGGAAGAGACACGGGCATAATGGAGTGGTCACTGTGATTTGAATTCATGGTTATTGCCAATCGCAAAACCTGCGCATACCTCCGCAATGCCCTTGATGCCCTTCGTTCCCGCGGAGTTTCGACCTTTAAACTGCAGACCACCTTTGGTGGCCACCCTTCCCGTTTCCTGTACAGGCAGGAACAGACGAAGGTGAGCCAATCTTAGTTTCAGTCCCACCTTTTCCCTCCTTCCCAACTATTCTTCCAATGGCAGGAACAGTTGCAGTATTTGAACGCCCGCCCTCCTGCCGGGCAGATATCGGTGGAGGACGGCAGGAGATTGCTGAGATTCGTCCGGTTGGAGGATGCCAAAAAAAGAATACAGTGGATTCACGATGACCGCATTTCATAAGACGAGCTGCTGCGAGTTTGCATGGAGTCGCTGGAGGGGACTTCAGAGGAAGAAGCGAAAGGAATAGCGAAGCTTCTTGACGAATTAGGCCATGTTCTCGTATTGAAAAAGACTGTCTATTTTCGTCCTTACAAGGTATATCTAAATCAGAGCTTCTTTAGCATTTCCAGGGCTCACGATTCACTGATTTGGGATTTTTGGTTGTGGTTTCACTGATATTATTTTTTCTTTGGTGTGGTTTCAGATAACAAGAGATTTCGAGAAGATCATGCCTACGCCCCTTGCAACGAAGAGCGATCCTTACAAGGAAGAGCTGGAGAGACTGGAGAAAGAAAAGGAGGAGATTGCTCAGAAAGCTCAGAGTCATGCCATGACAGAATTACGGTTGGGGTTGGGGTTTTTTGGACTTTAGACAGCGGGTTTAATGAGGTTGAAATTCTGGGAAGTGTTGTGGGATGTGATGGATACCTCCGCAATGCCCTTGATGCCCTTCGTTTCCACGGAGTTTCGACCTTTAAACTGCAGACCACCTTTGGTGGCCACCCTTCCCGTTTCCTGTACAGGCAGGAACAGAC